>CM060940.1:64022500-65272500 GCA_030765085.1 Allium cepa
AAGCTGTGTATTCAGTTTGTGGGGACAAGTAATATAAGTGTCCAGTATTTTGCTATTGATTGTGTTGTACTCTGATGATGTAATATATAAAACAGATATGGTTCTTTTGTATAAAGATCAGTCATTTATCTATTATATATTATTCCACTACGATTGTGAGATTCTGATATTGTTTTCTATTTTCTTATTCTAACTCCTTCTTCTTTAACCCTAATGGTTCGTATTTCCATTCACTTTGAGTTGATATGCTGGAGAATAGTGTCGACTCAAGGGGTACGGGTTTGCGGGCTGTTACAACTAGATAATAGTTTACAGAAACAATGAACTCTTTATAAAGCAGCGTTCAGACTCGAATTTGATAAGTGATGTTGAGTATAATATGTCAATATTAAATTCATGTTCAAACCTTAATTAAGGAGCCCTAAGTTGGAAATGTTCCAAACATGAAATTTTGGCTAATTCAACGAAAAGGTTAAGTACATCACCTAGAATAGCGCCAAGGTAAAAGCAATATAAAAATATAAATGCACAAAATTAAAAACTAAGCTCGGGGTGATTCCAGGTATTAGGAATACTGCATTATTGTTATATCATAATAGTGTAATGATAAGAGCTCACTAGAAGTCGAGAAGTATACCTCGAATGGTTCCACATGATAAAAGTCATTTATTAGCATCAGAGATAGTTGATTAACGGAGTAGAAAATTAAACCAACATAGCAGATCCATTCACGAAGGGTCTAACTCGATCAATTCTAACTAAGCTGACTGGAGGAAGGGATAGACATTTCATAATTCACCCAAAGAGCAACTATGAGATTGTATGCCAATGGACAATTATGTAATTTGTTACATATATCTAAATCAATAACCAATCTTGTTCAAAATAAAAGGTATTTTCTTTCTATTATATACTTGATATAATGTGTTATATTAATTAATTGATTTAATTAGAAGTATATTTAATAGAAAATCCATAAATGGTAAGTTTTGTAATCGTAGTACAAAGTGTTGTAACCATGAGTAATTTATCGTAATGAAATTAAAAATATTGTTTTAAATATTCCTAGTCAAGATGTATCGAGACTAGAAATCGATGCATCCATTAAGACTAGAGTGCCTAACGCTCTCTAAAGTTGGGCAATATATTACTCATGACTTCATGATTCAATATGGGGTTACGTACTAATAGTTATTGGCTAATTATGGAATGACTCCCACGATAGCTTTCTGTTGGTTAATATAACTGAGGTTAAACTGAAAATTTCAATGCAACAAAATTACATGGTTCTTTTAAGTTGAGAACACTGTCGATCCTCAGTGTGGAAGCTCCACTTTGATTATAGTTAGACCTTGGCTTAGTGTCCATCGAATGACTATAGTTGGGTCGAGTCGAAGCATTGGAAGCGGAACACTATTCAAGAGGGGTTTCATCTCCTCGGTTATATGAGATAATTATCATGGTCAACTGAAGTCAATTCAAAGTGAAAGTCTTTGGCCATGGCATTTCGGTTAATGATCATTATTATTATTGAACCAAGGACTATGTGTTTTGAAATATAGAGTTGAATATGGACTATATTGGAATTTTGACCATTACCAAATTCTGTAAGTCTAAAATGATATAGTTTTAACGAAGATAATTGATGTAAATAGTTATCACTACAGAGTAACGCTTAATAAAGTAAAATTGGATTTTACCGAAACCAAGTATGCAATAAATTTTGTTATAATGTCACACCACTTGCTAAGTGACCTATGAACGTTAATATTTGGAATGTTCAAGATTAATTGTTGACCAAAATTACACCTAAGAGTCACACAATCGAAACGTTGAGTAATCCTTTTACCATTGGATTTAATTAATTTAAAAATAGTTACAACTTAATTAATAATTATGAAATATTAATTATAAAATAATTATTCGATGTATTTTGAACAATATTAAGCAATGTGTTTATAATAGTTATAAATATAATAATTGATATACGATATTTATATGTGGTTAAATAAGGTTTAAACTTGTATTGAATATTGTTCGGACATGGATCAGATTTAAGGCCCGTGTGGGCCAAATTTTTTCGATTGTAGAATGCATGGTTTGGTGGTCGTATGATGGCAGTTGGAGAGGATTTTGAATGGTTAAAAAGTTGTAAATAGTAAGAAAGAGATAAGAGGATGCGATCCACTTTTCACTTTCTTGACTTCCTATTTGTATGTCACCTTTTACACCATTTCTTTTTACACTTTTTCTCTCCTCCCTCTCTCTCTCTGATATATTTAGCCAGCAACCTCCTCCTCTAAGCGTCAAAATCCAAGTACAAAATTACATTAAAACTACGATTCGATTGTCGGTGGTAAGGCGGTTTTGGAGCTAGCAACTTTCGATTTGTGAACGGATTCAAGTGGATCAATTCAACATTTTAACGTATGTGTAAGGGATTTGGTGAAAGGTAATCTATTTATTATGTTATATCATATGTGTGTGTGTGTCATTTATATGATAGAATGTTAGGTCATATACAAATCTTGTATATCGAAATGCTCTCACAAATTGGTTGGCTTTTATATTATTATATCTATATAAAATAAAATAAAAAAATTTGTGCGCTTACTTATTAGATGATCACACCTACAAATTATATATAAATAATTTTTATTAAATGATTTAATTAATCAAAATCCATATTCAGAATATTAATGTAATATATCATATGTTTTAATGCAAAAAAAATATTCATGCATAATATGTATTCGATCATAGATAAAAAATAATTTAATAAATATATTCAATTATTTGTTTTAACCTAAAATTATTTATGTAATCTAAAACAGTTATATATGTATATTCCAAATAATAAAATTTTGCATAAAAATATTACATTACACATATTAAGCGAAATTTTTTTGAAAATACTGTTTTTTATATGTTTTTTATTTTTAAAATGTACTAAAATTCAATACCAAAAAGAAAAAAATTATGTATATGTTCGGTCGATCGAAAAATTGCAGAAACACAATTTAAAAGGGTTAATTTTATTATTTATAATAATATATATATAATTATATATGTATATGTATGTATGTATGTATTGTATATTAAAAATAAAATGAAATATTATTTTTGTAAATTATTTACCATTTCCATATTATATATTATATATTGTATATGTTGAAATTATTTTATATACTAATATTCAGCTAATTTAATAACTGAATTATTATATATATATATATATATTTATTTATTTATTTACACACACACACATATATATATCTGAATATAAAATTATATGAATGTTTTATATATAAATTGTATATAACTAACATTTAATGTATGTATTTATATTTATATTATATATTTACTCGTATATATATTATGATGCAAATATATACGCATTCTGACAATGAATCCAATACAAGAAAGGATAACATTACCATTATAGAGTAAATCCCAACATCTCTATATGGACATGTAAAACAATGTACACATTGTTATGTTGCATATGCACATACTGTAACAACCCGCACCTTAATAGGCCCGAATTTCGACTAAATCAAAACCCAAGTCTATTAGGGTAAGGATCATTGGTTTTGATAAGCTATAACACATAAGTATATCAAGAGCTATCTACATAAACTTACCGCGAAATGGAAAAATATAATAGAACATACAAACTAACTGAGGCTACTACCTTGGAATTAGTTATATTTCTCTAATATCTAGTTGCACTGTCAGTGTCAAACATGAATGAGAAGACTTCACCATTTACCGTTCCCTTCTTGCACTAGTAGCATGTCCTTCTAAATCTATCATGCGGTTCATAACGATGAGGGGATCAGAACAACGTTGCAGTGACTAAAAATGTAAACAATCCATAACACTAATTTATGCTGATTGATTTTATGTCTTATTTATGGCTAATCCATTCAATTCTATGTGCACATACATGATGCTTAATCTCCTCCAATGGATAACTATATATATGCCCATATGCATAGGTACATATATGCAGATATATATATAACACTGTACTACGCGAAACTTCGGCCACTTAGTACTTCTTAAATAGGAAGGAGGCAGACCAACGGCCATTTAATAACTCAACCCGAAGCGGGCTCTCCATAACGTAATCGTTAGTCAGTCGGTTCTCGCTACAGAGACCGATGACCCTTAGATACACCTTTTTCAAAAGATTAACTTTCCTACCTCCAAAAATCAAACAATTGACTAATCAAACTTTAAAGAATGTGTGTATCCCACACAGATTCTACACTAGTAGGAAGCGAAATCCGTCAAGGCTAAATTCAAGTCTTTGCTACCAACTGTTCAGGACCGCTGGTGGTCATAGCCTATATGTCAACCTTACTACTAAATGCATGTTCAACGACAACACTGACATAGTCCACTGACCTTCCATAGCCGAAATGTAGTTTAGACTATCCTAACGTAAGTCAAGGAAAATGCTCATTCTGTTTACTTAATACCTGACATTTGAAATGAAACAGACCTCATTTCCTTAGAAGTACTAGGCCATTTAATACTTCAAATCCAAGGGGAACCCTTAGTACATTTTCCCATACCTATATGCAACTGCATATTGCTTTCCCATGGGTCCTATGGTTATAGGTGTCTCATGTCAGTAGTAAGTTACACAACTGCTGGTAGCCTCTAGGTGAAGAAAAGACTTCTATTGTGTAACTCTACTGACCTTGCATCACAACCCACTAAACCAAACCAACCATCCTAAGCTCAAATGTTGAGATAAGCCCTCTAATTCACACTATTTCTAAAACATATAATTAAGGCTATATAATTTCCCACTATGAAAATACTATCTTCCAGCATTTAATTTTTGTCTTATATGCTTATGTACCATATTCCATAAATGACAATTGTCTATAATAAATGGTTGTTATTATTATAATTAAACAATCTCAAATAATGTTTATTTATCAATTCTCATCCTATTATGCCTATTTCAATTTCCCATAAATGCCATCTTATATCCTTTAATGGGTCCTATTAACCAAAATTATTTTCCCATTTAATTCATGTAACTCCCTATTAACTGCACATTTATTGCTCTATTAATTTTGAGGTCACTACCTCTTTCCTATCTATACCTCCTAATCCTATAATTTACTATGCTATTTATAATTAGACGTCCTAATTATAACTAATACGAATATCGATGTAATTTACGTTATATTTATTTATTAATTAATTTAAAAATGATGAGTGCGGTTATACATGTGTATGTGTATTTATATTCCTAACACATTAATTCATATGCTTAGGAATTCCTGACCATTAATTTCCACATTTTAGTTTATTAGAGTTATCCTTCCCAAAATGGACTACCATTCACCCAACCACTTAGGATGATGGGATAAAGAAATGCGAAAGGTTGGACTCGATTGGGGAAGATCAACTATGGTTGGTACTGATTATAATCATGTAAGCACTGATACGATTTGGTCCGCGCCAAGTTAATTACTGAGTGGTCCACTTCTAAGTAGTTGGGTAAATAACTCCAGAACATTGTAGAAATAAGACAGGTTTCATATATGAAAGTTTTTTTGGTGCCAATATGATTTAGTGGAGCAACTTTGACAACTGAGTTTGAAACTTGAAGATATAGAAAAGAATAAGGAAGCAAGCAATATGGTGGATAGCAATTATGCTTGGTATCGACCATACTATGATCGGTACCGAGATGATTTTGAGTGTGGGATAACACACTTTCTTCCTTCTTATTTGCGTGGATATAAACTCTTACTTGGTCTTCTACAATCTTGAGATTATGGCGGACAATTTCAACTATAAATATGTGAGTTAAAGCAATAGGAAAATGACCTTTACACTTTACACTTTTGGCCCTAATTCATCATTTTCATCTCTATACTTCAAATTATTTTCCACGAACTGCTGTCAAACCCGAATTCGCATTATTTTCTAGGATTAAAGTTTGTAAATCTTTGTATTTGTGACAAATCTAAAAGTAATAAAATTAAAGTGGACGTAGGAAGTGATTTGAGGCCAAATCACCGTAAAAACTTGTGTGTTCTTGTTGTTCTGTTTCATTTTTTAATCGATTTGCTCTCGTTTGTGATTGATTTGAAGGTGTTGTTTCACTTTTTTTACCCAATACCTATTCAACTTGAGATGACCGTGCTCAAGCTACATCATTACAATAACTAAAAGTGTCATTTTCCTTGCTAGCTCCCTTTTTGGTATGTTCTTATAAGAATTTTCGATGATGAGCAGTTCAGTCATTGGTGACTGATCAATTTTTTGAAGGGTTTTTGGTCACAAGTCTCTTTGTTCCCTCTATCCTTTGATTGTGCCAATTGAACATCCCATGGATAATGTTAAGGACTAGTATGCTATCACCTTGATTTTATTATGTCTCCTGGTCTTGGGAGGTTTTCAAATAGTTACTTAGAGATTTTATCGATGCCAAGCTTCTGCTTGGCTTTTGGATGAACATTATCGATGATGAAGGAACGGTGGAAGTTATTGGAGATCGAGAATTTTCTTTATTGAACATCCTGAAAATTTTAAAAGAACCTATTGATTTCAAAAGAAACCGATGAATTGTTGAAGAGGGTAAAGGGTTAACCCTCCTTCTAGCATGGAATGTTAGTAAGGTTTTTAGGATCATACAACACAATTTTGAAGTATACAAAATGTTTTAAGCTTTTACTTGTATGAAAAAATCAATTGTTACTCAAATATATATAAAATTAACTTATATCTTGGAAATAATAAAGTAGAATTGAGAAAAATAAAAACACATAAATTTACGTGGTTTAGATATTAATGAACCCTACATCCATAGAATAAATTGATATGCATTCATTAGTTTCACCAATGCAAAAGCATTATTGACTGACGTTTTTGATTATTTCTTCCTCCACTACTTGTGTTTCTATTTTATACAAGGAAAGAATGAGTGCCAAGAAAAGATCAACTTTTTTGCTATATGCCTTTTTATATCATTCATAAATCACGCGTATTCTTTTATCCTATGTTCGCTAATGTTGAAAAATGTTGGATTATGCACTCTTCGCCGATGTTGGATAATTACTTTAGGTAGGACTATTAGCTTTAGGCGGGACTATGAATGTTATTGATACGATCATTCAATTTTGAAAAATAATATAACTTGAATTTAGTGTACGAACAAGGGATGATCAACGTCTGTACTTATTCCTTAAAATTGGTCTAACTTTTGTTGGTTGTTCAATGAATGGATGTTCACCTCATATGTTTTCCTCATTTGCCGCTCAAAATGTTGATCTAAATTTTGGTGTAATAGAATTTATTCCATAATCAATTAAAATCTAGAAGCTGTCTTTTTCCTATATTCACAATGGCTATAACAGCCACTTCAATAAAACAAAAGCCTATTTACTACTTTTCTTTCTTAATATATGTACTTAGAATTGCTAAGGAGGTGGTCATGTTAAGATAAGCTTGAGACTTTGCCATAATTTTTCCATTCCTTTTTTATTTTCTTTTAAAAGGATGTTGCTACTTCAACTAGTGAATCCAAGTATGGGAAGAACGAAAATCAAAATGGAAGGTAGATTTCATGGGTGGGTATATCATTTCAATGGTCTAGATGGCTCCTACAGATGACCATGTAGTCTTTCATCGGTTGTTTTAGAATAATTGTTTTTGAAAAAATGTTCCTTGAGGACTTTTCCTTATCGAAATGATTACTATAATGTTTAAAACTCCACCCTATTCCATCTATGGTTTTTCAATGGCGGTGGTTTCTAGAGTTGCTAACAAGACTGATTTGAAGATTGCTTTAGAGGTAGATCCATCAATGGATCTTGTGGATTTCTACTACCAAGTTGAAAAGTATCTATGCTAGGAGGATGATAAAGCTAAGAATGCTGAAGTCAACACTATGGAGGGGGAGGACTATCCAAGGTAGGATATGGAAAGGACAAAAGGGAATAAAAACCGATGATGTTTTTGGAGGACCAAAGTGAAAAAGAAGGGAACCGAAGTTTTCCTCATATACTGAATTAATAGAGACCTTAGAGATGATCTAACTTGACTCGAGAAGATAGATTCCCTGTAGAAAACTGGCTAAAAGAGAGCCCATGGATTGGAGGAGGTCTTGAAAGTTTTGCCTATTCCATGAGCAGGATGGGCATGAGACGAATGAGTACATATATCTATGTGACTTTATAGAGGAGCGGGCTCAGAGTAACTGGCTATATTAGTATGTGAAGGATCGAACCATAATGGTATGGTAGATGCGACCACCTGTGGCGAGTATACCAGGTCATAGCCGAGGATTTGGATCCGGTATCATAGTCCCATGATCGGGATGTATTAATGTTGAATTTATTTCATGTATTTTGACTTTGCTTTAAATAAATAGTGATCCGAGCTACTTACACCTATATTGGATCTCGATCGTTCCTAAGGCTTGCTTTGAGTTAAGATCTGGGAAATCCTTGACTAATGTTGACTTTTTGATTTTTTTTTTCTTGATGCATATGATTTGAACTTTATGATTAAGTTATGGATATTTGGACTTAAAAGTCACTCAAACATGATAGCTGACATTGATATTATACAGGATATCAATGAAATTTGATTGTTCCTTAAAAATTATACATAAATTGATAGGACATGGTTCCCTTAACCAAAGAGATGGGGCGATAAACCATGAAGTACATGTTCCCTTGCAGGAGAGCATGTGGATGGATTTGATTAGGATGGCAAGTCCCCTCATCGAAGAGTGAATGGATGGACACACTTGATATTTGGTCCCCTTAGCAGAGAGCAAGCATATTTGGCTCAATCCAGAAATGTGATTATTCATTCCGGAGAGGTTAGAAAGTAAATTTTGTAATTTGAACGCCTCTTGATTGTGAGATGAAACGATAATGATTACCGGATTAAGTCATTGCCTCGATTTGGTTAGACTTATTTATGATGGGATGTTGGACGATACTAGACAATTCATAAGTAATGCTCTAATCAGTGGTAATGCACTTCTATGATTAACGATTTATGATTACCCGATATTTGATTTATCCATGGTAGTTAAATCTCGAGAGAACCCGATACGATACTGGTATATGATAATTTAATCCCAAGTGAACGTGAGATGACCTTGATTTATGGTATATAATATAATGATTCCAAGGAAACACATAGTGATTATGATTTATGACTAATGCTTAAGGCAAGGATTTGAATCCATAATTGATAGGTCCAAAGCAACATTTATTTACAAGTGAATCCGAAGGAACCGCATGATTCACCATGATCGGTCAAGTAGATAGCCAAAGAGCTCAATGGCTGACAATTTGCTGATTTCCATATTCATTCTTTAGCAAAGCAAATCTAATATTCACAAGTCATGCTTTAGGGGGGGTAAGTGTTACTGGTGGATTTTCTACAGTCTCAAAAAAGACTCAAACAAATGAATTGGACTAAAGAATGATAAAGAAATGGATCAAAAGACTTGGAAAACATCAAGAAGAATTATAAAGAAAATGGCCAAATTTTGATAAAGTAACTAATTTGGTGCCAAGTTATGCACAACTCGACACCGAATTATGATGTCTGATGACTCGATAAGACTTAGTCAAGAAATGAAAGACAAAGAAAGAATAAAGCAAGATCAAACAAAAATCATATAACTCAATTTCGAGTTATCACAACTTGAGACCGAGTTATCCAAGTTCATGCTTTTCCCATGATTTTTTTACTGAAACTTCAGAATTGAAGTGGGGAATGTGGTCGAGCATTTTTCGACAATTTTGGCAATGGATTTCATTAATATATAGATAAGGAGGTGCATTGGAGAATTTCTACACTTCTTCACTCCTCTGAATCAATACGAGTTAGGTTTATTTTTACGCGAATTATTTAATACCAAGTTGTAAAAACTACTTTATAGGAAGAAAGTACAATTAACAAAAAAAGGATTAACTAGACGTAGATCAAAGAATTCATCGAATCAGTGTAAAATTTATATGTTTCCTCTTTCTTTTAATCTCGTTTCTTATATAATCTTCATTTGCTACTTGATTGTTTTTTTGTGCCATTTTTGTTCCAAACAATTGGCCAATAATCATAAAAGTAGCATAGATAGATGTGCCCTAAGGGTCTTAACCTTGCTGTTGCCATTAACCTAGTTGTTTCGTAGGTAACTGCTGTTGCGTTGTTGAAGTCCTAAATTAGGCAAGGGTTGGAGTACGCTAATTATTTAGGTAATTTCATGCTATTAAAAAGTAGCATTGAAGGTTATGTTAATATCCTGCTCCAGTGTTGAACAATGTCTTCTTTACTATCCAGTTTAAGATTTAGAGTTCTACAACCAACGGATATTAATAAGTGAAGACTAGTCCCTATAATTCTTCTACAATAAACACTAAAGCATGGCAAGGCACTTTTAATTGGATCGAGTCATTTATGTGGTAAACTACTCGGTTTGTTCCCATATCTTCATCTATATACCTCTCTATGCCTTTTTGTCCTAGCCAAATATATTCAACCGTGGTTAGGTGTAATTCTTACATAAGGATTTCCAATTATATTTGCATAGGATATGAATGTAGTAGTTTTAATTTCTTTACTGGTCTTGATCCTTGAACAAACTAACCCACATAGCCTTTTTCAATGAGCCATTCAATATCATTTTTAAGATGCTTACATTCCACTATGTCATTTCCATTTTCCTTATGGAAGAGATATTATTTGCTCTGTTTGGATTTTTAGCTTTTTTCTCTCGTTAGTAATTATACATGAAGTCTTTCTTTGTAATCTTTAAGATGTGTCTTACATTGTGGGTAAGTGAAGAATACGGTTGAACTCACGAGATCGCTTGTTTGTGTGGTTGTAGATTTATACTCCTCTCTTTTTGTTGTCAACCATCCCTTAAGAAGCCTTATTTCTATAATCATACGACTTATGTGCATATTCCACTCTATTATGATCATTAGCTCTTTTTTTTAGAAGTTTTCATGTTTCCACAAGCTTCTCTTGTGTAGCCAATAGTATGTACCCTTTTAAATCAAGAATGAGAGGTCATTAGCATTATAGCATTATTAGTGATCCCCGTTTTGGTGACCTCATCCCTGAATCGCTCAATAAATAACAACATGTATTTTATGTCTCAAAGGATCGTAAAATAGTATTATTTTTTAATACAAACTGGATCATATGGAACTATAACTTCGGGTAATGTTGAGTAGTGATATTTTTATCCTTAGCAATTTTATTGGAGATTTGGACCTCGAAAAATCGTAATGCCCATAACTTTTTCTATGAGTTGAATAAGTGTATGAGACCACTTCCAAATGAAAGATACGATGGTTCCTCTTTCCACTGAGTGGTCATACTATATTTTTGGCTTTACCATTTAAGACATATAACCATTTGAAGTTAGATAGTTTTTGGACAGATTGGCGCATCGTGATGCTAAGCTCATACTTGGCCCACTAACCCATTTCAGGATTTAAGCTAAAAGGCCTAATTGGACAACCCCTTAATAATTCCCATATTTTCGAAAACAATTCTAACCTCTACTAATCATTTCCTTAGAAAAAAAGCAACTCAAATCCTTCTTTATTTAGACAAATGAAGTAATCCATAAGAGATTAGCAAGGGGATTGGTAAGGAATTCATTGATTACTGTTTAGGTGCATTGGAATTTGGATTAGCTACTATTCATCTCATATTTCTCCATGATTTTTGTGCATTTAGACCCTAAGGTAGGTGATTTTTGTCTTTCAATATACTGTGAATTCTAATACAATACTAAACAATGTTTTTGAAATGGTTTTAAAGTTAAAAATATGATTTTTGCTTGATTTAAACTTACCCCTGTTTTTAGAATGATTTTCAAAGTTTAAAAATAGATAAGATTTGAATGTTGCATGTGTGTCCATATGGATAGGCCTTGTGCTTGGTTTGGAAGGTATAATGATTACATTGACTGTGTAATGATGTTAAAATGCTTGTTTGACTTTTTTTGCATGTTTTTTTGCATATGATATGGTGTATTGGTATGCATTTTGGCGTATTGAGAAGATCTAAAGTGCTCGGTGCCGAATTGACGTAAACATATTGCGTAGGGAGTTAAGGCATCTAGGGAAGAGGTGAAAGCAACTTAGAAAATGCTAAAAAAATGACAAGTCTTCTAAGGTGATCGATCATCACCGATCGATCCAAGTGGTCCAGATGGCATGCGATCAACATGGTAGCTTTATGATGGTCAAGGGTCCCACAATCGATCGCTTGGAATATAGAGTTATATATATGGAGTTGTGGTGGAAAGATGGACAGTTAGATGGATGCACTATCGATCGATTTTTTCTTTGAGGCATGTAGTCCAAAACCCAAGCATGACAGAGAAGAACTTAGGGAAGTAGCATGGAATTCGTAGTATGAAGTGGTAATGAATGGACTTATCTAAATTTTGATAAGCTCCAAACTATGATGGTTCAATAGCGACCTATGGTAGTTCGAGAAAATTGAAGGTCTACGGGTTGTGTTCATGGAAAGATAGAAGCTTGCTTCAGACTAGAGGGTGGAAGGCCTAGGGGTAACTTTGGATTAGATTCAAAAATGGCTACGATATGGGAGAGATAGGTCCGATCGAAATGATCCCCAAACCAAATTACAGCCATTAATTCCTCCTTCTTCAGATTGGCACAAACTTGTAGTGAAGAGCATATCATTATAAGTCTATATGAAAAGTTTGGGGATGATCCAACAGTTGGACCTTGAAATATTGAGGGATGATGGTCGATAGATGATGGATGTGGCCTATGACTGGCTTCGGGCCAAACTTAAGGGAATTTGGTGGTTGCTTCTGGCTTCACCGTAAGGAATTCAAGGAACCTTATGTAGCGATCTAAATTTTGACAAATCGATGATATGGACCATTTAGGTGAGTACTTAAAGTAGGAAGTGTGTGTAGGAGTTAGTGATGGTCTGAGGAGGCATGTTCGTTGATGAAGCGATGGGGTAGATTGTAATGTATTCTACTATTGAGTTGCATGCTAAAGGGGTTGTTGATAACTATAGATGTGATGTGTGTTTCATAGGAAAAAGGTATGTGAGGATGCTCACCTATGTGCCCAGGACCTTAATGATGATTTAGCCTACCATGGTGAGTTCAGTACCTATGTGATGGTATGTGATTGAGCACCGAATCCAATTGTGAAAGTGTGTTTCCGACCTTTGTAATGATCGTATGAATTATCATATATCCAAAGACATCTTAGTGGTGATGCGATACCTTAGCGATGGTCATCTTGATTGCTTTATTGTATGGGTTCTATGATTGCTATGTTTGCTTTGATTGATGTGTGGTTAAGATGGATGTCTGGTTACTACATTAGATACTCTGACACCATGTTGTACTTAGTGTTGCATACCTATATGATGATAGTATAATGTGTATTATGTGATGTGCTAACCTATTGGATGGAAGGACGAGGCAGATATGACTTATCATACTTAATGTTCACTTTTATATATTAGCTTTAATATTATCTTCATATTATTAATTTCTCACATTAGACTGTTGTCTGACTTGATATTTTATGTTTTGCTTCTTGCTATCTCGGGTATTATTAAATGAGTACACTAGATAAAAGGCTAGGACTATCGCATTGATCTGTTCAGAGGACGAGTAGAAGGCTTATGCTATTATATATTTACTATGAAAATTTGTTTCTTATTCCACTTTGTAGCATTATGGAGCTTTATTAGTGCTACGCTTTTTATTATTTGGGAGTTTATAATTTGATGTATAAATCGTACTGCTACTTTGTATAAATATGGTAGATCTGCTTTGATTCATCTAGTTATATGATGTCTCACTTGTTTTATATCTATAATGATTATTATATTTTATTTCATACGCTGTGAGATACATGGTAAATTTTCTTTAGTGTCTATAATAATTTACCTTTGACTACCGCTCTACATTAGCCGAGTACCATTACAGCGCACTATACAGGTATATTGGATACTATAGGTGTAAGGTAGTTATCAAATTTAGTATCAAAGAGCATAGGTCGCGTAGTTAACCTAAGTTGATATGAGTTTCATTAGTAATAAGAAGGGGTTATCACCTTCGAATGGATCGAATAATATAAGGGAGAACATACTTGTTATATATTTTAGTTTTTATAACCATACAGTAGTATATATTATAAAAGTCACATTGCACACATGAGTACCATTGCTGTAGACCGAAATATTGATCATTCTTATTACATTAAGACTGATCATTCTTATTACATATTGTAAGAATGAGCCGTCAAACAAGAAATATTGCATCGACCTCTATATACGGACTAGAGGATGGAGTTGGTTTTGGGGCAGCTAACCCAGACATACAGGTTATGTTCACTAAGATTATAAGGAACATGCTACTGAATGCCGAAAGGGCTGCTTTAGTTGTTACTACTGGTGACGGTGATCCAATGTAGGCATCCTACGCAGACTTTGCTAAATTAAATAAGGAGTATACTAGCTTTAAAGGATGATCATTTCTTGGAATGGAATCAGCCTTGGAAGTGCAAAGTGGTTGGATACCTGCAATCGTATCTTTGATGATTAGTGTTGGAAGACGATATAAAAAAGTAGTTGGTTTCTAGGCTACTTCAAGGGAGGGCGGTGAACTGGTGGAATGTTGTAAAGATCCTACTCCCAAAGATAAGTTTATTTGGGAGCAGATAGAGCCAGATTCGAAGAAAATTTTATTCCAATTGCTCACAAATCAGTGATGTTTCAGAAATTTGCTGACTTGAATCCAAGGAAACATAACTTTTTCAAAGTATATGGTTAAATTTTACATGTTGTTGAAGTACATGCTATCTTTTATTGATGCTCCATTGAAAACAACGAGGAATTCATTATGGGCTTAGATAATTTTCTTGGGGATCAGTTAGTGGGCCATGTTGATGAATCCTTTGAGAAGCTTGTTGGGAAGGCTCCATAACATGAGACTCCTTATCCTAGATCCAAAGTTGTTCTTATTATGCATGAAGAGCCTAAGTCATAAGTGAACAGTGGTGGCAAAAAATGGAACAATAATAAAGGAAAGAAGTAGCTCTAGGGAAAGAGTGGCAAAGTCAAATGGGAGCCCATCTACTTTAACTACAAAAAGAAAGGACATCATAGAAAAAAACTATAAAAACTCGAGGAATACCAAAAGGAAATGCTTCATCTGTGATAGGGAAACTCATTTGAAGGAGAACTGTCTGAGCTGCTGAAGAACAAGCAGTTCGTGTTTACTTATGCGCTTGATGCCATTCCAACTTCGTTGAGTGGTCCGTCGACGAAAGAGAAATGGAAAGACATTAGTATCTAATGTATGTTTCTATTTAGTATATATATTCATGTCATATTTGATATCGGTGCATCATTTTTTATATCTAGTGACCTAGACTAGGACTGAGGCCAGATTTAATAGATAGATTTCTTGTAGTGATGAACCCTATGGGTAGTTCGACCAATTAGTGTATGGTTTGTCGTGGCTTAGTGTTATCAATTCATGGTTGAGTGTTCTCTTATAATTGGATTTTTACTTAGTTTCATTAGGTTCGGTATCATATTAGGGATAGAAATTGGAACCATATTGAACTGTAAAATATCGTTGGTGATAATTGGGATAGATGGTGAGCGTAGGCTAGAGGTTAGTTGTATGCCTAAGGATGCACTGATGCTTAGTTTCTTATATCGCACGAGGTCCCTCGTGAGGAGTTTTCATCAATACTCGTAGTAGTGGCATACCTAGATATATTTGAGGAGGTGACCAAATTTCCTCCATAATGTGAGATTGGTGTTATCCCGTTTTTTGGCAAAGCCATGATACCAAAAGATTGATCGAAAACAAAGGACAGTTCGTCTAAGAGATTGGTTGTACTTCGCTTCGCTATGGATATCGATGGATTTTGTCCAAGCCCGGATCAGGCTACAATTGATAGGACATGACGGGCAAAGCCATAAGAGCCAGTGTTCCAAATTTCAGGTTAATTGGAGTTCGTATGAACGAGATATGATCGATGCAAGTTAGCCAAAGTATGCTGTTCGAACCCATCAAAAAGTTGAGGAGATGCTCATTCCGAATCCAGAGGACTCGTATCCATCACTGTTTGTCTTGTTTGAATCCATCGGTTCGCATATGCTTCGAGTCGATCGAGTTCGAACCGATTAGGCATGGTATCAGTCAGTTTGAATCGATCGGTTTCGAATCGATCAGATGGACATCCACTCAGCACGTTCGTATCCATTGAGTCTGAGCAGTTCGAAACCATCATTCGTACCTATCGGAATACCCTACTTCGAATCGATCGGTCTCGCTCCCGAGCGCCACTTCGTATCGATCGTCCTCGCATCCATCAAAAGTGCCAGATCATTACTTCGTATCCATAAATTCTGCCCTGTTCGAATCCACTTGGCTCGTCTCGATCCTCATCGTATCGATCCATGATTCGAATCCATTGATGCGAACTGGGTCGTGACACACGATACGAACGAGGTGAAGTTCATGGATGCGAAGCGGTCAACTCGGAGAAAAAATAGGATCGATGCGAGGAGTGCGCGCCACGTCACCAAAGAACCACGTGACAAGGTCGATTCGAACGTATCGGTTCGAACTGATGGGTTCGAACCAAACAGCCAATCAAAACACTCCAATTCATATCGATCATATCTCATGAACCACTAGTCCAAATGCCACGAAATTTTCACAGAAGCTTCCATACAAGGTAAAGTTTGTTCCTGCCATGTTTCAGCTCGATTGGGTTATTTTTTTGATCGACGAATCGATCTCAGATCGAGTTGAAACTTGGTGTGGTCAGTCGCGTGGGCCCACTCACATGCCAGAAAAAGTCTCCCGAAGTTTGAGCGAGATCTGGGCCTCCAAAGCCTATAAATAGCACCCTGAAGGCTACAGAAAGGGGATCTTCTGGCCATTCAACGTCCAGACTCTGTCGGATTCAATTCCATACTTCATTATCACTGTTGTAATCAGATTTGAATGCTATCACCAATTGTAATCCGCTGTAATCGATTAGAATCATCAAGTGAATCAATAAAGACATAAGCTTCAGAGTGGACGTAGGCAAGATCGCCGAACCACTATAAATCCTGCGTTTGTGATTGTTATTTGTGAATTATTGTGATTGTTATTACTTAGATCTGAATTCTATATTGATTATTGCTGATTTGTGTTCATAAACGGGTGCTTTCACGATATCGGGTGTTTGTGGTCAATTTTGACGCAAACAATTGGGTTCCACGTCACTTAGTGAAGGATGCAAGGCCTGTAGTTATTCCATTGAGGTGTGTGGGACCTAAAGAGCAATGTGAGATCGAGGTGCAAGCGAATGACCTGTTGAGGAAAGGGTTCATTCAAAGGAGTATATTTGAGTAGGAAGTGCCCATAGTGTTCACTATGAAGGCGGATGGCTCACTGGGAGTTTATGTTGGTACTGTGAGTAAAACAAAGTGACAAACAAGAATGAATATCCGCTCTAGCGAATTGATTACTTGTTCGATCAGCTCCATGGTGCTAAATTATTTTCTTCGTTAGACATAGTGATGGGGTTCCACCAACTAACAGTGGCTGGAGAGAGTTTGTCGATTACTACATTCCGTACACCGTCGGGATTTTATGAGTAGTTGATTATGCCGTTTGGGCTAATCAATTCTCTGGCATACTTCGTAGATCTCATGGATCGTATTTTCAGAGATCAAATGAATAAGTTTCTACTCGTGCTCATTGACAATATTCTCGTCTCCTCCCGAATAGAAGAGGAACTCTAGAAACACTTGATGATCATGTAAAAGGTGTTAAGGAAGCACCAACTGAAGGAATTTTTTTATAAATATCATGTTAGCCATAAAATACACCTAGAGAACAAATGCATGAAAGAAGATAAGAAAAATTCCAACATCTACTAAAGTGGGTTTCGACAAAGATCATGAATGAAGGTTTCAAAAGCATTAGGAAGGCTTTCAAAAGAGTCGTAAGTAGCAGGCACCCTCATAGGTGGTAAAACACGAGCAAGTCTCCAAAAAAGATGAAAAAAGGGAGAAACAAAGCCACCTTTCCGCCTCTCTAATACCTTTCGACACAAATAGGTCAGCAAAGACTACTTCAGAACCCCTTCCGAATTAGTCTCGCATGAACACGACATAACTTTTTGAACTAAGGGTTTCACCCTCATTACAACCCTTTCAAAAGCGTATACAAGCCTTTTGAACCGGTCGAAGCCAAAGACTTTAGGGGAGGGTTCCACATCAATGCACGGACGTACATTCAAAAGTAACTCAACATCATAGAAACCATCGGCAGATCAACATCTTCAAAGTCCCTATAGGCAACCTATCTACAGAGTCGAAGGCACCTAGCTAAAATCCAACGACAACAAAGCAGCATGAAGGAAAAAGTGCATTTGGAGACCTTTCGACAACGTTGAAAGGTGTTCCAGAAGAAGAAGCAAGAAAAGATAATCATAACTTAACAAATGCGAAAGCTTGGTAAAGGACCCTTTCGACTTAGTCGAAAGGGCTTGAGAAAGACCAAGGAAGTGCAAAGGTAAATGAAAGAACTCGGAGATGCCTTTCGACAGTGTCGAAGGAAGACATGGCCTTTCGACCAAGTCGAAAGGTGAGAGGCGGCATATAAGAAGGGGACCTTTTGACTGAGTCAAAGGCACAAGCGTGAAAGGGGGCCCACTTGCATCTATAAATAAGACCCAAGGGGTCTGGTTTTGGGGACTAAATTTTGGAATCCCAGATTCATTTCTTTCTACTCTAATTTCTTAGCTGTAATTAAATTCTCAAGAAACTCTAAATCAAAATAGGGATAAATCTCTATTAATTATAACTCATTTTGGATTATTAATAAAAGAGAGATGGCTAGTTCGTTAAGGATTTTAATGAGGAGGAAGATCATTTAGATCATTAGCCAGTCTAATGATCCATTGCATAAATTCTAACCTATTCTCTTAACTTCTTTTTGTCTATGCAATGCATAGGATTGACTTGGATACAGCAGCTGAAACACATCATCATCGAAACCAACATCGACAATGAAAAGGAGAATGATGACGGGGTTTCGACATTGGTGAATATATGAAACTGAGGATTATCTAGGTCGATCTTATATAGGGAAAATAAAGTGAAGCTTAGACAGTTATAAGTTGGACCTGTTTCAAAAGAGTGGAACCCCACTCGACTCAGTCGAAATGGGGGTTTCGAAGAGGTTCCAGTTTATAATTGGCTAAAAATTGTATAGGGAGGAACTCATTCAAAAGGGATTTATCCCCAGCTCCATCTGCAACCCTTTTGAATGGGTTCCACAACAAAAGTAACAAAACCTTAGGGTCGAAAACAGCTGCGTCGTATTAGTGAAACATAAATCCCTTTCGACATGATCGAAAGCGTTAGGACAAGTCTTTCGACATTATCAAATGGAATGAAAAGCCAACATGATTAGCTACTTTAGACATGCTCAAAAGAAAGGTTTCAAGCAGGATGCAACTTATTTAGCCTACATTCCTAAACTAACTTCTTAAAGCCTTTCGACTAAGTCAATCTGGTTGAAAGGTAAAGTTAACACCTAAAACCATTTCGATTAAGCCAACTTGGTTGAAAGGTAGAGCAATTTCCTTAAACCCTTTCGACTAAATAAACCTAGTCGAAAGGTAGATTTCGAAAGGAGAGATCTTTCCAACAGCTTGGTTACCTTTCACATTGCATTGAGGATGTTAACAAGTTTTCTTGTTAACATTTTTGGCGCTAGAATGATGGCTTGAACCTCCGACCTTGTCACTTTATTATAGACTAATTTTGGTTCATTTAATTTGCGCAGGAAAATGAGATCTAAATGATTAAGCACAATTGAGGAAGGATTTGTCCACACCACCACTCTTGAGGACAATATAACTCTGTCTTTTAATCTGGATGGGGCTGTTCACGGACCGCCTTCGCCGCCAGCTCGGCAAGATGATAATGCTGTAAAGATTAAACACTTGGAGCAGCAGCTGCAGGAGATGCAAGAGCTACTTAAAATGGCATTATCTCAGAAATCGTCAAAGACACCAAAACCAACGCAGGGAGAAGAGGTGGTTTCCCTCAAGAGAAATTTAAAAGACAACTCCACTGAATACAAAAGTAAAATAGACTTAACATTCTTTAAGGAGAAGGAGTGTTTTCAGTAAAAAGCGAACCATCAAGGAAGAGTTCTCAAAAAGTCGCTTGAACAATCGAGAAGCGCAACATCAAAGGTATTGCCCAGACCAGAAAAATTACTATGATGTTGAGGCTTATCCAAAAGATGCAGTTAAAAAGGCAATAAAGGATGCTATGAATTCGAAAGGAAAGAGAACAATGGATGAAAATGTTAATGATAATGAAAGAGTGCTACCCTTCACCGATGAGATCATAGCTACAGTCATCCCTCCATATGTTAAGATCCCATCAATGAAATTCATGGGGTTACAGACCCAAACGATCATCTAATGGATTTTGATAGCCAAATTGATTTGTACAATGCATCTAGAGCCATGAGATGCCGATTGTTCCCCGTCACTATCCAGGGAGCAGCAATAAAATGGTACGGATAGTATCGGGAGAAAACCTTATATTCATGGAAGAAGTTCTCTTATGAATTCTCCACCCAATTCTGCATTTGTAAAGATCCCACAATAGACTATATATTCTTGGACAATATAAAGCAAAGACAGGGGGAATCCTTGGGAGATTATCTAAGGAGATTCAACGTTGAAGCTTTAAAAGCCAAGGACATGAATGATCGAGACAAGATTATTGTAGTTCATTCTGGCTTGATAGAAAACACCTCCTTTTGGGAATAGCTCTTTGTTAGTGACTGTAAAGATTTACAAGGCTTCCATTTCCAGGCTGACAAGTTCATCCGAATCGACGACCTTTACTATGCTAAGAAGAAAACTATCCTCAAGAAAGAAGGGGGAGATTTGGCCAAGACCGAGGACACAAAAGACAAGATGGGAAGAGCCAATCTCTAACACAGTCGCTTTAAACAAGCCATTGTCCTACGTCTATGTTGTAGCTAAGGAAAGAGTTAACTTTACAACCTCCTTTAAAGCCAAGAACAACCATGAACAAAGAAATGGAGGGGATTATTGTGCTTATCACAAGGCCAACGGTCACAAGATCGATGAGTGTAGGGTTCTAGCTGGCATTATCCAGAAACTGAACCGTGAGAGTCATTTGAAGGAGTTCATTCAGGATCAGCAAAAAAATCAACAGACAGGAGATGTCCATAGAAATACCCTAGCAATGCTTTAAATATATTGGAAGATGAAGACTCCTAAGCTTAAGCCCACCAGTAAACAGAATTGATGTGATTCACGGTGGGTTGCATCCGATGGGAAATAGCAAGGGGACCTAAAATAGGTACATTAAGGAAGCTAAAGAAGGCATTTACTCTGTCCAAGAGGATTCCCCAATGAAGAATCCATGTCTTAACATTCAGATGTCGAACCATGTTGTCACTCCTCAAGAGCTAAGAAAGGAGGTTCATCATCCTCATAATGATTCTTTTGATGATTACTGCACAAATAGAATTATCCATCTTATCTAAAATTATGGTTGACAAAGGTAGTGCAGTCAACGTAATCTTCAAGCATGCTTTCAATCAGATGAACATTCCTGAAGACAAACTGGAGGCAAGCATGGAACCCATATTTGGATTTAATAACAAAGGATCAACTCCGGTTGGACAGATAAAGCTGCTCATGCAAATGGAGGTGCCACCAACCTAAAGAACCTTCGAAACTATCTTGGTGATAATCAACCAACCCTCATACTACAACGCCTTCTTTGGCAGGCCAGCTTTCAACGAAATAGATGCCTTCGTCTCCCAAAAATATGTCATGGTAAAATTCTTGACAAAAAGGGGATGAGGTATTGTCGGAGGGGAGCAGTTTAGCTCTCGAGAAATGTATTTTGCTACGCTAGACCAATATAAAAGGGAGTATTCCGTTTGCTTTGATTCTTGTACTATTTTACAGCCTTCGGATGATGGATTTTCACATCCAACATTTAAAACAAAGATTAAAATTAATAAATCTAACAAATGCATGTATCAAAGGTACATTCCTTCTAGAGGCAAGAGAAAGAGAATTGATGCTAACTCAGTGGAAGAAAGCCCAATAGTCATAGAATTCGATTACCGAGGGGAAATGGAAAGGATAAAATCCGTAAAGGATCTTGAGGAAGCATACATAGATTCAGATGATGCTACCAAAGTGGTTAAGGTGGGAAAAGACCTTAATTGTGACTTAAAGAAGGATTTGGTACAATTTCTCAAAGTCAACAAAGATGTATTTGCCTAGTCACATTCCAATATGGTAGGAATTGATCCAACGATCATGTGACATGCTCTCAACATCAATCCAGTTGCAACCCCCATATGACAGAGAAAGAGAAAGGTGGACAAGGTACGATCAGATGCTTTAAAAGAAGAGGTTAATAGACTCCTTGAGAATGGATTTATTCGGGAAATATACTACCCAAAGTGGTTAGCCAATCCAGTTCTGGTAAAGAAATCAAATGTGAAACGGAGGACTTGCATTGACTACATGAATTTGAACAAAGCATTTCCAAAAGATTGTTTCTCGTTGCCACGAATAGAGTAGTTAGTATATGCAACAAGCGGGCACAAGTTGTTGTCACTCATGGATACCTATTCAGGGTACAATCAAATACCAATGTTCAAACTAGATGAGGAGCACACTAGCTTCATAACTGAGTGAGGGATTTATTGTTACAAGGCAATGTCATTTGGGTAAAAAATGCAGGGGTAGCATATCAAAGATTAGTCAACCGAATGTTTAAGAAGCAAAATGGCCGGAATATGGAATTTTATGTGGATGATATGCTGGTAAAGTCTAGCAAACCCGAAAATCATATTAAAGATTTGGAAGAGATGTTCAAGGTATTGTGGAAATATCAAATGAAACTAAACCCAAAAAAGTGTTCTTTTTGGAGTCCGTTTTGGAAAGTGTTTAGGCTACCTTGTAAGTGCCCAAGGGATTGAAGCTAGTCCAGATCAAATTCAAGCCATTAGGGAATGGCGGAACCCAAAACCAGTAAGGAAGTGATGAATTTGAATGGAAGGGTGACTGCCCTAAGTAGATTTGTCTCTTAAGCTACCGATAAGTGTGTACCCTTCTTTGATGTAATCAGGAAGAAGTAGAACTTTGAATGGGGGGAAGATTGTAGGAAATCCTTTAAGGAACTAAAAAGCCACTTAGAAAAGTCATTGATACTTTTTAGTCCCGAGAATGGGGAGACCTTATACCTATACATGGCAGTCTCAGAGCACACAGTTAGTTCAGTGTTGATTAGAGAAGGGAATAGGGCACAACTTCCGGTATATTATGTGAGCACATGGTTGAAGGATGCAGAAGTTCGATACCCAGTGATAGAAAAGTTAGCATATTGCTTAATTCTCACAGCTCGAAAGCTTAGAGCATATTTTCAAGCATACCCGATCAGGGTGTTAACCAATTTTCCCCTTATGCAAGTCTTTAGAAAACCAGAAACTTTAGGAAGGTTGGTAAAATGGGGAATCGAGCTCAGCCAATACAACATAGAATTTCAGCCACGAGCTGCAATCAAGGGGCAAGCATTAGCAGACTTCATTAATGAGTGCACTAACTTTATCGAGGAGCAATCAAAAAAGAAGAAAGACCAAAGGCCTATGTGGCAATTATTTTTTGGTGGTGCATCAAATGAATAAGAGGCTGGTGTAGGATATGTAATCATCACACCAGATGGACACTGTTTACATTATGCCATGCAATTCCCTGCAACTAACAATGTGGAAGGATATGAATCTATGGTAGCGGGATTTACCTTGGCATTAGAGCTCAAAATTCCATGAATATAGATCTTTAGTGATTCTCAACTATTGGTGAACCAAGTGAAACAGGCATATCGAACAAAGGACCCCAAGCTATCTTTATACGTGAAGAATATACTAAGAATGCTTGCTTTGTTTGAAGACTTTTCAATACACCAAGTCCTAAGAGCGAAAAATTCGAAAGTAGACTCCCTAGAAGAACTAGAAAGCTCAAGGGGAGCTCCGAAGACATGTATTGTTCTAGTGGGATATCAAGAAATTCCAAGTATTAGAGAGGAGGCATCTGAACAGGGAAAGGAATTGTTAGTTCTGACAAGGTCTCAAGCAAAATCACCAGGGGAAGAGAGAAGAGAAAGTAATAAAGAAATATCAGATGAAAGGGATGACCAATCAAGAACAAGTAACATGTATGATGACACCTGGATGTCACCCATTGTTGAATATCTTGTTGAAGGAATGCTCCCATCGGACAAAGGTGAGGTAAAGAAAATCAGGGGACAAGCTCCAATCTTTGTAATGATGGATGGAATACTCTATAAAAAGGAATATACTCTTTCCTATCTAAGATGTGTGAGCATTAATGATGGAGTAAAATTAATGGCTGAAGCACAGGAGGGTTTTTTTGGAGATCATTCAAATGGAACAAAATTGGAAAAGAAAATAATGAGGAAAGGATTTTATTGGCCACATATGGTAAGCCAAGCCATCAAGTATGTAAGAAGATGTGAAAAATGTTGGAAATACTGAAAGATTCCATAATACCCCCAAGTCACTTGACTCCAGTTGCAAGTACATGGCCCTTTGACGTACAGGGAAAAGACTTAATAGGCCCTTTGCCAATTTTAAAAGGAGGAGAAAAGTACGTTGCAGTCGCCATAGACAATTTCACCAAATGGATTGAAGCAGATGTGCTTCCAAAGATTACTTCTGGGAAGGTACTCAGATTTGTTATCAAGAATATCATAACCAGGTTTGGAATTCCCCAGAAGATAATTTTTGATAATGGTACACAATTTGAGAGTGAAGAATTCTCTCGCTTTTGCCACAAAAATGGAATCATTAAAAGTTTTTCATCCATTGTACATCCAAAAGTGAATGGGGCAGTTAAAGCTGCAAACAAAACCATAAAGGCAATTCTGAAATAGCAGCTAAACAAGGCAAAAGGAAATTGGGTAGAAGAACTGCCTCTTGTGTTATGGGTTTATCGAACATCCACCAAAATGGCGACAGGGCATACTCCCTACTCTTTGACATATGGGTGTGAGACGTTGTTACCAATTGAGATTGAGATACCCTCCCATCGAAGAATCGCCTACGCATTCGATAAGAATCAAGAGCTGAAAAGAGAACCCTTAGTTTTAATACATGAATTAAGAGATGAAGCAGCAGTAAGAACCGTTGAGTATCAAAGACGAATCTCAAAGTACTACAATTCAAAAGTGAGAACTCGGTCATTTGACGAAGGAGATTTGGTACTCCGAAGAGTGATGGAAAATACCAAAAACTCCATAGATGGACCCCTAGGTCCAAATTGGAAAGGACCATCAATCATTTGCAAAGTAATTCCCCCAGGAGCTTACAAATTATACCGACCAGGCGGTAATATGGTTCCGAAAACATGGAATGTCGAACATTTGAGGCCATATTTTCCAAAGATGAATGAATAAAGCATCTCTTTCTTCAAAAAGAAATCTACATGATTGAGAGTGAAATGCTCCTTATATTTGGATACTACCTAGGATGGTAGTCTACCTAAGATGGTAGAAAGCCTCTATCCACGCGGAGATGGCTGGGACAAAGCACCTCTTGGAGGGAAGGCGGAGTAAGCCTTTAGCCGTGTCATAAGACGGCTAGGTTAAAGCACCGGACAAGCCCTTGGTCGCGCCTTTGGTGAGGTCGAGGCACCTTCTCTAGAGAGAACGAAGTAAGCCTTTATCCACGCCATAAGATGGCCAGGGTAAAGCACCGAATAAGCCCTTATCCACGCAACGCTATGGCCAGGGTAAGGTACCTCCTGGAGGGAGGACGGAGTAAGCCTTTATCTGCACCACGCTATGGTCAAGTTAAAGCACCGAATAAGACCTTGTCCACGCCACGCTATGGCCAGGGCAAGGCTTCTCCTGTAGGGAGGTCGGGTAAATCCTTGGTTCCAGCTTCTAAGATGAGAAAACCAAGAGCACCGGACAACAATGGACTAAGATGTCCAAGCCCAAGAAGAGGCTCATCAAATAGTGGACTAAGATGTCCAAGCCTAAGAGGAGGCTCATCCAACAATGGACTAAGATGTCCAAGCCCAATAAGAGGCTCTTCTAATCATGGACTAAGATGTCTAAACCCGAGAAATGGTATATCTCCAATGGACTAAGACGTCCAAGACCAGGAGGCAATTGATCACTACATACAAGACCTGAAGGGTTCATACATGTCCAGGAAGACGGAATCTAAAGAGTAAAGCCAAACTCAGACCATTAAATACCCAAATCTGGATTTTGGGTTCTTCATTTCGAGATTTCATCTATTAAATACCCGAATCTGAGTTTTGGGACATTCTAAACATCATCAATTAATACCCAAATCTGGGTTTTATGTCTATATTAATCACTTCTTTATACTCGAATCTAGGTTTTGAGATTATTGCTTGATTTCGCCTTAATGCCCTAATCTAGGCTTGTGGTTTCTACTATAAAGACAATTGCCATGGACTTCTGGTTGTCCAACGTATGCATTAATATAGGCCAATGATTTGTATTATGACGAAAATTACTATGGATTTCTACCTACCCAACATATGCCTCAATCTGAGCCGAGGTTTCCTTTTACAATGATAATTGCTAATAATCTCTAATTATCTAACATATGCCTTGATCTGGGCTCGAGATCTTGATATAAAGACAATTGTTACTAAAAACCCGAATCTGGGTTTAAAATGTCACTCAGAGGACTATATTTGGGATATTACTATCTGGATTCTAGGTATCTCATTGTTAATTTCCAAATTTCACAAACTAATACCTTAATTTGGGTCAAATTTCATTGCTTCCTAAATCAAATCCCAAACCTGGGGTATAAAATAGTAGAGTAGAGGTTGTTGCGGACAACCAGAAATTTCAAACTGGTCTTCTTGATGCCTAAATTTGAGTTGACTCTAAATGATGCTCAAAAACATCTAAATGAAAGCTTCATGATCATTCAAATCTATAGGAAATTTTCAAATACATATTAGAATATATGGGATACAAAAACTTATTTTCTGATAATAACTTGTAGCCCCTATTCACAGCTATTGACTATTTCCCACAAAGGGTCTATAGACTACATTTATTATATGCATTAATGGCTATTGATTATAGGCCTCGCGTCTTTTGAATCGGGATTATAAACAATTAACTATAGAAGCGTTGATGTGTTGAACCATACATATAAATATAAGCAAGCAATAGAGAATATCACCTAATTTGAATTTTGCAGGAAAAATAAAGTTATAAAGAGCGAGAAAGTTGTGAAATTTTTGTCCTAAAGAACAGAAGCTTCTTTCATACAAGGGGGGCAAAATGTTAGCAATAAAATCCACCCAGAGAACAAAGGCATGGAAGGAGATAAGAGAAGTGCCAACATCAACTAAAATGGGTTTCGATAAAGATCATGATTAAAGGTTTCAAAATCATTGGGAAGGCTTTCGAAAGAGTCGTAAGCAGCATACACCCTCACGAGCGATAAAACACAAGCAACCCTCCGAAAAAGATGAAAAAAAGGAGAAACAAAGCCAACTTTCCGCCTCTCTAAGACCTTTCGACACAGATAGGTCAGCAAAGACTACTAGGAACCTCCTTTCGAAGGCAATGAATGTTAATCTCCCATGAGGGCGCCAAACCTTTTTGAGCTGAGAGTTTTGCCCTCATAACTACCCTTTTGAAATCATATACAACCCTTTCGAACTGGTCGAAGCCAAAGACATTAGGGGAGGGTTCCACATCAATGTACTGACATACATTCGAAAGTAACTCAACATCATCGAAACCATTGGCACATCAACATCTTCGAAGTCCATGTAGGCAACCTATCGATAGAGTCAAAGGCACCTATCTAACTTCCAATGACAACAAAGCAACATGAAGGAAAAAGTGCATTTGGAGACTTTCGACAACGTTGAAAGGTGTTCTAAAGGAAGCAGCAAGAAAAGTTACTCATAACTTAACAAAGGAGAAAGATCGGTAAAGTATCCTTATACTTAGTCAAAAGGGCTTGAGAAAGACCAAGGTAAGGGCAAGGGTAAATCAAAGAACTCAGGGAAGATGCCTTTCAACAATGTCGAAGGCAGATATAGCCTTTCGACCAAGTCAAAAGGCAAGAGGCGGCATATAAGAAGGGGATCTTTCGACCGAGTCGCAGGTACAGGCGCGAAAGGGGGCCGACCTACATCTATAAATAAGACCCAAGAGGCCCGGTTTTGGGGACCGAATTCTGAAACCCAATTTCATTCTACTCCAATTTCTTAGCGGCAATTAAATCCTTAAGAAACCCTAAATCAAATTGGGGATAAATCTCTACTAATTGTAACACATTCTGGATTATTAATAAAAGAGAAATGGCTGGTTCATTAAGGATTTTGATGAGGAGGAAGATCATTTAGATCATTAGCTAGTTTAATGATCCATTGCACATGATTCTAACCCATTTTCTTAATTTCTTTTTGTCTATGCAATGTATAGGATCAACTTGGATACATGCAGTCAAAACACATCATTGTCGAAAACAACATAGACAATGAAAAGAAGAATGATGATGGGGTTTCGACATTGGTGAATTTATGAAACTGGGGAATATCCAGGTCGATCTTAGATAGAGAAAACAAAGTGAAGCTTAGGTAGTTATAAGCTGGACTTGTTTGAAAAGAGTGGAACCCTACTCGACTCAGTCGAAAAGGGGGTTTCAAAGGGGTCTCGTTTATAATTGGCTAACAATCGTATAGAAAGGAACTCTTTCAAAAGGGGTTTATTCCTAGCTCCATCTGCAACCCTTTTGAAGGGGTTCCATAACAAAAGTAGCGAAACCATGGGGTCGAAAGCAGCTGTGTCATATTAGTGAAACATGCATCCCTTTCGACATGATCGAAAAGGTCGGGATAGGCCTTTCGACATGATCAAAAGGAATGAAAAGCCAAGATGATTAGCTACTTTCGACACGCTCAAAGGAAAGGTTTCAAGTACGATGCAACTTCTTTAGCCTGCATTCCTAAACTAACTTCTTAAAGCCTCGACTAAGTCAACCTGGTCAAAAGGTAAAGTTAACACCTAAAACCCTTTCGATTAAGCCAACCTGGTCGAAAGGTAGATCAATTTCCTTAAACCCTTTCGACTAAATCAACCTGGTCGAAAGGTAGGTTTTGAAAGGAGAGATATTTCCAACAGCTTGGTTACCTTTCACATAGCATTGAGGATGTTGACAAGTTTTCTTATTAACATATCACTTCTGGAGGAGAGAATTGGATACTTAGGTCATGTTGTTTTTTAGCAGATCTATAGATCCTACAAAGTTAATGTAGTCCAGCTTGGGATCAATCAAAGAATGCTTCAGATGTGAGAAACTTCCTTGGATTAGCGGGTTTTATAGACAAATCATAAAGGACTTCTAAAAAATAGCAAAAGTCATTAACCAACTTGACGATGAAGAATTAGAATTTTACTCTGAGCATGCAATGTGAGCATGCGTTTGTAAGTGTGAAGGAAAGGTTGATGAGTACGTCGGTGTTTGAGTGGAATGAAGAGTCGATGGTATATGTAGATGATTTTGGTACTATATTGGGTGTGGTATTGACGCAGTAGGGAAAAGTTGTTGCATATGTAGTCGACGGCTGAAACCGCATAAGAGAAAGTACCTAGCCCATGATTTGGAGTTGGCAGCGATTGTGTCTACATCGAAGATTTGGAGGCACTATCTATTAACGGAGAGGTTCGAGCTATTCACTGATTATAAACCATTGAGGTACCTCTTCTTGCAAAAGAACCTTAACCTTCCCCAACAACAATAATTAGAGTTCTTGGCCTCCCATGACTTTAACATTTCCCACATGCCCTGTAAGGAATATGCAATTGTTGATGAATCGAGTAGGAGACATGCCAGCCTGTGAACTATGATTCTAGAGTGGACACGGTTAGAGTATATTGCTGCTTATGACTTCAAACCTCGATGTGTGCTTTAGCCAAATGTGTTAGCGAGTTTGACTATTAGACCTACTTTGATTGAGCAGATCGTTACTAGTTAGAGATATGATGCAAGACCAGTAGAGATCATTGTTAAGATTGAGAGTGGAGTAGAGTCAGAAGATAAGAAATAGCATAGGTTTGACCGTAATGGTTTGTTCCCTAAAGATGAGAGATTGTTTATACCTGATGTCGATGGATTAAGGAATCAGATGCTATGTAAGTCTCGTTATTCGAGATTGGATATACATCCTAAAGACAATAAGATATATCATGAAAAGAAGTAGACATTTTGTTAAGAAGGGATTAGGAAGTACGTCGGGATATTCATCTTGACGTGCATGAACTGCCAATTAGTGAAGGCTGAATAGAAGAAGCCAAGTGGTATGCTGCAAACGCTTGAAATCCTCTAGTGGAGGTGGGAACAAATACTGATAGATTTCAACGATGGATTGCCGAAGACTAGATGAGGGAACTATAGCATCTAGGTCAAAGTTGATAAATTGACAAAGAGTGCTTGATTCTTACCCATAAAGTCCAATGGAGAAACATCAAAGTTGGCCAAGTTATATCAAAGCGGATAGTACGATTCCACGGCATGCCGAAGAGAATAATAAGCGATGGAGACCCATTATTCACTAGCATATTTTTTAAGAACTTATAAAATGCATTGAGGTTGGAACTACATTTGAGTAAACCTTATCACCCATAAACTGTTGGGCATACCGAGAGAGTGAATCATATCTTAGAGGATATCTCATGAGCTTACATACTTGAATTTAAGTGCTCGTCGGAAAATCATTTCTACAATGTTGAGTTTGCATACAACAACGGTTATCAATCTAGCGTTGGTATGGCACCACTTGAGGCATTATATGGCCGACCATGCAATGCTCTTTTATGTTAGTCGGAAGTGAGTGAGAAACGTATATTTGGGCCATAGACGATCTGAGAGACTTCGGAGAAGATTGAGATCGTCCGATAATGAATAAAAGCAGCTCATGATAGACAATAGAGCTACACTGATAAGAAGATTTGGAGTTCTCCGTTGATGATATGGTGTTTGTTACGATCTTTCCACTGAAGAATGTAGTTCCGATTCGGTAATAAGAAAAGTTGACACCGTGATTCGTAGGTCCTTGTTTGATACTCAAGAAGATTGAGAACCTAGCTAATAGAATGGACTTTCCCCATAATATGGTGGGTGTGCACAATATGTTTCGCATTTCTCATTTATGGAAGTTTGTGCACTACAAAAAAATACCCTATTACAACGCCCTTTTTACAACGGTCATTGGTTGCCCGTTGTAATAGAAGGCTATTACAACGGTTCGTTCAGGCCCGTTGTAAAAGATGCTATAAACAACGCCCTTTTTACAACAAGCATTGGTTGCCCATTGTAATAGAGGGCTATTACAACGGTCCACTCAGGCCCGTTGTAATAGATGCCAATTTCACAACTGTCAAAAATACCCATTGTAATAGCCTTTATTATATCGGTCCACTCAGACTCCTTTAATATATCGGTTGTTTTCTTTTGCAAGCGACTACTTGTTCTCTTTTGTCTTCTGTTCAACTAAATTAGGGTTTCTGAAAGCACCGACGTTAGTATCTCGATCGAACGATGATTTATGTCCCTTAGCTTTATCGATCGATGCTTTCTTTTCTTTGCGCTCGTTCACGGCTGCTTCCAGTATTTAGTTCGAATCAACGAATCTGGTATGTGAATTATATCGTTTAAATGCACTGTTGTTTTGCCTTGATTCGAACTTGATTCGAGTTGTTGATTTATTATTCTCTGTTTAGATTCGAACTCAAGTGCTTTTTATGGCCGGTGATGATTTGGGTTAAATAGGATTTTAATTCCTATATTCTCATTCATTTGAATTTGTCATCTACTATGTTCTGGCCATTTGATTTTGTTTGATTGCTTGAGAGGAAAGTAGGAAAGATGCGATGGCGCTTTAAACGTAAATGTCCTGATAGCCGCCTCCGAGAATTTCTCAGTAACGAAGATGAATTATATTGTTTGTAATAAAGATCCTGATTGTTGCCTTAAAGAATCCCTCAAAATTTTTGCTTTGTAATAGAAACGTTTTCTATATAAATGCAACAGAAACAGTTGAATACACTTTACCTGTTGGTTCTTTTGATGTTTAGCTTTTTATTTTTTCTTTCTTTCAGTATATGCATACATGAACTCTACGAGCTTTTTTTTCACTATTTGAATCTTGCCGATTTGTTTGTTTTGTAATTGTCTTTAGTTTCGCTTTCCCCGCATTAATTAATTTACAGTAAAATGACAGCATAATTAGCTCATTTTGATACTGATTCTCGTATTTAATTCCACCATTCATGTTTCAACCGACAAAGTTATAACTTTGGACCATTTTATTCCTAAAAATAGAAGATTTTCTGTGTCAAATGGTATGTTCAGCGCAGAATTGGTAGGTAATCAGTAACAATATACGCAGAAAAACAAAATTGAAGTTTTGGCATTTCGATTAACCATAGGTATTGCTCATGTGGCACTGCAAAATGAAGGGTTGTATTTTAACTTAACCCTTCCTTTTGATCTAAGTAAACTTTATCTTGAACTAATTATGTGTTTAAAAACCTGTATTTGCGCTGTGGTCATATGGCACTGCATAATGTGTTATGTGGCTGTATTTGCGCTGTTTACTTCTGTACTTTTTCCACGTAAACGCTGTTTACTTCTGTTAGTTCTTATGACTTAGTAATTTAGACAAGAAAATTAACCTTTATTAACCTTTACTTGGCACGAGTTTTGTTAGTATAAAACCAAAAATTACGCAAATGTTAAGATACTATTCTACTTAAGCAATCCACAATATTACATACTCTTAACCAAAAACAGGAGACAGCGCGATAATTTGCAGATTTGACTGATTAATATATTACTTTACTCCATTTATCCTTGTCGCAGTAGTTATGGCATCATACCTAATTCATTAATCCAACTTTGTCTCTTTCTATAATTGTATGCGTCATTGACATGTTTACATATATATTGCTTTTTTAACCATGCAATTCAAGTTCACATGCAATGTTATGTAGTATTATTAACTCCAAAATATTCATTAATGATTGCCTATGTTGTAATATCTGTAAGTTTGTTATTCACAATCTTCATCCCATATGTCTAAATCTTCCTTGGAATTATATGAAACATATATACTACTATAATTTTAATATATTAGTGGGTCAGGAAATATAAAAGGAATCTTGATTGTATTTGGTAGGTTGATTTATGAAACAAATCAATATTATTTGACTGGCAAACATTTAGTTGCTTCTATATTGATTCTACGATTCTCATTAGAATACTGGGCAAGTTTTAATTTATTTTATATTTTAACTAGTCATTGTAAATGTAATATCGTTTCACTAAATAATTTAAGTCAGATGCTTAGTTTTAGTTGGACAAAGAATACATTGTGAGATATGGTGACAGTGTTTTACTAAAAAGTTCATGGAGATATTATACTTTACTATAAAAAACGATTATAGAAATAGCCTAAAAAAGGGTTGGTAAATTTAGATATATGTCGTATAAAAGTATGTGTAATCTATCTGGTTTCATTGAGTCTGATTTCAAGACTTGTTTGCAGTCTTGTGTCATTTGCATGTTATATCATTGAGTCTGCACATTCACATTGCTATGTTGTACTTGAATCCATGTTTGACATGGGCAACACTTGATTTTTTGTAACTGTATTACTCTGACTAGAACCGGCCCTGGTTATATTATATATAATTTTAACCTCATTCTTTTTTTTAGTATTAACTAAAAAGATGGGTAGGTACGAAATTGAATGGCCGGATACAGCTAGTTTGAGTTTTGAAGAACTAGATCTGTGGTGGGAGGATTTTGAACCCGATCCCTTAGCAAACTTAGAACCACCACAACATCATGAAATCTTGTCTTTGGATACCTTATCGATTTCCGAACCGCCACAACCCTAAGCATGCAAACAAGTGGTGTGTTTTTGTAGAATCAATGCAGTGACCAAAGTCGTTGAGAATATATGTTTTGCCGGACATCGATTTTTTGCTTGTGCAAATATATCAAATTGTTTTTGGTTTTTGGAGTGGATAGATCCACCACTTTGCCAAAGAGGAAGCGAGTATGCGTTGGAGATGCAAATTGAAAAACGTAGACTTAAGGCTATAATTCGGAGGTTGAAAATTGAAATAAGTAGTCTTAAATCGTCTTAGTCTTTGATTGTACTGTAATTGAATTGTGTATCATAAGCGAACTTGTATTTTGTTAAGCTTGATTGTAATGTAGTTGAATTATGTTTATCTATGTCCTCTATTGTTTGTTGATACAATGTTTGTGGTTCGAAGATGTTCTTTATTATTATTGTTTTATTATATGCATTCCGATGATTGTCCAGAAGAGGTGATTTTCTTCTTCTTTTCATATTAGCTTATAATTAATTCGCTGATACATTAAGTAATTTATACATATTTATTTGTGTTCATTTCAGGCATCAATGCTCCTACTCGCATTCCTTGTTCAATTACTTTTTATTGGCCGTGATTTATGGTGGCCTTTTGATCTATAGGAAAAAGCCTCTGAAGGTGAATTCTTGTTTATATATACAAATATACTATCTGTTTTAGATATATAATTCACTGTTAATGTTCCTATTTTTTTAATTGTGATGCATCTTATATAACTTACTTTTGATGATATTTACTTGCATTTTTAAACGTCCACGATTTCGTATTAAGAATTTGCATCAGTTGACCAAACGAGAATCATTCGCAATTAATAATTAAATAATGATAATTATTTGCCTTTACATGGTTACGTGCATATTGTAAGTTTTTCAAATCAGTAGATAATAAAGAAAAGCATAGTTTATCATATTCTTATGTAAAAGAAGACGGTAGTGGACACTAACCCTATCAATCTTATAGTATACTCACTTCACATTAACCCTATCAAGTTTTCACCTATTGGATAGGCTCCTATGACTTGTGCTTCTCAATACAAGTTTTATAAGAGGTTGAGGGCGTCTAGATTTAGACGTTTTACTACTTCGTTTCGATGGGGCCTCAGGTGACTTGAGGACTGTTCTGGCAAGCTGGATCCATCCTGAAGCTCATACTTCCAGACCCTTCTACTTCGTAAAATAATCATGCTCATGTTTTCAAATGAAAGTCTTCTCTAAATTTGATACAGCTTGTTCGGTACAATAATGTTAAAGGTATATATACATGCCCAGAGACGATGCCATGGAGACATCAATGGGATTCATGCTTAGCAAGGCCAATCAGCAGTTTCCATTGGTGTTGGAACCATGGAGGAGATGCTCATATAGGAGTCCAATTTACTATCAGCCATACAGGGCATTCACATGACATTAAACCATTTTTCCACAAATCTGCATCTATCAAAGCATATTGTGTTAAAGAAGGCCTTATCATTGTGATTGCACCAAAACAACATTTCTTGGAGGCTTGGATATGAGGAACTCGATCCTGAACTGTGATGATGTTCAGAATAGGTACTTATATTATCTAATATACAATGGTATAGCAATTTTTAAATATAGTTCTTTGAAATTAGTCATTGTGGGACTTATACATGTTTCAGTACCATAGATAAACAACTGTTGCTTTCAGTTAGATCATTTAACACTTCTAACCTTTTTATAATCATAAGGTTTCCTTATATTCAATAATGTCTCCTTTGATGAAGTTTTTTTTGTTACACTTCATAACCGATCGTTTGTACAATATTTTAGATTATTAATGTTTAGATTATTAATGCTTTGTATTGAAATATTCATTGTCCCATAAGGTTGTACGAAGAAAAGGAAGTAAATAGAATTTATCTATATATTCATTTGCTCCACAAAGTATTAACATTGTTAAAATTCGACAACCGACTGGTGCTTATGTTCTCTCATTTTGTATCAGTATAATTTGCTAATGAGTGTGTTATTGTTTTTTTTGATTAACATGCTCTTATAGAATAAGAATTAATGCTTCATTATTTCATATTTGTATTGCACTATAATTTTACAAGTTGCTTTTTTTAATCATCTTACATACTGTGGAAGATATTTAAACATTTTCCAAAAGTTTTTGACCTGAAGCGACATCCAACTTGAGCAATTAATGCCTAACTTGATTGCTTTTTCTCTTAAGCATTTTAAGGAACTTCAAAATTGTTGTACTTTTTTTTTGTTCAAATGATATATTGCATTTGTTATCTGCCTTTGCAACCTAATGGTAGAATATCTTCAAATTTCGTTACAAAGAGCAAGTGTGAAAAAATATTTAAAACATTGCTTTACGTAAAATTATTATTTAGTATGTTGAATTTATTATTGCTGTTCATGTTATATTTACATGTTAAACATGATATTTTTCTTCAAACTGCATACATTCTATATATTAGAACATTATATGATGGTATCTTACTTTACAACATATTAAATGCCAGGAATATTCTGAATTTGAGACACTATTTTTGGGTTTCCTATATATGAATGTGAAGTATGTTCAGTGATGGCAATATGTGGAAGTGGAGCAGTTTCTGGTGGAGTGGAGGTTGTAGGCAGAAGACAGAAGACTATTGATGATGGAATATTGGTGGAGTTTGTTCGAGAGTGGTTGGTTGGTGAATGTTGGTAAGGAGGAGCAGTGTGTTGAATATTTTTTGAGAAAGAGGGAGAGAATATAAGAAAGAGGAGTTTTTATTTTATTTTATTGTAGAAAAATTTTCTTTATTGATGATTTATTTCTTGCTTGATTGATTGATACAAAATGAGGAGAGAGCTCCTCTATTTATATGACTCAATAAAACATTCTAGATATAGAATATTCTAGAAACATGACTCATTTGACAACTCTAGAACTTTCTCTTTAGACAACTCTAGAAACGTAACTATTATATAATTCTTATTTCTAGCAACTAATATAAAATTCTAGAGCTCTCTCCAAATTCTATTAAATACAAGAAGATTCTAGAAACTTTAATAATAAGAAACTTCTAGAAATTAACAAATCAAGCACCCCCTTTTAAACTTGATTTGTGACTCCAAGCAGATTTCTCGACCGGACAAAATCTACATGCTTGAGAGGCTTGGTGAAGATATCAGCTACTTGATCATGTGTCTTCACGTATTCTAGTTGCACATCCTTTTTGAAGACACGCTCTCTAATATAGTGATAGCATGTATCAATATGCTTGCTTCGATCATGAAAAACTGGATTCTTAGCCAAAGAAATTGCTGATTTGTTGTCCACGAAAATCTTAGTCGGCTTCTCTTGTGCCAGTTTCAACTCCTTTAGTAGATTTCGTAACCAAATTGCAAGGCAAACGCATGAAGTAGCGGCTGTATACTCTGCTTCGCATGTGGAAAGAGTGACAATCGACTGTCTTGTCGACATCCATGTGAAGCCCGTATCTCCCATGTAGAACACGAAGTCATTTGTGCTTTTTCGGTCATCCATATCTCCACTCCAATCATTATCACTATATCCAACAAGCTCGTAATTATCAGAAGTAGAGTAGTACAATCCAAAGTTTGTTGTGTCTTTAATATAGTGAAGAATCCTCTTTGCTGCCTTCAAATGAGTTATTATTGGGTTTTCCATGTATCGACTCACAACTCCTACTGCGTATAGAATGTTAGGTCTTGTACACGTTAAATATCGCAAGCTTCCAACCAAGCTTTTGTAGATTGTTGAGTCCGTTTTTTCTCCTTCCTCATGCCTTGACAACTTGGTTTCACATACCATTGGTGTGCAAATTGGATTAGAGTCATCCATCTTGAACTTCCTCAATACTTCCTTAGCATAGCCTTCTTGAGTGATTAGAATGTCTTTATCTTCTTGTTTTACTTCAATGCCAAGGTAATAAGACATGAGCCCAATATCAGTCATCTCAAACTCTTTCGTCATCTCTTTCTTAAACTCTTGAAACATGCTTGGATTGCTACCCGTGAAGATTAAGTCATCTACATATAGACATATAATCAATATATCACCATTATGGATTTTAGTATAGAGTGCATGCACACACGGACATTTGATGAAGTTTCTCTCTTGGAGGTACTTATCAATTCGAGCATTACAAGCTCTTGAAGCTTGTTTCAACCCGTAAAGTGCCTTCTTTAGCTTCAAAACCTTGTCTTCTCCTTTGACTTCATAGCCTTGTGGTTGCTCAATATAAACTTCTTCTTCAAGAACTCTATTTAAGAAAGCAGATTTCACATCCATTTGATGTATCTTCCAACTATTTGAGCTGCTAAAGAGATTATTAGTCTAATAGTTTCTAATCGAGCGACTGGAGCGAATACCTCATCATAGTCAATGCCGGCTCTTTGACTATAGTCTTTTTCCACCAATCTCGCTTTGTATCTTTTAACTTCTCCTTTGGCATTTTTCTTTGCTTTGTATACCCATTTCACACCAATCCCCTCGTGTCCTTTTGGAAGTGAAGCTAACTCCCATGTGTCATTCTTCATGATGGCCTTGATTTCTTCGTCCATAGCATTTTTTCAATTCTTCTTTTGCAAGGCTTCTTGGAAGTTCATAGGCTCATAATCCGCAAATAAACAAAAGAGAGTAAGATTGTCTTGATTTTCTGTTACCTCATAAATTTTTTGAAGGCTTTTAAAACGTGGAGCCCTTTCACTTGAGCTCTCATCTACTTGACAACTTGTGGTAGGAGGAACTAGTGGGGAAGTAGGCTCCTCCCTTAATTGCTCGATCCTTGGCTGTGGTATTTCATCTTCTTCAAAGTATGGAAAGAAGTTGTAATTTTCATTATGTGATCTCCAATCCCATTCTGCTTCTTCATCAAACACAACATCTTGACTGATTATTATCTTCCTCGTATCAGGATTGTAGAGTTTATATCATTTAAAGTTGGTGTCATAACCGATAAAAATATACTTCTCACTTTTGTCATCCAATTTGCTTCGCTTCTCGTCTGGTACATGTACATGAGCTATGCTTCCAAAGAATCTTAAGTGGAAAATACCAGGCTTCCTTCCACTCCATGCTTCTTATGGTATCTTTCCCTACACACTTCTTATTGGAGATCGGTTTGATAGATAAACCGCACATGCCACAGCTTCCGCCCAAAATTCCTTTGGCAACCTCTTACTTTTGAGCATGCTCCTTGCCATTTCAAGAATTGTCATATTATTCCTTTCTGCTACTCCATTTTGCTGGGGGGATGTAGGCACTGTCAGTTGTCGTCTGATTCCATTATTTTCACAATACTTTTGGAATTCTTTCAATGTGAACTCTCCTCCACGGTCAGATCTCATGGCTTTAATCATAAGGCCACTTTCCTTCTCAACATGGGCCTTGAACTTTTTGAAGTTCTCAAAAACCTCTGATTTCTCTTTTAAAAAATACACCCATGTTTTTCTTTAAAAATCATCGATGAAAAGAAGAAAATAGTTACTCTTACCAAGTGAACTTGGCTTGATCGGACCATGCACATCTGTATGTATGAGTTCCAACTGCTTTTTAGCACTTGAGTATGACTCCTTTGGAAAGCCCATTTTAAGTTTCTTTCCAGGTAAACATCCTTCGCACACTTGATTTGAATGGCTTATGCATGGTAATTCTCTTACCATTTCCTTCTTGGATAGCAACTCTAGTTCTCCGAAGTTAAGATGTCCAAAACGAAGATGCCAAAGCCAAGCAATATCTTTATAGCACACCTCAAGGCATTGTGCGACATCACTTTGAATGTTGAGCATAAACATTCTATTTGTTGACATTGTTACCTTTGCAATGAAGTTACTTGCACCATCTCTTATAGAAAGATTATTATCTTTTAATCGAATATCATAACCTTTCTCTAAGAGTTGTCCTAAACTTAGAATGTTGTTGTTGGGTGCGTTTCCACCACTGATCCAAGAGCAAAGAGGGTGCCCCCGAACCAGCCACACCGGACCAGGCTCCTCTCCCTACAGGCCGAACCAAATGTTTCTCCTCTACTACCGAACCAGCCACACCGGACCAACCTTCCCCTCTACTACCGAACCAGCCACAACCACACCGGACCAACCTTCTCCTCTACTACCTAACCAGCCACACCGGACCAACCTTCTCCAAGCAACACCGAACCAACCTTCACCGGTCCAACTCCATCCCCATGCACTGGCGGTCCACTCACCACCGACCCAACCTCCTGCCGAACAAAACCATCTACCACCTACCACCGAACCAAGGCGTACCGGACCGACACTACTAGGCGAAATTGCATCGGTCCAGGCCCACCCTCAGCTATATACATCCAAGGCCCCTGCCCCCAGCCTCACTCTATAAATAGAGGGGCAGGGGTACAACAATGGCAGACAAGTTTGAAAGCTCAAGCACGGAAGGAACTTTCAAACAACTTTCATATACTTGTATACAAAGCTTTGTACTTGTACTTGTAATCTGAAAGAAAAAGGAGAATAACATATAAAGTGGACGTAGACACGTTCTGGCCGAACCACTATAAATCTGTGTGTCTTTTACAGTTTAGTCCATCTATTTTATATATTTGCGTAAATCACCCAAATCGCTAGAAATAACATAAAATCAACTAATCCATACGACTTGGAGGTGTTTGTCCATTTTTTGTGCAAACATTTTTGGTGCTTTCACTGAGAACAAGGAGCTCGAAGCTTCAGCTTCTCCCACTCAACCCTTTTCCTATCAATACCGTTCATTGCTTGGAAAACATGGCTCCCGGACGGAAGAAAGATGCTAACAAAGGAAAGGACATCGCAACTGGCAGCATCCCAGATCCAGTGATCAGAGACCAAGACAATCGTCCAGTTCCAACAGCAAATTTAAATCAGGCAAATCCGACAGCCCCTGCTACGGAACAACCAATTACAAGGGCGGATCTGGACAAGGTTGTGGCTGAAGTAACTAATCGCTTCACATCTCAACAAGAAGCCTTGGTGGACCAACTCATGTCATGCTTAAGAGATGCTGAAGAATCCAAACGCAACACTGAATCATGGGGTGAGTCCCGGTCTAGAGGATCCGGGAGGCGACAAAGGTCTTTCTTCTTCGAAGAGGCTAACAACAGAAACAACCATGGTAGGAGCCGAGCCCGGACTCAGACCTGAGGAAGCACTTGGAACCGAACCCAACGGGGGAGGTGCCAGGCATAGGTCGGATATGGCTGAGCCTGTCATGCAACCTAACCATGAAAACACCAGTAGACGGGGCCGAGCTGGAGACCGTTCCGAAGTTGGACCCGAGGAAGTGCTGAGAACAGAACCCAGCAGGGTAAGATCAAGGCAAGGGCCAACTGTGGCTGACCCCAGCATGCCCCCGGAAGACCAGAGGCAGACATTGGAGAATGTCAGGAGTGATAAATGGTACCATCCTTACAGGTCATCTGCACGGAATCAATCCCGCAGGGAAGAACCAAACTCGTTTTTATCCGCTCCAAGTTCTGATGAAAGGATGGCGCGGTTGTTCAGAGAGTGCGTCCAACGGGAGCAAAGGGATCGGGGGATAGGTGCTAGGGTAACCAGCCCCTTCACCCGCAATATCGAAACTGCCATCACCCCCCGGGAATGGAAAATGCCAACGATGGAACCTTACAAGGGAACCTCTGACCCCATCGTACACTTACAGAGATACACCCAGCATATGCTCATGAGCGGGGCAACGAAGGGAGTATTGTGTAAGTGCTTCCCACTGTTCTTGGCAGATCTAGCTACTTCCTGGTTCTGCCACCTACCCCAAGGGTCCATCAGCTCATGGGAAATGTTGAAAGAAAAGTTTATCAGCCAGTTCAGCATTCATGTGGAACAACCCAAGGACGTTTATTCCTTATCTAATATCAAACAGAAACCCGGAGAGACAGTGCAACAATATCTAACCCGATTCAACGCCGCGGCGGCCGTAGTCCAAGATGCCGACGAGAAACTTATCCTAATGGCTCTCTGCAGTGGTGTACATTCGGACACTAAATTTGCTAGAAGACTAACCAAGGAAAAGCCAGCTACTTTACCTGATTTCTTCCATGAAGCTGGAAAGTATATGAGACTTGAAGACGCTGCCACTGAGAGGCAGTCAGGGCAACAGGCTAAGACGGCTACAGACAGGGTCCCCGCTGTAGCAAAGGATGTTCGAAGAAATGACTCTAGAGACAATGCTGGGGGCAAAAAGGGAGAAAAGTGCTTATATCGACCAGGACAAGATTTGACTCTTACACTCCTTTGAATGAAACAATCGAAAACATCTTCCTAGCCACTCAAGACGAAGTTAGATACAAGCGCCCACCGCACAAGAAGGAGTCGGATAACGCACTCAAGTCTGGAAAGTTCTGCCCCTTCCACGAATCCCATGGACATGACACCAATGAACGCCACCATCTCCGGGACTTGATTGAAGAACACATCAGAAGGAAGAGACTGGAACGCTATGTAAAAAGTCAGAACAGGACTTCAACTCCTGCCAATGAGAATCCTGGACTACTCCCCCCAGAAGCAGGCGGAGGAAATCGCAACACCAGCGGCTCTAGTCAAGAGAAGATAGTGGTCCATACCATATCAGGAGGACCGCACATCGCCGACAGAAGCTGGGCGGAGATGGAAAGATACGGTAAGTCACTTAGGAACGATGAAGGCTACGTTAATTCTGTCATGGAAGAACGCCACCCGAAACGGAAAGAGAATGACGACATCACATTCAGTAGGCGTGACCTAGACGGAAGACAGTACCCACACATGGATCATATGGTCATCTCTGCTTGGTTCGGTCCAGCCAAAGTTTTCCGAATTTTAATAGACACTGGAAGCTCAGTAAATATCCTATTCAAGCATGCTTTCGACAAAATGAAGCTGTCAATGAAGGATGTGTCTCCCTGCAACAAACCACTACATGGTTTCACTGGGGATGCGAAGATGCCCCTCGGGCAACTAGACCTTTTTGTTGAAATAGGAAGTCATCCCCGCTCCGTTGTGCGAAAGCAAACATTTGTGCTAATAGAGAACCACTCGGCCTACAATGCCTTTTTGGGAAGACCAGCCTTGTCTGACTTCCAAATTGTCCTAGCCCCATGGTGCCTGAAGATGAAATTTCCAACAGATAACGGAACAGGAGAAATAGAGGGAGATCAAGACGCTGCTCGAGACTGCTATGTAACTAAACTTCGCAATAACCGCAGAAAAGATAAAGGGAAAAATGCAGAGACTTCTCTCTGCATGAAAAACTTGGAAGCATGGCAACTAAAGAAAGCCCCTCCTCTTCGATATACCAGTGACCCTTTCAATGAATTAGACCCCAGGGACAAAGAGGAGGAGGCCACCGCCGAGCCTGCAGAGGCTATGGAATTCGTAGCTGTAGACAAACATGACTCAAGTAGACTATTGAAAATCGGATCTCAACTAAAAGAAGAGTTAAAGGATCAACTCATTGATTTTCTTCGCCACAACATGGATGTATTTGCATGGACGCACGCTGATATGACAGGAATCTCCCCAAATGTAGCATGCCACGTACTGAACATCGATCCCACGAAGGTGCCAGTAAAGCAGAAAAAGAGAAGCATGGGGGCAGAACGATCAGCAGCCCTAGAGGAAGAAGTGAAGAACCTACTTGTCAATGACTTCATACGAGAAGCCATCTACCCAGAATGGATCGTCAATCCGGTACTGGTAAAGAAAGCTAACGGGAAGTGGCGAACATGCATCGATTTCTCCAACTTAAATGACGCTTGCCTGAAAGACTGCTTCCCACTCCCCCGAATCGATCAACTCGTGGACAGCACTGCCGGACACGAACTCTTATCCTTTATGGACGCATACTCAGGATATAACCAGATCCCTATGCACGCCCCCGATCAAGACCACACTAGTTTCATCATTGACCGGGGATTGTACTGCTATAAAGTAATGCCTTTTGGACTTAAAAACGCCGGAGCTACTTATCAGCGCCTTGTCAACAAGATGTTTGCGGAACTAATAGGACAAACTATGGAAGTTTATGTGGATGACATGCTGGTAAAATCGAGGAAAGCCAACGATCATATAAACCACCTGGATGAGATGTTTCAAGTACTTCGCCAATATGTAATGAAGCTGAACCCTCTAAGTGCTCCTTCGGAGTATCGTCGGGAAAGTTCTTGGGATTCATCATTCATGCCGGGGGATTGAAGCAAACCCCGAACAAGTTCGAGCTTTACAAGATATCAAGATACCCTCCACTCGAAGGGAGATGCAAAGCCTAAACGGGAAAGTGGCCGCCCTAAGTAGGTCCATCTCTAAAGCAACCGACAAATGCATCCCTTTCTTCGAAGCTCTAAAGAAAGACAGAGGAAAGTTCGAATGGACTGACGAATGCTCGACAACCTTCCTTAACATAATCGGACACCTCTAGAGACCACCAGTACTCTCAACTCCAAATGAAGTCTAGGAACTATACTTATACCTTGCTGTATCGTCCCATGCTTTAAGCTCCGCTTTGGTGAGAGAAGACAATCGCGCACAACGGCCCGTATACTTTGTAAGCAAGAGATTTACAGAGGCAGAAGCCAGATACCCTAAACTTGAGAAGCTAGCATACTGTCTGCTAATCACGTCACGGAAACTGCGACACTATTTCCAATCTCATTCCATCAGAGTTTTAACCGATCAACCGCTGAGGCAAGTACTCCATCGCCCCGACACTTCTGGGCGATTGCTTAAGTGGTGCATTGAACTGAGTCAATACGATATCACTTACCATCCTCGCACCGCTATCAAGGGGAAAGCCATATCTGATTTCATTGTCGAATTCACTACTAATGAAGGTAGGAAGCAATCTGAAATAGCAGAAGATATCAAGTGGAATCTCTTCGTAGATGGAGCATCAAATGAACAAGGCTCGGGGGCAGGTGTTGTGATAATCACCCCCAGGGGAAGGAAGCTGCACCACGCCCTAAGGTTGGAATTCGCTGCCACCAACAATGACGCAGAATACGAAGCGGTGATAGCTGGATTAGAACTTGCCCTGTAGATTGGAGTCGGTTATTTATGTCCCATAGTGATTCTCAACTCATTGTAAATCAAATACTGGGAGAATTCCAGACTCGAGGAGAACGACTCACAGCATATCTAAAAAAGACCAAGCTGCTGCTCAATCAATTGGATCACTATTTAATCAAACACATTCCTCGAGAAGAGAATCAGGAGGCCGACGAACTGGCAAAGCAAGCTAGCATGAAGGACGGCACTGCTTCTCAAACAATAACAATCTCAAAGCAACTGGCCCCGAGCTACGAGCCAATGAATATGATAGCTGCAATTGAAGAAGAAATTTGAAAAGTCAAAAGGCGCTTGGGTGGATGAACTTCCTACGGCACTTTGGGCCTACCGCACATCTTACAGAACATCAACAGGGCATACTCCTTTCACTTTGGCATACGGATCGGAGGCCATGCTCCCAGTTGAAACTGTAGTGCCTTCCCACCGTAGGATCCACTACAACCCAGAAGAGAATGAAGAACTCCTACACATGTCTTTGGATCTAATTGAAGAAAGAAGAAATGATGCAGCACTTAAAGCGGCAGCTCACAAGCAAAAAGTAGCAGCGCAATACAACTCTAAAATCAAACACCACAGCTTACAAGAAGGAGATCTTGTCCTCAAACGGATCTTCCCACGCCCCAGAGCACTAGATCCAATCTGGGACGGACCCTATGTAATTCATAAAGATCTCCACAACGGAGCTTATATTTTGTCAACAGTGGACGGAGAGGTGTTCCAGAGGGCATGGAACATCCAACACCTTCGTCGATACTTTTCTTAACTTGTACTGCCCATATGAAGTGAATTAACAAAGAGAATCAGTGGACGTAGGCATTTTCATGCCGAACCACTTTAAAAATCTTGTCTCTTTTTAACTTGTTCCTTTATATCTTGGCTGCTTGTTAAGCGTTATCCTTTTCTGTTGAACGAAATCATGTATAACGACATTTCCATAATGGAACTTCACGGCGCAACCTCACCTGGACAAGACCCAACAGGTACTATGCGATTCTATGCACTCGCCAATGAGACACTTTTGCTCCAGCATCCCTCTGCTGCGGGTTAACTCATTGCTCGCGACTGCCCTCAAAGCCAACTGTAATGAGCCGATTATAAGCCATTAAGAAGGCCGACTATAGCCGATGGCAGCTCATTACGGCGTTCGGCTCGCCGGCAACTGTGAACCTACTTTAAGCCCCAACATAAGGTGTGGCCAGCCAGGGGTAGTTCACGGTTGACGATCGGCACCTACGCTAGCCGGCCACGGTAAATCGAATAATACCCACGATTACGGGCCATAATGGCTCGGGTAGTTACTGTGCGCGATCTCGACTCCGATATGTCTTAAGTGCGGCTGTGGTAAAAAAGATAAACTCCCCGCGGAGGCGTAAGATGGGTGACAAGTGTCTCCAAGACCCACAGCTAGGGAAAGTGACTAAAAAACCCGTTTGCCACGAACTTAAGCATATCGACGGCCTTCCGTGATAGGAAGTTTTACTGTTTCTCATATTTCCATTTCATTCAAAAACTTTTCTCCTATCCTATATAACAATCCTTAAAGTACAGGTCACAAAATAGGGGAACTCTCACTTGTGGAAATATGAACTCACATCTGGATGACGGAACACCCAGCTACATTCCATACTCAGTCACGCAAGACATTCAAAGCAACCCTCTACGACTGAAACACGAAGGGCGGTATTTTCTTCTCTTGTATACAAATACGTGGCTTTAATTTATTCACACATCATATTGACATTGCAGGATATGAAATTACATATTAAGCAAGAACTTAGCATTAAACACAATTGAATCACTAGCACGTACACAGCTATATTTCTTATGCAACACATCAGAATAACAAAAGCATTCAAATATAGCAGAATCTGTTTATGTTATAAAATTACAGAAATTCATTCTTTACAAATAATATAATTACAAGTTGCATTAATGTTTCGGACTAACATAGACAGCAACCAAAATATGTGCAAGTCAAGTCAAAAAAAAATCGGAGCTTCGCCTCCATCCCGCTATCCCTCCGAATCTACTTAACTACAGGGTCAGAACTCCCCGCATGTATTCCAGAGGTCCCGCCTGCCCAATTCAAAAGAGAATCTATCAATAATCACGAAAGATAAGCAATCAAATCATGAAAAGGTTAAAAGGAAAGACTTACCAGCGTCTGCTCCCTGATCATCATCATCTAGCTGCACGCCTACCTCATCCGCAGCAAGCAGCCGCATGCCCTCCTTAACCGCCACCTTCTCCTCCTTAGTGAATTGGGCCGTAACCACATCCATCCTGAAAGTCGCACCACCTTCCTTATCCGCATCGGCCTTAGCTTCCTCCAAAGCCCGGAGATTTATCCTAGCCATAACCCGGGGATAATCGTCCATTCAGGACAGGTTGCCCTGCCTCCATGTACGGAAATACATGTCCTGGAGCATCTCGTCCATCATCCCCTCGTTCTCCTCAAATTCTTTCATCCGGGCCTCAGAAGCCGACAGTCGTGCGACAGCAGCGTCTCTCTCCAATCGGTATCTCGAGCAGTCAGCCTGAAGGGACTTCCGCATCACTTCCATCTCCTCCTTCAGCTTGGCCTGAGCAAGCTCTGCGGCCTCAAGCCTCCCAGATACCTCTTCTACCTGCTCAAGATCCGCTCTCCGAACCTCGTCCACCGTTGCGATGGCCATGTCAATCCGTTCCTTGCAGGCAGCCTCCATCTTTCGTAGTTCTGCCTTACTAGCCTCTTCCATAGTCTTCTTCAACCGCTTGGAGGCTTCATCATGCTCAGAAATCTGAATGGCTTGATCGGTGAGCTTCTTGGCCTGGTCAGAAACCATTAACCATAGTCGGATGTTGGCACTCCCAATCTCCTCTCCAGCCTTGACCAGACGGGCATGATGCCCCATCAACTTCCTGGTCTCCTCCGCGACCCGGTCGATATTAGCCTTGGCTTCGTCCCCCATGGTAACTATCCGAGTAGTAAGCAAATCGAGATCTAAGGACTTAGCCTCGTCAAGCACCCGTACCATGGGGTTGCGGGGAAGAAGATGCTCACCCGTGGCCTCGTCAAAAGAGATGTCTTGAAAACTCGGGTCCAGATCCGGGTGGCCGGCAAATGGGTTGCGAACCAAACAAGGGTGGTCTATCGGGGTGACGGTTGGATTTTCGGACGGATGTGGGGAAGGCCTAAGCTCGGTACCTTCCTCAGTTATATCATGGATAGGCTGGACTGGAGGCTGAGGGCCAAGTGAAGGTTCAAACGAAGATCGCCCCCTCTTCCTCTTTCGCATATCTTCTTCAATAACTCTGAGAAGAGGGCGATATCTAACCACACCTCCAGGACGGCTAGTTGATGGCTTTGGTTTGGCAAAAGCTTTGAGTAGCTTGTACTGTTCAAGGCGGTGCCGAATATCTGATTTCTTGGCCACCTTACCTGCTCCTGGAATAAAAACCAAGTGTTACAAGCATGCATGAAACTATGACCCAAGAAATATGTTAAGTAGGAAGACGCGCTTATTTTGCAAACCCTGAAGGGAAGTGGGATACTGCAATAAGTCCTGAATCTCACTCCAGGACGGGAGCTGGCCATTAAATATTACTAAGTCCTTATCATAAGGGGAGTCTGCGAAAGTTAAGAATTCACCTTGAACCGCCGGAGTCGCCTTAGCTAAAGGACCCTTAGAAGATGGATCGGCACCAGTCCCAGCCCTGTCATCCTTCTTTGCCTTCTCCACCGAGGCTGCTCCTTCCTCCAACCCCTCAAAAGCCTGGCGGAAGGCGTCATCCGTCCACTCCTGGATTTCCCCCGCCTGCTCAGAAGACAAAGCCCCGGCACCACTACCACCCTGTCCTTCACCTTCTCCATCTCCTCCGCTCTCCTCCTCGCCTCTTTCCTCCTCTCCACCTTCCTCCTCCGGAATATCTGGGCATGTGCTAGGGGAGGGTCCATCAGACTTCTTGAGCTTCTTACCTCCGACAACTGGAGGTTTTGTGAAAGGCCTCCTCTTGCTACTCTTTGCTGCGGCTCCTCCTTTAGCTTGAGCAGCCCTCTCTTCCGCCGTATCCCTTTGCTTGACCACGGACTGATGTGGCAGGATCGGGTTGAGCCCCAAAAGTGTAGCGTTCTTGATCAAGTAAGCAACCGACCTATCCCTTCCCGAAATAGCTTCTATTTCCGCTGCCGTCTGAACCAGGCGATCATTCTCCACGACCGCAAAACCACCTGTCGCTAGCAAATAAAAACACATAAGAAGAAGCATTGCAAGCAGAACGAAAATTATAAATAAAGCCTTGACTTACATCCGAAGGTGAAGCGACGGATAGAAATGGAATCGTCCTTGACGAAAAACCATTCCTTCTTAAACATGCTGTACTTCGAATACAAGTCCAGGACGGGCTTGAAGGATACGGCCGATTCCAAGCTGATATATGGAGACCCCTTCTTATAGCCCCTCAGATTATACAGATACTGGATCTCCCGGTTGGAAGGAGGACGCCCGTATCTCCTCTGAAAGATGACGAAAAGACTTACCAGAATGGCATAGGAGTTAGGTTGAAGCTGGAATGGAGCCACCTTCAGGTATGTGATAAAGCTAACTATCCAGGCGTTGAGAGGCGGGATAGCACCACACATGCAATGATATCTGCTGTAAGCAAAGTAGCCTTCGGGGGGGTCATACGGCATCACTCCTTCCCCCGACAATAGCATGCGCGCTCTATCGATCCCAAAGGAACGGGATATAACATCAAGTTGCTCCTCTTTGAGGGAGCTAGGAAAACAGTCGGGCGGGGAATTCAAGAGCTCCTGAGGGCCATATCCGTCCACTAATGACCTCGGGGCAGGTCCATGTCGCACTGGTCTTGGTTGGATTGGAGGCACGGCGGAAGACTCACTTCTGTCCGATGATTTTTTCTTTTCTGATCGGGTTTCCACTCTTTGAGACATTTACCTGCAAACACAAAAGAAAAGCACACTATTAGAACAAGGAGGTGCAGAGATACAAACAAGCAAGTACGTACAGTCTGGGGATTTCGTTTGCAATTTAAAAAGTACTAAAGGCCTGAGAATTCATTCGACAAATCCAACTCCCCATGGTTCATTCGGCATTCCCAGTACCAGAGTTCATTCGGCATTCTCAGTATAAGGTACATTCGGCATTCTTAGTAGAAGGTCCATCTGGTATTAAGTCTCTAAGTTCATTCGGTAAAACAAAGTAAAACGGAGAAGTCATTCGGTAGTCACCTGATTCGGCAGTCACCTGATTCGGCAAAGTGGTTGATTCGACAGAGAGGAATCTGATTCGGCTATTTCGTTTGGTAGGGAATAACGGTGGCATGAGGCACCTACTTATAGGCGAGCATGAGGTGACCGGACCGAGCAATTCGGCGCTTAGGACCGAATGGAACTATCCAAACTAACAAAGCGCGACATACGCTGGCGTATGCCCCACTTTGGGGGCAAGTGTTGGGTGCGTTTCCACCACTGATCCAAGAGCAAAGAGGGTGCCCCCGAACCAGCCACACCGGACCAAACTACTCTCCCTACAGGCCGAACCAAATGTTTCTCCTCTACTACCGAACCAGCCACACCGGACCAACCTTCTCCTCTACTACCGAACCAGCCACACCGGACCAACCTTCTCCAAGCAACACCTAACCAACCTCCACCGGTCCAACTCCATCCCCATGCACTGCCGGTCCACTCACCACCGACCCAACCTCCTGCCGAACCAAACCATCTACTACCTACCACCGAACCAAGGCGTACCGGACCGACACTACTAGGCCAAATTGCATCGGCTCAGGTCCACCAGCAGCTATATACATCCAAGACCCCTGCCCCCAGCCTCACTCTATAAATAGAGGGGCAGGGGTACAACAATGGCAGACAAGTTTGAGAGCTCAAGCACGGAAGGAACTTTCAAACAACTTTCATATACTTGTATACAAAGCTTTGTACTTGTACTTGTAATCTGAAAGAAAAAGGAGAATAACATATAAAGTGGACGTAGGCACGTTCTGGCCGAACCACTATAAATCTGTGTGTCTTTTACAGTTTAGTCCATCTATTTTATATATTTGCGTAAATCACCCAAATCGCTAGAAATAACATAGAATCAACTGATCCATACGACTTGGAGGTGTTTGTCCATTTTTTGTGCAAACAGTTGCTCTTCATGTTTGGCACATAGTAAACATTGGAAATGAATTGGGGCTCTCCATTCTTCAATCGAATAAGAATCTTTCCTTTACCTTTCACCGCTATCTTTGATTCATCTCCAAATGCCACATTGCCCTTCACTGGTTCATCAAGCTCCACAAACATATTTTTTCTTCCACACATATGGTTGCTTGCACCACTATCTATGTACCATTGGTTTTCCTCTCTTTATCATTTTCTTTATAAGCCAGTAATAATGTACCATCCTCTTAGCTTTTTTCTTCAACGTAATTGGTCTTCTCTTCAATTTTATTGTGCTTTGAAACTCTACATTCAGAAGCATAATGTCCAAATTTCTCACAATTGTAGCATTTAACACGTGACTTGTCATGCCTTGAATTTCCTCTCCCATGACCTCTTGTTGAGCTTTCTCCTCTTTTATTATTGTTACTGTTGTTGTTTTCACAGTTGGGCCTCCAACCTCATCCATGTCCATATGCACGACCTCTTCCTCTTTCTTGGCCACCACCCCATTTTTGTTGGCTTCGATTACTTTCTTCCTTTTTTGAATCAATCCGTGTCTTAAGGACTTTCTCCACAGTCTCTTCCTACTTCCTTTTATTTTCTTCATAAGCTTGCAATGAGCCTAGAAGTTCCTCTATTGACATGGTCTTCAAGTTTTTTGTTTCTTCAATGATGGCGACAATATGTTCGAACTTTGGATCTAATGATCTAAGAATCTTCTCCATAATTCTTACATCATCTAACTTCTCACCATTTTTTTAATATTATTACTAACCACTAGAACTCTTGAGAAGTAATCAGAAACAAGTTCACCTTCTTTCATATGCAAAGCTTCAAACTCTTCTCTTAAAGTTTGAAAACGTACCTTTTTGACTTGATCAGCTCCCTTGTAAGACGTTCGAAGATTCTCCCATGCTTCTTTAGTCGACTTTGATTCAAATTTTTTCGAATGTGTCATCATCCAATGCTTGATAAATTAGACAAAGGGTCTTCTTGTTCCTTGTCCTTGATTTCTCAAATCATCTCTTTGAATTTGAGATAAACCATCTTCATTCTCATGTTCAGTATAGTCATTTTCAACTATCTTCCACACGTCGTGTGCTCCAAGGAGAGTCATCATCCTTAAACTCCAATTATCATAATTGTTCTTGGTAAGCATTGGAACTTGTAGGGGAACGCCATTATTCGCCATCTCTATCTTGTAAAAAATCCTCGCTCTAATACCACTTTGTTGAATATTTTTTGAGAAAGAGGGAGAGAATATAAGAAAGAGGAGTTTTATTTTATTTTATTGTAGAAAACTTTTCTTTATTGATGATTTATTTCTTGCTTGATTGATTGATACAAAATGAGGGGAGAGCTCCTCTATTTATATGAATCAAGAGAACATTCTAGATATAAAATATTCTAGAAACATGACTCATTTGACAACTCTAGAACTTTCTCTTTAGACAACTCTAGAAATATAACTATTGTATAATTCTTACTTTTAGCAACTAATATAAAATTCTAGATCTCTCTCCAAATTCTATTAAATACAAGAAGATTCTAGAAACTTTAATAATAAGAAACTTCTAGAAATTAACAAATCAAGTTTAATATTTCAACACAGTGCAGAGGGGTGAAATAAAGTGCAGGCTGTTTTATTTGCTCAAATATTGTACATGTTTTATAAACGTGTAAAATTATGCTTTTAGCCTTTTCATATTAGTATTAGTATTAGTATGGATGTATAACATGGATGCTGCTGTAAATTTTTTTAAAATTTGCATTTATTTTGCAACGGTCGAAAACCGTTGCAATATCATGTATTACAACGGGTATTTCCGATTGCGAAATCCATTACAATGGTCATTGCCTGTTGTAAAATATGGTCGACCTATTACAAAGATGCCCAATACAACGGGCGCATGTCCGTTGCGAAATCCATATTACAACGGGCATTGCCCGTTGTAAAATGGCTGTTTTGTTGTAGTGGTGCATGGTTCAGACATAACTATTACATTGGATAAACTAGATTATAGTAAAATGGAACCAGAAGCTTCGAGGCCTAGTAGGCCAGTTTGAATAGTTAGATATGATGCGAAGCAACTTTGGAAGAAGATGGTGAAGTTGGTGAAGATTCAATGGAGTGAATGCGAGAGCGGTTATGCTTGGGAGATTGAGGAGAGTATGAGGACTACATATTCGGAGGTCTTTACTTTGTAACACTTTTCTATTTTTACATTTACTTTCAATATCATATAGAGTAGTTTAGCACCTTGTATGCTAGGGTAGGCATAGTTGCATTTACTAGTTCATGTGTGCATGTTTGATGCATGTTATGTTTGCTTATGGTTGTTAGCTATAAGAGGTAACCACATTGTTTGACCTTACCCTATTTGATGAGATTTCGAAAGTAAAATTCCTAAAGGGGAGACTATAACGATCGATATTTTATGTATCGAAGGATTGTAAAATATATTTTTTACGTATAAATTAGGTCAAATAAGACTATTACTTTGGCTAATGTTAAGCAGGGACATTTTTGACCCTTTGAAATTTTATTGGATGATTTTGACCACGAATAATTATACAGCATGTAAGTTTTGATAGGACTCTAATTAGGGTCTGAGACCGCTTTCAAATGAAAGATACGATTGTTTCTCTTTTCATGAAGTTTTTATAATAAATTTTTGGCTTTAACATTTAGAAGATATGGCCATTTGAAGTTAAACATTTTTTGTAGCGGGTAATTAGACTAAGCTCATACTTATACGATTTTGAGATTTGAGCTTGTATAACTTGATGGCACAGCCCCTTGTTCATTCCTGCATTTCCTAAAAATAATTCTAACCTCAATTAATCATCTCATTAGCAAAAAAACAATCAAAATCCTTGCTTTATTCAGCCAAATCAAGTAATTAAAAGAGAGTAGCAAGGAGATTTGCAAGGAATTCATTATATCGTCTGGGTGCATTAGAATTCGCTCCAGCTCAGTGCCGTTAAAGCGCTCGTCACATTCAATGCGGTGGAGGTGCAAAAAGTTATAGCGGAGATATAGCGAGGATATAGCTTATGACTTTAAAATAGCATATAAAACTCATACTTAATGTTTTTACAAATATATAAACGGTAAGTAAACAAAAAATTAATATTTAATTGAATTATAATTAATACATAAAAAAATTTAAATAAAAACATTTGTGAATATATTGTAAACAAACGTAAAGTTGTTATATCACATAACTGAATTTAGTAAAATATTAGAGTATTTTCATTTCTGAAAAGATATTAAAAATCCAATCAAATAAATTAATTTCATAATTTTTATAATGTATAAATGTCGTTTTTCAATTTATTTCTTTTAAAAAAGATACAGCGAAAATAGCAGAATATAGTGGGAATAACGAGATATAGTGGAAATAGCATGGCTTAAAGCGAAAAGGCTATATGAAAAAATCGTAGCGGTAGAAATCCGCTATGAGATATAGCAGAGTTATAGCGACGCATTAACTGCACAGCTCCAGCTACTGTTCATCATGGATTTCTCCTTGATTTTTGTGCATTTGGACCTTTAGGTGAGTTATTCGTGTTTATCGCTACATTATGGATGTTATACAAGGTATTCATTATAGGTGAGTTATTTATGTTTCTCACTTAACCATGTTTTGAAACTTTTTTAAAGTTAAAAACGTGGTTTTGACTTGATTTAAATTACCTATATTTTCAAAATGAATTTTAAAGTTTAAAAATGGATTAGATATAAATATTGCATGTGTGTTCATATGGATATACTATTTTATGTTTTTACTTGGTTTGGATGATACGAGGATTGTGTAATGATGTAAAATTGCTCGTTTGTTCGTATTGATTGTATTGGTCGTATATCTCACAATGCATTGAATAAAATAAAATATAATAATCATCACATACAAAACAGGAGGGACATCATATGGCTCGATGAATCAAAACAAATCAGAGCATATGCACCATAGTTATAAAGTAATAATATAGTATAAATATAATGTACTCCTAAATACAGTCTCTAGAATAAAAGCATAGCATCGATAAAGCTCTACAGTACTACATAGTGGAATAAGCAATAAACTTCAAAATTATAATAGCATCACCGTCTTGCTCGTCCTTTGAATAGCTTCGTGCTCAAGTCTCAAATCTATTATTTAGTCTACTCATTTTTAGAGTGCTAAGATAATAAGAAATAAAGCATAAAATCTCGAGTGAAATAACAATATGATGTAAGCGATTAATAAAGTACAATAAAAGCCGATACAGTACAAGAGGGACACTTAGTATGAGAAGCCATGCCTGTCCTATCCTTAGCACATAACACGGTATATGTTATACTATCAACGAATAGGTGTACAACACTAAGTAAAACATAAGTGTCGAGCTATCTAATGCATGTTTCTATTGGTTCGTTTATCCTATGTTCGCTAATGTTGTACAGTGTTACTAAAAAAGCGAGGTGCGGATTGCTAATTGCTTTAGATGGGATCATCAAAACTTTAAGTGGGATTGTGAATGTTATTAATGAGATTATTAAATTTTGAAAAATAATATTTTTTGAATTTGGTGTAGGAACGATGGATGATCGACTGCTGTATTTATTCTTTAAAATAGGTGGAACTTTCCTTGGTTGGTCAATGAATGGATGTTATGTTTCCCTTATTTGCCTTGATCATGTTTGTTGTATCGCGTGTGTTGCTCATATTGTTTATACCATGCTCCTTCTTTTGCTCAAAATGTTATCTAAATTTGAAGGTAATCGAAGATATGCCATCAGCCATTGAAATATAATAGCAGTTGTCTTTTTCTTATATTCATGACAAGGGAATGGCTGTCAACTCGTCAGAATTGAAAGATGATGGAAGAAGAGTCCCTTTCAAAAAAAATTATGCAAATTAGGTCTCTATTTTTAGTTTTTAACTAATTTATGTTATTTTTGCACTTGATTTCAATGCTGGATCAATTTTTCGAAGGGGGATAGTTTGGTAAAAAATAACAAAACTGAAACTTAATTTACATAAGTTTATGAATGAGGACTTTTTATGCACGGACTTTGAGAATAGAGATATTTGGTCCAAAACTTTTTTTTCATAATGGTCATAACGGCCGCTTTGACAAAACAATTATTTGATGCTTTTCTTTTATTTTGTTAACACGTGCACGTCGAATTGCTAAGGAGGCGGTCATGCTTAGATTGACTTAAGGCTTTGCGCTAATTTTGCCATTCCTCATTAAAAAAATTTTTGGGTGTCTTGAGAACTCTGCCTTATATCGAAATGATCAGTATAATAACGTCTAAAACACCACCCAATCTGAATTTAGCAGCTAACTCCGTAACAGTTTCCATCGCGTGTTATCAATTCTTTTATTATTTATTTTATATCATTTAGACTTTTCAACAATGGTTTGGAGTTTGAAGAACATTTTTTTACTACATATACACGTATGACTAGAGGTGAGGTTGATTAAGAAAATTGTTAAACCAACTAAAACCAACAAAAATGAAAATCAAAACCGAATTAAGTTTAGTTGTGTTATGTTTCGACGCTCCAACGCGTCATCATAAATGCTTCATTATTGTATAATGGCGTCACCTAATGAAACTTCTGATGTACCGACGTTTCGATTGAACGTCCCTTTTCCTGTCTTCCTGTAATGAGCACATACATGGTCTTGACAACACTTGATTGTAAAAAAAAAGAATTTTCAATGTTACGTGCCACAAATCACACATATATACCACGTTATGCATCATATTTCTTGCGTTGTGAGACTTGAAGTTCACACCACGCACTTTCAAATGCGAGCCACACCTAACAAGTTGGTTCGGTTGGTCATCGGATTTAACCAAACTAAAACCGTTTCACAGTTTATGTTTGTAATGTTGATCATTGTACTTAAAAGTAAAATAAAAAATATATGATTAAAGATTCTTATTTAGTATTCTTAGTTTTTTGATGCTAATTTTGAAACATATATGGTAAATAAAATTAACTTAGGTCACCGAACTTTCAAGAATTATTATAACATTAGCAATTTTGATAATATAATAAAAATTCGGTTAATTTATTTAAATTGGTAATCAAATATATTTTTTTTACTAGCCGATTAGAAACTAATATAGTTTCAAAACCAAACCAACTGAATGGTTTGGTTGGTTAACTTGATATGATCAAAAATTGCTTAACCCTATGTATAACTTAAAAAAGCGCAAGAAAAACTCTAGAGAAATCATCTCCTACTCTATCGTCACCGTAGGCATGCAAAATATTAAAATCTAGACGGTGTATGGTTCGAAAATAACTTTTGTATTTTGCGTCTTTAATATTTGTGTTTGTGGAAGTGGAGAATTTGAACATCCTAATCAATACAACCGTGGAAAAAAGTTGTGAAAAGATAGGTTTGATATCTTCTAAATTGATGAAAACACGAAAAAATTATTTTCAGTTTTGTATATTAAAACTATTTTTCAGATTGATCGTTATTCTTCGCCTTCTGTTTTTTGTGTATTTTAAAGTTAATGTTGAAAACACAAAACTCAAATTTCAAACCAAACGCTACTTAGCTCCTTCGCATTTTCATTAAGTGTAAAGTTAGTTTTTCATCACAATATTGTATCGTTTATTTGAAAAACTCTAGCGTATTGGCGATAGTCAAGTTAGACAATCAAATGTTTAAGGTTCGTTTAAATGAAGTTAAATAAGTTAAATTCTAGCTTTAAGTTTGTTCGAAAGGGCCATAAGAAAATTTCCTATTTTCAGAAAGTTTACCAACCAAAGTGTATATGAAATGCCCAGAATGAATTTTGCAAGTACGTTCATGAACTTCATCGGTAGGGCATTTTATAAAGCATCTTCAATCATGATTATTGTCTTTCATTAACTTTTGTTCGGGCCAAGCGCATTCTTAAATTGTCCAAAGCTAACCGAAGACTAAACTGTCCATATGAATCATGTCTTAAATTGTAAGCAGGTGTATGAATTCACTCGTTGCTTTCATATAATGGCCCAAGAAGCACGGCGCGAACCAACTTGTTTCAATGGACTCGAACTAGGCCGAACTAGGCCCAGTAAGTATCAGGCCCAATCTGCTCGTGTAATTTGGGGGGAGGCTAGGGTCCACGAAACGAAAACATATAAGTGGGATTAGCGACCACATCATTAAGCAGGCCAGGTTCCTATCGTATGTGTATACATGCTTTTCACTAGAGAACCAATTATATTAATTCAAAACGGGACTTTCAAAAAAAAGGGAGAAAATCATTTCTAAGAACACACTTCTGAAAAATTAATTTTAAAAACAATTTTAAAAAATAAAATTAAAAAAATAAAATAAACGAAGTAATCATTTTGAGGGAATTAGGCGCAAAGACGAATGTTGAAAAAAAATTAAACTGAAAGACGATAAGATTCATTTTTTAGACTGAAGGATAAACTTTAAAAGAAATTTAAAAGGACAATGCTAGTTATCAGTAGCATTATATTCGGATTTTACAATATACAAATTGCTAATTACTACTAACACTATATTCAGTTTTACGCTGTACAAAATACTAGCTATGATTAGTACTATCATTTAACCTAATTTTTTTTAAGTTTGTCCTTCAGTTAAAAAGTTAAACTTACCGTTCTATGGTCTAATTTTTTTTTCTTCAAAATTTGTCCATGTGCCTATTTTCCACCTTATCGTTTTTCTATAACTTATTCTTCAAACTAATTATTCTCCCGTGCTGTTATTAAAACTTCAGCCTTGCAAGCTAATTTCACAATTCAAAAATGTGTGATGATTGTAAATCAGGTTAAACATGTGTGGCATTTCTTAAACCAAACACGTGGATATTTATGTTGGGCGACGTGCACCATGTGTGAAGGGTTGTGATGATATAACTCCAATACCTATGTAAGTCTGGCTTTAGCTTACTAAGAATACAACGAAGGGTTATTGAAATAATTAATGCAGTGATGGTGTCAAGGCCGCCATCATTTTTAGATATAAAAGGCCACCATCGCATATAATAAGTTAGAGAGTCATCAAAATTATTGGGTGAATTAACCGCATGTTATGAGCTTAGGCCCCAACATATTATAATTGCAATTTTAAATATAAAAGATTACTATAAATTTTGAAATTGACACCTAAATCTCATGGTAGGCACCAAAAGATTCATATTGAATTTCGATGAAAACTCTTTTCGACCAATGACACATTGGTCCAGTAGCATTCGAAGCCCAGAAAGACTATCTAATTTGAATTGTTCTGCCAACAAGCACCAAATTGATCATAGAGACCATGAAAATATGGTTTTTTTCCTCTTTCGTATATTCTTAATTATTATTATCAACTGTTTTATTTTTGGAGTTCGTAAGATTATATAGATTATACCTAGATCTTTCAAGGGAAGCTTTCGAATGTCAATGGTGTCATATCCGCATTTGCATTCACAATTATTTTTTATATTGGATATCCGCATTAATAAAAAGAACTTTTTATTTAACATAATTTTGAAAAATAATGTATTTTTAATTCGGTGCAATAAGGTGGATAATCGACGGTTGTATTTATTCTTGAAAATGGGTGTAACTTTCTTAGTTGTTCAATGAATGCATGTTCACCCCCATATTTCCCTTATTTGCCTAATCACGTCGAGTGCATCCAGAACCGGTCCGAACAAGAATGTTGCCCTGGCCGATTTCAAAAAAAGACGATATTTAAAATCAGTTAATGCAATAGGAATTGAACTCTAATCACTTGTCACAATAAGCAATGTGCAAACCACTTGAGACATAACACAATTGTTGTTTAAGTTACACATATATATTATTTAATTTACCTATTTTTAAAGAATCATATTCCTCACCATCTTCGCCGTTGCCCCCTACCCGTACGTTTCCCTAGACGGCTGTCTTGTCCGTCTACCCCTAAGGCCGGGCCTGAGTGCATCACATATGGGCTGTTAAGATTGTTCTTACTTGACTCCTTTTGCTTCAAACGTTATCTAAAGTTGGGTGTAAGAAAAGTTATTGAAAGTCAGCAGCTGTCTTTTTTCTATTTATTTACTGTTAGTAAAAAGAAATCAATGAATAAATTTTCACGATGTCTTTTTAAAATTCCAAAAATACTCTATATCCATCAATATAATTTCATCATTGTTTGCAACCCCCACCACCATACACTTTTCTACCATCCATCAACGGAATTCACTGTGACTTTGTTTGAAATAAAATTGAGGTGATCACGATTTTTTTACACTTATAGCACACATCCATACATAAATTTTTTATTAAATAAAATGTAAATATTTCTATCCATTAGGCTTATATGAATGCGATTTAGACCTGTGTTCTACAACAGCCTCTTCTTTAACACTCGCCCGTAGAACTGCAAAGGAGGCGGTCATTCTTAGACAGGCTGAAGACTTTGATCTAATTTTGCCCTTCTTTTTTCTGTTCTTTTTAAAAAATGTTTCTTCAGGACCTTGCCTTATCGAAATGATCGTTTTAAATTTTTAATGTTTAAAACTCCACCTTATCTACATTTACCAGCTAGCTTCCATTGCATGCTAGCTAGTTTTTTATTATTTATTTTATATCATTTAGACTTTTCCAACAATGGTTTGAAGTAATTAGTTCGAACTATGGGCACATGCCTGTATATGAATAGAGATTATTGTTTGGTTGATCCAATGATTGAAAATTATGAAACCCAACTAAAATCAACTAGTTTAACCGCTTAACGGTGGGAAACCGACCGTTTAATTATACAATCCCAAAAAAAAATTAATATAGTTTTTCAAAAAAAAAAAAAATCAAAATTGAAGAGATTTAATAAGACACTTGAACAGATTCAAAACAGCTGCACAGCCACGTCGCAAAATTGCTGTAGTGATTGAATAATTAGAGGTCACCTATTATAACTTTTACATATGCATCTCACAGTAATTAATAGATGCAACCCAATAAAGATATGCCAATGTCACCATACAAAGTAATTAAATGTGCTTATATCGAACTTATAAAAGCATCAAGGTTCATAAAAATAATAAAAACTAATTCCTCCAGATAATTAAAAAGCCTGCATTACATCATACCACCGTACATCAGTAAAGATGATACGATTTCAAAGATTATATAATTCACTGACTTGACTACCTAAGCTTATAGAACAAAACAAAATGCATGACCTTGTTTTATCCATGAAAGCAGACATGAATCAATCGCAAATGTTCGAATCCTGCTTTGGTTTGAAGGGAGTTCTTTCCATTGTCGACGACGAAGATGCAGAAGTTGAACACTGTTCAACCCTTCTAAATATCAGCTTTTCTCTCCTAAATTCAATCTTGTTCAACTGCAGTTAACCAGTATAAAAGGCCATGTCAGATTTACAAACAATGATTAGAAACAATCATTATGGTTGGTATGTATCTTAAAAACCATTTCTTTTTTATTTCAGGCATTGCAACAACCATTTCTGTTGTATCATTCAGACTTCAGACATTGGCTTCAGTGCAACATTTCTGTTGCATTCTGTTGCCTTGGCTTCAGATGTTGGCTTAAGTACCACATGCTTCAGACTTCAGACAGCAAACCCAAACTACTATTTCAATTCGTTCACCAGACCGTGCAAGGATCCAAACTACCTGCATACTTCATAATTACATGCTCAGAATTTTCTATCTGAGCGAATGCTATATTATTTATTTTTTCTTTATAAACATGTCCTAAATAGCTTTTATTTCCTTAAAACAAAGGAAATTAGTAATTGCATAGCGACATAATGGCGTCGGGATTCCATTTACCCACACTAATGCATGAGTCAACTGCAATTTATAGTGATGCTCTTATATCAACGGATAACCTGTTAGTATTTCATCAATGGTTAGTAGTGAGCATTGCATCTTTTTCTTTCCTTAAAAAAGTTGAGTGTTTACATAATAGGTTTCCAACTCTGTATTTGGCAACACTTTTAAGGATATGCCAAAATAGGTCCATTGTATGGATTTAGTCAAGCCTGACTTTGTAGTTGTACTGAAAAAAATGGGTTGGTTTAAAGTTCTTTTTATTGTACACAAACGTTAGCGTTATGATATTTATGAACGGATCATGGGTTGTGAAAATTATAGTTATATCAACACAGGCAATCCCAAACGTAGTTGCTTCCACTAATAGCCTTTGCACAAGCAAATTATCATTTTTCACATCATATCTTTTTACAACCACAACACTAGTGTCTACAATGGTCCAGGTAGAATAGGTGTAGTTACTAAAATTATCAATAAAATGTTAAATTTCTTAAAAAAATTGAAATTGCTAAAAAAAGTCAACTATTCTAAATTTACATATAACGATTCCAACATTCCAATAAAATTTCATTAACAATAAAAAGCAAAATCAAATAAATTACAAGCTTCCACCAGATTGTAAAAATTAATTCGAAAAGATCCATATTCTGATTAACATACTTTCAATTTTGGTTCAGTATAATAGAAATATAATAAACTCAGAATCTAACAAAATCTGAAGTAAATCAAACAGAAGAAACAATAAATACCTTTCATTAATGGTGAAGCCAAAATCAAGGATGTACATCCGATTAGTGGAGGCAAAATCAAGCATGATATACATTGTTTTTCTATACAATCAACTATTTGTTTCAGAACATCATTTCATAATTGAAAATCAATTAATAAATGGAAAACCTAATTTTTTATACCTGCAGATGATGGTTGTAACGATCCGGTGATGTGGGGGCGGCAAAATCCTAATGGCATGACGGATCTTGCGGTTTATATTCGAAAAAATCATGGTGACATGATGGATCTGGCAATGTTGATGGTGCGGTGGTTGGTAGTGGTGACGTGGGTAGGTTAGTTGAGGGCGAAGGGGATATAATTAGGGTTGTACGAATCTAGAGCAATGGAGATGGTAGCCGAAATAGATATCAGCTCTAGAATCGAAGAAAAAACGGTATATTAGAAAAGTATCAGGGCATCTCCAATCGTTCGAATATTTGCTGAATTTGCCTCAAAAAAATTTCCAGTCGTTCAATTCAACGGTAATATTAAGCTTAACGTTCAGGATCTGGTTCAGAATCCTGAACTCTGGCGCCCATAAAATGGGCGCCAGGGCTTGGGCGCCCATTAAATGGGCGCCCAACCCCTCCTCCAAAAATTCCTCCCCTCCCAGTCATATTTCCCCCCTAACGGCTATAAACGGTCGCATTTCAAATTACAACGGATATAAACGGTCATATTTCAATTACAACGGCTATAAACGGTCATATTTATGATTTCACTACATATATCACAATGTTATCCAGATTGTAATACACACATCTCTTCTTCTATTACAATTTTATTCTCAATTCCTTAATATTGAAAGTATGTCTCATCCGTTTCAATCATATACCGAAGCGATGAATATGGATAGCTGGGATTTAGATTCTCAACCCTTTCAAAATGGAATTCCCCAAACCGCCCCCCCTCTATCGTTCCATTCTTCTGCTCCATGGTCTGGCGATGAAGATAAGGATTTGTGTTATATTTATTGTCATTTTTCTAACGACTCGGTAAAGGGGAACGACCAAAGTGGAGAGGCGTTTTGGGCAAAAGTCATGAGTGCGTACAATAAAAAACATGTTGAAAAGACGAGATCAATGTCTGCAATCACGGGTCGTTTTGGGAAGATTAATCGACAAACACAATTCTACGAGTCGCAGATCCACAAAATAAGAACAGCAAATCCAAGTGGAATGGGTGGCGAAGCTGAATTGGTAGCTTTTTGTAAAATCACATTTTTAATTTACATTCATTTCTAATCACTTTGTTAATATTTGATTTTGTTTTTCTGTTTTTGTAGAAGAGAATGGCGAACGATCAGTTCTTGAAATTATTTCCAAGAGAAAATGGTACAAAGAAACCCCACTACTATCAGTTTGCAAACTGCTATGACTTGCTTGTTAGTCAACAAAAATGGAACTCAAACACCGCAAAAGGCTTAAGAGATGTGCAGACGAAGTCAAAGGGGAAGAAAAAAGCAAGTAGATCTACTTACAATTCTAGCCCAGGCAATTCTTCTCATATGGCCTCAAATGAATGCCAAGATATCGAAGACGAAGAAGTAGTTCCCGCATTTGATGAGGACGCTAGACCGATGGGTCAACGAGCAGCTAAGAAGAAAATTGTTGTTCAATCTCAAATCGATTCTCGTTTAGCCCTAATGCATGAAAAACATGCGAGAGAAAATGCAGAACGTCAAAAAGGAAGCGCAGAAAAGCTTGCCGTGTTAAAAGAATTGACTGAGATTGAGAAGGGTCGTTTTGAGCTAGAGCGGCAACGCCAAGAGACCATAGTAATGGAAAAGGATGTCACCGGAATGGATCCAATTACATTGCAATATTGGATGGAGTACAAACAGCGCATTGTTGAGAGTAGATCTGGAACAAAACATATGTAGTTGACGTATTAATTTGATATTTCTAGTTATTGCAGTTTACATTTCCATGTACCTTCAGTTCATTTAGGTAATCAAGTGTTATTTTCGGTTTAACAATATTTAATGGTTTATCATTTTTTCGATGCATTGTGTATATGCCCGTAATAGATTTACTTCACCAAACATAAATGACATTACAAACATAATAATTGAAGCATTACACGCTTCGTTATAGAAATAAAAAAGGCAAACATATGTAATTAAACAAAGATCCACCATCTTCAACTACTGATTTCCATGAGAATTCCAAATATGCTCCATTAAATCCCTTTGGAGTCTATTATGAATAGTTGCATTACGATATACCTCATGATGATCGTTATGAATTACGTACTGTTCTTCATTTCGTAACGTGGTTGTGCGAAACAATTCGGGTGGTTGTCTTGCCCCTTCATACTCGAAATCAGGATAATCCATACCGCGTTCATCTTCAATGATCATGTTATGGAGAATTATACAACAGAACATAATTGTAGCCATTTTTGATCTTTTCCATAATCTACATGGATTGCTTACCATTGCAAATCTTGCTTGAAGGACCCCAAACGCCCTTTCTACGTCCTTCCTTTGTCCTTCCTGCATCGCAGCAAATTGTTTCTGTTTTGCCGTCATTGGGTTTGCAAATGTCTTCACAATCGTACTCCATTTGGGATATATTCCATCTCCTAAATAGTATCCATGGTCATATGTGTTCTGACCAAGAGTAAATGATATGGGAGTTGACTTACCTTGCGCCAAATCATTGAACAAATGAGATCGTTCGACAACGTTTAAGTCATTAAGAGAAGCTGGCATTCCAAAGAAAGCATGTCAGATCCACAAATCATGAGAGGCAACTGCTTCTAAGATGATTGTTGGTTTTTTTTCCTTACCGTTATATGCTCCGTGAAAAGCTTTTGGACAGTTCTTCCACTCCCAATGCATACAATCTAGACTTCCAAGCATTCCAGGCCAGCCCTTGCTTTCATGCATTTCACGCAAGCGAGTTACATCTGCCTTGTTTGGAGATCGAAGATATTCCGTCCCATAAATGTCCACAACTGATTGGCAGAAGTGATCTAGGTTTTCCAATACCGTACTCTCTGCAATACGATATGCATCGTCTAGGGCATCGGCGGGTGTACCGTATGCTAACATTCTCAAAGCTGCAGTCATCTTTTGATGCCCACTCAAACCATGTTTTTTTGCGGCGTCCTGCTTAAAAACAAAATAATTATTATTCTGCTGAATACTTTCGAGAATTCTTATGAATAATGGTCGACTCATTCTGAATCGTCGTCTAAATGTCTCTGGACCGTAAGTTGGATCACGGGCAAAGTAATCTTGCAGTAGTGTTTTGTGAAATGCTTGCTGGTTACGGTTGATATATTTCCTACCCACTACGGAACCACCATGTTTTCCAGAAGTTGCTCCGTATGCTTCACGATATATCTCCATCAATTCCTCCTCCTCCTGTTGATGCGCTAACGCATAAGCTTCTTCTTCAGAATCACTGTCGCAAAGCAATACAGCTTTAAGTAAATTTCGAGACATTGTTTGATATTTGAGGATAGTTGTCTGATATTTGAATGTTTTGTTAGAGTAAATTGTGGTGGACAAGTATGACATCTATATGGTTATATATATATATGACCAAATATTGAGTGGATAGAGGGTGTGTCAGTGTGCGGTCTAATCACGTACTGTAGCCACGTTCGTTTGCCGGTCAAGATTCTCTGCTATGATTAGTGGATAGAGGGTGTGTCAGTGTGCGGTCTAATCACGTACTGTAGCCACGTTCGTTTGCCGGTCAAGATTCTCTGCTATGATTAGTGGATAGAGGGTGTGTCAGTGTGCGGTCTAATCACGTACTGTAGCCACGTTCGTTTGCCGGTCAAGATTCTCTGCTATGATTAGTGGATAGAGGGTGTGTCAGTGTGCGGTCTAATCACGTACTGTAGCCACGTTCGTTTGCCGGTCAAGATTCTCTGCTATGATTAGTGGATAGAGGGTGTGTCAGTGTGCGGTCTAATCACGTACTGTAGCCACGTTCGTTTGCCGGTCAAGATTCTCTGCTACGATTAGTGGATAGAGGGTGTGTCAAGATTCTCTGCTCATAATCCATTATATAAATTCACAAATCGTTATATGTTTAAATCATTTACAAACCTAACATTATTCAAATTATAATGTCCAACATGACATTTACGTCTCATGAATTGAAGTTGCTTATGCAGTACTACATTGAAACCGATGAGAAGTGTGATAATCAGGAGTCAATGGCAATTAATTTTTGGGACACTCTGGCTGACCTGTACAACAACGATGTGGGCTCTCAAGTCAGACGTACGGCTCAAGAGGTCAGGACTGCGCACAAAAACTTTACTAGGGCATGCACGCGCTACACAAAAATTATTAACGAGGTAATATCGGAAAATGTGTTTGAGACAACACGTTCGACTTATGACGGTCGATACAATTTAAAATATGGCACGCCCTTCATTGCCCATGATGCATACTTCATACGTCAAAACTGGCTAGAAAGATTTGGATGGTCTTAAGATGACAGTATTGATAGTTGGTTATGTAACGTTCGTTAATGTATCATGAGCTTTTTGAATTGTCTTTTCAAATGATAATGTCTGCTTTTGTTGTCAAAGCTAATGCGTATGTCTAATGTTTGTTTTTTAATATGCCCTAGTGTAATGTATGTTGTCAGATCAAAAAGTACTGCGACCAAAAGTGTCTTAGACTGTCTGTACAGGAGTTGCAGTTTCTTCATATGTGCAGTCTATTATTGCTGTGTCGTTTCTTATAAGTGTTCTATGTTTGAATCATTAACTAGTTAAACGAACATAAAGTATTCACATTGTACACCAACATGTATAAGTCACAGTACTCACAGACATATTGAATTCACAGTAACCACGAGCATTATAATCCAAAATCCAAGAAAGTGACAGCATGTAAATAATACACAATATACTGAAACAATGACCTAAGTACATATACTCATACACATAAACTAAAAAGTATACAACTAAAGGGAGGCAGCGTCGTCATCGTCAACATCATCACCGTCATCATCATCTCCGTCACTGTCATCATCCTCATCTCCGTCACCGTCATCATCATCATCTCCATCATCATCATCATCGTCTACATCGTCATCCTCGTCATCCCCATCACCATCATCATCATCCCCATCACCATCACCATCATCCCCCTCGTCCTCATCATCCCCATCGTCCTCATCTAAACCACCAGCACCATACCCACTGGGACCAGCATCACCTCCGCCTTGTGATCCGAAAGGCTCATATACAGCAAGTCTAGCTGATAGCTGATCAATCTGAGCCTCTAGCATCTGTGTATGCTGCATGTACATATCATGCATGGCGTGTGTATGTGCAAGAGTCATATCGCGAAACACACCAAACCCTACTCTGGCCTGATCCAATCTAGCAGCATACTACATAAAGATGACAAAAGCCATAAAAAAAACAAGCATAAAATAAAGGAAAAATGACAGTAAACAACAAACGTACCTCATACGGAGGATATAAACCGACTGAAGGCACACCAGGATAGTCGGGGTGATCTGGAAAGACTAAAGGCTGCTCAATCAAAGTACCTGTCAAGTCATACGCTCTAAAAGTGGTATCAGGCTCCAACTGCATGGGAGCCTGGGAGAACTGTGGCGGAATCGGGTCAAATGAAACCTGCGGTACCTGAACTCTACCGGCTGCCAGATGAGGTCCTATATGATCAGAGTTGACCCCACGAACATAATCTGGTACGATGAATCTACGGGGTGCTACTCTAGCCCAATAAGCATCGTAATCCCCATCGATGAAAAAAGTACTACTATCCACCCATCCAGCCTGTCGTAGAGCATGTAAGTACTGATCACCGATCACCCTATGTCTACCAAACATGTCCTCGCAGGATAAAGGATCGTATGGTATACGACGATCACCCGTAATCTGATAAGCACATCTCTCTCCCAAATACCACATAGGCATAAATGCAGGCGTATGCAAAGCAACCCTACGTCTAGATACTGAATACGCAACCATCAAGGGATGGTCGTCCACCAGAAGACCTGCATCTGCTAGATGAGTCCAATGTGAGGCCCAAGGAGTCCGAATGATGTTACCACGACTACGCATATCCAGCTGTGACCTAGCCTCCATCAAGTCATGTCGTACACCTAAGGGGACATGATGTACGTACTACATGGTCTCCCATCGTCTCATCCTAGGGAAGTAATGCTCAGCAGCCTGACTAGCCGTGTCCTGGATGCGGGGATGCATGTTTGCCGTGTACTCGTAGTACCATAACGGCAAAATATACCAAAAAGCATACATCTGCCTGACATCGCCAAGCGCAAATGAATCTAGAGCAGTATATAGGGTACCTAATATCGCCGTGCCCCAGTCAATAGTATGTAGATGGTCTAATCGGGTAAGGGAAGCTAAATAGCCAAGTCTAACCGTACCTTTTTGGTTCGAAAAAAAGGTCGAACCAAACAGGTACAACAAAAATGCTCTAGTAACTGCATCCATCATATCGGCTCTAGCTATATAACTGGTGATGTAATGCTGCAAGTACGTCAACTTAACAGAACCACTAGAGACGCGGGTAACATCTATCAGTGGTAAAAAAACAGTATACAAATTCGGCGACTCGTATAAATCATCGAATGGAAAAGGTCGAAGACCCTGTCGTCCAATCTCAATCCCAGTGAACATGTAGAAATCAACTGGGGTGATACCAAGCTCAAAATCTGAAAAATGAAACGTATGCGTCGTGGGCCACCACCTCTCAGCTAATGCCTGGATGAGAGGTCGATTAAAGGACTGAACAGACCTAATCGACAAAAATAGACCAAAAGGGCTAGCCTGTAGCCTCTCAATAACAGGACCAGGAAGATAGTCATAAAACTGGGTAATGCACTTAGCCCAACTACCCCGACAGTGAATGTAATGGTCCTATACATAGTTAATGAAACAACAATTTTTAATAGCGTAAGGGTTGATCAATATGAGTATGTAATGTACAAATTAAAATAACAAGTTATAGTAAGGGTTCATTAATACCTGTATGGTCGTCAATGCGGTTTCGGCTCTATGCCGATAACCATCTGGCAGCTCATGTAGAATACGTAGATCGTCTGGTGAAACTCCAGGCGGTGGCGGAACGTGTAATGGTCCTGCTTGCTCCTCTGGATGTCTATGAACCGTTCTTCGGGCGATTTTGGTTGGACGCGGCGGCATTTTGAATAAATTTTCTAATTTTCAAAAAAATTTCAAAATGAAAAGTGAAGAGGAATGAGGGAGGAGAGGGGGCGGTGCCCATTTTATGGGCGCCTTGCCTCAGGCGCCCATAAAATGGGCGCCTAAGGGTCAGGCGCCCATTAAATGGGCGCCTGGCCATGGGCATTTCTACGCAAATACGGGCTGAATATTCAGCCCGCTGAATATTCAGCCCGTAATCGATTGGAGATGCCCTTAAGCATCAATAATTTTGAAGTCGATGAAGCGGAGGCGAAAGTTTCAAAGGGAGAATACGCGATCAGGAGGAGAAAATTTGAGGGAGATGCACACGGGGAACCAAAACGAAATAGCGGCAGTGTTATTTTGGCCTAAGTTTGACTAGTCACACTAACCTTCGTAAAGGTCGGTTTGATAAAAATGAAAACCATGTTGGACCAATCGAATTAAGTTTGGTTTGTTCGATTGATCATCTGATTTAACGGCACCAAAACCGATTCACAATTTATAATTGCAACATTGATCATTGTACTTAGAAATAAAACATGAATATACGATTAAGGATTCACATTTAGTATTCTTAGTTTTTTAATACTAATTTTAAAACATACATGATAATTAAAATTTATTTAGAGTGCTAAACTATTCTCATAATAATTTAGTTAATTTTAACTAATAAAAGTTCGATTAATTTGGTTAAACCGATAACTATATTAGTTTTTATTACGGATCGATTAGAAACTAATCTAGCTTTAAAACCAAACCAAATCGATTGAAATAAACTGGTTTGGTTGTTTAATTTGGTTTAAACAAATATTGCTCACCCCTAAGCATGACTTAAAAAATAAAAATAGGAAAACTCCGGAGAAATCATCTCCTCCTCCATTAGTCACTATAGAACATTTCATGATATCATAGTAGAATATCAATGTAAAGTGAGTAACTCTGTAAAGTACCGCAAAATATCAAAAGTTCATGCCCCGTTTGGTTTGACAATTTTAAATTTGTATTTTTGTCCAAAAACGTAGCCACAACGCATGTATTTTTGGAAAAAAAGCAAATATGAAAAATGATGCTACCATATAAAATGAAAGTATTTTATTTTTTGCGCTTTAACAAATAATAAAAGAATGAAAAACATTCAATCCCCTCTATTGTCCCCTACCCTTCCGCCCTCCCTGCATCGTTATCGCAATGTCTTAAAATTCTAAGACCCGTTTGGTTTGTCTATTAAGGTTTTGTATTTTCTTCTAAACAAAAATATGCACATCATATGTATTGTTGGAAAACAAACAATTTTGAAAAATGAAATTAACATTTAAATAGAAAACAAGTTTGTTTTGTTTTTTGTATTTTTGAGAGATAACAAAAGCATGAAGAATAATCTAACTCTTCCGTTGTCCGTTAGTCGATGGAATAACTAAGAATTATAAATATTATTTTCTTGTTTCTTAGTATTTTGTAGTGCAAGCTGAAAACACAAAACCTAAAACGAAACTAAACGTGACATAAATTTACCTTTCTTTATCCTCATATTTTGTTATGAAGGTTGAAAACACAAAACTGAAAACTTAAAATGAAACTAAACGAGCTTTTGGTTTCTTCACATTTTCATTTTGTATAAAGTTAGTTTTTCATTACAACATTAAATCATTTATTTGAAAAAATCTAGTGCGGACGATGTTTCACCTAAACAATCAAATTTTTGTATTATAAGATATCAACAGTCCGATTGATATGGTTTAAATAAGTTACTTTATTACTTTTTGAAAATCAAAAACGATCATTTTGGCTTTAAAAAGGGGAAAAAACAGCTTATTTTGGTTTGTTCAAGAATTTCCTAGAATGTTTACCAATCAAAGTGTATATAAACAGCCAAGAATGATTTTTCTTTTCTAGTAAATTCATATATACTAATCCACAAAAACTTTATAAAGCACCTTCGATCATGATTATTGTCTTCATGACCTTTATCGGTATCACATTTTATAAAATTTAACAAGCGCATATCTTTTTGTTCGGGCCACATGCGCTCTGAAGTATTTGTTTGACACAAATACTTGATCAAATTCAATCAATTTTTGAATATTATATAATTATTGATAAAGGATGCCGAAAGCGAAAATGTTTTGAAATAGAAGAGTATTCGTTGCTTAAATATACGCCTGAGGAGGCATACAAAGAGAACCGAAGATTGTATTGTCCATATGAACTAGTGTATAACCTACGCGTTGCACACGGTATGTTCCAAATAAACAATGTTATAAATATTTTTGAATAATAGAATTTATTATACAATGTATGTGAAGTTGTTAGAATAAATGAGTTATAAATCGTACTTACTGTATTTCTAATTGTATAAACTTTGTTATGAGATATATGTACTTTTATGCTTTGATATAAATTAAATTATCATTTTTGTTAATATAAATGATTAAAATATAAATTTGTTATTTTTTCTGGATTCAATATTTTTCATGCAAATATTAATTGAAAATAAGACCTGAAATACTACAAATCACATTTCCCTTTAATTATCTAAAAAATGACTTTTAATCCATTTTTTCATATCTCAGTCATTTTAGTTGGGGAATTTTGGCTCACATCCCTCTTTACAAAAAAATTTGGACGTACATCCCTTCGATTTCAGCATTATATATTTATTTCATATAATTATACCGTACCGCTCAAGTAAAAATCTTTGTCATGAACAATTTAAGTTGAAAAACGTGAAACATTTCAGTAGATTTATCGGATTTCAAATTCGTTTTCACTCTTAGATAACAAAATTTGTTATCTTTCTATTAAGATACATATATAATATGTTTTGAAGAAAAAAAATATTTTTAACGGCAAATATTTGTTAGGCACCTGGCAAATATTTACTATGCAACATGGCAAATATTTGCATATTTATCAGGCAACAATTTTTTTTCAGCGGTTGTCATGCAACCTGGTATTTGCCAAGCAACATGGAAAAATATTTTCCATGCAACAAATCTTTTTAAATTTATTTTCAGCAGTTGTAAGGAAACCTGACAAATATTTTCTAGACAATATGACAAATATTTACATATTGCCAGGCAAATGGCAAAATATTTGCTACGCAAAATGACAAACATTCACCAGATAACGTCGCAAATATTTACCCTTGAAAGTAAAAAAAAGTTTGACAAAACATATTATATATGGATCTTAATAGAAAGCTAATAAAATTCGTGATTCAATGGTGAAAATGAAATTGAAATCTGATAAATTTGCTAAAAGATACCACGTTTTTAATATTGCAAATTAACTTCTCATTATAGCATATAGTTGCATGGGTGGTAGATAAAAATTATAGGAAGCAAATTTATAATGCTGAATTCGAAGGGGGAAAACTTACATTAATTTTGACAAGTAGAGACGTGTCCCTAATTTCCACATTTTAACTTCTAATAAAAAGTTCCAAGAAATACTTAATATTTACCTCTAAAAGATAATAAACAAAGAAAAAATATTTTTAACCAAAGTACACGGTGATTTTGGTCCATCGATTAATGTAAATTACGGACATAAAAAGCTAAAATATAACTATTTTAAAAAATGTTTTGATTAGAAATGTTAATTATTTCGCATTATATAATACAAAAATTCAGGTTTATTATTAATCGTACCGTCATTTTTCACAAAAATAAATTTTACCGATGACAAAGAACTCACTTAACGTACAAATTTTGAAAAGTAAAAAATGTTATGCTTGTGATGTTGTAACAATTTTAGAAAGAAAGAATTGTATATATTTGTTCATATAATGAAATACCAACTTTAAAGAGAAAGAATTAAGTATATATTTATTTGCATTAAATACTAATTTTAGAAATAAAGAAATTTTATGGACTTGAACGTAGAATAATATAAGAGAATTTTATATATAACTGTGAAAATTTTAAACCATATAGACTTGAATGAAAATACAGTTTTACCATTTTGTTAATACAACTGTGATATATACATTGAATTGTCATTTTTATGATTTAGTAGATTAATTAATAATTATTTTTAATTGGATTTATTTAAAACGTTTAAATTTGGGATCGCTTAATAAATTCAAATATATGGACTTGAAAATAAAATAATATAAGAAAACATAGGAGAAATACGTAAACAATTGTAAAAATTATTAAGTGTTGGAATTTAAATGTAATACGATACCGCTGGAAAATTAGTAAAAGATTGTAATTTTATATAAATGTGAAAATTTCAAACTATATGGACTAAAATAAAAAAAAATTAATTTTACCCTTTTTGTCGATATTATGAATATGGTATGCACATTGAATTGTCTTTTTTGGAGAATTTATCAGATCAATTAAATTGGATATTTATTAGTTGCAGTTGTTTAAAATGTTTAAATTTAAGAGCACATAACTAGTTTTAACATGAGTAAGAACTTAAAATAACATAAGGAAACATGGGATAAATCTATAAATAATTGTAAATAACAGAACAAAATTATTAAATGTTGGTATTTAAATGTAAAAGGATAGAAGAGAGAACTAATAAAAACATTGTAATAAACTATTAATCTATTAAATAATAGTAAAGCAGAAGAAATTCCAGCTCTCACATTAATTCTAGCATTTCTCTCACCTCTCCTTAGTTTTCTCTAGATATTTATTTAAATTTTATTTTAAAGACCTAATACAATGCATTAGTTTTGAATTGTTTATAAGATTTTGTTAATTTTACACTATTGTTACATTCAAAATCTACACTTTCTACTTTCTACAATTATTTTCAAAGTCCACAATTTTAATGTAAAATTTACATTTAAGTCCATATATTTAAATTAATTAAATAATTTCATTATAAATTATTTAAAAAAATTAATTAACCGTTGTTTATTAATTTTTCTAATAAATAATATAGATAACCATGTCAATAAAATATCACGCTCATTGTAACAAAACAGTATAAATATGGACCACATAAAGAACAATACGAACAACTTTAATGTATAATTATTTATTTTAATAAAATATTAGTTAAATGACTGAAGTTTAAAGATCACAAATCATCACAATAATTATGAAATTTTCACCTCTGCTCATTAATTCTCTTCGGTTTTTTAATCCATATAAATTATCATTTTATAGTTATCCAAAATATTATGTTAATTTTTTCCATGATTTTATATTCATATATACCGAGATTTTATAATTTCTATCTTCATTTACAAAGTTTTCATCAATGTTCTTTTACTATTTTACATTCAAATCTATGTATTTCAATTAACCAAACACCATAAATCTATACTACATAAATAAATTCAAGTAATAACTCATTAAATTCTTTAATAATTTATAAACAAAATGACAATTTCAATTTATATACCTCATTAGTAGTAACACATGGTAGAAATTTCTTTCAAATATAAAAATATCTGAATCACTTAACAAAAATTATAGGCATAAACAATAATAAAACGTTTAATTTATGATTGATATATCGAACATTGCATAACAAAATTTTACTTTAACAACATTTAAAGTATGAGTACCATGTTTTTACAAAATTAATGTGTTTCAATGCATGAGATACATTCTATTACTTTATTATTATTATTATCCACAATTTTAGTAAATTAAAAAAAATAGTTTTTCCCTTAATATCTCATGTTACATTTAAAATTCCTATCAATACAGATTTGCAATTTGACATCTAAAACTCATCATCATGCACATGTGGGTGCACATGTGCATCAAAACACACAGGATCATGAATTTACTAAATATTACTTCAAAAAGGAACATGTTACATCTATATTTTTCATTGAAATTTATCGTATATATAAACACTAAAAATTGTTTGACATGCATCGGTATATCGGTCATATTTAACGTACAATTTCAAACTATAAATTACACTTATTATAAAATTACATAAAATATTTTAAAATGTAAAATTTTGGAAATAACAATAGAATATATATATATATATCTACACACATTTTTTAAACGTATAAATCAATAAAATAACATGTTTAACATATAATTTCCTTAAACTTTAGAAATATTATCGTAAAACTAATTTGAAACAAAATCTATAATTTTAAATAGTTAGAATATGAAAATAATGAATATATGATTATTTTTAACTATTTGAAAATAATTTTTGAATATATTTTACTATGAAAACATAACATTTTAACATGCTAAAATCAAAAAAAATATGTTTAACATTAGCATATTACATTGTACGTCGACTATTTAACTATGTATATTTGACAATTTCTTTTACAACATTAGTGTGTGCAATGCACGGGTTACACACTAATTATTATAATAATAAATAACAGGATTTGAAAACATCTGGAGAGAAGTAAGGAGATGGGAGAAAATCCATATAACTAATAAGTGCAAGAATTTCTTTTGCTTACTATTACTAAATAAATTACGTTTTCGATTGAAAGGAGATGTATGAATTTGATCATTGCTTTCGTAAAATTGCCCAAGAGGTACGGTACAAGCCAGCTTGCTTCAATGGAATCGAACTCAGCCTGATAAGTTTCAAGCCCAAATAAGTTTTTCATGTTATGAGTTGAGGCCGCAACATAGTATAAATCGATTCCCATTGCAATTTTAGTTACGAGTGTTGCAGCACGCGCTTTGTGCGTGATGATGGTATGTGTGAATTATTTTTATACATATTATATATGATTAACACATTCAAGAAAAAATAATTTGCACAAGTATTTAGCAATAGTTTTGCGTCAAAATAATATGTAGTTAATTTAAATTTATATTTGTAAGTTGGATAATTTTTTCGTTACTTTGAATATTTTTTATTTAATTACTAAATAACAAATTTGTAAATTATGTTTATTTGTTGGATCCTATTTTTAAGTGTAGAGGGACATTTCGAATTTGTTTAGAATTTTAACTGTTAGATCCTATTTCTAAGAGATATTAAAATTGTTATTATTTGTAGAGGGGTATTTTTGATAGTTCACATTGACACAAAAATAGTGTGACCCTAAAGATATTAAAAATATTATTAAAGATAAAAGGCCACCAATAGTTTTGGAATCGATATCCATGACAGCTGGTTAAAGTTAATAATTACCTCTAAGTATAGAAAATAGGCCGCCACCAACTATATATTAGTGACATCACAGGTATTGAGATTAACTTAATGTTAGCAGCAAAAATTTGACCGGTTGGAGTTGACGTAGCGTCATCTGACGCGTCACACGTTGGACTCACAACTTCGAACCGTTTGGTCCAAGGTTTGAAGTTGCTGGTTAACGTCATACGTGCTAGATGTGTCCAAGGCATCTGACAGTAATGGCAAAACATTTACATTTTTTTTGAATTTTTTTGAATTTTTTGGGATCACACTTTGAAGTGCAAGTAGACCTATCAAAATATGACCCAACCCATTACTCTACTTATAAATGAGTTGGGTCAACCTATCTATGAATTATTATTAAATGAGTCATAAACTGTTGATCCATTTTTTAAATCGGTTATAAATGGGTAACCCATTTACCCATTTAACTCCGAGTGGGTAGAATCCGCTATTTTTTTGTTTAAAGTGCATTAACTTCTTCATACTAACTCGGAATCAGGCGTGACTTCAACCTATGAACTCCCACCCAAATTACGGACGATACAGATAACTCGGACACTTCATGTTGTGAACGAACATTGTAGTCTCTATGGTGACTAACTGTAGTATTTATAAAATAATAGGTTACATGTAACGACCCGTATTTTACATGTCGATAAATCGTGGAATAATTATCGTTAGGTCGTTGTTATTCTTAAGCCATCTAGAGTTTAAGTCGTTCAAGGTAGAATGGATCGACTTGGAGAAGTGAACAACCTAAGGAGATAGGCCGTATGATAGTTAAGTTGTTAGTGTTGGTTGAGTCGTGTAGAGGTAACTCGAGTGATGCTTAAGTCGTGGACGAGTTAAGGGTTAGCTCGTGTGAAGTTTAGGTCGTGTGGAAGTTAGGTCGGTTGAGCGATCTAAGGGGTGACTGACCTAAGAAAGAAGAGCGACTTAAGACAGTACGACCTAGTAGTTAGCAAGTGGCGACTTATAGGATGTTACGGCCTAAGATAGTGAGCGACCTATAGAATAGTGGCTTAGGTCGGTAGGACGAGTTAAAGACAGGTCGTGTGTATCGCTAGGTCGTGTGAAGGAGTTGTGGTTAAGTCGTGAGCGACTTATGATAGGTCGTTAGGTCGCGTGTGTGTTGAGTCGTTAGATCGTATACCAGTTAGGTCGCGTAAGGACTTAAGCCGTTGGATCGAGAGTGCGTTAGGTCGTGGATGCGCATACGCAGTAGGTCGTGGGAAGTCTTAGGTCGGGGACGACTCATGGGGTAAGTCGTGGACGACTTATGGGGGCGGCGACTTAAGGATTCAGCCTATAAATAGAGGGGTTTGGTTCACTTTTTGGCACCGGATTTTGAAGCAACGAAGTGCTGCTATTTTGAGAGCTCGACAACAACACTTCTTCACTTCTTTTCTCCACTCTAATCTTGTGCTTACTTCGATCCAAGATTGAAGATCAAATCAAAGATCCATGAGCCAAAGTTGAAGATCTCCATCCATTGAAGAGAGATTTCATCGTTTGAAGCGGAACCTTGTCGGATCAAGCTAGATCCTTTGCTGTCCATATCTGGAGTTTGTTGTTTTTGAGGTGCTTAGGTAATTCGGTGAGTGGTGGTTATCTCTCACACGGACCCAAAAGAGTATATTGGATCGGTGGTTTGTTTGTGTGTTGAAGATAGTGTTTTCATGCATTTTCCTTAAATCTGCATGTAGATCCATTGTTCATAAAGCTTTGATATCCATTTTATTATATTTTAACCCATGCTAGTTCATTCATCAAGATATTACTTAGAATTCATGCTTGTTAGATTTGGACCCATTAATTACGAAATTGCCATTATTGTTTAACTGTTTACTTAGATCTTATTTGAATGATTGATTACTTGGATGAATGATTGATTTGATTGATTAATTGATTTGTGATTGAATTTGGACAAGTTGGTCGAAGATGATTCAAAAGCTAAGTGGAAATGCTCTTGAATAAGGAAAGCTTCTCATGGCATATGAAGCGGGTGATAAAGCTCATATGGATAGATTTGATCATGATATTGAGATGGGACTTTGCTATGATGCGATGAAGCAAAGCATGATATGAGAAAGCCTTGGTTTAATCCAGACGGGATCATTCCAAGCATGTTGATAACTCGGTGATGTGGTTCGAGTTTGTTGATAATGGTTGGCTCGAGAGGCGCTTGAGCTAGTATGTGAATAGTCGTCGAGGAGGATGACTAGAAGGATGAGATCTCATCGTTATTGAAGGTTCTAGCATGCTCAAAGAAAGGGTACGTTGGAACGGGTCACGATGACGTTCCAGGCACGGGCTGCGACGACGTGCTAAGTACTCTGGGCAGATTCGATAGTCCTAGGCACGGGCTGCGACGACGTGCGGAGTTATGTCTAGAACCGGGGTTACCATTATCCCTTGACGGACGGATGAAATAATGAGCCGGTCATTCAATTAACGGTGATATCGAGGCAATGATGACAGTGATAGCCAGAGTTATGGATGTTTGGTTGTATCGTCACTCGGTCTCAAGAGCGATGTTTTGTGGGTGCTTATCTTATCTTGGTTTAGGCCTTGGGGGTTTGTACTTGGAAAACATCGACCTTGACTCGAGTGATAATTGCTTTACTTTAATGGTATGCTTTGCTATGTTTGTTTCTGCTTAGTGTGTCTGGGGGCTATCACTGTAGTAAGAGGTGGAGTGGGATGGTTGGATTCCTATTCCTTTGTACCCTTTATGCTCTTTTGGTATGTTTGATAGTTGATTTACTACTCACTAAGAGTTTTGTCTGACTCAAGGTTTTATGTTTAACTCTTATTACCTTGGGCTGTTCATCCATGTTGGGATGGGCAGACTAGGAAGCAGGTGACAGGTGCTGTTCTTAGTGACTAAAGGTGTTGATGGCGAAGACGAGTTGGAGGCTTTTGCATATTGTTTTCTTGCTATATGTACTGGGTGTTCCGCTGTTTGTATGATTCTCTGAGTGTTATGTAGTGAGGCTGGATATATTGGCTATTCAGATGTTTGTATCAATTTGTTATGAGCTTATATGATGAGACTTCTGTTCTATAGAGCTTCACTATGTATACTTTCTATTGTATTTTATCCATGCGCTGCGAGTAATACGATAGACTATTCTGTGTTTACCCTAACTTGACTATCGTCCATGGCGGCCTGGCACACTTTTCAGCGCATTATTTCCTTGTTGGGTGCAGGAGTCATGGGCGGTCGTCACATTTGGTATCAGAGCTTTGGTTAATCGATTTTAGCCAACGCTCGCTGACGTAACTACGTATGAGAGACGTAATTGTAATTTTGATGGATGATTTCTATATATATAATATAGTAGCTTAGGAGGATTTGAACTTCTTATGCAGTTGTTTCTCAGGGTATATTAATCATTTCTTTTAGATATTAGGAATGAGTCGAAGAGGGAGACCAGTTGCTAGGGGAGGCCATGCTGTTGAGGGGGCTGCTGATTATGCTTCTATGTTCGAGGCTATGATGACTTCGATCATGAGAAGTATACCAGCTCCGGGGCCATCAGTAGATGTTGGAGTTCAAGTGCAAGCCCCAAAACCAGTGGATTTTGCTAAGTTGTGTAAGGACTATACTGCTCTTGGAGGAAAGGTTTTCTTGGGAACAGAATCAACCATAGAAGTTCATAGATGGATAGATGCTTGTAGAAGGATCTTTGGTGATTTGGGAATTGAGGATGCAACTAAGAGGAAGCTTGCATCAAGACAGCTTCAGGGAAGAGCTTCTGATTGGTGGAACTCTATCACCATTGATACTCCAGAGGAAGAGATCACTTGGGAGCAATTCCAAGTCAGATTTGAAGCTAAGTTTATTTCTACAGTTCAGAAATCTGTTCTGTTCAAGAAGTTTGTGGAACTCAAGCAAGGTGGAAGACCAGTTCTTGAGTATGTTTCTGAGTTTGAAGCCTTGTCCAAGTATGCTCGGTCGTATATTGAATCTCCTTATCAGAAGAAAGAGAAGTTTGTGACAGGCTTGGACACTTATCTTGGGAGGCAGTTGGTGGATAATTTGGATGATCCATTTGAGAAGCTTGTGGAGAAGGCTCTCAGGCATGAGAATCTGTTTTCTAAGGAAAGATCTGTTGTTGCTGTGACCAAGGAGCAAAGTGGAAACAAGAAGAGGAAGCAGCAGCAGCAGAAGGGTAAGGAAGGCCAAAAGAAGCCGAAGGGTGAAATGACCTGCTACAATTGCCAGCAGAAGGGCCATCTCTCCAGGGATTGTAAGAATCAGAAGGCGCCGGCGAAGTGCCACAACTGTGATAAGTCGGGGCATTTCAGGAAGAATTGTCCGGAACTGAGGAAGGACAAGCAGATGGTGCAAGCTTATGCTTTGGGGGTAGTGCCATCATCTTTGAAGGCTCCTACTGCTGAAGAGAAAGGAAAGAGTGTGGTGGTTCAAGGTATTCTTTCCATTTGTGGTGTTCCAGTGAGAGTGTTGTTTGATATTGGGGCGTCGCATTCCTTTGTTTGTAGTGAACTTGTAGGCCGGTTGGGTTTGGAGCCGGATATTGTTGATAGACCATTGGTAGTGACTAATCCAGTTGGGGGTTCGTCTTGTTTGTGTATGGTATGCCGTGGTCTAGTTGTATCGAGTCACGATTGCTCTTTTGTTTGTGATTGTAACGACCCATAAAATTTTAATAATTTTTAATTGGTTTTATAACGTATTTAATGAAATGTTCGTGAAATTTTATAATAATTTAAATTTTAAAACAAAATGTTTATATATTTAGAATACGTATGTTTAAATATAGCAGATCTTAAATTTTCAATTTATTTTATGAAAGTTTATTTCATGGTAAAATTTTATTTAATTCAAGCTAGCCAGTAATTGCTGATAATAAATTTATTTTCAAGCCTGAATATTTTTTTTATGGAAAATTTCTAAATCTCCTTCTGACTAAGATGCCATTTCCGTTTTTCAAAATTCGGACTTCTATTACTCCGTTTATCTCATTTCTGGCTAAAATAACTGCATTTCGGGTACCGATTATCGACTTTTGATCGGATGATCGTACCACCAATATTTGTATGCCGTTGTGATCGTCTCTTCGTGCTGATCTCAATAGTATATTTATTTCTGTATTTTGAAGTCCGACTCACCGCGAACTCCACGAAACCGGTAACCACGTCGGTACCAGATCCGTAACCTTTTATTTTCTTTTGCTTTTCAGACTTCGAACCTTGACTGCCAAGCAAATTTGATTGCTATAATTATTTCTCTACATAAATTGTTAGCCGTTCAAAATTTAAAACGTTGTAATAATAACGTTTAACTTTTCCTTGAGTTTCGCCTCGTTCTTTTGGAATGCAGACGTGTTTCGTTTCTTATATTTTTTTTTTATCCGTTCACATTTGCCTATGATCTCTTTCATATATGCTATTGAGGGAAATTAATTGAAACCAGTATCTTTTGCATAAATTATGGCGTACGTTTCGCTATTTTTTTTTTTTTTTTTTTTTTTTTCATCTGTTCGTTTCTGTGATTCTTATATGAATAGAAATAAAATATAACGTAAGCTCTCCTTCCACCTGTTATATATTTCTCTACTTCATTTCTCTCCCTGGATCTGCCATTTTCATTTTGCCAAACTCCTCCGCCCGCTCGCCTTCCTTCGCCGCAGGCAACAGCATGGAACCCACGGCCCCATCAACCAGCCTACCTCCGCCAATCTCCGAGCCTACCCCTTCCAGTCACCGCAGCCACCTACCGAAGCCACTTCACAACCCATGCCGGGACCACCTCGACCCTGACTCGCTTCCGCCACCGCTCCATCAGTCAACCTCCACCTTGCAACCGTCCCCTCTTCTCCTCTCTCTCCCCTGTCGCTTGAAGTCTTGTCTGTTTGCTGAGGTATATTTTATACTTATTAGTATAATAGAAGTTAGTTGTCTGATATTAGTAGGGCACACTTTGGTCTATTTGGTAATCATCTATGTTCAGGCATTATATGGGTTGTATATTGGTCTTTGTTTTAACATATGTACATAGGTCATATATTATGTAATGTCACTGCAGTTGTACATAGTATAGGTAAGTCTGTGTATTTTGAACTAGGGTATATGCATTTTAGAATGAGTATTCTTGCAACCGAGTTCGACCAAGTCTTGTCCTATATATACATATATATGTTATATAACTTGATATTTTGCTTCCTTTTGATTTATACTTTATATATTTAAAGAAGGTCTGTGTATATATCTAGTTATGTGTGTGATGTCTGCATAAGTGTAGCTTGCGTATGCATGTATTTGGATCTATATATATAAACTCAGATTTTTATATTAATTTATATGTAAACTGTAAAAGATTTTATGTAATACTTTGTTATAAAATATAGTTACTGTATTTATATATGTCTATAGAGATCCAGTATATGTCTTTTTCGAATTTGATAGTAAGTTATATTATATAGCTGTTAATATGCATAGTGTATATAATGTTCAGAACATGTATATATAGTTCGTTTTAAGGTATATAAATATCTCCTACACAGTTACGTTCTATATTTGGTTTACATACTAGCTAGCAGTTTATATACGTGAATATATTATAATACTTTTAGCTACAATATAGGTTGAAATTGCAGTTTCTATTTTTCTTGCCTTTATTTGAAACGTATGTTTGTTTATGAAATTTTAATGCGTTTCAACTAATCTTGGTTAAAAGGGTAATATAATAGAATAAAATATTAGTACTGTAAGTAAAAGCTTATACTCAGCCTATATTTATACTATCACGTCTAGTTGAAGTAAGGCGATAGTTTAGGAATAGTATGCAATAGGATAGTAGTTGTATATTCATATCCACATTTGTGGCATCGAGTTTGGTCTGCATTACATGTTTCTGCATATATATATTTGCACATGTCGGTCACACCTTGTTTTATATTAGCAGTCCATCTATGTGTCTGTGTACACTTTAGTATATAGATGAGCTACCTGTTGTTTAAAAGTGTATCGAGTTATTAAAGTTTAAGTAGAAATTTTCAATTAGTGTTAGTATAAGGTATGTTTCGAGCAGCACATATGTCCAATAATATTATAAATATGTTAAATGGTGTATAATATAAGTATGGTCCTTGTCTGTAACTATACATATGCTAAGTTTCAAGAGAGGTTACATGTACTTAGGCTTACGGATTTATATTTTTAAGTTGCTATACACCGTAGAGAGTCAGCACATATTTTATGTATAACAGGGTCTGCATCTTTTGTGATTATTGTACGGTCTACCCCTAAGTATCTATATTATTTTATAGCCAAATTTATATCTTTTAAAATTTGGTTGAAGGTTAGATTTCTGAATTTTAAGTAGATTTGAAATAGGTAAGGACTTTACAACACATTTATTTCAAGTTAGACTTATAAAATGTTATATTGGGCTAATTTGATCCGTTCCCATCGATTTTCTTTTATCAGCTTTGATCGTCGGTTCGTGCCAATTTTTCCTTGCTTTGAGATTCGTGCTTGGATTTCATAACTCAACTTTATTGTCTATCTCTCTAGCCTCGAAAGGTGAGCAATCACTCACGATTAACGTTCTTTTATTTATTAAATTTGATTTCAATTGAAACGACAATTGAAATATGCTGCTGTTAGTTGTTTTTCTGTTATGACTACTATTATCTGTATCTGTTCACCTATGACACCTGACACCCTTATCGGTTAATTATTTATGTGATAAAAATACAGATTGGTTGATAATTGATTGTTTGATTGATTGTTGTGTAATTTGAATGTTAATTATTATTGTTAAGTGATAACTAGTTTGCTAGTTTAAAATTTGGGGTAGTATAATTTACAAATTAAACGGAGTATATATGACGGACCTTGTTTTATTAAAAATCTGACCCCGCCATATGTAAATTTGATTAGTTAAATTTGACCCGTTAATTGTCGTAGAAATTGATAAATTATACTTTAAACCCTTGAACGTAGTGTGGATTAATTGTTGTAGTTTTAAACTAAAATTTAAAAAGGAACGACAAGTGAAGAACTGTAATGTGATAACCTTTAATCTACATGAAATGATAGTGTAGATTCTAGAAATAATTATACAAATAACAATGCGAATAAATACGATTATTTCGGGGTTATTTGTTTTATTTATTGAATTGTTATTGATTGTTGTTGTTGCTTGTCTATTTACTTTGACACCATCCCTGTCATCACACTGCAAGTTCGAAATGATAGACCCAAGCTGGTTTCATTTAATTAAAATTGGGATTTACGGGTTGGAATGCTATCCACCCGTATACATTTAGAGTACGGATTAAAATGGTAATATCCGTAACACTTGACCATATGATGAGAAATATATGGTCTTAATAAATGTAAATTCTTAAAAACATATGTAAAAGAAATGATAAATATAGAGTAAATTATATCTAGTAAATCAAGATTTGACTAAATACAAGAATTATGATAAATATCTATGTGAATTTATCTCGAATAGTTTTGCAATAATATCGAACGATTAAGATTGGGAGATAAATTTGGGTTATTGTAAAATGATGTTTAGATAAGGATTTATTTAAATCAATTTGAATTTTATCAAATGAGATATTTCACGTTTGATAAAATTTGAGAAATCTTGAGAAAGATGTAATTTAAAGTCACTAAAATGGTATTGAATAAGGGAGGGTTCAAAACTAAATAATAATGATGTAAAAACCAAGAATCTATATGAAACTGTTAAATTTAACATCTAAGTATCTAAGCCATGAACTGTATTGAAATTAAATGGTTAGCGATTTGGATATGTATTTGGAACCCAGATAGTTGAATTTGTTATTTTAGACAACGAATTGAATTAGATATAAATTGAGGGTGAACTAAATTTGGATATTTTTATTTAGGAATCTAGATTGGGAAAAATTTAGTTGAAATGTATAATACTTAAAGTATGGAAACATATTGAATAAAAGGGGTAATTGGGATATCAAATCCAAATTTGAGATTTTTAAAATTTGAAGTGGATATTCTAGGAAAATTCAAATTGATAAAATGAGATTGAATATGATGGTAAGGTCGGGGTGATGATTATGTTAAGTTGAGGGAGTTGAAATACTTTACCGAATACATTATTTAATATATGTATATACTATTAATTGGAGTGAAATCGACATTGGGGTTGAAGTATAAATTAAGTGAATGACCACAGTGTAATAGTATATGTTTCTACCTTGTAGACAGTTCTATGGACCCTTAGAGGATGGACATCCCAAACATCCTTTAAGTTATATTGTATTTCAGTTGATATTTCATTTGAGTTGAATTTATTGATATAAGAATGTTAATCCTGACTCGAGTGTTTTGTGTTTTGCTTTACGCTCGGGTCAGACTGAGTAATACAGCATTAGAGACTCACCTTTGGAGATTGGAGCTTCATTTGGAGATCCAACTATCGTTTCAGCTTTCAGTTTTCTAGTTGACTGGTTCAGAGAAGTCATCGGCTCGTACTGAAGACTTTTCTGTATTCAAGAGATTCTGATGTATTCATTTTAAACTCTGATGTATATAGTAGCTTCATGAACTACTATTCTTTTCTATTCCGCTGCATTATATTACTCTGTGTCTGTGATCTGTGTTTGATTTATTTACTGTATATTTTAAGTTTTTGCCAAATTAAATTAACAATTCGGTATTTTGAATTATTCAAGTCGGACATGTACGGTTTTATTGTCGATTTGAATGGTCCAAAATAGCGGGTCGTTACAGTTGGTATCAGAGCTTTGGCTCTAGGCAAACCTTAACATATATGGTAAATTTACTTACAGAATCACTTTCGCGCGAGTTGAATCTCTTCCTTTTTGACTCGATTTTGGAATGTCCCTCGGTTCTGAAATTCATTCTTGTCTCTTCCTATTTATATTAGTTTGATTCTAGAGTATCCCATAACTCCACTGAATGTTTGTAAAGGGGTGAAGACTCCTTTACAATTGGCATTAATTCACCTAGATTTCTGAAGTCACGGTTGACCGGTAGTTGTCGCCCGCGATTTATAGAAGTATACCCACCTTCTACTTTGTAATAAAAATTTCCTCATTTTGTTCAAGCCTTCACACTTTGTTTCGAAACTTCCTTTGGTCAAGTTTCTCTTAGAATTTTGAACCTCTATCTTGTTTGATTTTGGACTCCTTGAATGATAGGAAACTATTTTGTAGATGGCAAAATCGGAAGAGCAGAAAGCAGCTCGTCGAGCTCGGAGAGCACTAGCCCGTAAGGAACGGGAGGAAGCAATGGAGAAGTGGGAAAAGCTTTGGAGGGAAAGGGCAGGACCTGGACCTTATGACAATGTCATCTGTTATCGGTGTCAAGAGAAGGGACATTATGCAGCCATGTGCGGGAAGAGAGATGAAGGAAAGAAGAGTGAGGGCCAGCGTTATCGATCCAAGATCTTTTGTTTTAAGTGCCGTAGTACGGGACACTTTCCCAGTCGCTGCCAGAAGGTGAAGAAGTAAAAGCTGCACCCACTGCACCAGTCGACAAATCAACCTTTTGCTATCACTGCAAGCTGCCTGGGCATATAGCCAGAAATTGTCCTGTGAGGAAGTACGGAAGGAAGGCTGCGTTCCCTCAGGTCGTTAGGGAGGATGGGCGTGTCGTGCATTTATGCAAGAAATGCAGAAGTTGGGGCCATATTGAGGGGGAGTGTACTGGACCCGTTGAGGCCCCACCCGGTAGAATTAATACCGATGCTTTGTTTATGTAGAGGGGTTCCTGTGGATCTGTTCGTTTCAGCAGTTGTCTGTTACTTTCGATAAACTCTATTGTATCTTTTGCCTAACTGAAGTTCACAAATAAAGTATTCATGTTCCTGTTTCGTTGATAAGGAATTCGAATCTCTGTTGTTTGAAATCTATCCTTGAATCATCCTTTGAAAGATCGGGTATGTTGTATTTTGAAATTGTCATATATATGGAAATTATTATTTGGACAACTATGATTTTATTCCATATATAAAAAGGAAATGTTTTCGATAAGGATTATATACCTATATATATAAAGCAAATAAGAAATGTTATTCTATATAAAAAGGTTTTGAAAGGATTTGAAATATTTTGAAAAGAAAAAAATATATATGTAGTTGAATAATGGTTTTCATAAAGGAAAATTGGATATTTCAAAAAGAAATAAATAGTTTAAAAATGTTTTAAAGGGATAATTATCAATTTGGAAACCATTTTTGAGTATAACTGATTTGAGAAATTATCGGTTTGGAAATTTAAAATTAAAATTTAAAAACCAGTACTTATATGGTGATGTTGGAAATAAAGTTGTTTGACTTAAATCAGTTTAATTTGGAAACTGGGATTATCTTATAAGCCTATTATTTTGGGGAACTTTGAAATTAAGATATCTAAATTAGAAGAAAATTTGGTGAATTCATATATGACTTTGAAACTAAATTTGATATTGAAATGATTTGAAATTGAGAACCTTACATTATTAAGCACTTGATTTGGGAGTGGTCGAACTTATATAAAATGGATTTGTATAAGTATGAAGCTGATTTGAAATCTATTGATTTTAAAGGTACTCAATTTGGAAAGAGATTTTATATAATCGAAGTCTATATAAGTATGATTTGATCTACTATTGATTTGGAAGGTATTCGATTTGAAAAAGGAATCCTATATATATGGACTTTAAATAAGTACGATATATGAAAGTATTTAATAAGGTACTATATGATATATATTTTCCAAGTAAAGATATGGAAAGTGCCTTCTGCTTGATATCCGCTTTGTGGCCACAGCGTGGATTCATTCTATTGATATTATTCTCTCTGATTTTGGTTTTCCGGATGTAATACTCGAGTGTTCCCACCGTGACGTAACCCACGGTTTCTTTTTCTCTCGTGAATGCACAGCGAAATTGCCTGGCTGAGTCTTGCCTAGGGGTATGGATTGTTTCCTGGGGGAACCAGGCGTAACCATTGTGTATCCTGCAATCTGTGTAGGTCGCGAATAGTAGCGCAAGTGCCTGGCTGAGTCTTGCCTGGGGGTACGGATTGTTTCCTGGGGGAACCAGGCGTAACCATTGTGTATCCCGCACCCTACTAGTCATCATGGCGTAACTCGCAGGGCTGTGAAAGCTTACGGATATGGATTGTTTCCTGGGGGAACCAGGCGTAACCATTGTGTATCTGCGAACCATGATCGGACAAAGGTTTTGGTTAATTGTTTTGTTTGGATCGTACTTTCCATATCTGTTGTTTTTAAAGGGTTTTTTCAAGTATTTTCACTGGGTGTTGAAACAAGTCTACTTAGTACTTGAAGAATTCTAGCTTTGCGCCTGATCAACGCATGGCCAGAGTCTACAAGAACGATGATAAACTTGTTGAAACATCGAGTTATAAAAGTATTTTCAAAAGGAAATTTATTCCAATATAATAAGTATTTTATTATAAGAGTATTATTATAAAAGGTTTGAAATAAATTATTCGTGCCCGATGCCATTCTTTTGAAACTACCGTATCTGCTCAGCTTTAGTTATTCCCCTTGATTCTGTCTCCAGGATCTACCTTCCTTTTCTTTTGAATATAATCTTTAAAATACTGTTTATTTATATACTACTTGGTTTGATAGAAGATTTTAAATATTGTAAATATTTTGAAGTTATTAATTAAATAAAACATCTTTAAAGAAAATGATTATTAATTTATTGATAATATTTGAAAGGTATTTTGAGATAAATTAAAATTTTCATAAATTTTGGAATTAATATTTTCAATAGTCTTTGTAAATATAAGTAATAATGTAAATAATCGTTTTCAAAGGGGTTTGAAATGTTTTAAATATTAAAGAAAATTAAATTTCAAATGAAAGTTTCAAATAGATATTTCAAATAAAAATTTATGTAATTTGAAATTAATTGTTTATCTTATCTTTCAATCTTTATTCTTTCTGGTTGTTTTATTCTCCTACCTCCTTCCTTTTCGGGGACGAAAAGTTTTGAGTGGGGGAGGGTGTAACGACCCATAAAATTTTAATAATTTTTAATTGGTTTTATAACGTATTTAATGAAATGTTCGTGAAATTTTATAATAATTTAAATTTTAAAACAAAATGTTTATATATTTAGAATACGTATGTTTAAATATAGCAGATCTTAAATTTTCAATTTATTTTATGAAAGTTTATTTCATGGTAAAATTTTATTTAATTCAAGCTAGCCAGTAATTGCTGATAATAAATTTATTTTCAAGCCTGAATATTTTTTTTATGGAAAATTTCTAAATCTCCTTCTGACTAAGATGCCATTTCCGTTTTTCAAAATTCGGACTTCTATTACTCCGTTTATCTCATTTCTGGCTAAAATAACTGCATTTCGGGTACCGATTATCGACTTTTGATCGGATGATCGTACCACCAATATTTGTATGCCGTTGTGATCGTCTCTTCGTGCTGATCTCAATAGTATATTTATTTCTGTATTTTGAAGTCCGACTCACCGCGAACTCCACGAAACCGGTAACCACGTCGGTACCAGATCCGTAACCTTTTATTTTCTTTTGCTTTTCAGACTTCGAACCTTGACTGCCAAGCAAATTTGATTGCTATAATTATTTCTCTACATAAATTGTTAGCCGTTCAAAATTTAAAACGTTGTAATAATAACGTTTAACTTTTCCTTGAGTTTCGCCTCGTTCTTTTGGAATGCAGACGTGTTTCGTTTCTTATATTTTTTTTTTTATCCGTTCACATTTGCCTATGATCTCTTTCATATATGCTATTGAGGGAAATTAATTGAAACCAGTATCTTTTGCATAAATTATGGCGTACGTTTCGCTATTTTTTTTTTTTTTTTTTTTTTCATCTGTTCGTTTCTGTGATTCTTATATGAATAGAAATAAAATATAACGTAAGCTCTCCTTCCACCTGTTATATATTTCTCTACTTCATTTCTCTCCCTGGATCTGCCATTTTCATTTTGCCAAACTCCTCCGCCCGCTCGCCTTCCTTCGCCGCAGGCAACAGCATGGAACCCACGGCCCCATCAACCAGCCTACCTCCGCCAATCTCCGAGCCTACCCCTTCCAGTCACCGCAGCCACCTACCGAAGCCACTTCACAACCCATGCCGGGACCACCTCGACCCTGACTCGCTTCCGCCACCGCTCCATCAGTCAACCTCCACCTTGCAACCGTCCCCTCTTCTCCTCTCTCTCCCCTGTCGCTTGAAGTCTTGTCTGTTTGCTGAGGTATATTTTATACTTATTAGTATAATAGAAGTTAGTTGTCTGATATTAGTAGGGCACACTTTGGTCTATTTGGTAATCATCTATGTTCAGGCATTATATGGGTTGTATATTGGTCTTTGTTTTAACATATGTACATAGGTCATATATTATGTAATGTCACTGCAGTTGTACATAGTATAGGTAAGTCTGTGTATTTTGAACTAGGGTATATGCATTTTAGAATGAGTATTCTTGCAACCGAGTTCGACCAAGTCTTGTCCTATATATACATATATATGTTATATAACTTGATATTTTGCTTCCTTTTGATTTATACTTTATATATTTAAAGAAGGTCTGTGTATATATCTAGTTATGTGTGTGATGTCTGCATAAGTGTAGCTTGCGTATGCATGTATTTGGATCTATATATATAAACTCAGATTTTTATATTAATTTATATGTAAACTGTAAAAGATTTTATGTAATACTTTGTTATAAAATATAGTTACTGTATTTATATATGTCTATAGAGATCCAGTATATGTCTTTTTCGAATTTGATAGTAAGTTATATTATATAGCTGTTAATATGCATAGTGTATATAATGTTCAGAACATGTATATATAGTTCGTTTTAAGGTATATAAATATCTCCTACACAGTTACGTTCTATATTTGGTTTACATACTAGCTAGCAGTTTATATACGTGAATATATTATAATACTTTTAGCTACAATATAGGTTGAAATTGCAGTTTCTATTTTTCTTGCCTTTATTTGAAACGTATGTTTGTTTATGAAATTTTAATGCGTTTCAACTAATCTTGGTTAAAAGGGTAATATAATAGAATAAAATATTAGTACTGTAAGTAAAAGCTTATACTCAGCCTATATTTATACTATCACGTCTAGTTGAAGTAAGGCGATAGTTTAGGAATAGTATGCAATAGGATAGTAGTTGTATATTCATATCCACATTTGTGGCATCGAGTTTGGTCTGCATTACATGTTTCTGCATATATATATTTGCACATGTCGGTCACACCTTGTTTTATATTAGCAGTCCATCTATGTGTCTGTGTACACTTTAGTATATAGATGAGCTACCTGTTGTTTAAAAGTGTATCGAGTTATTAAAGTTTAAGTAGAAATTTTCAATTAGTGTTAGTATAAGGTATGTTTCGAGCAGCACATATGTCCAATAATATTATAAATATGTTAAATGGTGTATAATATAAGTATGGTCCTTGTCTGTAACTATACATATGCTAAGTTTCAAGAGAGGTTACATGTACTTAGGCTTACGGATTTATATTTTTAAGTTGCTATACACCGTAGAGAGTCAGCACATATTTTATGTATAACAGGGTCTGCATCTTTTGTGATTATTGTACGGTCTACCCCTAAGTATCTATATTATTTTATAGCCAAATTTATATCTTTTAAAATTTGGTTGAAGGTTAGATTTCTGAATTTTAAGTAGATTTGAAATAGGTAAGGACTTTACAACACATTTATTTCAAGTTAGACTTATAAAATGTTATATTGGGCTAATTTGATCCGTTCCCATCGATTTTCTTTTATCAGCTTTGATCGTCGGTTCGTGCCAATTTTTCCTTGCTTTGAGATTCGTGCTTGGATTTCATAACTCAACTTTATTGTCTATCTCTCTAGCCTCGAAAGGTGAGCAATCACTCACGATTAACGTTCTTTTATTTATTAAATTTGATTTCAATTGAAACGACAATTGAAATATGCTGCTGTTAGTTGTTTTTCTGTTATGACTACTATTATCTGTATCTGTTCACCTATGACACCTGACACCCTTATCGGTTAATTATTTATGTGATAAAAATACAGATTGGTTGATAATTGATTGTTTGATTGATTGTTGTGTAATTTGAATGTTAATTATTATTGTTAAGTGATAACTAGTTTGCTAGTTTAAAATTTGGGGTAGTATAATTTACAAATTAAACGGAGTATATATGACGGACCTTGTTTTATTAAAAATCTGACCCCGCCATATGTAAATTTGATTAGTTAAATTTGACCCGTTAATTGTCGTAGAAATTGATAAATTATACTTTAAACCCTTGAACGTAGTGTGGATTAATTGTTGTAGTTTTAAACTAAAATTTAAAAAGGAACGACAAGTGAAGAACTGTAATGTGATAACCTTTAATCTACATGAAATGATAGTGTAGATTCTAGAAATAATTATACAAATAACAATGCGAATAAATACGATTATTTCGGGGTTATTTGTTTTATTTATTGAATTGTTATTGATTGTTGTTGTTGCTTGTCTATTTACTTTGACACCATCCCTGTCATCACACTGCAAGTTCGAAATGATAGACCCAAGCTGGTTTCATTTAATTAAAATTGGGATTTACGGGTTGGAATGCTATCCACCCGTATACATTTAGAGTACGGATTAAAATGGTAATATCCGTAACACTTGACCATATGATGAGAAATATATGGTCTTAATAAATGTAAATTCTTAAAAACATATGTAAAAGAAATGATAAATATAGAGTAAATTATATCTAGTAAATCAAGATTTGACTAAATACAAGAATTATGATAAATATCTATGTGAATTTATCTCGAATAGTTTTGCAATAATATCGAACGATTAAGATTGGGAGATAAATTTGGGTTATTGTAAAATGATGTTTAGATAAGGATTTATTTAAATCAATTTGAATTTTATCAAATGAGATATTTCACGTTTGATAAAATTTGAGAAATCTTGAGAAAGATGTAATTTAAAGTCACTAAAATGGTATTGAATAAGGGAGGGTTCAAAACTAAATAATAATGATGTAAAAACCAAGAATCTATATGAAACTGTTAAATTTAACATCTAAGTATCTAAGCCATGAACTGTATTGAAATTAAATGGTTAGCGATTTGGATATGTATTTGGAACCCAGATAGTTGAATTTGTTATTTTAGACAACGAATTGAATTAGATATAAATTGAGGGTGAACTAAATTTGGATATTTTTATTTAGGAATCTAGATTGGGAAAAATTTAGTTGAAATGTATAATACTTAAAGTATGGAAACATATTGAATAAAAGGGGTAATTGGGATATCAAATCCAAATTTGAGATTTTTAAAATTTGAAGTGGATATTCTAGGAAAATTCAAATTGATAAAATGAGATTGAATATGATGGTAAGGTCGGGGTGATGATTATGTTAAGTTGAGGGAGTTGAAATACTTTACCGAATACATTATTTAATATATGTATATACTATTAATTGGAGTGAAATCGACATTGGGGTTGAAGTATAAATTAAGTGAATGACCACAGTGTAATAGTATATGTTTCTACCTTGTAGACAGTTCTATGGACCCTTAGAGGATGGACATCCCAAACATCCTTTAAGTTATATTGTATTTCAGTTGATATTTCATTTGAGTTGAATTTATTGATATAAGAATGTTAATCCTGACTCGAGTGTTTTGTGTTTTGCTTTACGCTCGGGTCAGACTGAGTAATACAGCATTAGAGACTCACCTTTGGAGATTGGAGCTTCATTTGGAGATCCAACTATCGTTTCAGCTTTCAGTTTTCTAGTTGACTGGTTCAGAGAAGTCATCGGCTCGTACTGAAGACTTTTCTGTATTCAAGAGATTCTGATGTATTCATTTAAAACTCTGATGTATATAGTAGCTTCATGAACTACTATTCTTTTCTATTCCGCTGCATTATATTACTCTGTGTCTGTGATCTGTGTTTGATTTATTTACTGTATATTTTAAGTTTTTGCCAAATTAAATTAACAATTCGGTATTTTGAATTATTCAAGTCGGACATGTACGGTTTTATTGTCGATTTGAATGGTCCAAAATAGCGGGTCGTTACAGTGATTGTTTTGTTCAGAACTTTGCGGGGTTCGGAATTATTTTGGGTATGGACTGGCTTAGGAAGTATGCGGCAAGGGTTGATTGCAAGAGGCTGGAGGTGATAGTCGAGAATGTGGAGGGGCGAAAGGTTGTGATACGATGTAAGCATGAAGAAGGCGTCTTCATGAGCTTCATGTATTCGCTGGTTGTTCCACGGGATGGACTGTCATCGGTGCCTATTGTGAATGGATTTGAGGATGTCTTTGACGAGGTCAAAGGGCTACCACCGCATAGAGAGATCGAGTTTCGTATCGATCTAGTTGAGGGAGCCAGACCTGCTGTGTTACCTCTTAGGCGGATGGCTCCTAGGGAACGGCAAGAGTTGAAGGTGCAAGTTGATGACCTTTTACGGAAAGGATTCATTCGGCATAGTGTGTCCGAATGGGGTGCACCAGTTGTGTTTGCAACCAAAGCGGATGGATCGTTGAGGTTGTGTGTAGATTATCGTGAGCTGAATAAAGTGACTAAGAAGAACAAGTATCCATTGCCGAGAATAGATGACTTGTTTGACCAGCTTCACGAAGCTAGGGTGTTTTCTCAGATGGACCTGGCAACGGGATTTCACCAGTTGAGAGTGGCAAAGGATAGTGTGCCGAAGACTGCTTTCAAGACACCTTCTGGTTTCTTTGAGTGGCTGGTAATGCCGTTTGGATTGACTAATGCAGCAGCATATTTTGTGGATCTTATGAATAGAGTATTCAGGGATCAGTTGAACAAGTTTGTACTTGTGTTCGTGGATGATATTTTGATTTATTCCAGAACTGAAGAAGAGCATAAGACGCACTTACGTGTTGTTTTGGAAATCTTGCGGAAACATCATCTGAAGGCTAAGTTTTCGAAGTGTCACTTCTGGAAGAGTGAAGTGAGGTTCTTAAGCCATGTTATCTCTGGAAATGGAATAGCGGTTGATCCCGCCAAGGTGGCAGCAATCCAGGATTGGGTTAGACCTAAGAATGCATCTGATGTGAGAAGTTTTTTTGGATTAGCAGGTTATTATCATCGGTTTATCAAAGACTTTTCCAAGATAGCTGCACCATTAACAGGATTGACGAAAAAGAATCAAGTATTTAGACGGGAAGCTAAGTGTAAGCAAGCTTTCGGAATCCTGAAAGAGCGACTAACAAGTGCTCCTGTTTTGACTATTCCAAGTGGAAATGATGAGATGGTGGTTTACACCGATGCATGTGGTACTGGACTTGGAGCAGTGCTAATGCAAAAGGATAAAGTTGTTGCGTATGCAAGTCGACAACTGAAGCCGCATGAAAGGAATTATCCGATTCATGATTTGGAGTTAGCGGCGATTGTATTTGCTCTGAAGATGTGGAGACATTATCTATTGGGAGTTCGATTCAAGTTGTTTACAGATCATAAGTCGTTGAAGTATCTGTTCTCCCAGAAGGATTTGAATCTTCGACAGCAACGATGGCTAGCATCATATGATTTTGGTATAGCCTATACTCCGGGAAAAGGTAACTCAGTGGCAGATGCGTTAAGTCGAAGACATGCAGGTTTGGGTGCTATGTTTTCAGAATGGAAGAATCTCGAGTATTTAGCTGGATTTGACTTCAGGCCTAGATGTGAATTGGAACCTAAGATGTTGGCAAACTTATCGATAAGACCTACTCTTGTGGAAAGAATTGGCGAGAGCCAAAAGCTAGACAATAAGCTTGTCAAGATTATCCGAGATTTGGAATCTGGATCAGACCCGGAAAAGGATAAAGGATTTGAAGTCGATCGAAAGGGTTGGCTTCAGAAGCAAGGACGACTAGTTGTGCCCGATATAGATGGATTGAGAGATGAAATTCTTAAGGAAAGTCATCACTCGAAGTTGACAATTCATCCAGGTGGAAATAAGATGTATCGGGATATGAAGAGAACCTATTACTGGGAAGGTATGAAGAAGGATGTTGGAAATTTTATTTCCAAATGTATGAACTGCCAGTTGGTTAAAGCCGAACAGAAGAAGTCAATTGGATTGCTTCAGCCATTAGAAGTTCCTACATGGAAGTGGGAGCAAATATCGATGGATTTTATCGATGGACTACCAAGAACCAGAGCAGGAAATGAAGGGATTTGGGTCATCGTAGATCGTTTGACTAAGAGTGCAAGATTCATTCCTGTTCGATCAATCAGGACTGCATCGAAGTTGGCTGAGTTGTATGTTAAGTGGATAGTCCGATTCCATGGTGTTCCGAAGAGTATAGTGAGCGATCGAGACCCATTGTTCACTAGTGAATTTTGGAAGAGCTTCCAGGAAGTTTTGGGAACCGAGCTGTGTTTGAGTACAGCTTATCACCCCCAAACAGATGGTCAGACAGAGAGAGTCAACCGAGTTTTGGAAGATCTTCTCAGAGCATGTGTTTTGGACTTCGGAGGATCATGGGAAGATCATCTTCATTTGGTGGAATTTGCGTATAATAACAATTACCAGTCAAGTATTGGTATGGCACCATATGAGGCACTGTATGGAAGACCGTGTAACTCTCCGACATGTTGGGTTGAAACTGGAGAAAAGCTGATACTTGGGCCCGAAATGATTCGACAGATTTCAGATTGTATAGAGATCATTCGGCGATGAATGAAGGCAGCCCAAGACCGTCAGAAAAGTTACACTGATAAGCATCGAAAGGATTTGGAATTCGACGTAGGAGATATGGTTTTTGTGAAGATTTCTCCACTGAAGAATGTTATTCGATTCGGGAAGAAAGGAAAGTTGACTCCAAGATTTGTTGGACCGTTCCCGATCATCGAGCGAATTGGAAAGCTCGCCTATAGATTGGAGTTACCGGAAAAGATGTCGAGTGTGCACAATGTTTTTCATATATCGTATCTACGGAAGTATGTGCACGACTCGAATACGGTGGTTTCTATTGATAGCTATGAAGATTTGGAGGTTGATCCAGTTGTTACGAGACCTCGTAAGCCGCTTCGTGTTGTGGAGACTGACACAAAACAGCTTAGGAGGAAGATAGTCAAGTTGCTCAAGGTACAATGGAGTGATGATGTTAACGACTGTACATGGGAGGAGGAAGAGAGGATGAAGGCAACTCATCCTGAACTCTTCGAGGTATGACCCTAAGGTGTCGTGGCATCTCATGAATTTGTAACTTGTTCTAGTCTTAGAATTCTGCATGCTAGGCTAGAAATTGGATGTATGGGTTGTAGGTTGCTATGGATGGTAGGCATGTAGAATAGTTTTGATTGCTCATGATTGTTTGGAATTTCGGGGGCAAAATTTCTAAGGGGGAGAGAATGTAACGATCCATATTTTACGTGTCGATAAATCGTGGAATAATTATCATTAGGTCGTTGTTATTCTTAAGCCATCTAGAGTTTAAGTCGTTCAAGGTAGAATGGATCGACTTGGAGAAGTGAACGACCTAAGGAGATAGGCCGTATGATAGTTAAGTTGTTAGTGTTGGTTGAGTCGTGTGGTGGTTAACTCGAGTGATGCTTAAGTCGTGGACGAGTTAAGGGTTAGCTCGTGTGGAAGTTAGGTCGGTTGAGCGATCTAAGGGGTGACCGACCTAAGAAAGAAGAGCGACTTAAGAAAGTACGACCTAGTAGTTAGCAAGTGGCGACTTATAGGATGTTACGACCTAAGATAGTGAGCGACCTATAGAATAGTGGCTTAGGTCGGTAGGACGAGTTAAAGACGGGTCGTGTGTATCGCTAGGTCATGTGAAGGAGTTGTGGTTAGGTCGTGAGCGACTTATGATAGGTCGTTAGGTCGCGTGTGTGTTGAGTCGTTAGATCGTATACCAGTTAGGTCGCGTAAGGACTTAAGCCGTTGGATCGAGAGTGCGTTAGGTCGTGGATGCGCATACGCAGTAGGTCGTGGGAAGTCTTAGGTCGGGGACGACTCATGGGGTAAGTCGTGGACGACTTATGAGGGCGGCGACTTAAGGATTCAGCCAATAAATAGAGGGCTTTGGTTCACTTTTTGGCATCGGATTTTGAAGCAACGAAGTGCTGCTATTTTGAGAGCTCGACTACAACACTTCTTCACTTCTTTTATCCACTCTAATCTAGTGCTTACTTCCATCCAAGATTGAAGATCAAATCGAAGATCCATGAGCCAAAGTTGAAGATCTCCATCCATTGAAGAGAGATTTCATCGTTTGAAGCGGAACCTTGTCGGATCAAGCTAGATCCTTTACTGTCCAGATTTGGAGTTTGTTGTTTTTGAGGTGCTTAGGTGATTCGGTGAGTGGTGGTTATCTCTCACACGGATCCAAAAGAGTATATTGGATCGGTGGTTTGTTTGTGTGTTGAAGATAGTGTTTTCATGCATTTTCCTTAAATCTGCATGTAGATCCATTGTTCATAAAGCTTTGATATCCATTTTATTATATTTTAACCCATGCTAGTTCATTCATCAAGATATTACTTAGAATTCATGCTTGTTAGATTTGGACCCATTAATTACGAAATTGCCATTATTGTTTAACTGTTTACTTAGATCTTATTTGAATGATTGATTACTTGGATGAATGATTGATTTGATTGATTAATTGATTTGTGATTGAATTTGGACAAGTTGGTCGAAGATGATTCAAAAGCTAAGTGGAAATGCTCTTGAATAAGGAAAGCTGCTCATGGCATATGAAGCGGGTGATAAAGCTCATATGGATAGATTTGATCATGATATTGAGATGGGACTTTGCTATGATGCGATGAAGCAAAGCATGATATGAGAAAGCCTTGGTTTAATCCAGATGGGATCATTCCAAGCATGTTGATAACTCGGTGATGTGGTTCGAGTTTGTTGATAATGGTTGGCTCGAGAGGCGCTTGAGCTAGTATGTGAATAGTCGTCGAGGAGGATGACTAGAAGGATGAGATCTCATCGTTATTGAAGGTTCTAGCATGCTCAAAGAAAGGGTACGTTGGAACGGGTCACGATGACGTTCCAGGCACGGGCTGCGACGACGTGCTAAGTACTCTGGGCAGATTCGATAGTCCTAGGCACGGGCTGCGACGATGTGCGGAGTTATGTCTAGAACCGGGGTTACCATTAGCCCTTGACGGACGGATGAAAGAATGAGCCGGTCATTCAATTAACGGTGATATCGAGGCAATGATGACAGTGATAGCCAGAGTTATGGATGTTTGGTTGTATCGTCACTCGGTCTCAAGAGCGATGTTTTGTGGGTGCTTATCTTATCTTGGTTTAGGCCTTGGGGGTTTGTACTTGGAAAACATCGACCTTGACTCGAGTGATAATTGCTTTACTTTAATGGTCTGCTTTGCTATGTTTGTTTCTGCTTAGTGTGTCTGGGGGCTATCACTGTAGTAAGAGGTGGAGTGGGATGGTTGGGTTCCTATTCCTTTGTACCCTTTATGCTCTTTTGGTATGTTTGATAGTTGATTTACTACTCACTAAGAGTTTTGTCTGACTCAAGGTTTTATGTTTAACTCTTATTACCTTGGGCTGTTCATCCATGTTGGGATGGGTAGACTAGGAAGCAGGTGACAGGTGCTGTTCTTAGTGACTAAAGGTGTTGATGGCGAAGACGAGTTGGAGGCTTTTGCATATTGTTTTCTTGCTATATGTACTGGGTGTTCCGCTGTTTGTATGATTCTCTGAGTGTTATGTAGTGAGGCTGGATGTATTGGCTATTCAGATGTTTGTATCAATTTGTTATGAGCTTATATGATGAGACTTCTGTTCTATAGAGCTTCACTATGTATACTTTCTATTGTATTTTATCCATGCGCTGCGAGTAATACGATAGACTATTCTGTGTTTACCCTAACTTGACTATCGTCCATGGCGGCCTCGCACACTTTTCAGCGCATTATTTCCTTGTTGGGTGCAGGAGTCATGGGCGGTCGTCACATTACATCCCCGTATTTGAACTCCGCCTAGGAAGAAGCCCTTTTTTCAGACTGTAGTAACTTCTTAATACAACCTCGGAATCAAGACTTCGACCGATGAACACCCACTTAAATTTCGAACAGTGTGGAACACTTGGATGCTTCATCTTGTGAACGAACGTTGTAGTTCTCCATGATAACTAACAGCTATACTTAGAAAATAATAGGTTACATCCCTATATTCGAACTCCATCTAGGCAGAAGCCGCTATTTTTTTGTTCAAACTGCAGTAACTTCTTCATACTACCTCGGAATCAGGCGGGACTTCGATCGATGAACTCCTACCTAAATTACTGAAAATGTGGAACACTCGGATGCTTCATCTTGTGTACGAATACAGTAGTTCTCCATGATAACAAACAGTCGTGCTTAAAAAATAACCAGCTACATCCCAATATTTGAGCTCCAGCTAGGTAGAAGTCGCTATTTTTTTTTGCTTAGACTGTAGTAACTTCTTCTTACTACCATGGAATCAGGCAGTAATTTGACATATGAATTCCCACCTAAATTACAAACAGTGTGGAACACTCGGATACTTCATGTTGTGAATGAACATTGTAGTTCTCCATGATATATAATGATTGTACTTAAAGAATTACATGTTACATCCCTATAGTTGAACTCCGTCTAACATAAGTCGCTATTTTTTGTTCAGACTGCAGTAACTTCTTTATACTATCTCGAAATGACACTCCGATAAATAAACTCCCATCTAAATTGCATACAGTATGGAACACTCAAATACTTCATCTTATGAACGCATGTTGTAATTCTCCATGGTGATAATGGTTATACTTGGCAAATTTAAACATTAAATGGGTTAAATGGGCAACCCGTATATTAAGTGGGTTGGGTCGGACTAACCCTTGTATTAAATGGATCAAAAAGAATGGATAATAAATTGGTTGGGTCTAAATCGATCCAATTCATTTTGATCCAACCCAACGTATTTTGTTGGTCTAAGTGCAAGTAATACAACAAGCTTTTACTTATATGACATAAACCAACTCTTATTTTAAATGCAAATAAAACTAACTTATATTCAAAAAATGGTAAAGCGGAACTGAGAGAAATAAAATCGTATGCAAATTACCTGGTTAGGACATTAATAGACCGTACGTTCATGTAATAAACTTATTTGCGTTCATTGGTTTCACCAATAGAAATGCATCATTGGCACATTTGCCTTTTCATTTTCTAATACTTGTATTTCTATTCGCCGCTAGGAATGAATGAATGCCAAAAAAGACCCTCATTTTTGCTATATGTCCTTTTTATACCATTTATGGATCTATTTTTTTATCCTATGTTCACTTCCGTTGTATGATACTGTATTCTGCATACGTTTATTAAAATGGTGAGGTGAAGATTGCTAATTGCTCTAGGTGGGATCGTCAACTTTAGATAGGATTATAAATGTTGTTAAGAGCAATCTCAACCGATGGGGTTAGTTACCATCGATTCAAGGCAATCGACCCCATTCCAACCCCCAATGGTTGGTAGAATCATAATATTGTGCTTCACCTTAGCCGACCAAAATAATGCAGGCTAAGGGTAAAGGTGTGGGTTGCAATCCACACCCATTGGATTGCAATCCACAACATGATGTGGATTGCAATCTACACCACTCACTTAGCCGGCCAAATTTTGGCCGATTAAGTGAGTATAGGGTAACCGACTATATAAGAGCCGATCATCCTAGTTCCTCCTCATTCTCCTTTCTTCCTTCCTTCCTTCCTTTCGCCATTTCTCCTTCTTCTGCAAACAACCGTGTATCATAAAAAAAAGAGTGTTCCGAAGACTCCGAGGCAGTGGCAGTCATGGTGTAGAAAATGTTCTACCGAGCGTGAAAAACTCCTCTGTCGAAGGTAGCACACCTGCAATGTCCGCGTTCACTGAAGGTCGACGAAGCACGATGGTTAGGCGAAGACGCTCAGGAATAAATATAGAAAATGCGGTTCTGGACCCCCACATTGACCTAAATTTGGGTTCGGACAAAGATTTGGCCAATTTTTGGTTACTCCTAAACGAAGAAGTACACGTTTGCACGTGTGTTGATAATTCTGTAAGTTATGTACCCCCAATTTATCTTGTTAGTTCAAATTGTACAATAAAAATTGAATACGCCAAATGTTTTAAAGTCCGGTCACACATGATTGAGGGACTCCGATATTTGCGTATTTGTATCGCTCTTTGGATCATCAACGTGTCGTTAGGGGTAGATCCTTGTCCATTACAGGGTTTCGGGACGTTTTATAGTACTAGTACTACAAGTACTTCTGTAACATGGCTTATCCGACGTTGGACTCTAAATTACCCCTTTCTTTCCCTAAGTCAGAGCATGGGCCCGTGATTACCGCAGAATGGTGCAAGGAGGGGAGGCACATCTTATTTTTGCTGTGGCTTGAAATCAGATCAAGTTACGGACCACACAAGAGAGCGTTGTTTGGCATCCATTTGATGGTTCGTCTTTTATGACCGACCTCATCTTAGTGCACTCTGCTTTCCTTTCTACGAGACGTTTTCCATTGGTTACTTCCCCGTCCAGCTTAGGATGCTACATCCTCGGTGAGCGTAGTTGGAGAAAGATCTTAGATAGTGATTTTATTCCTGATGATCCACATCCTGATACACCTTTTTGAGGGTTTATGATAGTGCTGCATTACCGGAGTATGCAGGGGAGTGGTGGTCCGCAAATTACTTCATCATCGTGAATTTAGATTATGCTTTCTTTTGGCGTCGGTTTTGTTAGGAAATCAATTTTATGGTTTCGATGATAACAACTATACAATGGAAATCAAGTATGCATATATATATATATATATCTATATTTACAGGTAATTGAAGTAAACATCACCAAAGAGACAAGAACAAGACTCAAAAGAGGTATCAAGAGGCTATAAGTTGATAGAATCGGAAGAGGAATGACACAGGCACAGAAAAAGCAACATGCACAATTCCAAACGTCTGAGTGCACTAGCTAGACGTCTGATTGATTCCTCTGGTTTGCAAATCAGACAGAATCAGACGTCTGGTTAATATACTTGGACGTCTGAAAAGCTACCATATACAAAAAATATATGAGAGCCAGACGTCTGAAACATTTTCCAGACGTCTGATTTTGAACTCGGCTATGTATATTCAAAGTACAACTGTCACAATTGAAAAGACACGTTCGCTCCTCCTTGTTGCAACTCTTCATCACCATTAGAAGCGACCTTAGAGCAATTAATAACAGATGCAATTGCACAAAGGATCTCTCTACCACTATAAATAGCAACAGAAATTCAAGAGAAGATCCCACCTTACTCACTTATACTCTTTACTCTTATCTCTGATTAATACTTGATTTCTAGCAATCTAATACCTGTATTATAGTCTTCCACATACTTAAAACTCTTCAATCAATATTATATATATAAAGATTGGAAGCATTTGTACTCAACAGTCAATATTCGTGTTATAGAACACACACTTGACAAGAACAAGGCTTTGTAACCAAGCTTATTCCTCCTAACAAAGTGAGGGTGTTTGATAGTTGAATTCCGAAGAGGAGCTTCGAGACTAGACGTGGACAGGAGGTACGAACCAGTATAAAATCCCGGTGTGATTATTTCCATTTACTTTGCTATTATCATCTATCAAGTTTATATTAGATACATTATATAGTTAGTTGACCTATACTTGCATGTATATACACTACACGATCCACTCATATAGATTTACAGGTTTTACTCTCCATCACATACGGCTACATTTTTTCATGCTATATCTATTGATTTGGTCGGGCCCTCAGGCATACGTAGTGGTGTTGCCATCAATTTTGCATGACCTTACGTAGAGTACTCAGGTGTATCATGCTCCACAACCCTCCTAGGTAGGATATTACAGTTGGACAGTCGGTATTCCGACAATGTCTGGGGTTGACAGAATGTTGATATTCCGCGCCAGAGATTTTCCAGTATCCCAATCCAGCAGCATTTTCCTATAAGGATTTGTTTCAGATGCAGATGGAACTCCACCTGGTCATGTACGTTGAGCATCGACGTGAAAGTCAAGGGGGTGGGTCGTGTAGTGTATATGCAAGTATATGTGACAAATTTGATCATTAGAACATACTAGCGGTGTAATGACCCGGAATTTTGGGTCACTAGATTTGAACATTTAATTCATTTTAAATGTTGAATATGTGGTATAATTTGAATTTTGAAATAAAAGACTTTGGTTAAGTTAATAAAATAAGTCAAATTTCAAATACGAGAATTAAACTGGAATCTGAATAATAATAATTTAATTTGGAATTGGAATAATTAGTAATTCTGAGTGTAAATAGATTTGAAATTTGATTCTAAAGTTTATTTTGAGTCTAATTGGATTTGAATTATAATATTGGACCATTGGATGGAATTAATTGGCGATAGCTGGAATTTGGAATTTTATATTAATTTAATAGGGAATTTAATAATATAATAATGCAAATATTCAGATTTTGATTTAAAACTGAATCGGAATGATTTCTAATGTGAATATAAATTTTATACGAGTTATAATAGAGTTAACAAAGTTTTTAAGGTGAAGTTTCAAGTGATTTCGACGATTTTGAAAATCGCTCGAATTTATCGACGAGTTAAAATAGCCTTCCGGGGCACAGTCTCGGAATTCGACAAAACCAGTTTATTGGATCCGTAATAGATAGTTATTATCGGATTTCAATTTTCGTAGCAATCAGAGTTGTCGTTTGACCGTGGCAGCTCGAAACGCTTAGAAATCGATTTAACCGATTTAATTTTAAATTGATCGTTTAATTCCGTAACTCACACGTACGATCGAATTACCTTTCGATACCTGTTCCATTGTGTCCAGGATGCGGAAAAACCCTAGGAACACCTTTTGGTACGTGAGGATTGGAGTTCGTTTGCATAGGTCATTAAAACTGTGAAGAACGATATTAAAATAATATACAATTATATTATATAAATAAATATCTTAGCTAAACCCTAACTTATTCTCTAGCAGCCGCTTACATCTTTTAATGGCCGAAACCCTTCTAACTTCATCTTCAATTATCGGTCAATCCACGCTTCGATTGAAGAAACTCCTAACTGGGAAGTTGTAGATCACCTCGACGTCTTCCCATCCAACGGTCAAGATGGAATATAGTTCGTCGATGGCCAGGAAATCTGACCGCGTTCGTCGGCCGTTCGCATTCGTTTATCGAGCCGAGGGGGCGACCGAGTTCGACACGCTTGGGACTGAAGGAGGAGCTTACTATGGGCGGCCATTTGTATACGTTTGATCGATCTCTAGCTGCGTGTAGGAGGAGCGAGTTCTAACCCTAGTCAATGGTTGATGGGTTTCGTTTGATCTGGTATACCGCGTTGAGGAAGAATATGTTCTTTCAACGTGCGGCCTCGATTTCATAGTGGGAGTGACGGCCGAGATTTTGTGAGGTTTAAAATAAAAATAAATTGTTTATAAATTTAAAATCAAAAGTTTAAAATGTTGTAACTCATTCTTACGTTATCTGATTTTAACGAAACAGGAAGCATTGGAATCGCAGCGACGGGAAGCACGCTGTGGAGCAGATCTGGATTCGTTTTAAGCGAGTGGAAATTTTGGATTAAATCGAACGATTCGATTTAATTTAAAATTTCAAACGCTCGTCAAAACGCAAGGTGAGTTAATCTCACTCACATCTGGGATGTTGGCTGATTTAAATAGTTAATATTTAAATATATGTATGATTGGTTGAATATAAATGTTGTTATCAGTCTGGATTGATATATATAATTGTTGTGTTAATATCTGTGGATGCAGGAAAACAGGTTGGAGGGATCCAACTGGATTCCTCACAATATAGTGATCATTTTTATAATTGATGATGCGATTTGTTTATATGTTGTGGTTGATAAATTTGAAGTTAAATTGAAATGATATATTGTTGCATAAGTATAAACCCAGAATTTTAATTTTAAATGGATTTAATTGGGTTTTTAAGAAAATAAAATAAATTGTTAAATAAGGGATTTAAAGGAATAAAATTTGGATTTGGTTTGGATGAAGAATGGAATTTGTAAATTGGAATTATAAATGAAATGGGAAATTTATCAGTTGATAAATGTGAAAGTATGGGTTTTATCAATTGTGTTGAATGACGATGGGGTTATTTGATGATGTTTTTCCTGGAAATTTAAAATATGGTTTCAACAAAACTTTCCCATTATAAATTAGCAATTTAAATGCATATAAAAATATATTTGAAATACTATGTTAAACCATTGGAATTTAAGTAGATATTTGTTTAGGAAATTCCTTAAGTGTGATTTTTCATTAAATAACTTATAATAGTTTATTTAAAAATATTAAACTCATACTTTGAAGTGGATTTCCGGAATGGAAAAGGTGTTAAACTTCAAAAGGAGTTTAATTTTTAAGCATGGAAAGGAAATTTACGTTATTTAAACATAAATTTTGGGTTGAAATGGTTCGGGCTGGATTTATAAGAAAAGTTCTTTGGGATGTTTGAAGGGAAGTGTGTTTTCCCTGGGAAACCAAGTTCGTGTTTTAACAGAAATTATTTAAGAATAAGTTAAAGTTTAAACTTGATTAAGAGAGTATTTTTGAAATTATTATTTTTAAGTAACTAATTAGTAAATTTGCAATAGTAATTATTACGAATACATTAGAAATTATTTTTACAAATGGATTTATTTAAAGGCTAGTTTTGAATAAAGTTATTTGAAATTATTATAAATCCTTTTAAAATCTACTTTTAAATTAGTTTTACTAAACCTTTATGTAAAATCAAGTTTATGTCTTAATAAATAGAGTTACTTCACATATTTTAAATTTATATTTTGAGTAAATTTACATATTTTAAAGTATATTTCAGTATAAAATGTTTTTTTTAACTGTTTTAAATTTAAATGTTTTGAACTTGGTTATTTCCCATGGGAATAAATGGTAAAGAATTTATCTTGTAAAGGAAGAACTTTGGAAAATTGTTTTCAAATGAGTTTTGAAAATTTGGAAATATATCTTGTAAGATATATTTGAGGAAAATAAATAATTGGGATTTATTTATTGTGCGATGGATGTTTGTGAATGTTAATTGATAGTTAAATCACCGACTATCAATATTGGACAAATGCGTTGATCGTTTCGAAGAGACCGGGATCGAGATTTATTTCTCAAAAACCACTTCGATCCGGTTTGTACGTTTCGTGCGAAAAACGTGTTCAGAGTCGAAGACGGAGCAGTGAAGTGCAAGGGCTAGTCACTACTAATCCTGAGGATATTTCCAAAATGGATGTAGTAGGAGTAGTGCCTTTGGTTCCGTTCGAACCAGGGACGGACTTGTATGGACGAATGCTTTCGGAACATCGTCAGGTGGGCGATGGGCATTCTAAGTGAAACGTTCTAAAGGTAACGCTTAGCCTCAAGCCTCATCAAATGGGAATGACTGAAAATTAGGGGATATGCGGCAAGGCTTCGTGGGTAGCCCCCACTTGAGAGTAAGGTCATCCCTGTCTAGATGTCCCTTTTTATTTTGGCTTAGTGGGCGGTTGCTGATCCCAACCGCGGGGTGATCTTATTCGGAACTGTCCAGTAAGGGATGGGTCCGGCCTTGTGTTGCAGGGGATCGGGAGTGGTCCTCGGTACGGTGATCTAGGCCCCGTACTGTGACAGGTGGTACCCCGGTGCCTAGTCATTAGTTGGAATCCATTCTTCCTACGAGCCTTGTACGAGTTTTGTTTGTATTACCCACTTTTATGGCTAGTAGCTGGAATTTAATGAATGTTACAATTTCGGCTATTTTATAAGTATTTGTATATAGACCCTATTATAATATCAGAGGATTTCTATAAAAAGTGTTTTAGCTATCGTAAGGTAAAAAACCGACATTTTTATTTGTGGCGTGGTCTTACGAGATGCTTTTGTTTTCAAAAGGATTTTGAAACTTTAATAATCAATTTGGATGCATTATTATCAGCTGGTATTCCAGACTGACTCGAGTGTTATTTCATTATAATGCTCGGATCGGATCGAGTATTATTTGTTCAGGATAGGTTGCTATGGAGCAGGAGAGGAGCTGGAGTCCGAGATGTATTATCCACATTTGTTTATATATCCGCTGCTATGATTGTATGTTTGTTTGACTGGTAATATTGTGTATGAGATACTCTGATGATGTGATGTGTAAAACAGATATAGTTTCATTTTGTGTAAAGATCTATTATTTACTATTATATTTTACTCCGCTGCGACTGTGAGATTCTGATATTGTTTAGTTCCTTCTTTCTTCTACCTCTTCTTCTTTAACCCTAATGGTTCGTGTTTCTGTTCCACTTGAGTTAATTGATGTAGAATAGTGTTGACTCAAGGGGTACGGATTTGCGGGCTGTCACACTTGGTATCAGAGCTTAGGTTGGCGACAACCTAGGCTTTGGTGGGGAAATTTACTCATTAAATAGAGTCAAGAGTACTCTATAATGAGTTGAGCGTAGTAATAGATATGAGAGCGTACTTGTTAGTGGATATAAAATTGTTTTTATACTGTGTTGACTTATCGGTTGAGTGTTTATGAATTCTGGTCGATACGGTAAGTACAACCGCATCGATAGGGGTTTCTAAACTCTTAAACGAGATAAACTGACATAGTATTGTTTTTTAAGTAGGTAAATGAAATAATTTTACCCCAAATTATATTTTGATATAAAGGAAATAATTTTTTGGAAATATTATACGTTTGATTGTTTGGATGTGGATATCTTAATTAAATGAGAATCTAACATTTAATTTAAATTAGAAACGGTTGTAATCAAATAAATTCTATAGAAAGGAAGAATAATTAAATTTAAACTAAGCCAGAATTTAAACCCCAGAAGTTTTAAAAAGGATTTTAAATGTATTGAAAACAAAGTTTGGAAATTTGAAATCCTGGGAGAGTTTGAAATGTTTTCCAAAGTGTTTGAACGCAATATTGGAATATTATTTTAGAAAGTATTTTTGAATGGAAACTGTTTTGAAATGAATTTGGGAAAGTAAGAAATCATTGAACTCACTTCAGTCGCTGGAAAATAATCCTGATGATGCTGGCCATATCATTAGAATTCATTTTCGAGTTTCTAAAGTGATGGATTGCTATCCAAAATGGTTGGTTATAATATTGTTTGGGACTTGTTGGGTATAACAAGTGTTTTGGAAAATTCAAAATGGGGAAATTGTTTTGGTACAACCAAGTTGTTTGGAAATCCGGAGATTTGATTTGGTATACCAAATAGGTATATATTTGATATATTTCAAAATGGTTTTGGCATAAAACCGGGTAATTGAATTCTGGAACATTCTATTTAAATGGTGTGTAAAGTTAAAATGGATCAACCACTGAACTTATTAAGTGAAGTTGATATTAATAGGAAGGAAATGAAAATGTTAATCTTGGAATTAAAATTTAACTTGAGTAAATGAAAGTGAATGAAATATATTGAAGTAAATAGAAAATTAGAATTTAACTCGGGATATGTTAAATAAATTGGACTTAGAATTAAATTGATTTAGGTTAAATTAAAATATAAGTTGACTTTGTATTTGTTGGTTATGGTGTAATGAATTACACCCACAAGCTAATAAGTATTATACTTATAATTTGAAATTGTGGATTTAAAATTTGCAAAGGATTAAGGTGAAAGGAAATTTGTACCTTTAAGAATTCAGTGATACATATATATAGAAAATTGGAATTGTGATTATAAGATGTAAATGGATTCAAATGAGCAATATAAACTTTGAAGTAAATAAGTTGGTGAACTTAAGAATAGAAAATCAGATTGTAAACCCAAGTAAAAGGGAATTATAATCACAAATGGGAAATAGTTGAATAGTATGGTGAATTCAAACTTAATCCTAAATGAAATGTAAAACGTGATGAAGCAATGTGAGATAATAAAGGTGGATGGACTTAAGATAGAAAATAAGTCTTGGAATAAAATTTAAATTAAATAAAGGAATTCAATAGAATTGTATCAGATTTAATTTATTGGATTAAATTGAAATCAAAGTTTCAGTTGTGTTGCGAATAATATAAAATGCGAACGAACTTAAAATAGTAAATAAGTTTTGAATTTATTTATGGAGAAATAAATTGGATTGAAGTGAAATTCGAAATTCAGTTGTATTATAAACAATATTGAATGGAATTCAATTCTTATTGAAGTAGTAAAGGAAGTGGAATGTATTTAATTTGGCTAAATACAATTTAGTTAAACTTGGATTAAATTTGGGTAAAAACCGAATTGAAAGGAAATTATATTTAGTTGAAATGATGTTGAATGAAGTAAATGTTCACTCAACTAATGCCAAAATAATTGTTTGGAAATGAATTTAGTGTAAGCTAAATTAAATGGAATTTGTGTTGGCATGGATAGAATTTTAATAGTAGGGTCAAAATTTGGAAAGTACCAGTTTTGGAATGGGATTTAATTTTTGGTAATAAATACTGAAAGTGTGAATGAATAATGGAATTAGATTATAGTAGTGATGGTTTGAATTGTAAATGAATTCAAATGAATGAAATAATTTAAGTGATCTCTTTGAATCTAAAATGAATTGAATAAATAAACAAAGTGTAGTAAAATTTGTAAGTGGATTGGAATTGATTTGAATGAGAATCAAATGAAAATATTGTGAATGAACTTAAATAGATTGAATAGTAATTGTGGTCGAGCTTTATAATGTTGTTTTGGGTAAATTAGGTTTAGATAATGAAATTGAATTACAAGTGAAATGGTTTTGAATAATTATTGTGAGAATAAGAAATTGAAATAAATTTTAAAGGAATTGGAATTTGATTGAATAAAATCAAATTAAAATGAAAACTAAATATTGAATGCCAGAAAGAAAAAAAATTAAGATATTATGAAATCGGTATTATTTAAGAAAATAGTGAGATGGTTGTTGTTAAGCTTATGGGATAGCTTTAAATGACACTTCGTTAAATAATTCAGGATAGTATGGTAATAATATAAGTTTCAGTAGGATTATGAACTTGAAGTAAGAATACAAATTTGATTTAATAATTGTAATGAAATGAAATATGTTTGGTGTTATGAGTATTTCTGAATGAAATAAATTTAATATAAACGTATGTTGGAATTAATTTCCTAATGCATATAAGATTTAGTGTATGAATCAAAGAGTTTGTATATATGAATGCAAGTGAATTGATTTGAAGAGGCAGATAAAGATGGTTTTAATCAATTAGATAAATGCAATCTAATTAATTGATTTTGCATATGAATGGAAATGGATCATAAAAGTAATGAAAATACTTCAAAGTTAAAATAGAATTTGAATGTGAATCAAGTTTGAAATCGAAGTGAAGTATTGAAGTGGAAATAAAATGGTGTTGAACTTGTGAATTTCTTATAAGAAAGTTAACATGCAGAATTATGATATTTGGTTGATTTGATTATGAAATTGGTATGGTTGGTTTGGATTAATATTGGAAATGTTAGTGCAATGTTCATATCTTTGAAAACTGATGAGTTTGTTTGAGTGTAGTACAGGTACGGAAGGCGTTCGAGAGAGTTGGAGCGCATATATGCGTTATATTAGCCGCTTGCTATTAAAATTTGCTAAAAAGGTACGCCTATGCAAATATGATTGGGAAATGATATATTTGTTGTGATATATTTTGGTTTCCAACAGTGTGGGTCGATGTATATATATTTATTTGTATCGCGATATCGCGAAAGCTCCTCCGTACAGGGGAGACTCTGCCAAAATTTTCCGAAAATTTTGGGAGTTAGAAAATTTTTGAAAATTTAAAAATTTGTAATTAACATGGAAAGTTGTTTTAAGAAAATGTTGAAACAAAAGCTTTTGAGTATAAATAAAGTAAGTGAGTTTGGCTTTGGGCTAAAGGGTTTTGGGAAGTGTATATAAGTTGTAACTAATGAAGTTTGGGTTAAGTTTATGAGTGTAGGAGCATTTGTTTCATTAGTGACAAGTTGATTTCAAATAACAATTGAAAATAAAGGATTTTGGGAATAGGATTGAATTAGTAGTTTCGATTTGAAACTAAAGTAGTTTAGGCAAAGTGAATTTGGGATTTTCACTAGTGGGTTTTGCTATTGAGTTTGGAACATTCTTCTACCTTAGCAAATTTCGGGGACGAAATTATTATAAGGGGGAGGAATGTAATGACCTGGAATTTTGGGTCACTAGATTTGAACATTTAATTCATTTTAAATGTTGAATATGTGGTATAATTTGAATTTTGAAATAAGAGACTTTGGTTAAGTTAATAAAATTAGTCAAATTTCAAATACGAGAATTAAATTGGAATCTGAATAATAATAATTTAATATTGGAATTGGAATAATTAGTAATTCTTAGTGTAAATAGATTTGAAATTTGATTCTAAAGTTTATTTTGAGTCTAATCGGATTTGAATTATAATATTGGACCATTGGATGGAATTAATTGGCGATAGTTGGAATTTGGAATTTTATATTAATTTAATAGTGGAATTTAATAATATAATAATGCAAATATTCAGATTTCGATTTAAAACTGAATCGGAATGATTTCTAATGTGAATATAAATTTTATACGAGTTATAATAGAGTTAACAAAGTTTTAAATGTGAAGTTTCAAGTGATTTCGACGATTTTGAAAATCGCTCGAATTTATCGACGAGTTAAAATAGCCTTCCGGGGCACAGTCTCGGGATTCGATGAAACCAGTTCCATTGGATCCGTAATAGTTAGTTATTATCGGATTTCAATTTTCGTAGCAATCAGAGTTGTCGTTTGACCGTGGCAGCTCGAAACGCTTAGAAATCGATTTACCGATTTAATTTTAAATTGATCGTTTAATTCCGTAACTCGCACGTACGATCGAATTACCTTTCGAAACCTATTCCATTGTGTTCGGGATGCAGAAAAATCCTAGGAACGCCTTTTGGTACGTGGGGATTGGAGTTCGTTTGCATAGGTCATTAAAACAGTGAAGAACGATATTAAAATAATGTAAAATTATATTATATAAATAAATATCTTTGCTAAACCCTAACTTATTCTCCAGCCGCCGCTTACATCTTTTAATGGCCGAAACCCTTCTAACTTCATCTTCAATTATCGATCAATCCACGCTTCGATTGAAGAAACTTCTAACTGGGAAGTTGTAGATCACCTCGACGTCTTCCCATCCAATGGTCGAGATGGGATATAGTTTGTCGATGGCGAGGAAATCTGGCCGCATTCGTCGGTCGTTTGCATTCGTTTATCGAGCCGAGGGGGCGACCGAGTTCGACACACTTGGGACTGAAGGAGGAGCTTACTATGGGCGGCCATTTGTATATGTTTGATCGATCTCTAGCTGCGTGTAGGAGGAGCGAGTTCTAACCCTAGTCAATGGTTGATGGGTTTCGTTCGATCTGGTATACCGCGTTGAGGAAGAAGATGTTCTTTTAACGTGCGGCCTCGATTTCATAGTGGGAGTGACGGCCGAGATTTTGTGAGGTTTAAATAAAAATAAATTGTTTATAAATTTAAAATCAAAAGTTTAAAATGTTGTAACTCATTCTTACGTTATCAGATTTTAACGAAACAGGAAGCGTTCGAATCGCAGCGACGGGAACACGCTGTGGAGCAGATCTGGATTCATTTTAAGCGAGTGGAAATTTTGGATTAAATCGAACGATTCGATTTAATTTAAAATTTCAAACGCTCGTCAAAACGCAAGGTGAGTTAATCTCACTCACATCTGGGATGTTAGCTGATTTAAATAGTTAATATTTAAATATATGTGTGATTGGTTGAATATAAATGTTGTTATCAGTCTGGATTGTTATATATAATTGTTGTGTTAATATCTGTGGATGCAAGAAAACAGGTTGGAGGGATCCAACTGGATTCCTCACAATATAGTGATCATTTTTATAATTGATGATGCGATTTGTTTATATGTTGTGGTTGATAAATTTGAAGTTAAATTGAACTGATATATTGTTGCATAAGTATAAGCCCAGAATTTTAATTTTAAATGGATTTAATTGGGTTTTTAAGAAAATAAAATAAATTGTTAAATAAGGGATTTAAAGGAATAAAATTTGGATTTGGTTTGGATAAAGAATGGAATTTGTAAATTGGAATTATAAATGAAGTGGAAAATTTATCAGTTAATAAATGTGAAAGTATGGGTTTTATCAATTGTGTTGAATGACGATGGGGTTATTTGATGATGTTTTTCCTGGAAATTTAAAATATGGTTTCAACAAAACTTTCCAAATATAAATTAGCAGTTTAAATGCATATAAAAATATATTTGAAATACTATGTTAAACCATTGGAATTTAAGTAGATATTTGTTTAGGAAATTCCTTAAGTGTGATTTTTCATTAAATAACTTATAATAGTTTATTTAAAAATATTAAACTCATACTTTGAAGTGGATTTCCAGAATGGAAAAGGTGTTAAACTTCAAAAGGAGTTTAATTTTTAAGCATGGAAAGGAAATTTACGTTATTTAAACATAAATTTTGGGTTGAAATGGTTTGGGCTGGATTTATAAGAAAAGTTCTTTGGGATGTCTGAAGGGAAGTGTGTTTTCCCTGGGAAACCAAGCTCGTGTTTTAACAGATTTTATTTAAGAATAAGTTAAAGTTTAAACTTGATTAAGAGAGTATTTTTGAAATTATTATTTTTAAGTAACTAATTAGTAAATTTGCAATAGTAATTATTACGAATACATTAGAAATTATTTTTACAAATGGATTTATTTAAAGGCTAGTTTTGAATAAAGTTATTTGAAATTATTATAAATCCTTTTAAAATCTACTTTTAAATTAGTTTTACTAAACCTTTATGTAAAATCAAGTTTATGTCTTAATAAATAGAGTTACTTCGCATATTTTAAATTTATATTTTGAGTAAATAACTAGAAGTAAATTTACATATTTTAAAGTATATTTCAGTATAAAATGTTTTTTTCTTTAACTGTTTTAAATTTAAATGTTTTGAACTTGGTTATTTCCCATGGGAATAAATGGTAAAGAATTTATCTTGTAAAGGAAGAACTTTGGAAAATTGTTTTCAAATGAGTTTTGAAAATTTGGAAATATATCTTGTAATAGATATTTGAAGAAAATAAATAATTGGGATTTATTTATTGTGCGGTGGACGTTTGTGAATGTTAATTGATAGTTAAATCACCAATTATCAATATTGGACAAATGCGTTGATCGTTTCGAAGAGACCGGGATCGAGATTTATTTCTCGAAAACCACTTCGATCCGGTTAGTACGTTTCGTGCGAAAAACGTGTTCGGAGTCGAAGATGGAGCAGTGAAGTGCAAGGGCTAGTCGCTACTAATCCTGAGGATATTTCCAAAATGGATGTAGTAGGAGTAGTGCCTTCGGTTCCGTTCGAACCCAGGACGGACTTGTATGGACGAATGCTTTCGGAACATCGTCAGGTGGGCGATGGGCATTCTAAGTGAAACATTCTAAAGGTAACGCTTAGCCTCAAGCCTCATCAAATGGGAATGACGGAAAATCAGGGGATATGCAGCAAGGCTTCGTGGGTAGCCCCCACTTGAGAGTAAGGTCATCCCTGTCTAGATGTCCCTTTTTATTTCGGCTTAGTGGGCGGTTGCTGAACCCCAACGCGGGGTGATCTTATTTGGAACTGTCCAGTAAGTGATGGGTCCGGCCTTGTGTTGTAGGGGATCGGGCGTGGTCCTCGGTACGGTGATCTAGGCCCCGTACTGTGACAGGTGGTACCCCAGTGCCAGTCATTAGTTGGAATCCATTCTTTCTACGAGCCTTGTACGAGTTTTGTTTGTATTACCCACTTTTGCGGCTAGTAGCTGGAATTTAATGAATGCAACAATTTCGGCTATTTTATAAGTATTTGTATATAGACCCTATTATAATATCAGAGGATTTCTATAAAAAGGTGTTTTAGCTATCGTAAGGTAAAAACCCGACATCTTTATTTGTGGCGTGGTCTTACGAGATGCTTTTGTTGTCAAAAGGATTTTGAAACTTTAATAATCAATTTGGATGCATTATTATCAGCTGGTATTCCAGACTGACTCGGGTGTTATTTCATTATAATGCTCGGGTCAGACCGAGTATTATTTGTTCAGGATAGGTTGCTATGGAGCAGGAGAGGAGCTGGAGTCCGAGACGTATTATTCATATTTGTATATATATCCGCTGCTATGATTGTATGTTTGTCTGACTGGTAATATTGTGTATGAGATACTCTGATGATATGATGTGTAAAACAAATATAGTTTCATTTTGTGTAAAGATATATTATTTATTATTTTATTTTACTCCGCTGCGACTGTGAGATTCTGATATTGTTTAGTTCCTTCTTTCTTCTACCTCTTCTTCTTTAACCCTAATGGTTCGTGTTTCTGTTCCACTTGAGTTAATTGATGTAGAATAGTGTTGACTCAAGGGGTACGAATTTGCGGGCTGTCACAAGCGGGTTGAATGAAGTAGCTTGATCTTGCTTGCGTTTAGAGATCTTAGGGTTTTTCATTTTGGGTGCCATGAGATTCGAGTGTGTTTGAAGGAGAAAGCGACTTGGAGAAATAGGGGATTGAATTTGCAGTAGAAAAGAAACGAAATGGAAGTGATAAAAGTGGAAAAATAGATATTATAAGGTTATTTAAGAGTGTCGATTGAATTTCAGACATCTGAAAGGTGAATCAAACATTTTATTTGACCTAGAATGAAGACAGTACATATGTTCAGACGTCTGGTTATTGGTAGTATACGTCTAGAATAGATCGAGTTGTAAATTTTGTTAGGCAGAGAGTTTCGTCAGACATCTAGATGTAGAATTAGACGTTTGGAATAAGCCGAAGTGTAATTTTTTTTTAAGACGGATAGTTTTCTCAGGCGGCTGGATATAATATCTGACATTTGAAAATGGCCTGAGTTTGTATCTTAAAGAGCAGAGGCTTTGTTCAGACGTTTGGTCACTATTTCAGACGTCTGAAATAGACTGGTTTGTAATTTTTATTAGGCAGAGATAATTTTCAGACGTCTGTAAGTTTATATTAGACGTCTGGTATATGCACAGTAGTAAAAAATGATGTGTCATAAAGATGTCAGACGTCTGAGGGCATTGTTCAGACGTCTGAAATGTGTAGTATCTCTAAAAATAGGTATATTTTGAAAGGTGTTGCTTATTTTTCGGGAGATTGTTTTTAGTGAAACAAAACATTATTATTTTTGAAAAAGAATACACATATACTTAGATAAAAAAACAAAGAGAATAAGTAAATTTATTTAGATGAAGATGGAGCATTGCGATCTTCAGAAGTGCTATCCTTCCATGGCTTGAGTGGAGACCAAATATTTCCACATTCGTTGGTTCTTGCGGAACCAAAAAATTGCCTAGGTGAAGGATCCCAAGGTGTACGATAAGATGCAGAAGGATCCAGAGAACTGCAAGGAATCAAAAGTGGTTCATGTATTCATGAATTGCAAAATTTTATCCCTACTTGCTCTAGAAAACTTTGTCGCCGCGTAGTGATTTTTTGTTCAAAGTATAATTCTCGTTGTAAATCTATTTGTTGCTTTTGATAATGATGTATCTCATATATTTTCTCCTTGGTGTTAGAAGATACAAATAGAGATCGTTTAGACCTCTTTTCATCAGGGGTGAATCTCGTGTGGTAGGAGGACCACTTATAGGTTGGCTCTTGACTCGGTGTAGGAGTAGGAAGTCGAATGAGGGGTATCTGCTGAACTGTCCGATGTTGGTGTTGAGAAGGAGAGATGAGAGTTGTCGGAAGACATGCTTTTGTTTTCTTTTGTAAAAAGGAATATGAAATCTATATATATTTTTACCTTCTGTTTCGTAAAAAGAAAAGCTATTTATACATGATTTAAAAGGTTATACATAGGTAATTTTAGAAAATAAATTTCTAAAAAATTGTTGGTTATTGTTAAAAAAATTCGATTTATGGTTAAAAAAATTTAACCGAAAATAGAATGAATGAAATGTAGTATTAGCTGAGAAGATGATTTAGAGAACATATTCCTAAATCACGTCGTAGTTTACCAAACGTTTGTTCATTTAGTGGTTTTGTGAAAATATCTGTTATTTGATTCTCAGTATTTACGTATTCTAATGTAATAATTCCTTTTTGTGCATTGTCGCGTAAAAAATGATGTCGTATATGACAGAATCATTTATGCCACAACCATGAATCGTCATGTTTGACAGTTAAACATAAGTTTGAATTTCGATTTATATTCATATTTAAGACATAAATATTTTTATTTCTAAAACCCTCAAAGATAAGTTTTATGTTATTATCGAAAATATTATTTCAAAATTAATTTGAAAACCTTTATCGCATAATTGACTAATGCTAAGTAGGTTGTGTTTTAAATTTTCTACTAACAAAACATTTGTAATAATAGGAGAGTTAGAAATACCAGAGTTGATGATTTCTCCGATGCCAACGACATATCCTTTTGAGTTATATCCAAAAGTTACCATTCCACCATTGATGTATATTATATTTGATAACATTTTTGGGTTTCTAGTCATATGCTTGGAGAGTGCACTATCAAGTATCCATTTCTCATTATTTTTTATTTTGGATACCTGCAAAATAAAAAATGATTCAATTGGTACCCATATACTTTGTTAGGGTCTTAGATGTTAGGAGGAGCAGGTAGCCATACACAAGAAGGTTTGGTACCTTTATGAACATAAATTTTATTTTAGACTACGTTATCTAGAAAATTATTAATATTTTTTCATCTAATCAAATTATTATTTGTCTTAGTTATCCAAATTATTATATTTTTGGTATTCGTATTAGACTTAGGTGATCTTTTAGTCTTTCGATAAATAAAACTATATATCTTAATATTATTCCCTTTTTGTTTAGGAATATTTTTAAATACTATTCCATTTCTATTACCTGGCGGTTTTGAAGTTTTGATAAAATTTTCCAAATCTTATTTTCCTTTATTAAAATTTAAAAATTATTTGTAATTTTATCTAAATTTTCTTTTCATTCAAAATTTTCAATTTTCAATGTTTCTATATTACTTTTTAAGTTGATATTTTCTTTTAATAAGTTATCCCTTTCTAGTTTAACTTTTTCAAAAACAATAGATATAGTCTCATTTTCAACTAAACTACTTTTATTTTTTTCTTGAGATAATTCCAGTTCCTCCTCTAAAATAATTTTTTCATCTTTTAACATTCCTATTTCAAGTTCTCATCTATTTATTTTAGCTATGTGTTCTTTATTCAATTTTTTAGTTTGTCTAAATTTATCATCTAATTCCATGCTAAGGTCTAATAATTCATCATAGCTAAGTTCGAGGCATACCTCGTCAGTTTGTTCCACAAAAAATACATTAGCTAGTTCTCCTTTACTATCGTTGTTACTGTCTGATGATGATGAAGAGTCCTTATCATCCCATGTTACTTTGAACGGTTTTTTATTTTTCAATTTTTTAAATTTGTTCTTCTTTTTATCGTTGTTGAGTTTGGGGCAATCTTTCTTCATATGTCCAAACTGATCACGTCATAACATTTAATTAACGTTTGATTTGTTGAGCTTGACTTTCCTTCTTTCTGAAATCTGGTCATTTTTCTAAACTTCTTGAATTTGTTGTAGTTTTTGGTAATAAACATGATTTCTTATTCGTCTAAGTCGGAGTCTTGATTTGTTGCTGGAAATGCTATGTTTTTCTTCTCCGAAATTTGTTCTTTTCTTACATGTAGATTAGCTTCATAGGAAATTAAATTTCCTATCAATTATTCAACTAAGAGTGTTGAGAGGTCATTAGCTTCTTTGATAGCTAAAACTTTTCTTTCCTACTCTTGAGTTAAAGAATTGAGTATTCTAGATACTAAATCAAAATTTGTGAATTTAACTCCTAGTGCCATTAAATCGTGTTTAATAGTTTGGAATCTAGAGTACATGTCCACTATAGGTTCATTTTGTTTCATTTTAAATGATGGATATTGATTTTGTAAGATACAAATTTTAGTTTGTTTAACTTTGTTTGTGCCTTCGTGTGTAACTTGTAAGGTGCGCCAAATATCATATGCAATGTTACATAATATGACACATGAAAATTTATTCTTATCTAATGAACAAAATAAAACATTCATAGTTTTGGCATTATCAGACGCTACGGTTCTTTGTGCATCATTTCATGTGTTCATAGCAGTATCAGGTGCTTCATATTTATTTTGAGTAGTTGACCAAATTTTTAATCCGTTAGCTTTCATGAAAATTCTCATATGTGTTGGCCAATATGCATAATTAGAACCATTAAAAAGTGAGGGATGTTATCCCGCCTTTTGGCAAGGCCATGATACCAAAAGATTGATCAAAAACCAAAGACAGCTCATCTCAAAGATTGGTTATACATTGCTTTGCTGTGGATATCGATGAATTTTGTCCAAGCCCAGATCAGGCTACAATTGATAGGACATGACGAGCAAGACCATAAAAGCCAGCGTTTCAAATTTCAAGTTAATCGGAGTTCGTATGAATGAGATATGATCGATGCAAGTTGGAGAAAATATGTTGTTCGTATCCATCAGATTGACCGTTTCGAATCCATCATAGTCGTATCCATCAGGAGGTCAAGGTCATGGTCTGTTCGCACCGATTAGATTCGTATCCATCAGGATGAGTCCGCCTCGATCAATTCGAATCTATCACATTCGAATCGACCCACCATCACACTGTTCGAATCCACTGAACTCAGTCACTTCGTATCCAACAGGGCTCTCACTTAACAGCCTTGTTTGCATAAATTGCAACGGTCTACTTCGTATCTGTCAATAAGCATTTGCTCGAATCGATCAGGATACACCATTTCGTATCCATCAAAGGAGTACGCTTGCTCGTATCGATCTACCCATAGTCATTATTCGAACCCATCGAAGCTCGCTAGTTCGTATCCATCAATCGTACCCATCAATTTTGATCGATACGAACAGGGCCAATTTCTATCGATACGAACGATCATGCTTCCATCTATACGTGTTGGCAGCTGTTATCGAATCAAACAAGGCAACGGTCATTGATATAACCGAGGCGAAGTTCATGGATGCAACACGGTCAACTCGGAACAAAAGGCGAATCGATGCGAGATATGCGCGCCACGTCGCCGTGTTGTCACGTGCATCCATTAATTCGAATGCATGGATTCGAAGTGATCGACTCGAAGCAAACAGCCAACCGAGAAACTCCATCTCGTATCGATCGTAACTCAAGATCCGCAAGTCCAAATACAACGAAATTTTCACAGCAGCTTCCATATAAGGTAAAGAATGCTCCTGCCAAGTTTCAGCTCGATTGGATCAATTTTTGATGGATACAAAATAGATTCGTATCGATCACAGATCGAGTCGAGACTTGGTGAGGTCGGTCGCGTGGGCCCACTCACGTGCTAGAAGAAGTCTCTCGAAGTTTGAACGCGATCTCAGCCTCCTACGCCTATAAATAGCCCCTTGAAGCCTACTGAAAAGGGATCTTTAGGCTATTGGACGTCCAGACTCTGCCAGATTCAATTCTACATATTTTTATCACCATTGTATTCAAACATCAGAGCGATAACCTACTGTAATCTGCTGTAACAGATTGAACTCATCAAGTGAATCAATAAAATCATAAGCTTCAGAGTGGACGTAGGCAAGATCGTCGAACCACTATAAATCCTGTGTTTCTGTTCGTTATTTCTGAATTACTGTGCTTGATATTGCTTAGATCTGAGATTTGTGTTTGAATATTGCTGATTTGTATTCATATACTGGTGCTTTCACGATACTGGGGTTTTTGACCATTTTTGGTGCAAACACTTTGGTGCTTTACTGAGAATTAAACTCAAGGATTCTACCGTTTGGAAGTTGAATTTGAAGATTTGAGAATTTAGATCTAAGGAGCTATGACAAGACAAACAAGTAGAAGGCAGAGACCAAAACGAAGTCAACACGAAGGAAGTCAAGAGGCTTCCTCAGGAGCGAATCAGGCGTCGATCTTCATCACCAGGGATGAGATGGAGACGACGATGAAGAGGCAAGAAGAGTTAATCCAGAGCTTGTTTCAACAGATTGGGCAACTTGGAGCGTAGAACCGAGGAGCAGATGGAGTTCAGAATAGAGCAGGACCATCCGACGTAGCACCTGGATTAGGGGGCACACACTTGGAGCATGTTGATCCAATCCCAGAGAGAGAGATAGGGGCATCTGAGCAACCTAGAGGTAGTAGAGGGATGAACACTCAGCCGGGGGAAGATTCCAGAAAGCTCTCGTGAACTCGGGGGGCAGGTCGAAAGCAATGAACGAGGATTACACATTGGAGACAATGATAGATTGGCGGAGATGGTCAGGCGAGCCATGAGGGGCGCATTAGTGAACAGAGATCTTGAAGACGTGAACATGAGTCCCTTTTCCCCTGCAACTAGGATGGCTAGGAACCCACCAGAGTTCAAGTTACCATCAGTGGAGATGTACGATGGGAGGATGGACCCCGTGGTCCATCTGACAAAGCATATGAGGCACATGGAAGTGCTGGGGGCATCACAGGAAGTTATGGCCCGGTGCTTTCCATTATATCTGACAGATATCGCAGCGTTTATGGTTTAGGCAGCTGGAGAGTGGCTCCAAAGGAATGTGGGCAGATTTAACTGAGAAATTCATGAGGCAATTTAGGGTTCACATTGCAAGACCCAAGAATGTGATGAGTTTGAAAACTTTAAAGCAAAAAGCTTGGGAGTCTTTGAGGAGTTTTCTGACGCGATTCAACGCGGCAGCAGCATCGGTGGATCGACTAGATCCATCCATGGTTATGATAGCAGCTATATCCGGAATAGCTGATGGCACAGAGTTCAAAAATTCATTGACTAAAGATCTGCCTATGGATCTAGGAGAATTCTATTACGAGGCAGAAAAGTTCTTGCGATTGGAAGATGCAAGTGCAGAAAGAGAAGGAGAAGACATTAATGTTTATGCGGCCAAAGATGGAAATCCCCTTCAGAAAGGTACAGAAACTAGAAAGGGAAAACGAAAGGCTGAAAATAACGATAACAGATCAATGCGACCACGAAAGGAATCAAGATTCACCACATACTCAGAGCTGAATGAGAGTTTGGAGCGAATCTATCAGGATACCAGAGAGCAGGTTCCATATCGTAGACCAATACGAAGGGATCAACTGTTGACGAGAGGAAATCAAATAAATATTGCTTATTCCATGAACTGAACAGTCATAACACTAATGATTGAGACATCTGAAGGATGAGGTGGAAGGGCATATTAGGAACGGTAGGCTACTTCAGTATGCGAGGAGGCGAGCTCCAGCGGTGGAACCAGAGCGACCACCGTCTACATCAGCCAAAGGTGACCTTGAACCGGGACACCATATGGTTATCAATTGATTGATTGATTGAAATAACGATGAACAAGTCGTAAACCTCTCACTAACACGGTTAAATCATTTACACATGTATGAAATCGCGCACGATCCATAGGCATGCTTTGAATGACTACTGACCGCACTATAGTGAGAGTTTACACTTTGACATCCTCGTCTTGCTTTTGCTTTGATTTTGATTTGGACATTTGGACTTAGTTTGTTTGGATATTTCTATTGTGGAATTCGTATGATCATTGCTTTAATATTTGCAATTCTGTGAAAAAATTTACTTGTATACCCGTTGGATCGCGAATGGTCCACGAGCACCTCTTGTATGGCGATGAACAACCAAAGTCTTTAATTCAGAAACTCACCCGAACATGAAATCTGACATCGATAATACTAAGCCCCCCTCTCCCCCGGGCACACCAATTCGCCTCGAACGGCACCCGACCTCGAACGGTCACAATTACCCTCGAACGGCACCCGACCTCGAACGATCACCAATTAACCTTGAACGGCACACGACCTCGAACGGTCACAATTCGCCTCGAATAGCACACGACCTCGAACGGCCACAATTCGCCTCGAACGGCCACAATTCGCCTCGAACGGCACACGACCTCGAACGGTCACAATTCGCCTTGAACGACACCCGATCACGAAAGATCACCATTTGCTGCGAACGGCATCCGACCGCAAACGGCCCCATGTCACCATTTGCCACGAACGGCATCCGACCGCGAGCGGTCCCATCCCATCATTTGCCGCGAACGGCATCCACCGCAAACGGTCCCGATTCACCTCAAATGACATATGATCCCGAACGATCGTCATCCGAGGTCATATGAAACTATCGAGTTCTTTACAGGTTGTTAACGGGATATGAACATCCAGCGTACGGCATTACAAAACACACCTTCCTATCGCAAGTCATGTTTTGGGGGGCAAATGTTATCCCGCCATTTGGCTAGGCCGTGATACCAAAAGATTGATCGAAAACCAAAGACAACTCGTCTCAAAGATTGGTTATACATTGCTTCGCTATGGATATCGATGAATTTTGTTCGAGCACGGATCAGGCTACAATTGATAGGACATGACGAGCCAGACCATAAAAGCCAGCGTTTCAAATTTTAAGTTAATTAGAGTTCGTATGAATGAGATATGATCGATGCAAGTTGGAGAAAATATGCTGTTTGTATCCATCAGATTGACCGTTTTGAATCCATCATAGTCGTATCCATCAGGAGGTCAAGGTGATGGTCTATTCGCACCGATTAGATTCGTATCCATCAGGATGAGTCCTCCTCGATCAATTCGAATCCATCACATTCGAATCGGCCCACCATCACACTGTTCGAATCCATTGAACTCAGTCACTTCGTATCGATCAGGGCTCTCACTTAACAGCCTTGTTCGCATAAATTGCATCGGTCGACATCGTATCCATCAATGAGCATTTCTTCGAATCGATTAGGATACACCATTTCGTATCCATCAAAGGAGTACGCTTGCTCGTATCAATCTACGCAAAGTCATTATTCGAACCCATCGAAGCTCGCTAGTTCGTATCCATCAATCGTACCCATCACTTTTGACCGATACGAACAGGGCCAATTTCTATCGATTCGAACGAGCGTGCTTCCATCGATACGTGTTGGCAGCTATTATCGAATCAAACAAGGCAACGACCATCGATACAACCGAGGCGAAGTTCATGGACGCGACACGGTCAACTCGGAGCAAAAGTCGGATCGATGCGAGATATGCACGCCACGTCGCCGCGTTGTCACGTGCTTCCATCGATTCAAATGCATGGATTCGAAGTGATCGACTCGAAGCAAACAACCAACTGAGAAACTCCATCTCGTATCGATCATAATTCGAGATCCACAAGTCCAAATGCAACGAAATCTTCACAGCAGCTTTCATACAAGGTAAAGAATGTTCCTGCCAAGTTTCAGCTCGATTGGATCAATTTTTGATGGATACGAAATAGTTTTGTATCGATCACAGATCGAGTCGAGATTTGGTGGAGTCGGTCGCGTGGGCCCACTCACTTACCAGAAGAATTCTCCCGAAGTTTGAGCGCGATCTCAGCCTCCTACGCCTATAAATAACCCCCTGAAGCCTACAGAAAAGGGATCTTTGGGCTATTGGAAGTCCAGACTCTGCCGGATTCAATTCTACATCTTTTAATCACCATTGTATTCAAACATCAGAGCGATAACCTACTGTAATCTGCTATAACGGATTGAAATCATCAAGCGAATCAATAAAATTATAAGCTTTAGAGTGGACGTAGGCAAGATCGCCGAACCACTATAAATCCTGTGTTTCTGTTCGTTATTTCTGAATTGTTGTGCTTGATATTGCTTAGATCTGAGACTTGTGTTTGAATATTGCTGATTTGTATTCATATACTAGTGCTTTTGCGATACTGGGGTTTGTGACCATTTTTGGTGCAAACAGGGGACATGTTGTGGATTGTCCTTCTTGAAAAATAATTTTCATATTAAAGCGATTCAAATACATGTTACTGTACTTTGATCAAACCTTGCTATGATACCAATTGAAAGTCTACGGGGTGGATCGTGTAGTGTATATGCAAGAATATGTGACAAAATATACGATGCAATTAAAATAGTATTAGTCTAAGTAAATATAGAATAAGCACACCGGGATTTTATATTGGTTCCAACCTCCTGTCTTACGTCCAGTCCCAAGCTCCCCTTTGGAATTCGACTATCAACTCGCTTAGACCGAAGTAATAGGCTTGATTACAGTAAGTTTTTCTTGTCAAATGTATGTTCTAGTGTAATACAAATGTTGACTAATTAGACAATTGCTTCCAATATATATCTAAAGAATATTGTCTATGAAAACTGATTATATGGAAGAGTGAATACAAGTATAGATTGCTAGCAGAGATCAAGAATATATGACAGAGTATAGAACTAGAGAGCGTAAGTAAGTAAAGTGTGTCATGTTGATTCTTTATGCTATATATAGTTGTATATAGGTATCTTAAGTAGTTGCATCCATTAACGAATGCTCTAAAGTTGCTTCTATTGATGGTGAAGAGTTGCGGCGAAGAGAAGCGGAGATGTCCATTCGCATGTGGCAGTTGCAATTCTTCTCTGAAGTCCGAGTTTGAATTCATACATCTGGTATTTGTTTCAGACGTCTGATACTATATATATTTTGTACATAGTAGATTTTAAGACGTCTGAGTGATATTACCAGATGTCTGGTTTAGCCTGTTTGTTATCCTATAGGACTTTTCCAGACGTTTGGCTTGTGCACCCAGACGTTTGATATTGGTGCATGTCTGTTTTGTGCATATTTTCTTTTGCTTCTTTGTACCTATCGACTTGTAGTCTCTTGTAGTGTCCATTGAGCATTGTTCTTGTCTTTCTAATAATGTTGTTCTAGCAAGTACCTGTATATATAAATATATATGTATATTTGGTTTCCATTGTATAATAGTTGTCACCGAAACCGTATATCTGATTTCCTAACAAGACGTAGTATAGATGAGTTGACTGCTCGTATTAACAAGCTTACTACAGCTAATGAGCAGTGGTATCATCCTACGCCCAGAGTAGATGACGACGACGATGATGGTGAAGCAACCAATCTTTCTGATGATCGGTACCGGTTTGATGAGCCATAGTGTCACTATTACTATTTGTATGTCACACGCATATGAGTACTATTGTATTATCATTGTTATGTAGTCGGTACCCGAGTTTGTACGATTGTATTATTGGTGGTTTGTATGTTGTAGTAGTGGTTGTGCATGAGTATTATCATTGTTATATATTTCGTAGCAAAGTTTGTATGATTGTATTATCAGTGGTTTGTATGTAGTAGTAGTAGTGGTTGTATATGAGTATTATCATTGCTTTTGTATTTACTACCAGTGTTTGTACCATTGTATTATTTGCGTGCGTACGTACTAGTAGTGTTTGCATAAATTTATCAGCTATGGATTTCATATTTTGCTTGCATATGTCTAAATCACTATTTGAATGAACAAACACATATGTGTTTGTTTATACTCATGTTTGTGGATGATTTCCACGTTGCTGATTATAAGGCACTTGAATCATGACACGCGGATCATGAAATTTCTATATAAAGCAGCTTTCTTTATTGAAAATTCATAACATCTTCATTTATTCTCAAGGTCCTAAGTAATCTTCAACGTCGAATGAAAACCGGAATGCGGGTGATTATTTAGTTCTAATCAAATCGTACGTAGAAACTGACTGCAGACACAGGGAATAAGAGATAGGCCAAGATTTTTGGATCACTCTAAATGAGACTTTTAACAGTCATCCTGAATGCAGGTTAATTCGAAGGATTTTGAAAACTCGTAGCATTTTTGTAATGTTTACAAGGGCTTGTCAAAGATATAGACTCATTATAAAATCAGTGAAAGAAGAAGATCTATTTCAGTTAACATGAGCCACGTATGATTCCTGCTATTTCTGAGAGTATCACGTTGATTTTGTTGGACATGCTGCGTACAATCTTTGGGTTAGATATATTAGACAATTCGAATGATATATGGGTTAGTTAAGTATGCTTGTTAAGTTAATTACCTTCAACATGTTGTTTGCACTATCAGTAACTTATATGTAATTTCAAATTCAAGTAAAGTTTGTGTTCTCATAATCTACTCCGCACTTAACATAATAACAGTGTACAAACAGTTGGAAATCATCAACAACAACACTTAACTTACAAAAAGAACAACTAACTGCTTTATTGAAATCGAACAGGACAACAAACTAAAGAAAATACAAAATAACATATAAATATACCACTCGGTAGGTGGTTATGGGAAGGATGTATTCGGTGGGCTATTGTGCTGTAACGGACCCTCGTGTGAAAATGAGGATGGCGACAAAATATGGTTGTAGTCTACCATTTTTATATACTAAAGCTACGATAATAACGAAGAGAAGCGTGGCCAGTAAACCGATATTTATATACCAGATTACAGTGGCTGTGTATAGCATTATAACGTGGATACAGTACCGACCTCCTGCTTAAATCAGTATGAGAAGTGGGTCCGTCTGCTTTAGAACTATTTGAGACATGACCCGACCTTCTGACTACCGGCTGCTTTAATCATAATGACATCTTTAATCAGTATTAGAAGTGGGTCCGTCTGCTTTAGCACTGTTTGAGACAAGACCCGACTACCGACAGCTTTAATCATAATGACATCTTTAATCAGTATGAGAAGTGGGTCCATCTGCTTTAGCTCTGTTTGAGACAATGTAAGGGCATGTTTTTCCATACCCTTTGAATCAAAATAAACCACATATGTCCAACCCAAATTGCACGATTAAACGGTTCATTAAGGGTGGAAAGAAAATAAAGACAGAATCTCACACGAACGGAATGACATATATTATTTCAACAATAATCTTTATAGTGGAAAATTTTAAAATACAATATCAGAGTCTAGCCCAAATTCAGCCTGAACAGTTATAAACTTCTGTCCTTACAAATGCTAAAACAATAAATAAAAATGCAACAGGTGTAGCGGATAATAAAATATGTCCATACGATGATGAAGATCTCCAGCTCTCCTTTGAAAACTCCAACTGTCTTCAATTAAACCTGAAACTACTCGGATCTGACCCGAATATTAAAAATACTCGGATTAGGCTTGATAAACCAGCGTGAGATACTTGAAATTTTAAATGCATAGATCATGACGATGTTATCAAAACCTTTGAAAAGAAGGGTATTGCATAAGGCCATGCCCACACGTAAATATAGACGGGTTTTAACCTTATGGTAACCAAAACACTTTTATAACTAAATTCACTTGATATTATTTTTGACATTCCTTTGAAAACACTTTCAAATAAGCTTATTCAAATAAGGTATCAATACTCGGACTAAGTCTAAGGTAATATAGCCGGGCAAGGTCAACGGAATATACCAAACAAAATAAATACCAAAAGGGGTAGTTAAAATGTTTGCAAGTCATTATAGCTATTTTGGAAATACAATCAAAACTGTAAATCTCGTATTGGGATTGGATTTCAACATGATAGAAAACTAGTGGCCTTTCCTCCAATCCACGCATAACAAACATAGTTCCCAAGGTGCCTTAATCGCTTTTCTCAAACTAGTCACTTGGAACTGTACTTACTATACTACCCCTGATAACCGGTAGTTCCCTACTTTCCTCAAGCTATCCACTCTATCCAAATAGGGCAATAAATGTTTTGAGGGACGTATCCCCTAAAGGGGCCAACGTATTGGACACCACCATGCATACTCACTTATTCCGATTTTGTGTTAGTTAGACCACATAGTATTTCATATCATCTTATGGGATGTGAGGCTAGCGAGGCTACGCTCAATTTCTTCAAAGCCGCGCTTTTCATACAAAACCACGCTTTGATCATAACAGTTTCCACTTTGGATGCCACATTGTCATTCCACGTCAAATGACTGATTTCTAGAACAGTATAACTTCCTAAGCTCGTATGCCTCGGAAAAGGGTGTTAAGCTAAAAGAAGTTTCCTTCTCCGCCACCAACTGATATACATTTATAGAAACTACTCAAATGTGATTTAGAATACAATGTCAGACAAACATCCATACAAGTTCGTTCTGAGACTGAATGAAACCAAAGGCACTTTCCTCGGCCATTACTAGGCGAGTAGCCCTTACAATCCGAAAAAATCTCCACAACGAGGAGACCACTGCTACGAATAACTCTATAATGGAAGCAATCCAGAGCATGTCAACAAGCAGTCCTCACGCTATGAAGATCCTCGGTCATCAATAATCATCATCTTCAATATGTCTTCACCTTCAAACGTATACATTGGTTTGAAGTGGATTTCGGATATGAATCATCCAAATCCGATCCCGGTTCCTTCAAAACCAATCATTGCTTTAAAAGACATTAAGTTCGTAAGTGAATATGAATCATCAATCAATTACTTCATCTTTTATTTATATCAAATATCTTTCTTAGATATTATCTTTTCAATTTATTCCATTTTCTTTTCAAGAATATATGGAATCATTAAAACTCATTTATCAAATCATTCGGTTTATTTAAATCTTTCTTAAATCCTGTAATAATTCCAAATCATTTTCTCTTTTTGTTAGGAAAACCTTTCCAAATCATTCATTAAATCTTAATCAAAGATTTCTTATATTCAAGCTATAATTTTTAACTTAGGTAAAATATTCCCAAATCATTTATTAAATCAAAATGAAAGAATTCTTATATTCAAGTTATAAATTTAAACATAGGAAAAATATTCCTAAATCATTTATTAAATCTTAGTCAAAGATTTCTTTCTTAACTTCAAATTATATTCTTACAAATTGAAGATTTTTATAACAAAGCATTGCTACCACCTTAGATATGGTACATTTTACCTCCAGGGACTAATAGCAAGTAATCCTACATCATGAAGATCTTCGTCTTCAATGATCTTTGTCTTTAATATGTTTTATTTTGAAAATTAATTTGAAGAGGTTTACGGATGGGAATCACCCAAATCAGATCCCGGTTCTTCGGATAGGAATCACCTAAGTCCAGTCACTGTTCCTTCATACCAATCATCAAATAAATGATGTTAAGTGGTTAATTAACATTCAAAGAATTTTGTTTCTTTTCTTTTATCTTGGAAAAACTTAAATATGATCTTTTAGAAATTTATCTTTAAACTTAGTTCCATAAAATATACCTTTACATCCTAAGAGTATATACAAATGCCAATTTTCACATTGGTTTTACTTAAACCCGTCTGTCTAACAAATTAAACTTTGCTGTAATTTACTATTATCTCAAATTCATAAGTTATAAAACTTATTTCTTATTTAATACCATTATTAATTTTCTAGCTTTGAGAAAAACAAATTTTATAACCACCCGTATTTAAATCCTTATACTCTTAAATCTTTTTTTTTTTCTTTATAAATATGAATAATAAATTATCCTTATCTTATTTCGTTTATTCAAAGTATTTCAATCTTTTACCAAAAGTTTTCACCAATTTTTTAGCTCTGAGTTAGGTATGATTCGGAAATTTGCGACTGTCTTATTTTATCTTATCGATTAGCAATCCCAATTTATCTTTATTTTAAACACCTTTATAAAGATTACTAATCAATGAATATTATTTCTTTAACTTAAGAAAATTATATAGATCGAGTAACTTCAAAATAATCCAAGGGACTGGGAACTACCAATAGTATCATATATCCTCTTAACAAGAAGAGTAATACTTAAGAGAAGTGCTTACCATCTGAACACATCTCTTGCCCGTTTTTAGTTTATTTTCTAGCCAATCGAATTGGTTATCATAAAATACCTCTTTTTATTTGAAATAATTCAATTTTAAAAATCCTTTAGAGATTACTTTTGTTCATAAAACCTATTTTATAACTTCATTTCGCAAATTTTGCTTATGTTAATTAACTTCATTTGAATTACCACAACTCTTTTACTCGAATTTAAATTCTCATTCTTTTTATATTTATCTTTATGAACAATCATTTAAATACATTTTTATCTTATGTGTTCATTTTTTAAACAAATTTTATTATCAAACATCTTATAGTCAGATCATGAAACTTAATTCACAAGGTATTTGTAATTAAACCTTTAAATCAAACAAATGATCAATTTATGATAGTAACTTAACATTATCATTTATTAATTTATTATTTTAGAATAAGTATTAAAGATCTTAATTACTTAATCAGATTTTTACTTATTGATTATCTTTATGAAATATGTTATAGTCAAACTGTGAAATTCTAATCGCAAGATGTTCATATTTAAATTTCACTAATCCTGATTTCTAACTATACAACTTTTCAAAATATATACTTTATATTCAAAATACAATCTAGGTAAAATTATTTCATTTACCAAATTTTTCTCAATCAATGTGTTGGTTCACTTTGTTTAAGTATTTAGGAATCCATATCGATAACGGTGATCAGACGCATCGTTCAAAATCCATAAATCACTAAACAGATAAATCAACACAAAACAATTTATTAGTCGCTAACAAATACGCACTCATATATAATACACTCAAACTCATTCTAGGATGTTACTTATTGATATGCTATATTTTGATCAATGACAATGTGCTTCAACAAAAAGGAAGAGATATGTGCAAAGCTAAAGGAAGGACTATGAAGACCAAGGATATCATGATTACTTATTATATATAGGTCTTAGTCTTAGTTTTATTGTTAAAATATATCCTCAAGATGCTTGCAAAAACACAAGAACATATTTCATAACTTAATATTTTTGTTAATTGTTCACTGTGTAGAAACTACCAGTTCAGTCGACTGAACTGGAATTCAGTCGACTGAACCTGGTACAGAATTACAACATGCACAGTTTCAGTCGACTGAAATTTCCTGTTCAGTCGACTGAATTCAAACCTGCGAATTTTTAATGAAAAGACACCTTCTTCTTCCCAAAAGTTGCAACCATTCTCCAATGGTAATGGATCCATCTCTTGACTGGATCTTTTGCAAATAGATACACCTCTTCTACACCTATAAATACACGATTCTATCATTTGCAAATTACGATTTCTAATTGCTTTAATTTCTCTATTATTTTGATCATATTTTCAGATTTCTTAAGTTTTCAAAAGCAATCACAAACTAATTCAATTGCTTGAATCTCTGATATATCTTAAATACTCTTTCGATTCATAGCAATTTATATTTCCTAAATCTTCATAAACACATTTCATATTCTTGAGGATTTATTTTAACAATAAAACTAAGACTAAGACCTATATATAATAAGTACCCATGATATCCTTGGTCTTCATAGTCCTTCCTTTAGCTTTGCACATATGTCTTCCTTTTTGTTGAAGCACATTGTCATTGATCAAAATATAGCATATCAACATTCTCCCCCTTTTTGATTGATGACAATACCTATGTTTGTAGAGATGTAATTATCTTTCCTCCCCCTGAATACATGCACTATCTTTCCTCCAAAACAAAGTTAGTGACATAGACTTTTTCTCCCCCTTTGTCATCGACAAAAAGGAAGTAATAATTTGTAAAAGTATATAATTGTCAAACAAAGCAACCACATGCATGCATAACCATAGTGTGAATCATACAAACCATAGAGTATCACGAATCAAAGAAGGCCATTTATGCAAGCCTCTGCAGAAGTGTTTGAAAATTAATAAAGAGTTCCGAAAATCAAACCATCGAAATGATCAAGGATCCTTGTCCCAATCATAAGAGCCTTCATGTTCTCCTTCTGGTTCACAAATAACAAGGCCATCGATTGGTTGTCTAAAAGGTGATCCTCCTTGACCACCATTGTTACCACTAGTGCTGCTGCTCGGATTCTCCTTGGAATATGTCCACGTGAACTTTGGAGCTGGTTGCTTGCCGCGTGAGGTAGAAGCAAAAGTGGTGTTGGTGCATGAATGGCATCCCATAGTTTGTTGAAGAAGCCTTTTACCCTATCAAGTTTGTGATCAACCTTTTTAAGACGAGTGTCAAGGATTTGTTGATTCCTTGATAGAATTCCCAACAATTGGTTTGTAGTAAAATCTGGTTGAACAAGATGTATTTCATCATCTTGATCAAGAGGTTCTTATTGTGGAGCTTGAGGTTGAGGTTGGTGAGGTTCTTGTTGACGTGCTTCCCATTCGGCTAGAGACATGATATGAGGTGGCCTTACCGGTAGTTGCATGAGGCTTATAGTCTGATGGTTGATTTGATGAACCATCGTATTTTCTGAGTTCGGTAGTGGCATATCAATGTCTAGGAGAAGTCGCATTATGTACTCGCCAAAATATATCGTTCTCATTTTCCCATTGTTGAAGGAAAGAAATTCATCAAGTATCAATTGCACCCAATTTACTTTAATATTTCCCCATATAGCATATAGTGCCCGGTAGTTATTCGGGTACGCTACTTCATAGGAGCCGGTGCATGGAGTAATGGTCCTCATAAGGGCTTTGTGTAAAAGCCTAGCTCTTGGTCTTAAGAAGGTGGATTTGATATCTCGGATATTGATCCCATCCTCTAAAAATTGATGATTTATATTGTCACGAATATGAGGATTGAAATCTATTTCCTCAAGCTTTCTACCAACGTTTGGGGATCCTAGAATATGAGCAATGTGACCAAGTGAAAACCATACCTTTTTCTCGCATACCATACTCCAAACACTGTCATTCGGATTTCATGGAGTTTGATGTCCGAGGTTGAGGTTGGCATAGAATAATTTGACCATAATCTGGTTAATGGAATGGTCATTACGATTAATGTCTAAAAGCGATGTCAAACTTGCCTGGTCTGTTAAAGCTTGAATATTGTAGGTTTGAAGACCTTGGAAATCAACCAATGAGTGCTCGAAAATTCTTGACTTCTTCATCTTGTTCCACCGAGTGACCGCAACTCCACTGTAAAGCCATTGAGCAATTTGGGCATCAATTGGCTCGGAGGAGGTTGAAGTTGAAGCTCTAGAACGTTTAGGAGGCATAATTGTGGAAATTTTGAGGAAGAAATTGGGAAAAAGGAGAAATTGGGGGCTAGGGTTTTCTTAGAAATGGGGAAGATGAAGTTTGGAAGCGGTAAAAAATAAAAGTAAAAGTGAAAAGGATGGCTAAGTAGGGCAAAAAGAAACTTGGTAAACTGCGTTCAATCGACTGAAATTTTCTGTTCAATCGAATGAACTGGAAGTTGAAATTTTTCTGGCTAAAATTCAGTCGACTGAACAGAGAAATTCAGTCGACTGAACTGTTGGCTGAAAGTTTCTATCATATATTTAGTCGACTGTGCAGAACTATTCAGTGGACTCAATTTTGCATTTTTGGTTTTTCTTGACTTTTTGAATGCGAATGTTTTATTTAATGAAATAATTACAATTATATAGTAATATTACGATACAACAACATTATTTTGACCACAAAACCATCATTTCTTGGGGGATGGAGTCTTCTTCTTTGGTGTTATATATCCCTCATTCGCCATATAGTTCTTATCCCATGAATTTGGGCTATATTGAGGTATTTGTGGCGATATCCAAGGATTTATCGGATCAATTGATGTACGATATGAAGAAGATGGATCAAACGAATTAACTGGTCTAGGTAAGGGCTCACTCACATCCTTTTTCTTCGAACTGCAAAATTTTAAACCAATTTGCTCAAGAAAGTTTAAGCGTTTAGCCGCTACTTTCTGTTCAAAATACAATTCACGTTGAAGGTCTATTTGCTGCTGTTGATAATGATGAATTTCATCGATCTTTTTCTTCGTATCTGGAGAGATAAATAGCGCACGTTTGGCCTTCTTGGAATCTGGTGTATACTCGGTTCGATAACTTTACCATTTATAAACAGGCTCGTGTTTTGGTGTTGGCATAGGAAGATAAGGTGATGCAGCTGAGCTATCGGTTGAGAAAGTTATGATGATGGGTGAGTTTGATTTGTTGGAGGACATTTTTCTACAGAGTTTGAACTTTTTGTTTTGAAAAAGAGTTTGTATTTTGTTTTAGTTTTTAACATGTATATATAGGCTTAGAGTTAAAAGGAAAGTGTAGTGTAGAATCAATAGGAGTTTAGAGCCAGAAATTGAATTACCGATTAATAATTTATTTTTAAATGAATGGTCTTGGAAGAATGTTCTAGTTTTTGTAATATTATGTGGCTAATTCAAGTGTATAGCTCAAATGGTTAAGTTTTTAAACCCATAGTTAAGTGAACTAATTTCATGTCTAACTTTTGTTTAGATGAAGTATATTCTAGCTAATTAAAGTATGAGATATATTATTCATGTATTATATTCCTTACCATTATAATTCTTGTTATTAAATATCTTTGAAAGATATTATTCCTAATTCTCTTCGTAATTTGATAAAAGAGTTTTCTAGTAATGGTTTAGTAAATATATCGGCAATTTGATTTTCGGTAAAAATATATTCTAAATTGATAATTTCCTTTTTTGATATTTTCACGTAGAAAATGGTGATGAATATCAATATGTTTTGTACGAGAGTGATTTACCAGATTTTTAGTTAAATTTATTGTACCCGTATTATCACGATATATTGTAGAATTTGTTAAATTTATACTAAAATCTTTAAGTGTTTGTTGCATATATATGACTTGAGTACTAGATAAAGCGACAAATATATATTCCGCTTCACAGGTTGAAAGCAAAACACAATTTTGTTTCTTACTAAACCAAGATACAAGTGATTTTCCAATGAAATGGCATGTACCACTTGTACTTTTTCTATCTGTTCGAGATCCACCAAAATCAGCATCACTAAATGAAACTAACTTGAATGGACAATCTTTTGGATAGAAAAGACCAAAGTCCTTAGTATTATTAAGATATCGCATAATTCGTTTTACGGCTCTTAAATGTGATTCTTTAGGATTGGCTTGAAAACGTGCACATAAACATACACTCATCATTATGTCAGGTCTACTAGAGGTTAAGTAAAGTAAAGAGCCTATCATACTTCTAAACAACTTTTGGTCTACAATCTTTCCATTTTCATCTCGATCGAGATCAGTTGTGGTACTCATAGGAGTAGGTTTACCAGAAGTGTTTTCCATTCCAAAAAGTTTAATTAAATTAGCACAATATTTTTCTCGGTTTAAGAAAATTCCATTTGTTAATTGTTTAATTTGAAGTCCGAGAAAATAAGATAATTCTCGCATATGTGACATTTCGAACTCCTTAGTCATTATATTTGAAAATTCTTTACACAATTTTTCATTAGTTGATCCAAATACAATGTCATCTACATATATTTGAATTATTCGAATGTTTTTAGTAGTGTTTTTAATGAATAGAGTTTGATCTACTTTTTCGATTTGAAATCCCGAATCTAGTAGATAGCTCTTAAGTCTCTCATACCAAGCACGAGGTGCTTGTTTAAGATCGTATAATGCTTTCTTTAATTTACATACATGATCCGGATATTTTTCATGAATGAATAAAGGGGGTTGTTCTACATATACATTTTCTGTTATAAAACCATTTAAAAAGGCACTTTTAACATCCATTTGATAAAGTTTAAAATTGTGAAAACAAGCGAAGTCTAATAAAATACGTATTGCTTCAAGTCTTGCAACTGGAGCAAACGTTTCTTCGTAATCGATTCCTTCTTCTTGATTATAGCCTTGTGATACTAATCTTGCTTTATTTCTAGTAATATTTCCAAATTCGTCTGCTTTATTTTTATAGAACCATTTAATTCCAATAACTGATTGGTCATCAGGATGAGGAACTAACTCCCAAACATTATTTCGTTCAAACTCATTTAACTCTTCTTGCATGGCAATAATCCAGTATTCATCTGTTGAAGCTTCTTTTGAATTTTTAGGCTCAATAGTTGAAAGAAAAGCAACATGACCCATTTGGTTCAGTTGACTTCTTGTTTGAACTTGCGAATCAATCTCTCCAATTATATTTTTTGTAAGATGATCTCGTAGGATTCTAGGAGGAGATCTAATTTAATTGTTATTGATTTGATTAATATTTTCATTATTTTCAAAACTTATATTTTCTGTGTTGGATATAATTTCTTCATCATCTTTGATGATAGTATTTTTATTAAAGTTTTCATCAAAAGATACATGTAAAGTTTCTTCTATTACATTTGTTCGTTTATTGAAAACACGATATGCTTTACTTCATTTTGAGTAACCTACAAAAATACCATGGTCAGATTTTGGATCAAATTTTCCAAGTTGGTCTTTTGTGTTAAGAATAAAACATTTTGACCCAAGGATTTTTTAGTATGAAATATTAGGTTTTCTTCCATTAAAAAGTTCATATGAAGTGCTTTTAGTTAAAGGTCGTATGGAAATACGATTTAGTACATAGCACGCAGTTGCTACAGCTTCTGCCCAAAAATGCTTTGGTAATATACTTCCATTTAATAACGTTCTTGCGCATTCTTGAAGAGTTTTATTTTTCCTTTCTATAACTCCATTTTGTTGTGGAGTTCTAGGAAATGAAAAATTATGATTTATTCCTTTCTTTTTACGAAATAATTCAAATGATTCATTTTTAAATTCGCCTCCATGATCGCTCCTTATATTTTTGACTTTTAAATTCTTAATATTTTGAATTCATTTAGCAAAATTCTATGTCACTAACTTTATTTTGTACGAAAGATAGTGCATATATTCAAGGGGAGGAAAGATAATTACATCTCTACAAACATAGGTATTGTCATCAATCAAAAAGGAGGAGAATGTTGATATGCTATATTTTGATCAATGACAATGTGCTTCAACAAAAAGGAAGAGATATGTGCAAAGCTAAAGGAAGGACTATGATGACCAAGGATATCATGAGTACTTATTATATATAGGTCTTAGTCTTAGTTTTATTGTTAAAATATATCCTCAAGATGCCTGCACAAACACAAGAACACATTTCATAACTTAATATTTTAGTTAAGTGTTCACTGTGCAGAAACTATCAGTTCAGTCGACTGAACATGAAATTTCAGTTGACTGAACCTGTTACAGAATTACAACATGCACAGTTTCAGTCGACTGAAATTTCTTGTTCAGTCGACTGAATTCAAACCTGCGAATTTTTTATGAAAAGACACCTTCTTCTTCCCAGGAGTTGCAACCATTCTCCAGTTGTAATGGATGCATCTCTTGACTGGATCTTTTGCAAATAGATACACCTCTTCCACACCTATAAATACATGATTCTATCATTTGCAAATTACGATTTCTAATTGCTTTAATTTCTCTATTATCTTGATCATATTTTCAGATTTCTTAAGTTTTCAAAAGCAATCACAAACTACTTCAATTGCTTGAATCTCTGATTTATCTTAAATACTCTTTTGATTCATAGCAATTTATGTTTCTTAAATCTTCATAAACACATTTCATATTCTTGAGGATAAGATTATAGGAAAGTTGTACTCAATTAGACTCATTATGTTATCAAGAACACAACAAGTTAGAAATACTCTTTGTATCTAGTTGAAGTCCTCTTCGGTTGTTCGGGTAGGTTGTAAAGCTATTCCTCCCGGTTAATTGAGGGTTGTTGGTGAGTTGAATTCCTAAGAGGAGCTTAGGAACTGGATGTAGGACAAGAGGTCCAAACCAGTATAAAGTCTTGGTGTCTACTTTACTTACTGCTTATTGCTATCTACCTAGACCATTCCACTATTCCATATTATACGATCCTACCGCATAGCTTCTTTCATTACTAACCTATCTCTAATGAGTTACTCATCCTAAGGTATTACTAACCCTATCTCTGATGAGTCTTTACCCCAATAAAGCCAAGGTTCTCGCTTAACCTTTAGCTCTGATACGAAATGTAATGAACGGATTTTTTCAGACCCAGACCGGTAGGCTTTTCAACCATCCTGCTACCCTTCTTCTTTTCAATATTGGGGCGCTCCTGCTTTTCAACACAGAGGTGACTACATGTGGTACCTCGAATCTGCTTTTACGGCAAACCTCTCGCTATCAACCAACCCTTTCACACTAGGGACATGTAGGGGTAAGAGTCTAAGCTTCATCACTGTTCACAAAGCGAGAACCCTCTATCATTCTAAACAAAATCAAGCAAACCGATTCGTTTCCTTCGTACTAATCATCAAATAAAATGTGTTAAGTGGTTAATTAACATTTAAAGAATTTGTTTCTTTTCTTTTATCTTGGGAAAACTTAAATATGATCTTTTAGAGCATCTAGGTTTTCCTTTCGACCTTTTCCACCCCTCTTCTAAAAGATAAAGCGAAGGCTAGGTAAGTTCAGAGCATTGATTGCTCCACTTCTAACCTTAGTCACACACCTTATTTTACCGTTTAGCTCTCACAGGAGGGACAAATGTACTATTCGTTTCCGCATACTCAGTTTTTAGCTTTAGTTTGGAATTGATTATAAGATTCCAAATTATCTTTTATACTCTTAGTTTTCCTTTTAGAAACATCATAATTAATTCTAGAAAAAATCATTAAGTTTAAAACTTCTTTTAAAAAGTCGTAGAAACGGTAGTAGAAAAGTGATGCGGAATGTGCTTTATAAGCTTATTTGATTTAGACAACTTTTTAATATTTGAAAACTCATATTTTCCATTCCAAATCTCTTTAAAACCATTTTAATAGATTTATCAAATTTATTTTATATTTTTAATCATTTGAAAATATCATTTTTCAAGAAATTCCTTTTTGGATTCCGAATTGTAAAACCGCGATGATTTTAGAAAATTGTTTTGGACATATTTTAATACATACTTGATGAAATTTTGATTTTCTTTCTTCTTGGAAAAATATTATCATTATGGACCAAAGATTTTTTATATAGAAGAAATCCGACTAATAAATCATTCTCTACGTTAATTTGACGTTACGGGTCGAAATTTACGAACTGCCGCTACGTGACGAGCTCTATTTTGACCAATTTTGTGAATTGCTTCGGAACTTGTCCGAAAAACTTGAAATTGTTTTAAACCATATTTAAACTATTTTAACTTATTTAAAACAATATTTTTATCATTTCAAACTCATTTTTCATTTTATTTCATATTATAATATCATATTATTATAATATCATTTTCAATCTTTTTAGATATTTTGAAATCATTAAGAGGCTAAATAATTTTCATACACACATTTATATTGATTTAATTCTCATTTAATTAACTATGGTTAATTACTAATCATTTCTCTTATCACTTATCAAACAAGTTATCAACCACATAAACAATCATATAATCAACCAATTTTGCATCCTAGTTTTCAAACATTCAAATAATTTATTCAAGGGTTTTAATGGATATATTCAAATGGTTATAAGGATGATTTAATTTTAAATTAACATTGAGTACTCATTTTTAACCAAATAGTTCACTTCCTACCAACATTCGTATCATCCAAACTTCACTATTTTTTCGACTTCAACTAACTTTGAAAAATTAGGTAGAGCTTCCACAGTACTTCGAATTTTCTCCTACTTCCTTGGAATGAAAAGGCTTCCTTCTTTGTTTCTTACACTGGACCTTTCTAACTTTCTCATCCCTCCTCCATAGGTTCGGTCTCCTTCCATTCCACCCCTTACTCCATCATTTCTTCACTTTTTAAATGATAAACCATGTTTTAATGATGATATAAGAACTTTGACAAAGTTTGATGGTGTTTGGAGTTTATTTGATATGATTTTAAAAAAAGTTAGTAAGAAAAGAGAAGCAAAGGAGCCATTAGAGAGTGGAAGAAAAGAAGAAAGATGTGAAAAAAGTGAAAAAATGGATGCTTATTTATAGAATTTTTTTTGGATAAAAATAATATTATGTAAAGAGATCAAAATACCCTTTACTTATATTTTAAGAAACCTTATTTTGTTCAGCACTTAACATCAAATGTCAAATCATTATTTTATATCATTTTCACTTAAGTATTAAGTAATTAATATAATAATTATATTTGTTTGATTTGATGTTTACTTTTTGACTTTTATAACACCTTTTGTCTTTTTATACTTACTTTTTATTAACTACATTCTAGAATTTAAGTATGTTTAGTAAAAGTAAACTTGATTAGTGAATTAATTAGTCCTTATACTATTTGAATATATGTTCCTATATAAGAAAGTAAAGGTGCGACAATGTTGTGACGACTTTTAATCGACAAAACGTTGATTTTCGACAAAATGTTTTACGGTCACATTTTGATGTTTTAGTTAAACTATTTATTTATGTAAACCAAATTAAAAAATAAATTGGTATAATGTTATTTAAAAATATAAACAGTACTTACAAATAAATTAAAATAATTTATTTAACCACTGAAACTTACTTTTCTGAAATCAATATTTTGTCACTTTTGTCGATATAGGTAAATGTTACTGTTTTTGTGTATACTTCTCTTTGCAAATCTTATCTAATATTATTTGAATCATATAACCTTACCTATTTTATATTTAAAATCACTTTAAATAGTATATTTTAAAGTGGTCAAATTCTGGGTGGTTACACAAGACCCGACCTTCTGACTACCGGTAGCTTTAATCATATTGACATCTTTAATCAGTATGAGAAGTGGGTCCGTCTGTTTTAGCACTGTTTGAGACAAGACCTGACCTTCTGACTACCGGTAGCTTTAATCATAATGACATCTTTAATCAGTGTGAGAAGCAGGTCCGTCTTCTTTAGCTCTATTTGAGACAAGACCCGACCTTTTGACTACCGGCAGCTTTAATCATAATGACATCTTTAATCGTATGAGAAGTGGATCCGTCTGCTTTAGCTTTGTTTTGAGACAAAACCCAATCAATTTACCAAGACCATATAAATAGAAGATAGAATATCGTAAAACATACTCATTAACAATTCTAAAATAATAAACACCGTTCTTCTAGCTATATTACATTCGTTCTCTAAAAATTTTGTGGTGCTTCTCATGCTCGTCATCGTGATCTTCTTTCGACGATTTTGTTGAACATTGTATTACACAACAAATAATATTTGCCACCAAAACGAGGGATTTAATGGTCCATGAAATTGATAAAAGCTCTGTGACTTCCCAAGGAGGTAGCATTGTGGGCAGAAAAGACTTGCGTTATGGACATGACTATGCCAGCGTCAATTGATCAAGGATTATTTTACGGCAAATTCCATGTAGGGGGACGTGGATTATAGATAAAGATCCTGTATATCGAAGAATATCTTTAATCGAGTTCTCGACAAATTAGCGGAAACGAACATTTTTTTCATGCACAGAAGAAATGGAATCAACGAACTTGGTATTTCTCCCCTGAAAAAGGTTACGGCTGCACTTCACATAATATCATATGAAATTATTGGTGATTCGCAAGACGACAAAGTGCGGATTGGGGACTCAACTGCTATATTATGTATGAAAGAGTTTTGTAAAACCGTTGTTTGTATGTTTGGTGAAGAATATTTCGCTCTACAACAACACAAGACGTTGACAGATTGCTGGCAATGGGATCTCAGTTTAGATTTTCAGGTATGTTAGGCAGCCTAGATTGTATGCATTAGAGGTGGAAAAACTATCCAGTTACATTGCAGGGCTAATATACAAGACATTGCAAAAAGGCAACTCTGGTCTTGAAAGCTGTAGCTTCATTCAATTTGAACATATGTTATTCTTTTTTTGGAGCGTTGTGTTCACTGAATGATATTAACGTTCAACGACAATCATATTTATTTAATGACCTATGTAATGACATCTCACCTCCATGCAATTACAAAATTAGAGACAAAGATCATTCATTAGGTTATTATCTGGTAGATGGAATCTACCCTAAATGGAAAATACTTGTGCAAGCTTACAAAAGACCAAATAACGCAAAAGAAGCTAGGTTCACCAAACGACAAAAATGCTTGAGGAAAGATGTGGAACGAGTATTTGGAGTGCTTCAAGGTAGGTTTCATATATTAAGAAAAGAGGTATACTACCACGATCCTGTGGTACTATCGGATATCATATACTGCTATATAATTTTACATAATATGATTGTCGAAGAAGAACGCGTAAGTACGAGCGTCAATTGTGAAACTATCCAGACATTGTTGTAGCATTTCAAAAAAAAACTTATACGGATCCAAATATTTTTACCGAATACTTGCAAAAAGTACAAGACATTCGAGATCCACAAGCTCATCTTGATCTAAGAGAAGAACTAGTGGAACACTATCGGGAACATATAGGAAACAATTATTAGAAGTGATGTAGATGGTGCTTATCTGTGGTAATATTAAGTGGTTGTTGACGTTTTGTATCAAAGTTTGTGTTTGAATTTGTAATATCTACTTTACTAAGTTGTTATTGACATATTAAGAGTATTAAAAATAACAACAGTAATAACAACAAAGTTGACCATAATAACCTAACCATTGACTCGAACTAATACATTGAAAATCAAAGTAACAATAATACTAACATTAAAATTACAACCAACACTTACATCTCCCCTTGATATCTATGGTACTCCTCAAGTTGTTTCTCCATATACATCCTCTGAACTGGATTGAGTTCATTTAAGTTGCAAGTTAAAAGAGCCATATCATCAGCTCTTTGTTGTCGAGCCAGTTCTTGTTTTCTTAATTCCAGCTCATTATTTCTTAACTTCTGCTTTTCAACGTGCCGCCATTATTTTTCCATTGCCCTTTTAATTCTCTTTGTTTCCTTTATGTTCAGATATAATTTATTTGCATCTTCAGCGGCCGCAATACGCTGTCCAATACGTCCACAGTGTGATGTAATCGAAGGCTGTTTTTTTCTTGCCCTTGAACTTTCCTAGAGGCTGACCGCTTGAACTAGTTATGAAGGGGGTGCCATCATGTGGATCAGAACTACCGAGGCTGGATTCATTGCTCATCTTTCGAAGAAGAAAGCGCATTACTGAATATTCTTAGCACACCTGACTCCATTTTCCTCTTTTTCTAGTATGTCGTAGCAGAGATGCAAGTTGAATGGTTGATCATTATTTTTGAAAATATACAATGCATTTGCTTGATTAAGCTGTAGAGGATGAAGTACTATTAGAAGAATTAAACATAAAACTTGTTAATTAGGAGTCCAAATTTCAAATAATTATCAGGTTCATGTCGTTTGCCCCGCTTTGCTGTCTAGAATGCAGGCTGACCATTATTTCTTTCCAACACTGACAAGCGGCGTATATTCTTTTCCACGACTGCTTCAAAGAATATACCGTTCTTGGGGGACTGTTTGGAGTTCGAAGGTTGAAAAAATTGCGTACAGAAGTCGAAAAAGAGGTTTTACTTTGGCTCCTACCTTTTTTATTATCTCTAGAACATTCAACCCAACAGAATTCTAATTCAGCTTGCTCGTCCGGGGACCATTTAACCATTTTTGTGCCTTTCGGTTCCGCACTACCAGATTCAGAATTGTTAATTCTCAATGGTTGATTTTCCCAAGTTTGACCAGAAGACAAATTAGGATTCCTATAAATGTCTTCTTCATCGGCTATTCCATTGACATCAAATTCGGTTTCGTGATTTTCAAATCTATTGCCTTCAAATTGATTATTGAGATTTCTCGATATATTTTGTGAACGATAAGACAATATTGACCGTTGTTGGCTGTTGGAAGATGCGTAGTTTTGATCAAATGAACTATTCTGCGAATAATTAGCATTTTGGTACTGGTTCGAATCTTGTTGAGAATGGTATATATTTTGATTTTATTGAGGCTAATAAGAAATTTTGCTTGTTGAGAATGAAATTGATTCTGACCGTGCCGAGAATTATACATATGCTGATTGAATTGAGCTGGATTTTGATTATCCGGCCTTTATAGAGGTAGAAATCTTGGAGATGGAGATTTCTGAGATTTTCCTTTAGAATTTTTCGACATTACTAACCTAGATTGAAGAAACTGTGTTGAAAAGATAGAAAATTGTAATCGAAATGGTTTAAACAAAAGTTTGAAATTTAGAAGTTATATATGAAAAATGCAGCGGTCCGTTGGATGGCCGTTGGGACTTAGCCGGTTAAATAATAGTAGGATAAGCGCCAACAGCTACTAAATAGCCGTTGACTAAGCCGGCCAAAATAAAGCCGGCTATGCTTAACCGGCCATATTTTGACCGGCTAAAAAGCAATTTATAAGGCTACAACCAACCCTCGGTTGGGGGTCGGTTGCTTCCCAATGGGGTTCGGTTGCTTTCCAACCGCCACATCGACAAAATAAAAGCCTATTTAATACATTTCTTTTCTATTGACACGTGACGTGCACTTCGAATTGCTAGGGAGGCGGTTATGCTTAGATAGGATGGGCTCAATTGTTCTAATTTTGCGATTCCTTTTAATGTTTCTCGAGGACTTTGGCACATCTATTATGTTTAAAACTCCACCCTATCTAGATTCATCAGCTACTCCGCAACAGCTTCCATTGCACGTTAGCAATTTTTATTATTAACTTTATATCATTTTAGACTTTTAAGCCGTGGTTTGGAGTTCAAGAACATTTTTGTACTATACATAAACGCATGACCAGGGATTATGATTTCGTATTTAGTATGATAACGAAAATTGTAAAACGAAAATTGCTAAATCACACTAAAACAAACAAATTAATTAAATCAAGTTTAGTTGGTTTGATCGGTCATTCGATTTAACGAACTAAAACTTATCACAGTTTATGTTTGTAATATCAACAGTTGTACTTCAAAACAAAACATAAATATACACTACTAAATTATTCGAACTTTTATTATATTGTTAAAATTACCAGTGTTATAATAAAAAATTTAACAATAGTGTAGTGATTGAAATAAATTATATATATATAAAAAATTTAACAATATAATAAAAGTTCGAATAATTTAGTTTAACTGATAACTAAACTAAATTTTCCTACGGACTGATAAAAAGCGATCAGTTTCAAAACCAAAACAAAACGACCGAAATAAACTGGTTTGGTTGGTTAATTTAGTTTTACCAAATATTGCTCATCCCTATATATGACTTAAGGAAAAGAAAAAAAAAGAAAATTTTGGAGAAATCATCTCCTCTTGCATCGTCACCATAAAACATTTGATCATATCATAGTAGAAAATCAATGTAAAATTAAGCAAAGTATCAAAAGTTTAGGGCACGTTCGGTTTATTTTGCGATTTGAGTTTTGAATTTTTAAAGTTAATTACAAATTATGAGAAGAGTAGATGGACGACGAATGTAGTGGAAGGAAGATGGAGGGGACGATAGAGGGGTTGGAGGGCGACGAAATGATGAATTATCTTTCGTGCTTCCGTTATTTTCTAAAACATGAAAATTAAAAATAAAAGATGTTTTCTATTTCGTATATTAACTTCCTTTTTTAAATTTATTGTTTTTCACAATATACATTTGTCGTATGTATTTTTGCAAGCATGAAAATACAAAACTAAAAACGATACGCCAACTGCGGTTTTAGGGCTTGGTTGGTTTTATTTTGTGTTTTGCATTTTCAACAGTCATAAAAAAAACGAGGATAATAGGAGATAATTTTAAAACTTTAGACTATTACGAAGACGATGGAGATATGATGGAGGAGACGGAAGGACGGCATTCTTTTGTTATTTTTCAAACACGAAAAACAAAGTAAATTTGTTTATTGTTTTATATGTTAACTTAAATTTTCAAATTGGTTGTTTTTACAAAAACGCTTATATCGTATACACATTTTTCGGTTGAAAATATAAACTAAAAATGCCTTAGGTCTTATCCAATTTCATTTTGGAGAAAGTTTAGTTTAGTTCCTTCACATTTTCATTCCGTGCAAAGTAAGTTTTGCATTACTATTGTATCATTTATTTGAAAAACTCCACAAGCTAACCAATCAAAATTTCATATTGTATTATATTGCGGTTCCTTTGAATGGAACTTAAATATGTTACTTTCTGGTTTCTTTTGAAAATCAAAACAAGTTATTTTAGTTTTTAAAAAACCGAACTACTTATTTAAAACCAGATTTTTATCTATTTTCAGAAAATTTACCAACCAAAATTTATATGAACAGCGGAGAAGAGTGAATTTTAACTCATGTCAAATAATCCACAACAAAGTTTGCAGAGCACCTTCAATCATGATTATTTTCTTTATAAACTTTATCAGTAGTGCATTTAATAAAAGTTAACATCCACAAATCTTCTTTTCTGTTCGGGTCAATGCACTCTGAATGACACAATTGCAGTTAGGGCTGTTATCGTAATAATTACCGTTACCATTTTGTAAATACCGTTACCGTACCGTTTTTACTGTTAAACTAAAATTGTTTACTGTTACCGTTACCGGTTGATTGATATACCGATGACTGATATACCAATAAACTGGTAACCGTTACACTGGTAATGATAAATTACCGTCTGTTTGAAAAAAAAAAAAAGTTGATTTGTTTTTTACAGTGATTGATGATTCATTACATATCTTTATTTAATAAGGACATAGAAAAGAAGTATATTTATTACCATTTGAGTTGAACTGCTGAATTAAATTGTTCTGTTTCCTTACTTCTAGATTCTCATAATATGATATCTTACATAAATATCAATGTATAATGAATGGACGGGCAAATTATCGTTACCGTTGGTTTTGAAAAAATATTATCGATATCTTACCCTAAAAAAGGGTAAATTTACCGTTACCGTACTAATTATGCTGGTATACCAACTTTTAACCGAGATAATGGTATAGTAATGGTTAATTCACCGTTACTGTAACAGCCTTGATGACAGTCAAATTCATTCATATTTTGAACATTATATAATTACCGCTAAGGAATGTCAGAAGCGAAAATGCTTTGAAATAGAAGAGCTCGCTGCTGAAATACATGCCGAGGGCCGAGGAGGCGTACAAAACGAACCGAAGGCGAAGACTGTATTGTTTATATGAATTATGTCTTGGTTTGTTAGGAGATGCATGAATTCGCTCGTTGCTTTCGTATGATGGCCCAAGAAGCACGGAACGAGCCACTCGCTTCAATGGACTCTAACTAGGCCTAGTAAGTTTCAGGCCCAAATCAGCTTGTTATGTTATGAACAGAGCCGCAGCAAAGTCCTAAATTGGGTCTCATTGCAATTTTACATATAAAGGCCACCATCAGTTTTGTAATGAACAACCCGGCCACTTAACAAGAGTTAATTAAATCCATATTTTGTTGAGCGTTGGAGAAATGTTGATTTACACGCATTAAAAAAAATGTAGATTTACTATATTTTGGCTGAAGAAGAATAAAATGAGAAATAAATCTTTAATTAATTAAGAGGGTTAATGGGCTAAAACTCTTGCATTGCATGTTGACCACGCTTCGATGAATCTGAAGAGGTATAAATATTTTTCTAATCGATTAGCTATGTGTCAAGAACCACGTCTTATTCACGATTAAAAGGTATTGGATTCTCTTTCGATTTGGCCCTAAAAAAAAGGAAAGTTAGAATGCCAAAGATGTCTGTCTATTATCTAAGTCACCCAACCCGATTGTAGTCATTTCGAGAGAGCGTTCAGTGTCAAAACCACTGAGCGGATAAATTTATTGTCTTCTTTGAAGGTTTTTCAAAGAAAGATAAAATTAAGAGATAAAATCTTAATGAAAAAATAGATCGTTCGAATAATTAAAAAGGTTCATACATTAACTCAAACATTTATTAGGTCTGTCAATTGGTACTTGAAAAATCCGAAATTCATATTCGAAAATACAAATATTATTCGTTGTCTGAAAAAAGGATGCGGATATTCAATATCTGAAAAAGATTTCGAATACGGATGCGAATATGATTGTATCCGTATCTGAAAACTTTCGATTCGAAATTAAGTACAATTATTATTATTATTATTTAAAGATAACTATAAATTGTAACCAAAATTTATTGGCCACTTGAAATTTTTGAAGACGGTTTCACACAACCGTTGTATTCCAGGACAAGATTTCTTGACTTAATAAAACCCTAATTACACTGACTTCAGACGTGTTCATTTTTTCATTTCCAATTTCAGAGTCGGACTATCTTAAAAACCCTAAATCACAGTCCATGGCATCTCCAATCGAATCGCACACTCCAAATCGCACCTCCGACGCTCCGCCTTTATCTCGTCGCATAGCCAGGCACGCAAGCTTCTCACCATCGATCCGCGTCTCAGCTTCCACGTCTCAAATCGCACACCCCAAATCACACTCTCTGATATTTATAAAATTACAAAATTTTAATAACAGTTTATCCCATCAGTAATTAATTAGAACAGTTTGTCATGTTTACCCATCAATAACAGTTTTTATTATATTTCAGTAGTTAGTCAGAACAGTACAAGACTAGTTGTCCAATGTATTTACAGTAGATTGATTACCCATTATATTCAAGCTTATTATATAAGATACAATAAAGAACTCTATTTCATAATTATTCAAGCTTATAATATAAGATACAATACAAGAACCCATTATTTGTTCTATGTATTTACAGCAGAACTGCTCTTCTTTTTGAAAATTTTCCTCTGTTCATTTTCAAAAAGAATTGTAAAAAAACACTAAATAAACACTAAATACTTGACTAGGAGGTGAGTAATAGAATGGTTGCTTGGTTTTTGTGTTGTTTTGTAGCTCTTGTCAAGATTTATAACAAAAAAGATTGGGGGAAGATTTATGAGCTTTTAATTATATAATGTTTAATTTAGCTTTCTTTTTTTTTGAATTGATATGAAAAAAGGTGGTGATGAATTGTGTATTGTTGAGAAGTGGAAATGTACGAAACGTGCATGAACCACCTGAGGTTTGCGGTATATTTATATTGCAATTATAGATTGCAGGTATCTGTTCAATGCTTTGAACAATAAAACCTATATAAATATAGAATTGAATATTAAGCAAGTTATAAAATCAGCCTTCTTTTTTTAAGGCCATTTAAGAACTAATTCCATATAGAATAGTATAATGCAAAATAGTATAATGTACGCATGCATAATTGCCACGGTCAGTATGTTTCATACCATGCCAACATGGAGCAAAAATGGGCCTTCTGTTACAAATTTAAATAGAAGTTGCATTACTTCTGTTACCTAATCGATAAAATACTCGTTACAGATATAATATGGAGCAGCTCTTTTGTGCCTTGATCATTTTCTTCTTCTTTTGCTTAGGCGGCTGAAGAACTACTTTGTGATAGCTGCATTTTCGAGCTGCACTCAATGTAAGCTGGGCACCTATTTGTTTCATCGATTCCTCCCCCTTGCATAACAATAGTGAAATAGATTAAAATCTTATAAGATGTCGGAAATAAAATTCTTAAAGGATGGAAAAATGAGTTTTGGTTTTTATCATTAGATGGGTATTTTGGCCTTGGTAGTAGAAGTGTAGGTATTTTGCATTGCACACCGTGTATTGAATTTACACAGCACACTATACTTATGTCGTCATGATATGGTAGGTACGAGCGAATAATTTCATTTTGATTTGTTAAGCAAACTCAATGTTGAAATGAAATTAGGACAAGGTACCAAGGCTTAGGAGTTGTATATGATACAACCGCTAAGTAGTTATCCATCGTCCATGAAGCTATGATTTGTTGAGTAAATTCAAGATCAGAATTTCAGAACGGATGAGTCCTACACCTATTAATGAAGTCGGAAGATTTCTATATTTCGACTTAGGGTGTGGAGAAATATAAAAGACTAGTGAGAACTTATTAGTAAACTAAAACACAAAGTTTAACCTTACTAATAATATAAGAATATCTACCATGATATTGTCATAATGATCTACCAATGAAAACTTGTAGAAAAATGCCAACTTCAAAACGGTTTTTGATAATGATAAGCTTACGGGACCGAACTATACCGATTGGCTAAGAGCGATCAAGATAACATTGACTTACGAGCGTTTTTGGTCAATTACTACATGTGAATCTAAAGAACAACCCGTTGATGATGCGGACTCCGAACTTAGACTTGCTTATGAGAAATAGGTTTCGGACCTAGAAATCACCCAATTTTCGTGTTGTCTACGTTAGACAAGCCGTTGCAGAGGCAGCACGAAAATCTATTTGTCCATGAGATATTGATAGTCTCAAGGCCCAATTAGTGAACAGTCGTGTTCCACAAGGTACGACCTTACAAAGAAACTATTCAATATCAAAATGACAAAAGGACAGACAGTGGACGCTTACCTGCTGATAATGAAGGGCAATATTGATAGGCTTTTGCAATTCGACGTACAGATAAGCAATGAATTACAAGTTGATTTGATCTTTGGTTCTCTTACACCTTAGTATGAACTATTCATACCGATTTATAATATGAACCAATTAAATGTGAATCTTGTGGAGCTCATTGAGGTCCACCGGATCTGCATCTAAGGATCAAAAGGTTGTGCTTGCTGTAAAGGGTAGTGCATCATTATAACGACCCATAAATTTTAATAGCTTTAATAACGTAATTAACAGAATTGTTGTGAAAATTTTAAATAATTAAAATTTTGAAATGAAAATTTGATAATTGGAATACGTCTGTTTAGACGTAGCAAATGGTAAATTTTCATCAGAAAACATGGAAGTTTATTTTATTGTGAAATTTTATTTAAATTTAAACCAGTTAATATTTGATGATAATGAAATATTTTTCAGACCTAAATATTTTTATATAATAAATTTGTAAATCCTTTCTGAGTGAGATGATATATTTCGTTACGTCAAATTTGGACTGCTATTACTTCGTTCATCTTATTTTCGGCGTATTAGCAGCATTTTTGGTACCGAATATCGACTTTTGATAGGTTGATCGTATCACTGATATATGTGTACCCTTCTGTTCATTTTATCGTGCAAATTTCAATATCTATTCAATCCTACTCATATATGTATATAATTTTAAATTTAAACGACTTTTTAAAACATTCATTATTTCAGAATTTTAATCTCAAAATAAATTGGAATTTTATTCGTATCTAATTTTCACTTATTTTATTTGTTTAAGATTTTCTTTTTCCAATTTATTTTCAAATTAAATTCCAAGGGTTTTAAAATATATTGTTTATTTTAATTGATAAATTTTTGGGATGTTACAGCGATCCTCTTTCCCCTATACATTTTAATTTTGCTGCTGATGTTAAATGCATTTCTACACTCCAGTACCCCGAGATCACACATTTGTTCTGCTCTCAATTATCCCATCACATTGTTCTTTAAAATTAATCTTATATAACTTTTAACTTCTCTTAGGGCTTAATATTAATTTTCATAAAAGTTCAATTTTGATACTAAATAATAATCTTAACATCACAAGCGATGCAGCTAAAACGTAAAATTTTAATATTATGAAATACTCCACATACTACCTAGGCATTCCTATTAGACAAAACAAACCTAAGAAAGAAGATTGGTATATCATAATTGATAAATTTGGTAGAAAATTGTCTCATTAGAAAGGTAATTATTTATCTAGAGCAGGAGGAAGAATGCTAGTTAACTCATCTTATCATCCACTCCAATTTATTAGCTTTCTACTATAAATTCCCAACTTCTGTAATTAACAAAATTAATATGAGAAGAAGGAGCTTCCTCTGAAAATACGGTTCAGAAAGCACTAAATTAAGCTGTCTTATTAGCTTGAATCAAGTCTGCAAACCTAGAAACAAAGAGATTTAGGAACCATTAACCTAGATTTTTTGAATATTTCTTCGTTATATTAGTGATTTTGAAGTTTTAGATGAAAACAATAACAAAGGGATAATAATATCAAATTCATACAATAATGGCACTTATAACCTCTACAAATCTAACACTCAACATTTTTTGATCTTTTGGAAAGATATCTCGAACTTACGTCATATGTTTAGTCTGTATATATGTTTTATTATATTTTACTATTCCGCTATGAGTTTGATCTCCGATATACTGATGATTATTACAGGTTACCAACACCAACGATTCGTACTCTAATGAACTTGGGTGTCGATCTAGTCAAAATTTAGGCATATTAAGGTGCAGATTGTTACATTTGGTATCGAGCTTATGTTAGTCAATCGTAGAAATTAGAATACTCTGAGTGAACGTATTTGTATTTTTACCTATAGTTATACATACATACATACATACATATATATATTTATTAATTATACGCCAAACTCTACCAATTCCGCCTACAGAAGTAGTTGTGACTATATCCTGAAATAATGAATAAGACAGCTATAAGTTGGAACAATAAATAAAGTTAAATTTATGCGTCTACCCCAATTACCCCATAGGATGTAGGCTATAAAGTAAGGTGTTGACTAAGAAGAGTCTGACACAACATATAGAAGGATCCTAAAGCTAGGTAGTACTTGACTCCTTTGTTGGACCTAGGCTCCATTATGATTGTGGATTTTGTTGGATTGCCAGTTGATGACGTATATTTCATCCAAACAGATAGAAGGTTAGAACCTATATGTTGCAAATATTCGAAAGTAAGGTATAAGTAGGGATAAGCAAGTTCCCACAAGAAAATGTGCATTAACCACCACAAGATAGTCATATTTTTAATATATATTCTTAATAAGGGAGGCTAAAAATAAAGCGAAAAAAGAAAAGTCCAAAAGAAAGGACAATTAAAATCCATGTGATAGAATTTAATAAAAGATTTTGTATTTTTTGAAAATATTTGAAGTATTTTAAAATGAATATATTTAAAAACAGAACGACCGTATCATTTGAAGTTGTTATTTTTAAAAGCAATAAAATTTGAAAATTTTAATTGAAGGAGCTATCCAAAGATTCGTAGTTGAGGTTAAAATGGGCTAAACTAAATTTTTTCAATAATTTTCGATAAAGAGACATTTCCCTTTTGAAATGAATGAGGAAGAGGGCATACCCAGTGATTTTTCCTATTTTTTTTTAAATTTAAAAAGTTGTATAAATCTTCTTAAGGGATGAATAAATGGAAATGGCACTTGATTTAAATAAGGTATAGAGAATGGAATGGAGAATGTCTAATAATGAGGATAGAAAAATATATTCCCTAAACACATAAAAAAAACCGAAATAGATTTATACATTAGGTATTTCTTTTCATGCTAATGAAGAAAAGCCCAATGGCTAAAGCAGTAGGCAAAAGCACTACAATGATCAAATTAAGAGAATAATTAAAGAGAAAAGAGCTACCGTAACACCCTGTAAAGATTAATAAGAAATAAATAAAGTCAATAAATTAATAAAAGAAGATAAGGCTAAAATTGAAAATTTCATAAAAGTCAAAATTTGACGATGGAAGTTATTCTGTTGCATTCGTGAGGAAATTCCAAATAATTTTAATATATAATATGTTGAAACGGAGCTTAAATGGAAAAGTTATGGATGTTTGTAGTTTTCAGTTTTAAAATAATTTAAATAGAACTGAAATTCAGATAATTAAATAATTCTTAGATTTGAAATTTGAAATTTCAAAATTAACTTAGACTTGGGGGTTAAATAAATGTAAAAAATAATGTTAATGTTAAATGATAATTAGGGAAGAAAATAAACTAAAAAGCAACGACACAAAATCTTCCTAAAATAGCATATATGGATCGCCCGCTCCCCTTGGACTGGTCGACCGTCGGCTGTCAACTGGTGGGTAGCGGCAATCAACCTGTGATGTTGAGTGACGCTAGGGTTTTTAGATATTTAACATATCCGATTCTACTATTTTTAACCGAACTTAATCTAAAGATTCCGGTGCGTTCTGACCACTATAAATAGGAGCCCAGCCCCCTCACTTTTATTAACAAAATATATTGGGACTCTAGTGAACCTTCATCAGTTCATCTCTTCATAGATTCAGAAAAACTTCATCAAGGTTTTAAGTAAGAAATCATATATATTTATTTTATTTTCTATTTATTTTCCCAATCTATTCTTCTCGAATTTTTTAAAACCAATGTATATATACAAATCCCTTATGATATATATATGTATGTATGTATGTATGTATATAAAATATGAGATCTGGTAGAGATTGTTAAAGGCGTGTCAGATCTTAATGAGGCAAGCTTATTCCCATGAATTAATAAAAATTCCTCTGCTTATTTTTATGTGAAAAAGAAGTTGAATAGAGCATAAAATTGAAATTGTTAGTTTCTATTATCAATATGTTCCATTATTTTAATGTAATAAGTTGAGTTTAAACTTTTATTGTATACAAGTTTGTTGATTGGAATTGTTGGATATAGATATTAGAATTTTGGTATTGTTGATAATATGTGATAAGACCTGTATAATTTATTGAAAGAGTTAACATTTAAACGTTCGTTTATGGTGTAAATTCCACATGCTTAGAAATCAGTAGGCATGTATATGTATGTACGTATATTTATTAGTGCATTGACGTATAATTATAACGTATACTTGCATATTTAAGTAGAATTTGAAAGAGTTAACATTTAAACGTTCGTTTATGGTGTAAATTCCACATGCTTAGAAATCAGTAGGCATGTATATGTATGTACGTATATTTATTAGTGCATTGACGTATAATTATAACGTATACTTGCATATTTAAGTAGAATATTAATTTTATTACATTTAGGCAAGTAATTAATGTTAAAGGAGAAATAAGAAAGATCTCTTATATAGCCTTAATCATGGAACCGGTAAGATGTGTGATAGAGGTCATATAGATTACGATTAAGTAATAGTAATGCGAGGTCATTCAAAAGCACATGAAAGTTTGCCCAGTTAATCTGGCTACCAACAGTATGAATTTGGGGTTGTTGTGAGACATTGCCCATAATAAGTAATTATGATGACATCTGTGCAGTTAATGCGCTCGGCAGATTCAAAGCGGTGGATGTGCAAAAAAAATCAAAGCGGGGATACAGCGAGGATATATCGTGATATAGCAGATGACATTAAAATAGCATGTAAAACTCGTACTTAATGTTTTTACAAATGTATAAATGAAAAATTATCATTCAATTGAATTATAATTAATACATAAATAGTTTTAAATAAAACAAGTGCATATATACTTTAAATAAACGTAAAACTGTTATATATAACATAATTAAATTTAGTAGAATATTAGAGTATTTTAATTTTTAAAAATATATTAAAAATTAAATCAAATAAATAAGTTTCATAATTTTTATAATGTATAAATGAAAATTTTCAATTCATTTTATTAAAGAAGATATAGCGAAAATAGCGGGGCTTAAAGCTGAAAGGCTATATTTTGGGGCTACATGAAAAAATCGTAGCGGTAGAAATCCGCTATGAGATATAGTTGGGTAATAGCGGGGCATTAACTACACAGGATGACATGGAGTTAGTCCTAAATTCTATAGGGTAAATCTGCCCGCTAATCTGGCTACTAGTCCCTACGAATAGTCAGACTAATGTGGGAAGTCACTGTGGGTTACGGGCATAATATAAAGGACCTGCTTCATGGATTGAAGGTATCAAGTGGTTGTGTGAGGGCTTGTCTCTTCCCTATGTAGGAAGTAGTAAATGGTTGTGGTTATGGGTTAGGAACAATAGAGGATATCTCAGGAAAGAGCCTACTTCAATTGGAAGTATTAAGTGGATGAAGAGATTCCCTGCAATGTTAGCTACATAGTTACTAATTAGTAGTCCGTCCTGGGATTATAGGTAGTAAATGATGTGAACCTGCCTCAAATAAGTTATTAAATGGTCGAAGTTTGCCTAATTACCATTAAAAGATATTAAGTGATTTGAGTACTATCTCTTACATTGATAGGACATTACGGACGATAGATTGGGGTTATTAGGTTGATAGCAAATTGGTTATGGACATAAATTCAGAAAGCCTTTTATTTAAGTTTGAGAAAAGCCTCGGGCTTATATTTGAAAAGACTTATGATGTAGGTAAAAAAAGTAAGACATATTCCTATATTCCTATTTAAATTATACTGTCTAATTACTAATATAGTAAGGCTTGAGATTTTTATTCACAAGACATATGTTGTTTTGACTTCCTCCTTATTACAACATAGGTTAGGAAGGACAATGCTGAAGGCGGAGAAGTTGATGAGACTTGTGGCAGTTGACTATTTATTTACTTGTTATTGTCTATAGTTTTTGACGTACCCATGAAGTAAAAATTATGTTGTAATTTTGGAATGTTGTACCACGAATATGTAATGGTGATTATGGATATTTTGTTATGGTTTTAAATGACATTTTGAATTTATGATAAAATGGATACTGTTGTTATTATTGTATTTTATCCTTCCGCTGTGAGATTCTGAATGTGCAGATAAATAGCTCTTTGTTGTTCTTTTTACCAACCGACAACATCTTTGAGATTGTTTAAGTTTCAATTTCCTTTTCCGGGTCTAAATTAGGCACACTTCAAAGCGGCTTGTAACATTCGATATCAGAGCATAGTTTATCTGATCAATGGAAATAAGTATACGTATGAGAGGCATACTTGTTATTTTTGAAAATATGTTTCAAAAATCCTGCTACATATACATATACATATACATATACATATACATATACATATACATATACATATACATATACATATACATTTTTCCCCTCTAATTTTTTCTCTGATTTAGTGGCTTCTGGTTGCAGGCTCTGGTTTTATAGGTTTGGTATGAGGTCTGTTATTTCTTCTATTATGCTTGGATTTGGATGGTCGCTATTCTGGTTCTTGTTTTCGCCGTTCTCTTTTTCGGCTGCCTTTGCTGGATCTCATCCTTTTGTATTGCTTCCTCCTTTGAGAGGAACCGTCGGCAGCTATTTCCGCTTATTATGATTTTATTGTGTTTATTAGCGGCTTCTTCGCCGTGTTTTGTCTTTTCGCCTTCTGTTGGCTGATTTATTTTGTTTTTTCCTGTCTTATTTTGTTTTTTCCTGTTTCGGCTTGCTTCGTCGGGTTTTGGGTTTCTTTTACTGTTGGTTACCTGTCAGGCTTGTTGACAGCTAGTGTTGTTTATTTATATAATTCTTGTTTAGGAAAAAAAAATAAAAAAATATACATATACATATACATATACCTATACATATACGTATACATATACATATACATATACATATACATATACATATACATATACATATACATATACATATACATATACATATACATATACATATACATATACTTATTTTATATGTACGCAAAAACATGAGGCAAATCTTCACCACGATATATAATACAATCTTAGGAAACATAGAAGGAAGAGATTGTTACTCCAAAGTTAGTAAGGTGGTATTATGCAATAAATAAGGAGTTACAAGAATTTAATATGGATATAAATGGACTAACTAAAAGGATTATTAGGTAATTATGGAGAGATAATAAAGGCATAATAGGAAAACAATTAAATGAATAAATAAATGTCTTTAAAAATTATCCGTTGGAAAAATAATCATTTATTATGGATAATTGACAATTGTAGAAATAGAAAATAAAGATTTTAGATAGTAATTAAATATTATAAGGCAGTGTAATTGTCATTAGGGTAAATTAGATAGCCTTAATTATACAGAAGAAGATTAGTGGACCTAGCTAAATACATGAAATAGATGGGAGATAAGAATCTATGTGCTGTAAACAAATGGAAGTAAAAATGAAGCAAGATGTGAAGAGGGTGTGGAGGTGCCCACAAGAGATAATCAGGTTTTTATGAAGGTTGAGTGGGGAAGAAAGAAGTTCAAAAGAAAGGACAATTGAAGCCAATTTCTAAATCCAACCGCGTGTGAAAGAATTTGATAAAAATGTTTTTTGAAGATTCCTAGGAATAAATTTATCAAAGGATTTATTGGGAAGTTGTTTCGAAAAAGTAAGAAAATTTGGACCATAATTTAAAATTTTATTAAGTCAAAAGTCTCTGATTAAAAGATTTTTTTTTGGTAAAAAGGATTTTTTGTTTTTGAAATTCTAGTTTAAAATTTGCTGAGTTAATTTTTTTTCAATTTGCGGAGAGAAAAGGATTCTTTGTTTTTAAATTAAATGTGAAGTAGAGCATAGGTTGGACTTGATGATTTTTCTTCTATTTCGTAAATTTGGAAGTTCCTTTAAAAAAAAATATAGTTTGCTTGTAAAAGGGGGATAAATGGAATTGTAAATTAATTAAATTAAGGAATAGAGAATAGAAGAATAAGAATAACTAGGATAGTAGAAACATTTCCTTATAAGAAAAAACAGAGAATAACAGCTGAAGTAAATGCAAATTAATAGAGGCAATATTCAGAGATTTGGATAGAAATAACATTAATAATTTATATAAAACAGAATCAATAATCTAGTTAGAAATTAATAGGACATAAGTTATCTTGTCTACTTCACTTTTCGTTGTTAAAGGTCATTGAAGATGTTCTTAATTTTTTTTTACAATTGGATGGAATTGAATGATGATAATTAATAAATGAGTTGAGATAATTTTGTGAATGTTATAAGGAAAAGCATTTATGTAAGGATGAGAATTTTAATTATTCTTTTTTCTATTTAAAATTTGTTTGAATAAGAATAATATATTATTGAATTTAAAATGGTAATGAAAGATAAATAAACTGGAATTGATCATGATTATATGACTTTAAATAAGATTTAAACAAATTTATAAAAAATATTTAATTAAGCGACAATATATTTTGAGCAATAAAGCAATAGATGTTAACGTATATCTTTAGGACAATATAACAGCTTGGAATTAAAAATTTGGCATGCATGGAATTGAATGTGGTTTTGAAGTCTGCTAAAATAATTGTATTATAAGTAGAAATATCTTTTAAATAATGAACTTGTCAGAAGAATTTCATGGAGTAGTAAGTGCTGATTTCAAACTTAATGAAATAAGTTTATTTGTGTAAAAGTAATTTATTGAAAATTATTTTGTGTGTTGTAAAAGGCTTCTGAGAAGGGAAATTATTTTTCTCCTTTATGGAATTAAGCAATTTTTGATTTAATAATAGTTTTCTTTAATAATTAAGTTTCACATGTTTTGAATTAAAAGTCCAACTTTTAAAGAAATAAATCTTTGTTGCAGAAAGTCCTTAAAAAGGAAAATTTGGTTAGAATATGGAAAAAGATTCATATTAGGAACTATGCAATTTTTGAAAATTGGCAAAGAAGGTTTCCAAATTTATATTTTTAAAGGTAAAGGTCTCAGATAAGGTACTTCATAATTTTGAAATTTTAGTTTTAAGAATGGTGAGGACTAAAAAAAATTATGAAGTAGATAGGGACCACTACCTAGGTAAAGCAGTGTAAAGGTTTTAAGATATGAATAAAATTAGAATATTATAACAACCTGATCTGGAAATCAGTCATAAATATTTAATTGTAGAATATTGGTAAAGCTGTGAAGATATTCTAGACTTATAATTGGATTGTAAGTTAGGTTGCCCCAGTTGACTTGGAATGTGAATTTCTATGTTTTGATTTATTGAGAGCGAGTTCTGTGTAAACTCCATAAATTATCCAACTTCAAAATATGTATAAAAGCACGTCGTGTGAATTAACGAGGATATAACAAAAAGGAAAGAGATGTGCAAAATATGGATATTCTTTTACATAGTTCATACTGTCTATTTCATTAAAAAGAAATGAAATAATTCTTTGCAGTTTCATATGAAGCAAAGATCTCGCTTTGGTTAATTTATGGAAAAATTATAACAGTAATCCATTTTAGAAGGATAGCTTTGACAAATTAAAATGTGGAAAGGAATATTCTAGTTTAGAAATTAATATATAGACACATGTATAACTGTAACGTATAAAGTAGAAATATATAAATAATGTAACTTATGACTAAATACATATTGGTTATTAATTAACTGATTAGGATTTATGGACATTAATTAAAAATTAGTAGGCAATAAATTTGTAATTAATGGGAGTTAAAAATAATTATATGAGGACTGATTAAGAAATCTAATATAGCATTGGTGGAGGATTTGAATCGGCATAGTAAATGGATTTTGAAATTGGTAAAAAGATTAAAGGGATTAAATAAGAATTGATTAGAGATGGTCCAACTTTGACATTAATGATCACTTATTAAAGGTACACTAACTGAAGTAATGATGGACCTCATTTACTAGAAATCAAGAAGGAGGATCAAGTAAGATGGAGAATTAAATAGGATGACATGCTAAGAATGTTCATCTTGATTCAATAAGGAGTATTAGGGCACCAATATCATTAACACTAGTTAATGATAATTGCAACTTCCAGCAAAATTTTCTTTTGGAGTTTTTGATTGTTATCACTAGTTGTCTCTCTTAGGTTATTGCAAAAGAGTATGGTATGGTATAAGATATATTCATGTTTTATCATTAGGTTCATTTTATGGATGAGACTAGAGCCCCAAATAAATATATATAGAGAGGAACAACATAAATAAGGAAATTTCATAAGGACAATTTGCTAGGGATAAACTGTAGGTAAGACTGGAAGTTAATGAGAAAATTAGGTTAGTAATTAGGAATAAAGGATGTTTCAATCCCAAAAAATAGGATTTTGAGAAAAATAAATTTTAGCTTACTGAGAAACACCATTCAAGAACAACCACTTACCCTAGAAGAGAGAAGATGGATAGCGATATGAAGAGAATTTTCTATTGGTCGGAGATGAAGAAGAAGGTAGCACAATTTTCCACTAGAGATTTAACGTGCCAAAAAAGGTAGAATTGATTAGGTAGTGAATAAGGGTCGCAGAAGATCGTCAGAAATTCTATGCAGACAAGCGAAGAAAAGAGTTAAGTTTGAAGTAAGGGGCATAGTGTTTATCGGAATTTCCCCTCTTAAAAAGGTCATGAGATTTAGAAAGTCAAAAGAGTTGGCACCAAAGATTTGTTGAACCTTTCCCAATTTTAGAAAGAATAGGGTAGAGCTACCAAATAAATTGACAAGAGTCCATGATGTTTTTTCTCTTTTCGTTTCATATTTGAGGAAATGCTTTCATGGCACAACTATTGTGGTAGAGCCTGATATATTGGGGGATGCTGAGATGGAGCCAATAACATCTAATGCCACCACAAGCAATGTGGATTATTAAACTAGGAAACTCTACAATAAAGAAATCAGGCTGGTTCGAGTGCAATAAGGGGAGAATTTGGCAGAAAGCATGAGGACTTCTTATCCTAAGCTTTTCGTTGGTAAACTTTTCTCCTTAAAATTAGGTTTTGGTGGCATCGTGATCGCTAGTTGTGAGAGTAGGAGATGGTTGCTACACTTTTACTATCACTTTTGCACATGTATAGAGTACTTCTTGCAAGTTTAGGATGCTTGCATACATGCCTACATGTCATGGCACTTGCATTTACACTCAGATTGAGCTCACCTATAATATTTCTACACACATAAGCACATTGCATTTTGGGATGAGTAGATGGTTGCGTAGATAACTTGGTTATATAACATAGATGTTTATAGCACGTTACGTCGTTCGCCCCATGGAAGGATTTTGGGGACGAAATCCTTTTATGGGTAGGTAAAATGCAATACGTCGTAAAAATTAATAAAAAAAATAAAATCAATAGATTAATTAAATAAGACAAGGCTAAATATGGAAAATTTGCAAAAGTCGGAATTAGACCATGGAAGTTATTCCGTTGCGTTCGTTGTGAAATTCTGATCAATTTCCATACATAATACGTTGAAAAGGGAGCTCAAACAGAAAAATTATAGATGTTTGAAGTTTTCAAAATTAAAATAATTTAAATAAAATTCGAATTCAAATAATTAAATAATTCATAAATTAAAAGTTAATAGTTAGACTTGTGATTAAGTGAACATTAAAAATATCGTTAACGTTAAATAATAATTAAGAAAGAAAATAAATTAAAAAGCAACGACACAAAATCTTTCCAAAATAGCACGTATAGGTCGACTGCTCCCCTTGGACCGGTCGACTGCTGGCGTTCAACTGGTGGGTAGCAGTGGTCGACCTATGATATTGAGTGGTGGCTGAGGTTTTTAGATATTTAACGTACTATATTCCATTATTTTTAGCCGACCTCAATCCAATGGTTCCTATGCGTTCCGACTACTATAAATAGGAGCCTTGCCCTTCACTTTTATTAATAAAATATTTTAGGATTCTAATGAAGCTCTGTCAGTTCGTCTCTTCATAGATTCAGAAAACTCCATTAGGGTTTGAGGTCAGAAAACTAATATACCTATTTAGTTTTCTATTTATTTTCCTAATCTATTCTTCTCCAATTTTCCGAATCCAACGTATATATACAAATCCCTTGCGGTAAATATATATTTATATACACATATATATAAGAAGAGACTGGTAGAGACTGTTAAAGGCACGTCAGATACAATGGAAACAAAGCTTGTTCCCATGAGTTAAATAGAAATTCCGCTGCTTATTTTTATGTGAAAAAGAAGTTGAATAAAGTATGAAATTGAAATTATAAGTTTTTATTATCAATATGTTCCATTATTTTAATGTAATAAGTGGAGTTTAAATTTTTATTGTATACAAATCCGTTGATTGGAATTTTTGGATATGGACATTGGAATTTTGGTATTGTTGATAATATGAGATAAGACTTGTATAATTGTTAAAAGTTGACATTTAAACATTGGTTTACGGCGTGAATTCCACACGCTTAGAAATTACTAGGCGTGTGTTTGTTTGTATGTGTGTGTGTGTTAGCATAATGAACATATAATTATAATATATAATTGCATAGTTACGTAGGATATTAATTTTATTAAATCCCCCTTTAGGCAAGTAATTAATGTTAAAGGAAAAATAAGAAAGATCTCTTATAAGGCCTTGATTATGGAAATGGTGAGATGTGTGATAATATATATGAGTGTATATAGATTATGATTAAGTTATAGGAATGCAAGGTCAGACAAAGGCATGCGGAAGTCTGTCGAGCTAATCTGGCTACCAACAGTGTGACTTTGGGGCTGATGTGAGCATCGCCTATAATAAGTAATTCAATGACGTAAGGTTAGTCTCAAATTCTATAGAGTAAATTTGTCCAACTAATTTGGTTACTGGTACTTAAGAACAATCAGGCTAATATGAGATGCCACTGTAGGGTGCGGGTCATAATACGAAGGACCCACTTCAAGGATTGAAGGTATTAAGTGGTTGTATAAGGGACTACATCTTCCCTATGTAGGAAGTAGTAAATGGTCAAGATTATGAGTTAGGCATAGTAGAGGATATCTAAGGAAAGAGCCTGCTTCAATTGGATGTATAAAGTGGCTGAAGAGATTCCGTGCAATGTCAGCTAGATGGTTACTAGTGAGGAGTCCGCTTTAGGATTATAGGTAGTAAATGACATAGATCTGCCTTAAATAAGGTATTAAATGGTCGAAGTCTGCCTAATTCTCATTAAAAGGTATTTAATGACTTAAATATCATCTTTTACATTGATAGGTATTATGGACGATGGATATGAATTATTGGGTAGATAGCAAATTGATTATGTACGTAGAAAATGTAAGACATATTTCTAATGACTTAGAACTTCACTACTTTGATTAGTGAATATTTAATTAATTTTAAATATTCAATATATAGGTTTATAATGAAAATAAATAAATTAATTTTTATTAATTAATAATGATGGTAAAATCATTTTCAAAATTGGTTTACCAAATTTAATAGTTCACAGAAAAACAGAAAGTGTGACCGAAAAACGTTTTTCGAAATTTTGACCTTTCGACATCGGAAGTTGTCGAGAAGGTTTTTCGTATTTGTGCACTATATGTACATAATATAAGAGTTAATTAGCTAAATAATAATATATTTAAGGATAGATTATCTTATGTTAATTTTTTTAGCAAGTGATGTGATAATTCATAAATTTAAAAATAATAATCTTACACACACACACACAAACATATATATATATATATATATATATATATATATATATTACTCTCTTGTCACATCTTAGATTTGTAATCATTAACCATAATTATCTCTTGTTACATCTTAGTTGACTAATAATTAAACTTACACACACACACACATATATGTATGAAGAGAGTGGTGTGATAATTCATAAATTTAAAAATAATAAACTTATATATATATTGTTACGTCTTAGGGTTATCATCATTAACCATCATTACTTAGGTGATATGACTAGAAAGGGGAGGAACGTGATATATGAGGGGAAAAAGAGAGTGATGTGACTTGACAAAATGATAAGGTGTGAAATCTTGCTTATAAATAGCCCATATGTTTCTCCATTTTTCCTCCTCTTTCCTCCAATCTTTCCTTCCTTATTTCAAACTCAAATGGAGTTCTACTTTTCTTGAAGTCATGTTAATTTTTAATGGCTACAACATTATAGTTGACCAACTTTTCAAATTTCTATCATAGCTACGTCAAAACGATAATTCTTTATAGATCAATTTGGAACTCAGAATTTAAATTCCAAAAATGGTCCATCTTCTTTGGACCATAACTTATTCAAATCAATACGAAAATGTGTGATTATTTTTTTCATATGATAGCGAAAATAAATTCAAATAACTTCCTATTTGAGTGCTTTTTGAATCCATGACTAGACAGCCAAAAGTTCAGTTGCAAAATGACCTATTTTCGGGTTTATTATTGAGAATTCGATGTTTATCCGAAGTCGCCCCACCTTACCAATACAATCTCGCTTCCTCTTCCCTTTAAGGTTGAGCCTACCTAGTGAATTTAGGGTTCAAGACGCCATCTTGTTGCTTAGGAATGGAAATGTTATGTCATACTCTAATTTAGCGAGAGTTTGGATATCTTTCGGTGAGTAAATTCCTAATCTTTTGGAAAAACTTTCCTTTATATGCTGTGTTGATCCTTAGCCATATGTATGTAATATATATGTTGGATCTTGCAAGTTTGAAATGTGATAATAAGTGCTAAAGTGTGGGCCAGTGTTAGCTCTTGAATGGATGTGTTATTGCAAAGTTAGTAATTGTAAATATATTGGTATATGTATATAGTTTGTTGTATGAATGTGATGTGTGAATATAAACGGTTGATGATGAACATGACAATTGTTATGATGGTTGAAAACAAAGTTGAAATTTGTATGTAGCCGCGACGGATTTGAAATCAAACTCGTTTCAAGAGTTTAAAGTTTAGGTTTTGGTTAAAGTTTACGTAATTGATTTTAAAGTGTGAAAATTTACTAAGGTATGTTTCAATCATGAAATATTATAGTTTTAGTAAAATGGCTTCGCTTAAAGGCGGGTTAGGGCAAACTGCACTCATAGCGACAGTCGTTATGGATGCTGTTCGGCAAAGGTTTGAATTTCTATTTCAATTTTTTTTTTATTTTGAAATTAGTTTACAAAGTTTTTCAAACTTTATTTATTAAAAAGTAATTAAGTTGTAATATACTTAATTAATTTGTTAATTAAAAGGTAACTAGCACTTAGTTGATAATTAAGAAGATGAGTAAAGATTAATCATCACTTAAGTTAAGTTAATGACTTTTATTTAATTAAAAAAGTCTTGATTAATATTTTATATGGTTAAGAAGTAATTAAGTGATTAATAATTATTTAATTAATATTAATAGTTAATTAATTATTAAGTAATTAATGGATTATTTAATTAATATTTCATTAATTAGGGTTTAACTTTTAAACAATTTGGTTTAACCTTAACCAAGTTGCATTAGTAAGTTAATTAGCACATAATCTAGTTCATTAAGCCTAACACTACTACAAAACAGGACATTTGCATCGCCTCATTTGAATCGGTTGAAGTAAAAACTGATGCAAATAGAACTATTTGCATCAGTTCTGTCTTAATAACCGATGCAATTGGTGTGTAGAAAGCAATAGGTAATACAAAAAATCAACTTTGCATCAGTTGTCACCAACAACAGATGCAAATACGTCGATGAAAATAGTTGTAACTGCATCGGTTATAAAGTGAACAGATGCAACTAAATTAATTTGCTTCCCTTTCCTTAAGCACTTTCGTTGATTCCAGTATTTCGCCGCTTATTTTTTCATTCGTTTCCAGTATTTCGCCTACTTCCCAAAAAAACCCTAACCTTAACCAAATCCATGATATAATCAACCAAACTCCTCTCCCATTTTCTCATTCACCTTCTTCTCCTCTCTCTCATCTCAAACCCTAATTTCCTCTAATTTTGTTCAGGTAATTTCGTTTGTTTTGGGGTCAAAAGAGAGGGGTGTAGGAACTTCGACGTTGACGCCTGTTTTGAGATCGTCGATCAACCTTGAGACGACGATGGAGGCGTCGATGCCTACAAGATCTGTTTCGCCCAATAGGCTAAAGTTAGGGTTTCGACTGCCATCTTTGATCGAAAGGGGTCGAAATATTGGCGATGCTGAAGTGGATTGGTTGCGGTCGTCTAACCGAGCTGTATATGTTTCATTTCATTGGCTAATACTATGGGTAGCTGGTGCTGGTACTGTTCAGGTTATTATAGCTTTATTAATGTCTTTTTAGTGAAGTTAGTTGCAATTAGAGTAACTTATCATTAATGTTTAGAGATAGATATACGAACAGCGACTAGCTATTACTTTGCGTGTCCTTGCTCTTATGGGTCTTCTTTTAAATTATCAGTCCATTATATTTAATGCAGCAGCTCCCTGTATTTGAAAATAATTAGATGTTATACCGAAGCCACGAATGAAAAAAAGGAGGAGAAAAATAAATAAAAACAGACAGGTAAAGATTGTAATTAACAATTGGGATCCGAAATTTATTGCTACTGATTAAATGACATTTTCCCATTTTTCAACAAATAACTTCATACTTGATCTTAACCCAATAGTCCACATCTGTATGGAATATAATCCAAAATGACAATTAAAATTGCAGGGAATTAAATGACTGCCAACCATATCTACATTGATTTTTCATAGTCACAACTTAAGTGGACCCGTGTCCTCACATATGTACATGCTGACATGTTTCAAGCTACACTGAACACTGAGTACCTTCATGATTGGGATTGATTTTCCTTTCTTGATGTGTCTTTCAGTAATTTTGTATATATTTGTAATAAATGCATCCATTTCCGTTTATGTATGTACTATTTTTTTCAATTTTTTTTCCTCGTTTGGAATTGTCTCTATATTCCTCATGCTTTCTGAATCTTTTGTAGGACCTAATGGCTGGATTTGATCAAGAAGCCGCTGCTGCTATTATGGCATGATTGGTTTCTTTTAAGATGGAATATGAGGTAATTATTCTTCACCTTGTTAATGAAACTTTCTATTAACCAAAAATTTAGAATATAATTTGAATTGTCATGTGGTCTCGACCGTCGATATGATTATGAAATGCATGTTACTCTAATTCCATAATTTATTGGCTTTGCATAAATAATATGAAACTACATTTAGCAACTGTGTGCCGTACTGCTAAGAAATTTGAGCTCAAAGTTGGTTTTTTAGTAATCTACTTTTATGCTAGACTTTGGTGCGCGTTTCAAGTCACTTGGTTGGTTTAGTATCCTTTTCTTATCATAGTTTGAATCCAATGGCTATAATGTTTTTAATGCCATCCAAATATTAAAATTGGATTACACACATTGGCTTATTCAAGAATACGTACAGTTTTAAATGTCAACGTACATGGACAATAGTGTATTTATGTATGCTTGCTTCCTGCGTCTCTTGACTTGTATAATATCTCAGATTTTATTATTTATTTTTGAACTATTGTATGATTAAAACTGTAAACCTCAATATTTGTCATTTTTAACATTCTCTTAGTTTTACAATTGCATCCGTTAGAAGGACTCTAGACTAACCTTCATATTTTGATTTTAAATTAGTATTTTCCGATGCTAACTGACAGTGTTTGTGAAAATGATGATGTAAAAATTGATGTTTGCTCGAATGATCATATGCATGGCCATTATTTTCAGTATAAACAATTATCCTTTCTCATAATTATTGTTGTAGGCTGATTTTGACCCCATTAGATGGCTTGATCGGTCACTGATTCGAGTATGCTCCAAATTTGGAGACTATCAGAAAGATAATCCATCTTCATTCAGCTTATCACCAAAATCGATCTTCCCTCAGTTCATATTCCACCTCAGGCGGTCTCTGTTTGTGCAGGTATGATTTTGATTTGATCAAAGTCAACATCACCTGAATGCTGAACTACCTAGTATGCATATTTCCCTTCTCAAAATATTGAGGTACGATTAAAATCAAGAAATAACTGACTTGAGGAATAAAGGTCTCATGATTGGGATATGGCAATTTTATGTTAATTGACCTTTAAATTTGAGTTTTTCCTCCAACTGAGGTTTGTATCGCTAGGTTTTTGGCATTTGAGAAAAAGGCAAAAGCATAGCTAGCTGCCAAAAGCTACAATATTCTAAAGATACATACTTGTTTTATTTGCTAAGTTAACTCCTTCCCATTACAGGTTTTCAATAATCGTCCTGATGAGACTGCATATTATAGAATGAAATCAGCAACAATAATTAAGTAGAATCATTATGTGCTAATTTTTTCTAGGGGGAAAGACACATAGAATTTCCTAGAATACTATTTGGAGACCTAAATGTGAGGGGGGCATTGGTTTAAGAAGGTTAGCAGATCTTGGAACCACTGCAAGCGTCAAACTTAACTAGAATCTACTCACAAAGAAATGTTTATGGAGCACTTGGATGACTAACAGATATATTCAGTCAAATAATCGGCTATGCAGATCAACAACAACTACTCAGTCACATTTAAACATATGATGAGAAATAGAGAATATCCAGCCATATTTTTTAATAGAGTCATTGTAAATGGTGAAACCTATGGATTAACCACATATCTTTGATAGATATTTTAGGATGGCACGTGGCAGCTATGTTTTCAACTGGAAAAATTTTCTCTGAAATTATACCTATAATACAGTATGTCCAAAAATTCTACCCGAGGCTAGAGAGGCTAAACAGTACATAGAGCCTATTACTGTTAACATACATCATGAATTTGATATCTGAGAGATTAACAACAAACTGCAATTTAATTTCTCTACAGCGTGGAACTCTATTAGATAAAAGGATGATTTAGTGGAATGGCATCAAGTTATTTGGTCCAAATTAAATGTGAAGAAAATGGCAATGTGTGCATATAAAACGGTGAACAAGAGATTATCTATAGTGGACCGTCTATCTAACTAGGGGATCCACTTAGATAGTCGTTGTCCACTGTGTTAAGCATATTGATCAGCAAACAATTAGTATGACTGTCTATCTTAATTATTTGTGAGTAGAAGCTGCTACACTATCATTGTTGGACTGAAATCAGCAACAATGTCATTTATGGAAATAAAAGGTTTTTATAACAAAATATATGACCATACTAAGAATAATGAGTTGTTACAACAACTGAACTCTTGATTTATATATAAAATTTTGTTTTTTCTTATGAAGGAATGCATATTTACTAGTTGAATGGATATATTCAACAAACAAATAGTCCTATAACTGATGCTAGATACATGAATCTTAAGATATTCATGAAAAAGTTTGATCTAATTAGCAAAAGTTTTTCTAATGTACTGACACACATATACTTATATGAATCTTACTGTTTTGAATGTATGTAACAATAATTAAAGTCTAAAAAGTCTAAAATGTATATAGTTCATCATTTTTTTTTAAAAAATGCTACTACATTATTGCTACCTATGGTTCCAGAACCGTTGTCAGAATCTGCAGTTGCTTCTAAAAGAATATTTCATGAATTAAGTGCACTCATGTCTTTATTGCATGTTGTATAATTGGATAAGTATAGCTATCATGTTGAATTGATTTTTAGGTCTGATCAAGATTGGATCAGTACTCTGCCCATTTCTGGAACTGTTTACTGTATTGAGAGGTGGCATCATCATCTTGATTCGCCATGATGGGTCAAGAACCCTGCTGTTTGAAATCTTGATCGGTGAAGCAGCACCTTGGCGAGGCAATGATAATTTTGCAACCAATAGTTATGGATGCAGAGCAATCAGGTGAGAAGATCTTGATCAAGAAGATGATGCTTTTGGCGAGGCAGTGATAATACTGCAGCCAAAGTGGACTCTAGTGATCAAGATCAATGCAACCAGATGAGGAGATGAAGATTTCTAATCTGATCCTCTTCTAGGATGGCACAGTTTGCAAGAATTGGTAAGAATTTGATATTTAGATGATTAAGAGATCGGTATACCCCCTTGTGATGATAATGCTCTGAAGGGAGAAGGATAAAAATCACCTTTTTTTCTGATTGATAATTGCCTTTTGGCTATACTAGCTCTGATACCATGAAATGAAAGATGAATTTTATTAATCTCACTGCTGCTATTTCTCGAAATTGAATCTAGTTTCAGTATTCTTCTCCCTTCTTCAGAATCTATGTCTACAGGGTATGGTGCCCTGTAAAGTGATATCGTAACCCCTAATTCCTACATTTGCACATCACCATCAGATATGTCAGTTAAGAGTAATTTTGAGCCTGTTTGGTATAGACTTATTTTAAATCTTCTAATTTGAATTATAATTTTGCCTGCACTATCTGCTACTCTCTTTTTCGTTCTGGCCTCAAAATTCAAAGCTAATTTCACGTAGCTATAAGAAAAGTTCGCTGCTGCAAATGTTCAAGCAAATTGGTTGTAGGTTCCTCTTCATTTTGCTTCTTCACATTCTCCATGTCCATTCTGCTTCTACAGACGATATTTCAGGTGAATATCTTATTTCAGGTTAAATGTTTGAATATATCTGAGTCTATCTGAGCTGGAACTTGTCACCTATTTTGCATCTATTTTTAATTGGATACTAATTGGTAAGGTGGGATTTTTTTTCCTCGGACATAATGCTAATGAGAATTTGTACCGAATTGTTAATTAGATAGTTGGAAAACTGATTATTTTTTTTCAGACCTTCCTACTAACTAGAATATTGACAAGATTTCAAACTTGTGTTAAACCTGTTACGGCTTATCCAAAATAGTGTATTTTTTTTAGTTTGATACTTGGAAAACTGATTGTGTGTTTTTAAGGTGATGTTGGCACATAAAAAAAAAGAGTTGCAATAATATTTGTTTTCTTTAATACAACATTATCTTATAGGATTGGACCATCATGCCTGTACTTGATGATATTGCAAAAATTTTATGATTTTAATTTCTTTTAGTTTCATTTATGAATAAATATTCAAATTCTAATGATGGACTAAAATGGTTGTACTTCAGTTAATCAATTATGCTTTTTTAGCATTTTCGTTTAGCAAATTGAATGCAACGCAAATGATGGTATTTTTTGTAGGCAGGTTTAGGGATTGGTGGTTTGTTTAATGTACTATTTGGAGTTATGTTTAATAACTAATTTCTTAATTAACAACTGATTATGCACAGGCAAAGGTTGATTTCTCTCATGGAAAAAATGCGGGAAAAGGAAAAATGTGGGCAGAAATGGTAGCCGAGGAAAAATGTAATGGGAAAGAGGATAAACAACTGAATTACTACCAACCAAAGAACAAACGAAGGGCATAACTACCAGAAAGTGTACGTGCTAGATCAAAAATTAAATGGGGGTAATTCTTTAATTATTCATGTTTTCGGGTCCAGGCCATATTATTTGCATTTTAAAAGATATAGAACAGGTTTTTGGAAACCAAAGAGGGATTTGAGATAAATGGTTTGTTTCTAATCAAATTTGATGATAAGGACGACTGTAATTTAATAATCCAAGGCGGTCCTTAAACCTTTAATTCAAGAATTATGGTGACTAAAAAATGGAAAATTGGGATGAAATTTGACAGAATTCACTTGACATCAAAATAGACCACTCATGTTTGATAAAATCACAGAGACTGAAAAGCGCATTGCCTTTGCCAAGGTACTAATCAAAATAGACTACTGAACTACATGAAGAACTTGAAGTAGAGACTTGTGCAGGCACTTGAATATTTCAGACACACAGTTCAGTAATCAACAACAAAAGACATTATATGGATCAATGACATAGGGATTTTAAATATGCCATTTATGTTTTCGCTGGATTGTATGTTTGACCACCACTCTATTAACTTGATTTTTATTAATGATAAATAGTAACAGATAAAGTGAAATTCATTTTATTATATTTTTTCTTCTTGTTTATAACAGTGGTGGCTACAACATCAAGGTTGGTGCAGGAACATCTATTGATATCATGAAATTCGATATGCATGGCTCTGCAGCAACACTTGGGGCTGCAAAAGCAATTGGACAAATCAAGCCTGCTGGAGTTGAGGCAAGTATTGCTTATGGCTCGCTTAAAAAATTGAAATTAAGAAAGAAAAAGAAAAAAAAGGTTCTTGTAAGTGCTGTATCCATCTTCAGACATTTTGAGAAGAGTTCTGAATATACTACTTATTAAATCTAAGAGTACTGTATTTATTAAATCTGATTATGTATTAACCCATGCACTTATGCTATTTATTAAATCTGATTATGTATTTGCCATCAAATTTAATTTTGAATGATTGTAATATTCCATGCAATAATTGTTTGTTATAATCAATAATATATATATATAGTCTATTTGAGTACTGTAATAATGGTTTCTGAGAATGACTTGTTTGCATCAGGTATAAATAGCTGATGCAATAGGGGGATTAGTTTGCATCGGTTGTTATAAAAACCTAATGCAATAGAGGGATTAGTTTGCATCGGTTTTCAACAACAACCGATGCAACAAGTTTCTTTGTTGCATCGGTTTTCATTACAACCGATGCAACAGGGGGCCGTGTCTAAGCAATCAACCATGATATTTTGCATCAGTTGTTAGTAACAACCGATGCAAAAAGGATCTTTTTGCAACGGTTTGAGAACTGATGCAAAAGTGTTAAGCCTGTTGCATCGGCTGCATATGCGTCGGCTGTTGAACTGATGCAAAAGGGGGGTAAACAACCGATGCAAATGGCCTGTTTTGTAGTAGTGTAATTAGAATTTAGTTATGACTTAAGCTTGATTAATAAGGGTTTAAGTAAGATTTATTTGTAGTTTAAGCTGGTTAAATCTATTTAAATCTTTTTAAAGGTGATTTTAAAACTGAATTGAATGTGTTTAAATAAATCTTTTTTTAAAGTGAACTGATTTCAAATCCGAAGATCTTTTATCTGGACCTTAAGTAACACTATATGATTAGGAAGACTAAATGACATTTGTTAGCAGAACAAAACACATTCTACTATAGTATAAGGATTTAATTTTGTGAACATGTATTAACAGAATAAATTCCTATTCTGCTATGAATTGATTGAATTATTTGGACGTCGATTTAGCAGGACAAATCACCCTCCTTCTATTATGTTATTTGGACATGTGTATGATAGTTAGTTCATATTGACATTTTATTCCCTGATTTGGATATGAGTTGTATTTACATACATGTTGCTTATGTAAATAACTGTTAAGTGAATTTGAATTGAAATTGAATGGTAACTTAAATTAGTACCATTGAGATTGCTAAGCCTCTTTTTGAATTTATAAAGTATGTTTTAACTTCAATTCTTAAATAAATTTAGAGTTTATAAATGATTTCCAAGTTGTGCTATTATGTTGTAAAGTTATTTATAACTAATAACTTGTTTATAAAGGGATTTTACTGAAGGTTTACTTAAAGTGTTTTACAAAAGATAATTTGTAAATGATATTTTATAAAGGAAATTTTGTAAAGGTTTATAAAGAAGTTTTATAAAGAGTTTTAATTTGGAAAGAGATTTATAAATCATTCTAGAGATTTCAAAGGAAGTTTAAATCTATTTTGGAAATTTATAAAGAGGTTTGGAATGTGAAGTAAATATGTTTAATTATAGGTGATGTTTTTAAAAGGGAATTGTTTGCTATTTAATATGGAATTTTAAAGAGGAATTTCCAAAATGTTTTTGTTAAATAATGTGAATTATTTCCAAGTTTAAAGGGAATGTTAGGGGTTCGGGAAAAATGTTTTGAAGATCTTTTGATCAGGTTTTATAAAGCGATTTTATTAACTAAGGATTAATTGATAAAGGCTTAGAGGATTTCATATGGAATTGAATCAATGTTTGATTGTTTCGTTTAATTTGATAGTTAAATTACTAACTATCAAATATGGACCAAAATGTAACTTTGGAAATATCTAGGAGAAACATGAGAATTATATGGTACAGTTACCATCGAAGGTTCTATACTACACATATAAATTCATTTGATCTTCTAGGATAAATGATATGTAAATCCGTCCACGAACGATTAAGAGGTGAACTCAGCTCTTGTCATTTATCTGTTTATTTTCTAAAGAACCGGGGTTGAATTTCTTAAAAATATTGAAAGTTTTTCATAGAGACCGAGATCGGATATGTTATCCGAAAAACCACTTCGATCCAACTCAAGCGTTTCGGAATGGAGACATCTTTAAGCATGGGATTGAAGACGGAGCCATTGAAGTATAAGGGCTGCTTGCTATTATCCTAAGGGTGATTCCAAAATGGGTAGAAGTAGTGCCTTTGGTTTGTCCTTATCCTAGGCAATTTGTCTGGATGAATGCTGGCATTGCATTACTGTCGGGGAGGGCAGTGTTAGCATTCCAAGAGGGACTGCTATTCAAAAAGTAAAATGTATCCCCAAGCCTCATCAACCGAGAATGACTAGACAGGGGAGATGCAGCAGGGCTATGTGGGTCGCACCCATTAGGTTATGTTTTCATCCTTCTAGATACGATACATATATAAATTTATGGATTGGTTGTGCATGAGATCTCAATGGAAAGGCTTGCAAAGCAACCGGGGTGATGATATATTCGGTACTATCCAGTAAGGGGTAGGCCGATCTTGTGTTGGCGGGGATCAATGAGTTCGATCTCGGTACATTTTCTAGACGTATACTGTGATGGGCGGTACCCCAGTAGCCTAGTCATTAGTTGGAATCCATTCTCCAATATGAGCTTTACAGTTTTAGTTGTATACTAAATATGTTGGAACGTGAGATGCAAGCATTCCAGCTATTTTAATAATTTACTTTGAACCCTTAGACATTGTTATAATAATCACTGAATTTCTATAAAAGTGTTTTGGTTATCACAAGGTAAAAACCCATCCGTGTTTATATGCGGCGCTGTCTTACGAGATAACTTTGATTTCAAAAGAGTTTTTAACTTAATAATTCAGTTGCTTTGAGTTTACTCATAATAGACCCATATCTGACCCAGAGTTTTATTTTCTTTCCTTAAAACTCTAGGGTGCGCAATTTTTTATGAGCATCCAAGTAGTTTAGGTTTCTACGGATGCATTTTGAAGGAGCTTGGAGCAGGAGGCTTCATCGATAGATAGTTATCGTCTAGTCTCCAATGTATATTATGCACTCTATATCTACGTATACAAACAAGCTGTTATAATTGTCCTAAGTTAGAAATTGTATTAGTATGACTCTAATGTATCATTTTGTAAATGACTTTGTAAATATTATGTTCATTAATATATGTTATTCAGTTGTGTTATGAGATTATGTGTTTGTTCCTAGTTCTTGTATATTCTATCTCCTTTCTTTCCCCTAACAATCTGTCTTTCTGGCACTTAGTTGTTCGGCATGTTAGTACCGTAGATGTATTAGTGTCGACTTCTGGAGTTCAAAAAGATTGGTCTTTACAATATTCCTATTTAAATTATACTGCCCAAGTACTAATATATTTAGGCTTGAGATTTTTATTCATGAGACATATGTGGTTCGACTCCCTTCTCATTACAACAAAGGTTATGAAGAGCGATGCTAAAGGTGGAAACATTGATGAGACTTATGGTAGTAGTCTATTAGTTTATTTGTTATTTTCTATAGTTTTTGATGTACCCATGAAATAAAAATGATGTTATAATTTTGGAATATTGTACCATGGATATGTAAAGGTGAATATGAATATTTTATTATGGTTTTAAATGGCATTTTTAATTTGTGGAAAAATAGGTACTATTGTTATTATTATATTTTATCCTTCCATTCCAAGTTTCTGAATGTGTAGATAAATAGCTCTGTATTTTTCTTTTCATCAATTAACGGCCGGCTTTGAGATGGTTCTAAATTTAGATGGGCATTTTCTAGATTGTGATTTAGGCCCGTTTCAGAGCGAGTTGTTGCAACTATATCGGAGGGAAGTCATTTAAAATAAGAGCAACTTTAGCAGAAGAAATTTAATAGTAGCAATATTCGAAAACTTAAATAGAAAGAATTTATACTAAAATAAGGGTAGTAATCTATTTAGAAACAATAAAGAAGAAAAACAAAAGAAAATTTTGAAGAGACATATTTCGACCTTCGTGAGTCGGTGCGAAAATTGTCAATAGGTCAAGAGTGACCAATAGAAGACTGCTGGGTTGCTCCAACCATTAGAAACACTAAATTGGATGTTGAAGAAAGTACCCATGGACTTTATCTATGGGTTTCCTAGAATAAGAAGAGGTAATGAAGGCATCTGGGTAAATGTAGATCAATTAAGAAAAAGTGCCCACTTTATCCCGGTGAAGTCTACTAGAACTGTAGGGTTCTTTGGGAGGGATTTATTTGAAATTGATCGATCGACTGCATGGAATTCCTGTAAGTATAGTCAGGATCGAGATCCTATCTTCTCCGGTCAATTTTGGGAAGCATCGCAAGTCGCCTTAGGAACAGAGTTGAATTTGAGCATAGCCTATCACCCATAGACAAACGGACATACCGAAAGGGTGAATCGAATTTTGGAGGATATCCTGAGAGCATGTATTTTGGAGGTTCTTGGGAAGATCATTTGCATCTGGTAGAGTTCTCTTATAATAATAGCTATCGAGCTAGCATTGGCATGGCACCCTACGAGGCTTTGTATGGACGGCCATGTAAATCACCTTCATGTTGAATTGAGACTGTAGACTGCTTAGTTCTTGGACCAGAAATGATTCAAGAAGTATCAAAAAGGTGGATATGGTCAAGGAAAGGATGAAAGAAGTCTAGGATCGATAGAAAAGTTATGGTGATCAGTGGAGAAGGGACTTAAAATTTACGGTGGGGGATTTGGTATTTGTAGAAGTTTCCCCGATGAAAGGAGTTATTAGATTCGGGAGAACAGGCAAGTTAGCACCCTAATTCATTGGTCCATTTAGAATTCTTGAGAGGATTGAACCACTGGCCTATAGGGTAAAATTGCCTAAAAGATTGCCAAAAGTCCATAATGTTTTTCATGTATCTCATCTATGAAAATATGTTGATGATCCATCGCCCATTGTAGAGACATCTGTTCAAGATGACTTGGAGATAGAACCAAATTTGACGACAGTCCGACATCCAGTTCATATTGTAGTCCGGGATGAAAGCAGATTGATAAACAAGATGGTTAAGCTTGTGAAGATTCAGTGGAGTGATGGTCCTCGTGATCGTAGTTGAGAGACTGAGGATCGTATTAGAGAATCTTACCCTGATGTAATGTCAGATTAGTTGTTTGTTGTTTGAATGCATTATGAATGTTCTATTATAGCATGGTTGATTTGCATTGTTATATAAATTTCTTGGTATAATACATACATTTTGGATTGTCTTCTGCGTATTAAGTTCAGGGACGAAATTCTTCTAAGGAAGGTAGAGTGTAATGACTCGTAAATTAATTGCTTTGTATTTAAATATTTAAATGATTTTTGAATATGTAAATAATGGATTTTAGTAACCAAATAAACATATTTTAAATATTAATTAATGATATTAAAATCATTTTTAAATTTTGTTTACAAAAATAAATTGTTCAAATAAAAATAAAAAATTTGACCGAAGAATGTTTTCAGAAATTTTCTTGCCTTTAGAAAGTCGTCGGAAACGTTGTGCACGTTTTTGTATCAGTCATACACACATTCACACACATGCACATATGTCATGAGATAGGTTAATGATAGTGTTAAAATAAATAAACCATGTTAGAAATGAAATAAAACAAGATTAGACTTAAAAAAGAAGATAAAACCAAAGTAACCTGTAACAGCCCACTTTTCTGTACCATGGATCGCAGCTCAATGGTTACGCCTCTAGAGAAATTCAAACTTAACTGCAAGCAATCTTTGCCTCTTGAATTATGCCATGAAATCGATCATAGATCACAGTTGCACAATGGTTACATCGCTATACCAACGAAAACATAACAACCGTAGGTTGTCTCTGCCCCTCGAATTATGCTATGAAAATCAACCACTTCTTTCCAAATATCTTTTTACTTCATAAATATCTTCAAATTTATTTATGAAGTTTCTTTATAAACTTCCTAATTAAATTAGAAAAATGCTCTATTATAAATCTTAAACTATTGGTAAAACTTCACTTCAGATCATTAAAGCATTTATAAGTCTCTTTTCTAAATCATTCAAAACCAAACTCCTTTTATAATATCCAAATCATTATAAACACTTTTAAATTCCCAAGTTCTCTTTCCAATTTATAAAACTTCGTCTATAAATTCTTTCTATATAACATCACTTTTTTTAATATAAACTTTACTTAATAAATTTACTTTGATAAACAGCCGTTTATTTAGAACGCTTTTAAACAACTAAGTCATTACATTAAACCTTCTTCGTTTAGTTAACTTTAAACCTTATTCAAACAATAACTTTAAAATATCTTTAATAAAATAATTAATTAACTTAACCCTATTAAATAACTTAAATAAAAATATAATTTAAAACCTTTTAAATAATAATTAAATAACTTTAAAACAAAAATTAAATAATCTTAAATGACTTTTAAAGAATAATGCTGATAAAATAATTAACTTTAAAATTATTATTTAAACAATTATTAATTATCTTTAATCACTATTAATACATAATAATTACTTTTTAAATCTTAATTAACTTAGAATAATTGTCTTAAAATCACTTTCAAATCAATAATTAGCTTTTTAGATTCAAAGGAGTTTTAACGACCACTATAGTACTTAACAGGCTACCATCTTATTCAATTAACTTTTCAAGCCAATAATAGATATCTGCATAGTCCATGCCTATGTAAATAAATCCAACACTTAACATCTTTAATTATTATATCACATATTCAAGGCGGAATATCAACTAACGGTATTAAATCAAATGTCCAAATCCATAAATAGCAAAATAAGGGTTTATTCTGCTAATTAATTGCTAAATTAAGTTAATTAGCGGAACGGTATTTTATTCCGCTTAAACAGATGTCTAATTATCATATTCGATCCAATTTAACTCAACAGTAGTTTATTTGGCCAAATAAACATCAATAATTATGGTGTATGAATTAAAACGACATTATTATTTAAAATAATGTAATTAAATTCTGTCCCTTTTCATATGTCATAAATTTATACTTGTTCAAAGCTATCAACAAATTACACTATCATGGTTTACTCACTCATACGAACCCAACACAAAAATCCACGTGTTAATTCGATTTAAAACGAACGAGATGCGAATTTTCGAAATTAACATGTTAATATATATATAACTAAAAACACCATACATAAGTTAAACCCTCAACATAGCTATCGGCCCAAAGCCCACAACGTCCTAGTCACATCCACACTCCATCTCTATCGAAATCCAACCACGAACCATCTCGTCCAGCCAGTTAAAACTCACGACCAATTTAATCATGGAAGCCCACGAAAATTCGCCACATAGTGCCGCTTTCCACCCTAAATACAACCATACCTTTCTTTTCTCCTATTGTCAACCAAAATCCGCACAAACCCAAACCCTAGCTCCCCACTTTCGTCGTTGATAGTCACGAAATGCTGCCAAAACACTCTTAAAAATACTACGACTCTCCGTGAATCCAATGACGCGAATGGCGTCAGTTAATTCCACTCGGATTGAGGGAAAACAATTTTTCAAAGATTAAAACATCTTATTCCCTCTTGCTGTAAATGGATGTTAACTAGAGCATCACTCGACGAAATCTACCATCGTCAATTGCTAAAAATAGTATGGATATATACGAACAACTTTTATTTTGGTGGATTTAGTTAAAAGTGAGTAGGCCGGGATATTTTGATTTTGAAAGTTGAGGAGGGGTTGATTTTCATGTTTGTCAAACAAAAAGGAAGAGAAAGATGAAGCTCTCTGTTATCATACACGCATATACATATCCAGACTCCGAGTGTTTTCAAGGATTAGAGAAAGTACAAGAAAATTAATAATGCGGCTGTAGCTGGGCTGGAAAGAGAAAATAGAGTGGTTGAGAAGAAAAGATGAGAGCTGAGGTCAAATCAATATATATATATATATATAACTCATTATTACGGACCCAATATATATATATATATATATATATATATAATTCATTATTACGGACCCAATGACTTAGTTTCGTTGAAATCCAAGACTGTGCCTCGGAATGCTATTTTGATATGTTAATTCAAATGAGTTATTTTTTTTCCTTTTTAAAAAAAAAATCAAATAAAGTCACTTTGAAGTCAAATTTAAAATTTTTATCATCTCCATTCTTATTAATAGAAATTAAATAAGCCTTTAAATCATTTTTATCTATATAAAAACCCAAAATTTAAATTATTTAAACGATTTTAAATTATTAAATTCAATAATTAAATTACCTAATAAATCATTATATTTTAAATTCAAGTTATTAATTTTATAAAACTAACTTTTCAACATTTAAAATTGACTAAATACTCCAAATTCAAATATCTAAAATTTTGGGTCGTTATATAACCTAAAGGAGCACTTGCCATAACCTAAGCTAGCTAGGTGAATATAAAGCATGGTGAAAATGGGGGGCCTAAGTGGGTGTGTGTGCACCTATGGGTATGGTGAGGCATGGCCTCCATATCTCATAACAATATATATTATAGTTTATTGTTTTGTTTAAATTAAATTAATCATGTACTCTTTGCCTATAAATACCCATACACACACTTTGTTCTTACTTCACACATTCATTTACTTACCTACTTCTCTCTTCTTCATGTTCATATACGTCCATGTATTAAGTTGACAAAATATAACTTTCTTCACTACAAAACTTCACATATTCATCTACAACCCCTCCTCTTACAAAAATCAAACCATAAAGTGCAAAACAGGACCCTATACCCCCACATATCCACCAAGGCCGAGCCCAAAATAGCCTTAGGCCGAGCTATATTGCAACCTACAAGCTCACACAAATGCATAAATCCGAGTTAAGGAAGTTTGCTTAGCGCTTAAGCAAGTTTGGAGAAAGTTAGCAAGCATTGCATTGTGTAAAGCATTCACCTTTGAACCATAAAGTTTAAACTATATTCATTCCTTTAATTGTAGCTATTGAATGCTTATCATATAATTGTAATGATGGTTTGGTCGATGTTTGGTTTATTACTTGAAAGATAGTCACATTTGAAAGTTAGTAAGCGGATTATTGGTTATATGGAAATATAATAGTCAAATTAATGCCATTGTCATTAAATGCTTGATATATGTTATGTTATTGTAAATCATCACGTACTTATGCTCATACCTTTGTTATGTGATGTGTGGTTGTGTTGTAAATGTCATATGCTCGAATTTTGAACTGCCCGTATAGGGATAGTCACTATATCAGCACTTTCGAAAAATAATCTTTTATCGAAAACGTTTGGTTTCATTATCGTACTTGGAATTATTTTGAAAGCTAAGAAAGTTTTGATTAATAATGTTTCCAAAAATAATTAATTATTTTACTAATGATTAATTAATTTAATTAATTTTTCAATTAATAAGGATTAAAGTTAACCAATTAAATAATTAATACTCTGTTATAAATTTAACTAATTACTCAGTTAATGATGTTTTAATTTTGATTAATCATTTTATTTAATGATGTTTAAGGCTAATTAATCTTTGGATAATGATGGATTAAGATTAATTAATTTATTAATTAATGATATTTTAAATTTAATTAACCCTTTTTAATTAACGACTTTTAAAGACTAATAAATCTATTAAAACTCAAATAAATATTTTCTAAATAAAGTTTATATTGATTAATCACTTTTAAATAATGATATTAGTTATTATTTAATTTAATTTAATTAATTGTATTATTAATAAATTGAATTAATGATGATTTAAAGGTAATTTACCCTTTTTAATTAAAGGGCATTGAAGTGAATTCATCAACTTAATTAATGAAGTTTTAAATTTTATTAGTAAATATAATAACAATGTTCTAAGTGAATAAAACCTTTTTATAACAATGTTTCAAAACAATTAAACTCTTTTAACAAAGTGTTTTAAAGCTAATACTTGTAATGTGAAGCCAAGTGCGAATTCAAATTTTTAAGAGAAAACTTTGAATTGTTTATGGAAATGAATTAATTTCCGTAAAACAATTCACTTATGGAAATGATTTATTTGCATGATTATCACTAAACATCGAAGAAGTAGATTTGTCGCTATTTCGAAAGTTAAGAATAATCATAAGACATGAATTTGACATAACACTACCTTGACTTGTACAGTATTATTGTTAACCAAGAAATAGTACAAGTTTGAATTCGATAAGTGGTGATAAGTATACAAGACTTAAGTTCCATATAGATCATTTTATATCCATGATAGTTGCTTTTCCAACTATTGATTATTTTCGCTTCTTTATTTATTTGTCACTCTAAGACGATGTGCTGCTCCTTTGAGCTTTGTTATTCTTTATCGAAAATGACTAAATCCAAAGAGCTTATGGGCGTCCAGCTATGTGGGGTTGCTTCCATTAAAATGGTATTTCATATTTCATCTAGGTTGGATTTGATTTGCGCATTTAGATGTGAAATATTTGGATTCTTAGGTAGGTTTGTTAGGGTCCGGCGGGTACTTTTCCCGAGGAAGTCATCAGGTATACGACCATCTCAAATGTATATTACTAGAGGTATATTTTAAGGGAGGCTACACCCTCCTAGTCATTTGTTGGAGATTTTTCTTTTCTAATTTGATTCGAACCTTCAAATTTCTTTCCTTATTTGCATCGGGAAGAGTCAATCACTCTTCGTGATGTTTAATTATTTATCAATTCATTATGTTTAAATGCCGATTCATGTGAGAGTAAACTTGTTCCCACCTTTCTAACCCCTAGAATGACACTTAAAAAACATCCACGGTGTTCGTGTGTCGTTGTCCAAGCATCGAAAAGATAATCATCATGGGATAAAATAAAGAACAGAAAAGAAGACCTCGCAATGAAACTGCGAAATAAACATAAAAGTAAATAGTACATTAGGTTACTCCTTAAAAAGGAGTTATCAGAGTTACAAAAAATTACTACTAATCAACTTAGGCAGTTATAGCATCATGCCCTTACATGTGCTGAAACAAAATAAACTTACACAAACTAGATAATACAGCGGAATGGATAAATAGAAGATGAAAAGCCTCTAGTTGGAACGTCGTCTTCAAAAGAGTCCAACAAAGATCTGCTACTCTCGGACACTCATTATTAAAATTCATTATTTAAATATATAAAAATCATTTAAATATTCAAATACAAAGCGATTAATTTACGATTCATTATATAACCTCATTTATCGAAAGCAAAAGGTTAAGTTAAAACGTCTAGGTTATAGTGGAAAGTCATATTAAAAATGTCTGCTTTATTTGAAGGGCGGCTACCAACAATTATTTCTTTTAGGTTATTTGGGTCGTAATCGCTAGTTGTCTCTTTTTGGGTATTGAAAACGATTACGATATGATATGACATATGTTCTTGTTGATTTTTGTGGGTTAGCTTTGGTCGTTATATGTTGTAAAACAATATAAATAAGAAAATCTTATAAGGGCACTTAACTAACGATGAAATGTAATGTAAGACTGGAATTTTATAAAACAAAATAGAAGACTAATTAAATTAGCAACCAAAATAAAGAATGCTTAAATCCAAAAAACTTTAGAATTCTAAGAAAAATAAATTTTAGCAAGTGACAGGGAAGGGTTGTCGCAAAACCATGGGTCACTATCCTTATGCCTTAAAACCTAAAATTTATAAATATGCTTATATGTTGTTTGCTATTTCGAAATAAAAGAAAAGGTTTTCAAAATTTAGGATTAACTGCGCAATGCTAGGGTCGATCTTATACGCTAACTTGTTTACTAAGTCCTGATTACGTTAAGATGTAGATTGATTTATTTTAAAGATATAATGACAAACCCTTTTGAAAAATTGTGTTAAAAAATCACACTATTTTACAAATTTGATTGAACAAGAAAAAAAGATTTTTTTGATGGAAAATGAGATGTTTCTGATTTTCAAGTGCCATATGCATAAAGTAGGGAGGGTTGACATATTAGTAAATATGAATTTTACCAATAAGTGCAACATTATACAAAACATAGATAATAACAAGGAAAATAGCTATTTTAGGTTTGGAATTTCTAATTCCATACCTTATTGATGGCCAAAAAACTTGTTTTTAAAATAATTCCATTTTAAAATTTAAAAATAAATCTCTTTATACAACTGTACTTGGAAAAGTTGAAAAAGATTTGGAGGTAAAAAAGAAAGTTCCAAGGTACAGTGAATTGATATATGAAACAAGGGTGGAAATATGAAATTATCGATTAAAATTCCTTTTCCGGCATAAGCGTATAGACTTAGGTAAATTGGATTTTTAAAATTTTAGATATTGTGTGCGAGGATTGCATGGTAGAGATCTAATGCAAAATTGTTTGAACCATACACCTATTCATATGAGTGTAGCAATTGTTGTATGAAAATAATGATTTTTGATTTTTGAAAACTTGCATACATATAAAAATGTAAGTATATATAGGTCGTCTGCATCATATTTTAAAAAAATTATTTTAAAGAATGTATTCATATAGGAGGTGCCGATTTAGCATTATTCAACATACATATCATATGTGTTGTGTTACACCATGCATTTATACATGATTGGCTACAAAAAATTAGATGTACACTAATTGGTTAGATAGTTTAGAATGGTTGCGCGTTATGTTACATAACTCAATCATTGAGAGATTTCGAAGACGTAATTCTTTTAAGAGGAGAAAAATGCAACACCCATAAAATAAATGGTAAAAAGATTAAAAAGGAATTGATAAATAATTGAATAAGCCTCAAATATGGAATTTGAGCAATGTCAGAATTTGGCTACGAAACTTGCACCATTCTATTTGTGGCGATCCTCTAGTCTACCTTTGCATATAATTTTAAGATCAGAGTTCAAATATAGAAGCTATCAGCATTTGAAGTTTTCAGATCAAAAATAATTAAAAAGGAATTCAAATAACGAAATAAATAATATCAAATGTTGGATAACCACGGGTTGGCAACCTCACTATGTCAGTCGACCGCTTACGATTTCTATTGTAGCGGCTAGGATTAAACCTTGGTCTAACAGTCTAGATTTAATAATTTATAATCTAACGAATAGTATTGATTCCAATGCCTATAAATACAAGCTTAGCCCCTCAAATTTCTTCTCGTATTTTCTCAATAGAGTAGTAGAGCTTTGCATTTTCCCTTCTCCACTATTCCTAGAAATTATAAAATTAATATATCAATACACACACACACACACATATACTGAAGAAGGGAAGAAAATGAATGAATCAATATCTCGTAAAGGTAAACTCTATAATTATAAATCTAAATTCCACCTAACTCAAATCTTCTCTCAAATTCTGTAATTCTAATAGGTATGTTTATATCTTTCAGATTTGGAGATTTAGATAGCCAGAAAGATGAATGTAAAATTATATGATTTATATATAGCATTGAAATTTATATCGTTAAATTTTATTTGGTTATTATACCTGTGCAAGATCCATTGAATTATAGGCTTTAAATGAACATGTTTAATTTAAATCTCATATGTAAATTATGTAATTGTGATGGAATGACATATACACCATAATCTAGAAATTTTGAAATTAGTCCCTATAAATTTTAAAGTTTGATGTTGATAAGATTATGAAGTTTATTATGGATTTATGTTAATTGGGTTGTTTAGTATTCATTTGGAATCCCCTGATTCAATAGGACATGTAAGTTTTTATATTTTAATTTACCAGGAGTGTTGAATTCCAATTAGTTATATCTATTTCTATGTAAATTTTCATAAACTATCCAACTTTTATTTATAAAAAGTACGTCGTTTGGAATAATACGAATTATATCAAAATGAAAGAAATGTGTAGAATATGGATGTCCTCTTTCTTAATTTGTACTATAACAGAAATGAAAACAGATAATTTCTTATATTTTCAAACAGAGCAAAGGTGTCAATTTTAGATAGTTTGTGGAAATTTATAACGGTAATAATTTTCCTTTTTTGGATGGATAGCTTCAACATATTAAAATTTGGAAACAAATATTATTTATAGAATGAACATATAAGTGTAAATTCGGAAATCCCTCAATGTAGAAATTAAAGAGTTATATATAAACACGCACATGCATACACATGTATAGTCACATCTACCAATTAAAAATATAAATATACATACGACAATGTATAAAGTGTAACAAATAAATATACATCGGTTCTTGCACTAATTACAATTAAAATATTTAGATATTAATAATGTAATAAATCATAGGGTTATGAGGTTGCAATGAAGAAGGGGTAATGACTCTGATATTAATGAATAATAATTACAAAATTAATAAACAGTAAATATGCAGTTAATAGGAAGTTATAGAAATCAAATGGGGATATAGATGCATTTAATGGGATTAATTACAGAGCTAAGCATGAAATTTAAGGAGAAAACGAAATAGGCATAATAAGTTAGATATGAAATAAGTAAACTAATATCATTAGTGATTGTAACTTAAATAATGATGACCATTTATAAAGGACAAATAATTGGAAGTGAAGAAACAAATGACAATTAAGTGACATAAATGGAAATGAAGAATAAATGAAATAATCTTATAAGATATGAATAAGTTCGTATCAAATAAATAATTAGTAGTAATAAATAAACTTAAAAGGCATAATAATAATTTCTATAGTGGAAACTATACAGCCTCGATAATATGTTATGACGGGAATGTATTAGTAGGCCTAGCCTAATATTTAAGTTAATTAAAATTAGCTTGGAATAGTATGGATTGGGATGCAAGGTCAATAAAGCCACATAATAGAAGTCTACCCTTCACCTGGAGGCTACCAGTAGATGTGTATACGTACTGTTTGATAGAGTTAGGGGCATGCCCTAAGGAAAATTCTGTAATTTATTGTAAATTAATTAACTTTGTACTCAATTCTCGTTTGTCATAAATGTGTTTTTGTTTCTGCTATATATTTGTTATAATGTATTATAAATAATTAAATATTTAATTAAAATATATTTAACGGAAAATCTATAAGTGGTGTGTTTGTGACAGCAATTACAAATAGTTGTAATCATGAGTACTATATTACAATATAATAAACGCATCATTTTAAATATTCCTAGTCAAGATGCATTAAGATTGGATATCGATGTATCTATTGAGACTAGAATACGCAGCGCTCCCCAAATGTTGGACAACGTATTACTCATCACTGCTGCGGGAACCAAAGGGTTATGTATCGACAGTTATTGGATAATTATGGAATGAATTAGTCGATAGTTTTCTGTTGGTTATTATAATTTAGGTCAAACAGAAAATATCGAATTGATTAATATACATAATTCTCTTGACTTGTGGATACTGTAGGATCGATTTCACCCTAGAGGGGGGTGAATAGGGTGATAGTGTTAATTATAAAAATTAATTGCGGAAGCTTATAAACTAATATTAACACAGATCACAGAATATTACCAGCACAGAAATAAATAGCAGAATAATAAAATGCAGAACAAAACAACAGAGAATTTACCCAGCTTCGGCAAAACCCTGCCTACGTGCTGCCCCAAGGTTTCTACTAGAAATTAGATAGTCCCTCGCTTACACACGTAAACTCGCTATACCCGCTATTGACTAATCTAACTCTACGCTCAAAACCTTGCCACAACTCAACTACCGAGTTGCGAATTCTCAAGCTACGCCACGTAGCTTGTCCCCTAGTCACACGACTAGAAAATTTAAACGGTTCAAAATTTAAAAACAAATTTAAAAATAAAAACCCTAATTAAAAAACTAAAATAAGCTATAGCCTCTTTTAACAAACAAGTCCCCTTTTATAAAAAAACACGCCGCCCAATTTTTTCTTTAACCCGAATCTCTTTTATTTTCTTTGTGATAATGTCGGCTTGTTCTTCCTTCTGAGATTAGGGCTTCGGCTCTTGTTTGTTCCTCTTCCTTCAATTAATTAGGGCTAGAATCGAAGATGCCGATATTATATTAATCGATCGATTTTGTGATTTTCGTCTTTGCCCTGTCGATCGACTGCCTCCTTGTACCTTGCTTCGGCTACTTCGATTGATCGAGTTCGATTACAATTTTGGTGAGTACTTTATTCCTTTTGCTTTCTGATTGAATGCTTGAACTCGATTAATTGCCGATGATGTTTTGTGGTAATTTATAGGATTCCAGTTCCTATAATTTCGTCGTATATATTTATTTGACTTCGTCTGATAATTATGCTTGAATTTTTCTCGGCTGTACGATTTTGATCGAATGCTGTGATTCATTTTTGACTTATTCAAATTCGTATAATTGATGGCTTGGCTATTTGATAATCACAGCATCAATTTTCTTTGACTTCGGTATCCTTTGTTGGCCACGGCTTCGATTTTTGACTTTGTCAATTACCTTTGCTACCTCGATTTTGACTTGTTCATTATATGACTTCGGTCATGATTTGTTCATCTTGAAATTGTTTTGATCACGGCTTTGAATTCTGATGCTTGATAAAATTGATTTGCTATTTTTTGTAGCATACTCGACTTTGGTCATTTGTTTTGAAAACTGCAGCTTGATGCTTGCATCCCTCTTGCTGTTCACAGCCATTACATCCTTACTGCCATGTTGTTTGCAACTGTGTTGCACACTTTCATCATTGCTGCCTGGTCAACTTGACATTGTTGATCTTGGTGGCATATTTGCTTGTTGTTGATTGGATCACTATGCAGTCTGCATTGAACTGTAGCTTGCAATGTGCATTTATCTTTGTTGCTGCATTTCAACCTGTAACTTGAATTTCACTGTCCGCTGTAGTTTGAACAATGCATTTGGACTTGAATCTGTAATCTTCCTCATGTATACACATGCATATGTGTAACGACCCAGAATTTTGAACAATTTAAATTGAAAATATTTAATTATTTTTAAATATTTGAATAATGGTTTGGATTGAATTTCCATTATAACTTTGAATTTAACGATTAAATTATAAAATTTAATCTATTGAAAGTTGAATAAAATTTTGAATCTTAAATTTTAAGCTGATTTAAAATATTTCAAAGGCTTGTAAAATTTATATTGATAATACTGAAGATAATAGAAGCTTCAGATTTGAAATTAATAGTGAATTGTTCAGTTTTGAATTTATATCGTTTAAATCGTTATTTAAAAATAGCCTTCCGAGGCACAGTCTTGGAATTCGACGAAACCAGTTCCATTGAGTCCGGAATATTGAATTATAGCCGGGTTTCAAATTTCATAGCATTTGGAGTTTATATGTGGACACACGTTGAGTAAACGCATTTAAATTTGAATCAAATTTAATTTGAATTTAAATATATAAATTGTCAACATCAGCCACCCTACTTTCTTTAAGCAGACCTATTTCCTAAACCATCACGTACTCTTGTTCCCCATCTCTCTGTAAAAATCACGCAACCACTCCGTTTTAAAATATAACCGAAGCCCCTTTACTCATTCAAAATCAAAACGCAGGAGAAAAAAAAATGGCCAAAGTCTCAGTAACAAAAGAAAAAAAATTATACAGCAATTTCAAAATTTTAATGGCCGTAAGCTGTTTTCTCCCTTCATTCTCTTTTTCTCTTCATCAAAGCTCGAATTCGACATTAATAAAAAAAAATCACGGCAGCTTCAAAAAAAAATGGCCGAAGCCCTAAATCGTTCGCGTGGCGTTGAGGCATGATGGCGCGGTGCTTGGAGTCTGGGCGAATCGCGTGTTCGCAGGTGGGGCTGGGTGGATCGTGGGCGGCGGCGGCTTCAAGCAAGCAGCGCCGCGCGCGTAGGCCGAAGTCGCGAATGGCGGCGCCGGCGGCATGATTTTGGGCGAGTGCTTGGTCGCGATGGTCGAGGGTCGTGACGAGTGATGGGCGGCGATGCTCGATCGATTTATACTGTGAGGTATAATTTACTTCTTAGATCCTAAAGTTTTTTTTTATATAATTACAGTAAGATTATTACTGTTTAAAATTGCAGAAGAGTTTACAGTAAAAGGAAATTAAAATTAAATTTTGCTATTTATAATTTTTACGGGAAAACAGAAAAATAAAGGCACATGTGTATTTACATAGGGTTTATGAATAGAAATTGCAGATAACCATATAAGATATTTCGTTATAAATAAGCAGAAAGATAATTTATAAAAGAAAATTTGTTAGAAATTTAATTTGTTAGGTGAAAAAAATTTATTAAAGGAAAATTAGTTAAAATAAAATTTTGGTTAAGTAAATAAATTGAACGATAATTTTAGTGTTCGATTTAATTCGAATATTAATGAATTGTATAATTATTTATACAAGGTATAATCTGTGAAGAAAACAACCTGAAAAGGGAATGGATTGCAAATAATAGCAAAGGTGAGAACTTCTCACTCAAAAGGGTTTGTTAAATTTTAAATAGTTATATTTAAAATTTGTTGATTGATTGATTGATTGCTTGATTGTGATATTAGATATAGTAGGATATATCTATATATAGCAATATATATATATATATATATATATATATTGGCATATGTATATATTGCAGTTGATTGATTTCCCGCCTTGTATAGCGGATGAGACCCTATTGCGCCGCCTATTAAGCGGATATATATTTTATAAATCCCATATACCGCGATATTCCACCTTGAAGTGGAATTGGTATTGTGCTAACATCTGTGGATGCAGGGAAACAGGTTGGAGGGATCCAACTGGATTCCTCACAAATATTTATATGATTATAGATATTGTGTGATTATTGATTATCATATTGATATATGATATTTGTGCCATGATTGACTATTGGATGCTATTGCATCATAAGACTCATTTTTAAATAGTATTTTTAACGATTTTGAATAATAAAGGATTTGAAATTGATTTTTCCAAAGTATATGTTTTTATTGAAATTTTGAGTTGCTTCATTTCTAATTAAATTAAAATTTTAATTTTTAAAGTTATAGAATTTAAGATTTTTGTGAAATATAACCAAAGGTAGTTTTTAAAAATAAATAGATTTATATAATAATTTAAATTGGATTTTTGAATTATTATAAAGGATGAATATAAAAGATTATAAATTGATATTTATAAATAAAAATATTGGAAGTATAAACGAGTTTATTATGTGTTAAAATGAAGTATGAAATGGATCATTTAAAATTATAGATTTATAAATTGTAAAAGTTATAAAATGAATAGATATTGAAAATAAAAGATTCATGAGTCATTAACTTATAAAATGGATTTTGGGCATTGAAATGAGATATTTATAGAAATTGTAAATAAAGGAATTTTTTTATACGTTGAAATTGTCATGGAATATAAAAGAATCTTATAAGCAATAAGATTTGGAATTTGTGAAGCTTAAAAAGAACGACTTGGTAAATGAATGAATGAATTATAAGTAATCAACTTATAATATGAACCTTTGGTATGAAATTGAGTTATATAATTTGAATTGGATGGATAAAGGAAATTTATAAATCGAAGTTTATAAAAAGGAATAGAATTTATAAACATTGTTTATAAATTCGTAATCAATTGAATTTGATCAATTGAATATAAAAGTTTATTAAAGGAGTTATATTCACGTTTTTGAACAGTGAATATATCATTAAATAAAAGGGATATCTTTTGGGAAAAGAATGTTTTAAATAGAATTTAAAACGATTTAAAGATGTTTTAAAATGCATCAAGTATCGAAAACATAGATTTCAACATTCATTGTTGAAATAGACGTTTTCGAGAAATAGAAGGAAAGGAAAACATAGATTTCAACATTCATTGTTGAAATAGACGTTTTCGAGAAAATAAGGAAATAATGGACTATAACACTGTTGTTATAGTAAATGATTTCCGAAAGGAAATATTTTTGTATAGTATTGGGATTTATATATCTATTTAATTTCGAATCCCTATACTAGTGATTTTGGGTTGTCGTAACGATGTTTTGCGCAACATTCGTTTTGACCCAAATAAATGTGAATAAAAGAATGTTTTCCATAAACAAATGAAATATATACTTAACTGTGGGTTAAGTATATTGAATATTTTCAAGTTGTTGAAAATAAATAAGATTTATGAAATACTTATTATTAAATAAGTATGGAAATGCTTTTCCAATATGAAATGAAACGTTTTTGAGAATTTATCTTCTTAAAAATAAATTGGAATTGAATAATTGAATCTATTGAAAACTGTAGATCAATAGATAATTTGAAATATAAATTCACTATGGAAATTTTAAATGAAAAGGGAAAATTGGTTTCAAGATAAACGTTGTTAACTTTGAAGTGTCGAAAATTTTATATCTTGTAAAGATATTTTTAGGGAAATAAATAATTTGGAAAATTATTTGGAATCTGATGATGTTGCTCATCTTTATTGATAGTTAAATAACCAACTATTAATATTTACCTTTAAATAGGTATTTGTTGTGATTGCTTGAATTGAATGCCACACTTATTTTAAAATAAGCGCTCACTATTCGGGTTAACCGGGAAAGGACCATGGGGTCGTATAACCCATTCCGAATAGTGATACGTCGTTATGCATTGCATTTGAAGACCGGTGTTAAAGACCGGATAATTGTGAAAACGGAAGGATTACCGTCGAGTTACTCTGCATCGGCTGATCTCCGGTACAGAGGTTTTATCACCCTTAGTGACGGGAAGTCCCGACGTGATTAATAAATATCCGGATTGCAAGGACTTCTTTGTAAGTGCCTTCGGTTCTGTTCGAGCCCGGAACAGACTTGTATGGATTGTATGTCTGACATTACAAGTTGAGATATAAAGCTGATTTCTTTCAAATATATTTCTGTTGGTGGCGGAGAATTTATTCTTTTAGCTTAACACCCTTCTCTGAGACGTACGAGCTCAGAGGTTATATAGTTGAAGGTTATTAGTGATATACTCCCAATTTGGTAGTGTGGCATGCTGAGTGATGCTGTGAAATGATCATTGGTTGATCGTTTGTGATAGGATCATTTGTTTGATCGTCTATCTTGATGATCATTGCTTTGATCATTTGTTGACCCAAAGCACTGCTTTTGTAAAGCGTGGCTTTGTGGACGAGACTTCATCGAGCCTCACACCCCGGAAATGGTCAAAACAGGAAAGATGCAGCAAGGTTATTAGGGGGTAGCACCCCTTTAGTGTATGTCATTCCTTCTGGATAGAGGTGGTATCATGGTATGGAGCCCAGATACTTAACCTATGTGGTTACTGCAAATTTATTACTTTGTGGTTGTTGGAAATCGGGGATCCTCGGATATAGATCGGTTACGATCGGGGAATGACATATTCGTGTCAGTAGTTACCCAGTTAGGGGTAACCCGGGCTTGTGTTGGCAGAGATCCGGTTAGGTTCTCGGGACGTCATTCCAGAGGCGTTTCCATGTGGCAATGGGAAGTTCCTTGGCCTGACCATTTGTTGGAAATCCAAAGAAACAATACGAGCCTTGTACGGTTTTAGTTGTATTACCTGCTATGGAATGTGGCGGTAACCTGCTATTGAACATAGTAGCTATAGTAGGCATAAGTGCGGAATGCCTATGCTGGCTAAGATTTATATTCTACTTTCGAAATTGTTTTCTACACTATGCACTAATAATAATATCAAAAATGATTTGATTTTATGCGAATCAAGCATCTTTGACTATCATAAGGAGAAATCTCCTCCGATTCTGCGTTTGCATTGTGTGTCTGTGCGGAAGGCCTTATGGTAGTCTCATTTTTTTAAAAAGCATTGCGAGTTTATTTAAAAATTATCCTATCCTTTGTTTTAAAGATGAATAACCGTTTTAAGTTCTCACACCAGTCACATGACTGACCTGGAGTTTATTGTTCCCTTCCTAAACTCTGGGTGCCCACCAATTTCCACACGTGCAGTCTAGAGTTTGGTTATCAGGTTATTCTGGATTTAGGAGTGCTATGGAGCTCAGGAGGCGAGCTGCATATCGAGACGTACTACTTGTATATGATATTATACTATGTATTATTCCGCTGTGTATTCTGTATGAGGACAAGTTTATATAACTGTCCATTGATGTATTACTCTGTTGTCTATTGTTGTTGTAAACTCTGATAATGATGTAATGTATAAAATGTATAGTTCTTGGTTTAAAGATTATTCATTTATTTATTATATGTTGTTCCGCTGCGACTGTGAGATTCTGATATTGTTTCTGTTGCTGTTCTGTTTTCTTCTTCTCTCTTCCTTCTCTCTTCTTCTATCTCTTTCTTCTTTCTTAAACCCTCGTGGTTCGATTTTCCGGCTTTCGATTAGGCGGCATTTGATACAATGGACGTATTAATGTCGATTTTCGAAAGTCGAAGAATCGGGTCCTGACAATATGTATGTGTGTGTGTATGCTTGTGTTGGTTCATTGGTTTACTGGTGCATGCATGTTGCTTGTGTATACTTGTGTGGTGGTGCACTTTGCATATGAACTTGGTTTGCACTGGCTGTTGTCTTTGTGGTCACTTGTGCAGTTTGTCGAGTTGCATTTGTTAGTTAAGTCGTGTACTTGGTCTCTTCACTGTGTTCTCTTCATGCCTGACTTGATGTTTGTAACATGTGGTTTCGTGCTTCATGCATATACTCTGTTCATATCTTCTTGGTGGCATTTCTTTGGTCTGCACTGCTTGTTGATGTTTGGTCTGTGTAGTTGCATTATTCATTATGTTGGTCGAGCTTGCATTCTTTGTTGGCACTTTTGAATGTTTGCAGCTTGGTCTTGAGTTGTTTAATGAAGATGTTGAACTTGCATACTTCATGTAGCCTTCATGTTTGGTCTGACCTTTGCACATATGACTCTCTTCATGTTGCAGCTGATTTTTTTATTTTGATGTTGCCACTGTCTTCTTTGTACTAGCACACTTGCTCTTGTTGGCTGCGCACATGAGTTGGCGAGGCAGTGCACACATGTATGAATGTACACGTGTGTATTGCAGCCACTTATGATTACCTGTCCCTGTAATATTATCAAGTGTATATATCGGCGTGCACGGCTTTGTGACATATACAGTAATACACTGTGTATGTCACAAGTTGTTCGTGTATGATGAATTCAAATTTAAATTATGACGAACGAACCTAATAACTGAGGCAAATCATATTTTCAAAATTAACTTTTATTTTTGAATTGCAAAAATATTTCTTTTTCAATTTTACTGCGTTAGTTTATATTTTTGCAGATTTCTCAGATGCTGGATTCAAACTGGAATGCAGTTGAAGATAAAAATACGAGTGTGAGTGATATGTAGTGAGGTGCTGATGTAAATGTGAAAAATGTGATGTAATCAAAGTTGTATAGTTATAGTGAGAGCTTGAAATTGTACTATTCAAAAATGTAATAAATATTTGTTTGAATAAAATATCTGTTTGAACCCAAATTCTGTGTAATTTATTTTATTTAACAAATATTTGTTTAATCTGTGAAAAATAGAATAGTATATTAACAAATACATTTAAACGAATGTATATATGTTTATTATCATCAAACAGAAATCATATAAGCGCATATTCAACAATCTTCCCCTTTTGATGATAACAAACATATATTTAAGATTTTGAATATGTTAAATGTATTTGATCATAGATATATCCTAATTGCTCTCCCTATTTAAATGCTTCCTCTCTACACAAAGCTCCCCCTACATATATGCATACAAATAAAAATATGCAAATGAGTCTAGATGCAAATAGAAAATTATTTGACCTTTGCTTGATTTTATTTGATAAAATCTTAACTTTTCTCTCTCCCTTTTGTTATCAGCAAAAGAATAATAGTGTTAGAGAAAATAGAGATAAAGTTATCGATATTAATTCAACATTAAAACTCAATTGAATATAAATATTAAATTTCAATAAAAAATCAAACAAAAATCATAAATATTTGGTTAAGCGCATATTCCACTTTTAGAATGATGGAAATGATGTCATCATATAAAACCATACAGTTGTGTCTATTTGTGGTATATTTATATCAGGAATTTGAATAACTACTAACCATGCATAACCGTTGGGACTTTTAAATGAGATTAGTAGTATTCCAATTTTATTAAAAAAAATGAATTCAAGTATCTTCTAACCACGCATAACCGTGAGGACTTTTAAATGGGATTAGAATCACTTGTTTATTTTAAAAAAAATCAACTTTTGATATGCGTTCCATACATGCATAACCGTGAGGACTTTTAAATGAGCATGGAAGCACATAACAAATTCCAAGTAATTCACCCATGCATAACCGTGAGGACTTTTAAATGAGAGTGAATACTTTGGTATTTATTATTATTATTATTACCCTTTTTTTTAAAAAAAAATGTGAAACTGAAAAACGAACGATTCCTGTTTAAAGTACCACAGATTGACAAACTATATAGAATTTTGATGAGTGATGGTCGTTAGAAATATGATAGATATTGAGATGGTCATGGAATTTTTACCAACAAAAAGTTTTATAACTCTTGTTTAAATTTCTAAAGAAATTTTCTAATTATACTTTCTCGAGTTATAATATATGATCAATATCAACACTCATCACTTTTTCAATCACTATTTTTCTTTTCGATAATCATTTGGGAGTCAGATTAGTCAAAATAGTCATTTAAAATCAAATTCAAAAAATAATTATGAAATTAATTTTTCAAAATGACTAATCTGAAAATATGGTCAAAAATGATTTTCTCGAGGGGGTTTTATAAGAAAATTTTCTGCAATTTGAAAATTATTTGAAATGAAAAATATGCAGATATTTTCTTTGAAAAACGATGCAGTTACTAAATGTCTCAACAAAAAAAAAATCACGTTTCACTAGTAATTTTTCTATCAACTAGATTACCAGTGAAATCTGCATCTGAATTTCTCTTTCACTCAAAAAATTATTATCAATTGAATTTTATAGACCAAAACATGAAGTGTGCACCAAAAATTTCAAATTCAATTTTAACAACAATTTAAATGACATTCTTTTGAATTTGAAATGAAGCCGTGTTAATAATCAGAAAACCATGAATATAGAGTTAGCCGAATTATAACCAAATGTATTATTATCAACAAAACACTATTTTTAATCCAAAATGATATATATGAAGTAATTCAAAGAATCTAGAGATTTTTATAGTGTTTTTGGCATAAGAATATAATTGGCCAACAATGTTGAATAAGTCAAAGTCAAAATCACCATCTTTTCATCATCTCAATACTGGCTGATTTTAATTTAGAATACGGTGCAGATTATCACATTTAATATATCATTTAAAACATACCATTACCTGTTTTACCTTTACGATATTTTTCATTGTTGTCCGTTGTGATTCTGTCACCTTTATACTAGGCTAAGGAACTTTGCTTCGTCGTCCGTTGTGTTTCTGGAACAGCCAAAAAATCCAAAGAACACTGTTGTTGTTCCTTAGCCTGCCACCACACCTACACGATGAAAGATTTATTTGACCTATTTGTTTTTATAGGTCCATGGTTGTTAGTGGCAGAAAATTTTGAAAAACAATTTTGTAAAGACCCAAAACTATTTATAATTGTTCCCTTTGGCACCCAAATTTGTTTAACTTTGAGAGATTTTATATTTGTGCCTTTTGGAACCCAAATCGGTATAGTTTTCACATGTTTGGGTCTATACAAACAATTATTGTGATCGTGTCCAAATTTTCTACAAATTGTGCACATAGAATTAACTTGATTAATATTGTTTTCAACAATTTTCGAATTATTATATCCAAGTCCTTGTCTAACCGTATTAACAGTTTGCTTTCCTAATAGCATATTCAACGATTTTTCACTTTTTGAAAATTTATCTAAAGTCGTTGACAATTGTTGGACTTGTGTTTTGAGAGATTCATTTTCATTTAACAATTGAGTGCACTTTTTGATAGAATTCTCTCTCCTTGTATTTTCACTTTCTTTTAAAATCATAATTTCATTTTCAAGTGATTTTATATTGATTTCTGATTTTCTAATTTCTTCTTCGAATGTTGGACACTTATCACACTTAGGGATTCTACGTTGATAGTTCTTAACTAATCGATCAAGTAGTTCATTGCATTCTATCAAAGTATCCTTTTGAGATTCAAATTTGGCGTATTTTTCCCTAAGTCGTTCAAAACAGCCATTTACTTCGTGGAAATAAATAAGTAATTCAAAGTGAGTAAGTTTTGATACCTCGCTTGGCTCGTCATCGTCGCTATCAGTTATATTCCCGTGAAGGCACATATCTGCTTTCTCACTCTCACTGCTAGAACTTTGATTATCTTCATCACTTGTATTCCACGTGGCTGCAAAACTTTTCCTTTTTGATTTCTTTTTAAAGTCACGTTGATTTTGAGGACAATTGGGCTTAATGTGTCCGGGTTGGTTGCACTTGTGACAGATGATCTTCTGTTCTTCAGAGTAGTCTAGTGCTTTAGCTATTCTGCTTTTAGCTTTTTGAATTCGAGCTGAATTTCCATATTTGTAATTCCACTTTTTGAATTTCTTTATTAATAGCTCCAATTCTGCTGCTGCATCATCATCGTCATCGTCATCACTTTCAGTTGTTCCTTTGAGAGCTATTGATTTCTTTCGAGTATCTCCTCCTTCACGCTCTTCCTTGAATTTCATTTCTAGCTCATAAGTGGTGAGATTTCCGATGAGTTCTTCAACTTTGAGTTGTTTTAAATCTTTCGATTCTTGAATGGCAGTTACTTTTGCTTCAAAGCTTCGTGGAAGGACTCTGAGGATTTTCCAGACTATCTCCAACTCTGTTTATGATTTTCCAAGAGCTTTTGATTTGTATACGATATTGGAAAGTCGTCCGTACATCTCTTTGACATTTTCTTCCTTTGCCATTGTGAAGTTCTCGTATTCGCTGCTTAGCATGGCAAGGCGAGATTCTTTGACTTGAGATGTTCCTTCGTGAGTCACTTCTAGTGTGTGCCATATTTCCTGTGCAGTTAGACAATGTGAGACACAATTAAATTCAAATTGATCTAATGAACAGATAATAGAATTCATAGCTTTGGCATTAGTATTTTGTAATTTATTTTCTAGTTCTGTCCACTGTTCCTTTGGTTTCTCTATTTCCTGATTATCTACAGTTATAGTTGGTATTCTATAACCTGTCTCAACAATATTCCAAGCATCAATGGTTTTCAGAAAAATTTGCATTCTATTTTTCCAGTAAGCATATTCACCATTGAACATTGGTGGTCTAACTATGGATTGACTCTCAGCAAAAGCAGTAGTAATAGAAACCATTTTAAAAATTCAACTTTTTAAAACAAAAACCGATTTTTTTATATTTTTTTTGAAACACGAATTTTTAAAACAAAAATTGATTTTTGTAAAATCAAATTTTTAAAACAAAACGGCTTTTGTTCCTTGCTCTGATACCACTTGTAGGATCGATTTCACCCTAGAGGGGGGGGGTGAATAGGGTGATAGTGTTAATTATAAAAATTAATTGCGGAAGCTTATAAACTAATATTAACACAGATCACAGAATATTACCAGCACAGAAATAAATAGCAGAATAATAAAATGCAGAACAGAACAACAGAGAATTTACCCAGCTTCGGCAAAACCCTGCCTACGTGCTGCCCCCAAGATTTCTACTAGAAATTAGATAGTCCCTCGCTTACACGCGTAAACTCGCTATACCCGCTATTGACTAATCTAACTCTACGCTCAAAACCTTGCCACAACTCAACTACCGAGTTGCGAATTCTCAAGCTACGCCACGTAGCTTGTCCCCTAGTCACACGACTAGAAAATTTAAACGGTTCAAAATTTAAAAACAAATTTAAACAGAAATTTAAAAATAAAAACCCTAATTAAAAAACTAAAATAAGCTATAGCCTCTTTTAACAAACAAGGCCCCTTTTATAAAAAAACACGCCGGCCCAATTTTTTCTTTAACCCGAATCTCTTTTATTTTCTTTGTGATAATGTCGGCTTGTTCTTCCTTCTGAGATTAGGGCTTTGGCTCTTGTTTGTTCCTCTTCCTTCAATTAATTAGGGCTAGAATCGAAGATGCCGATATTATATTAATCGATCGATTTTGTGATTTTCGTCTTTGCCCTGTCGATCGACTGCCTCCTTGTACCTTGCTTCGGCTACTTCGATTGATCGAGTTCGATTACAATTTTGGTGAGTACTTTATTCCTTTTGCTTTCTGATTGAATGCTTGAACTCGATTAATTGCCGATGATGTTTTATGGTAATTTATAGGATTCCAGTTCCTATAATTTCGTCGTATATATTTATTTGACTTCGTCTGATAATTATGCTTGAATTCTTCTTGGCTGTACGATTTTGATCGAATGCTGTGATTCATTTTTGACTTATTCAAATTCGTATAACTGATGGCTTGGCTACTTGATAATCACGACATCAATTTTCTTTGACTTCGGTATCCTTTGTTGGCCACGGCTTCGATTTTTGACTTTGTCAATTACCTTTGCTACCTCGATTTTGACTTGTTCATTATACGACTTCGGTCATGATTTGTTCATCTTGAAATTGTTTTGATCATGGCTTTGAATTCTGATGCTTGATAAAATTTATTTGCTATTTTTTGTAGCATACTCGACTTTGGTCATTTGTTTTGAAAACTGCAGCTTGATGCTTGCATCCCTCTTGCTGTTCACAGCCATTACATCCTTACTGCCATGTTGTTTGCAACTGTGTTGCACTTGCACACTTTCATCATTGCTGCCTGGTCGACTTGACATTGTTGATCTTGGTGGCATATTTGCTTGTTGTTGATTGGATCATTATGCAGTCTGCGTTGAACTGTAGCTTGCAATGTGCATTCATCTTTGTTGCTGCATTTCAACCTGTAACTTGAATTTCACTGTCCGCTGTAGTTTGAACTGTGCATTTGGACTTGAATCTGTAATCTTCCTCATGTCTACACATGCATATGTATGTGTGTGTGTGTGTATGCTTGTGTTGGTTCATTGGTTTACTGGTGCATGCATGTTGCTTGTGTATACTTGTGTGGTGGTGCACTTTGCATATTAACTTGGTTTGCACTGGCTGTTGTCTTTGTGGTCACTTGTGCAGTTTGTCGAGTTGCATTTGTTAGTTAAGTCGTGTACTTGGTCTCTTCACTGTGTTCTCTTCATGCCTGACTTGATGTTTGTAACTTGTGGTTTCGTGCTTCATGCATGTACTCTGTTCATATGTTCTTGGTGGCATTTCTTTGGTCTGCACTGCTTGTTGATGTTTGGTCTGTGTAGTTGCAGTATTCATTATGTTGGTCGAGCTTGCATTCTTTGTTGGCACTTTTGAATGTTTGCAGCTTGGTCTTGAGTTGTTTAATGAAGAGGTTGAACTTGCATACTTCATGTAGCCTTCATGTTTGGTCTGACCTTTGCACATATGACTCTCTTCATGTTGCAGCTGATTTTTTTATTTTGATGTTGCCACTGTCTTCTTTGTACTAGCACACTTGCTCTTGTTGGCTGCGCACATGAGTTGGCGAGGCAGTGCACACGTGTATGAATGTACACGTGTGTATTGCAGCCACTTATGATTACCTGTCCCTGTAATATTATCAAGTGTATATATCGGCATGCACGGCCTTGTGGCATATACAGTAATACGCTGTGTATGTCACAAGTTGTTCGTGTATGATGAATTCAAATTTAAATTATGATGAACAAACCAAATAACTGAGGCAAATCATATTTTCAAAATTATCTTTTATTTTTGAATTGCAAAAATATTTCTTTTTCAATTTTACTGCGTTAGTTTATATTTTTGCAGATTTCTCAGATGCTGGATTCAAACTGGAATGCAGTTGAAGATAAAAATACGAGTGTGAGTGATATGTAGTGAGGTGTTGATGTAAATGTGAAAAATGTGATGTAATCAAAGTTGCATAGTTATAGTGAGAGCTTGAAATTGTACTATTCAAAAATGTAATAAATATTTGTTTGAATAAAATATCTGTTTGAATTCAAATTCTATGTAATTTATTTTATTTAACAAATATTTATTTAATCTGTAAAAAGTAGAATAGTATATTAACAAATACATTTAAACGAATGTATATATGTTTATTATCATCAAACAAAAATCATATAAGCGCATATTCAACAAATACTATCGATCTTCAATATGAAAGTCTGCTTTAATTATAGTCAAATCATGGCACGACATCCAATGAGTGATTATAGTTAGATCAAGTGAAAGTATTGGAAGTGAAAATTGTGCTTAATGGAAGGACTTATTTGTTAAATTAATCTTGGTTTAGATCTAAAAATACACGGTAGTTTTATTTGGAAAATAAATTGAAAATTTTATGCCAACCAATCACATAATTACAAGTAGGCAGGTTAAATAGAATGTATGTGCTTTAATTGGCATTAAATCAGTTTTACCCAGAAAAGTGGGTTCCTCTCTTTCATAAGCACCTTTCGATTCATTGCTTTCGCTTTCAATCAAGTTGAAACCTACCAGGTCGAAACCCATGAAGACGAAACCAATACACAAGTATCAATATTGGTATGTAGTGGATTGGAGAAAGGCGAAAGCATGGGGTCGAAACATAGCTTCTAATAAGAACGAAATCTTTGTTTTGTTTTCTAAAGAAATGTGCTTGTCTGTTTTACTAAATTCTTTCGAAGGTGTTGAAATACAAGCATTCGAAGGTGTATTTCGAATAGCTTTTGAAAGGGGGTTACCGCCTTATTGTTGAAAATATAGCTTTTGAATGAGTTACTTAGTTTCCAAACTAATGATTTCAAAGGGGGTAGTTTCGACCTAGCCGAAACCCTTATGTCGACCTTATTCCTTTTGAAGGAATTGAAGATATCAACGCTTTTGAAAGGTAGCCTTTGTTTTGTAAATATGGGCCATTTCCTAAAGCTTTTTGTGATGATCCATATTTCGGAAGGTTTAAATCGATAATGATCCATACATGTCCAACTTAATCAATCCGGAACGTAGATAATCAATGAGGTTAAATAAGAAAAATAAGGACAAAAGAAGAAAACAAAACACAGAATCTCACAGCGGAAACGATAAAATATAATAATCAAATAAACGATTCACAAAGCTGTTTACTATACATTTGATTATAATCTGTACACATTTATTAGAGTTATATATATACACGTTAGTAATAAATAAACAATACAGCAGAATAGCATGATGCAGGGGATAATAATAATAGTAATATATCAAAACTCTGTCTTCGTCCTCCAGAGAATAATCTTCAATATGCTGAAAAAAAATCAAAATTGACTAGAGCGAAATGAAAAGACAAAAACACTTGAGTCAGGACTAAAATACTCTTATGTCAGTCAAATCAATATCACAAATATAAGTGCAATAACTTAAGAGATGTTACGGGTTTTTCCATCTCCTAAGGATCCGTTAAACTATTTATATATAAGAGTATACGTTATAATGGATAATATCTATCAGTAAAATAAATATCAAAATATCGTTAAGGCTTTACATTTATCCACCTTAACGCATTTACAGTTTAAATAAAAATCATATTGGGCTCGTATAGAGATAAGTATGATAAGGCACGTAAGGCAATACCTAAGGTAGGATTCTACCAGTTTACTCTTTCTGGCTGGTCGTAACTCATCCATGGCCGACCGTGGCAATCAATCCAAATGAACAAAAAGGTGTACCTTCGAATATGAAATCACAATAACAATATGAGGGATCAACGTCGCTAGAGGTAGCTAACCATAATGGCTAGACATATGCTCCTATTTTAGTCATTTATTTATGACACGAATATCAAGGCTATCCATCATCGTTCTCTAATTTCATTCCAGTAAACGTCGCCAATTCAACCACTACATTCTGGATATCATCCACCGCATACACAGTTGTTAAAGTGGTTCCAATATTGACAAAGAGTATGCCAATAAGAGGCCCTGGTCTCTTTAACAACCAAACGTCATTTTACACACTGTTGGTATTTTTACATTTCGAAAACAATTTATACTTGATATGAAAATATCATATTAGCTTCAAAATCAAATACATTTGAAATCCTCATATCTACTTCTAATTCAAATCCATTTCAAAATTTGCCATATTCACTACAAAAATAAAATTTGACTACAAAATTCAATTAAATTCGATATATCGATTTTACTTCAAAATTTGATTCGCACAATTTTTTTGGTTATACTTCACTTTAACCAATTCATATTAAAATCTGAAATTTAAATTTAAACATTCCACCCTTTAACCATTTTGAATTTTAGAAAATAGTTGAATAGTTTTAAAATAGTTAAATAGTAAAAATAGATTAATAGAAAATAGTTTAAGTAATAAAATGGTTTATATAGTAAAATAGTTTGGAAAATCAAAATAATTTGAATATTTAAAGAATACAGATTTTAAATCGTTTATACTAAAATAATCATTTAAAAAAGTTTCAAAGTCAAACCGGTTCACTTTTCAAATTTTCCAATTCAATCAGTTCCAATTTCCATTTTCGATTTAATCGATTCGATGTCGATTTCAAGTCGAATTTTACTTCGATTCCAAACTAATTTCAATGCCAGTTCCAAATTAATTTCAACTCTAATTCCAGATTAATTTAAATACAAACCTCAAATTAAACCATTTTGATTCATATCAATTACGAGTTCGATTACCAAAATATGACTCAATACACTTAAATCAAATTTCCTTCAACATCCAATTAAAAACCAAATCTTCAAAACAAATCAATTTCTGAAATTCAAATCATATTTTGATTATAACTTCAAAATCTTAAATTCCATTATTTAAACAATTTCGTTTATCAAATTTAAATTTCAATATTTCGAGGTCAAATTCGAAAATAATTTTATTTCCATAAATGCAATTATTTTATTTCTTAAAATCAAATCATTTTAATAATTTCAAGACAAAATCTAAAATCATTTAATTTAACCAATCCAGTGTCCGTATATAATTCTCTAACCTATGGCCAAGCAAATCAGTTATTCAAATTTATTTTCAGGGGATGGATATATATTATTTCAATCCAAAATAAATGTCATAGGTATATATCACTTCAAACTATTTCTTAATTTATTCGAATAATTCAATTTACAGTTTTATACATTGTAAACAGTATATAAGCTGATAACATGATATATTAAACATATAAATAAACATCCAAACGTCCAATATATCAATCTAATTTCATCCACTACCATCCATCATCCAAATAGTCAATAGTCTCAACAATCAACAAATCATCGATAAATTGGGGATTTCGCTAGCAGTTAAATTCTAATTAAATTTTAACTATCAATTTAAATTCTATCAACAAATTCATATCAACTGAACGCAATTTAAATTACCATCTAATAATCAATTAATTCAAATCACTTCAGAATTTCAATTCAACTATCATAAAAATATTTTATTTAATCGTGAGCATATAAAACGCTCACCTTCCTATTTGAAACTGAAATTTTTTAACTTCAAATAAATGCCAATCCAATCTCATCTCCTAGATGATGCAGATACGATTTTGATGCAATTCGTTCCGTTCGAAATGGACCTCTCGCGAACAAAATGCAATTAAATTAGCCTTCATTTTAATTTAAAATTTAATTAACATATTAGTAACCATAATAAATGTGATTAAAAAAATGTGACCTTTCCCTTCCTCCTTCGCTCAGGCTGCATGCAACAACCAAAAGTCGTGCTCGAACAAAACCCTATGTGCCTACCAGCTTGTCGCGATCACCGAGCATCGATCGCGTCGTCACCTACCTCCATCGCAAGGATGCGTGAATCCAGGCGCCTGGAATCTAAGCCCTAAATGTTGAATAGTGAGAAACCCTAGGTCGTATCTCTATCGTCTTCTCTGCCCGGGCCTCGTGCCACTCCGCCACGCTCTTGCCTCCAACTCAATCGTGACTTTCTCTCTTTTTTTCGATCGTCTTTTTTTTCTTTTTTCCTTTTTGTCTTTGTTTTGCTCGACTCGAGTGAAAAGAGAAAAGGGAAAATAAATGTATGCGGCGACCACAAATACTCAGCCTCATACGAAAAATCTGATGAGGGCAAGAGAAAATATCAATTGTTTAATTATTAAATATCTCACCCAAATGACCGTGAAATCTCAAACTCCAAACAAAACGTGCTGCCTGTCATTTATAATGTTTTACCCTATTCCAAAGACAATGGAACTAGTCCCGAGGTCTAATTCGGTCGTACGTGGAAGATAGCTTTTCGAATCGAATATTCATTTAAATTCTGAATTTAAATCCTACATGTTTCAAGCCCGCACGACCAAACGACAAGCCAGATTGCTACGAAATTCGAAATCCTACAATAATTCACTATCACGGATCCGATAAAACTAGTTCTATCGAAATCCAAGACAGACACCAAAATGGTTATTTTTACTCATTAATTTAAAATATAGAATTCGATTTTTAACTTTCCACATAGAAATTCAATTTTTCAAATGTTAACCAACTTGTTCATATTTAAATAAAACTTAAAGCAATTTCCATATCATTTTTTTCATCTTAAATCCAGAATTAAATTATTAAAATAATTTCCAATTTTAAGTTAAACAATTTAATTATCCAATAAACCAATATAAAGAAATAATTAAAAAAAATTCTACTCATATTTACCCAATAATTACATTAAATTTAATAATTTAAAATAGCCGAAAAGACGGGTCATTACATACTCCCCCACTCAAAACTTTTCGTCCTCGAAAAGACGTTAAGTAAAGAATTCAACATACAATGGATTTTATTCAAATAATCACTTATAACTTTAAAATCTTATTAGAAAATCTTTACTATGCCATTTCGATATCTATTTTATGGAAAACATAATTTATTTAGAAAAATAAGATAAAAATCTTTAAAATTTCAAAAAATTTCTAACTCCGAGATTTATGGAAAATTTCGGCAGAGTCTCCTTTACGCGGCTCGATCGGAAAATTTTTACAATATAATATATAACACAAATATACCAAATAGATATCAAATATACATCTCATCTCAATGATGATGCATCCCCAAGGGCAAAAATATAAAATCACGATATTTAATCTGAGATACGTACCTTACTATTCATAATATGAGTGAATTCACTCGTATCAAGTAAGCAAAAGCATATAAATCCACGTATACTCTCCAAACAATCTTCGTATGTACCTAACTCAAATTTAAAATATTAGTTAACATATAACGATATAGAAACATGTGTAAGTCTGATATAACCATATGACATGGATTTCAAATTCAAACAATAATTACATGCATAAATACAGAACATGCAACAATCATACGCAATCAAAACAGTAAAAACAATGGTTTGTAACAAAAGAAACCATCCAATTATCAATATCCATCCAATAAATTCATAACAATATGAAGTTTACATTATCAAATGTCAATTTTTAATTTTATACTCTTCATCTCTTTTTAGCATTCATTATGTTAACATTTTAATTGATTCCTTTCCATTTATTTGCATTTAACCAAATTTTATTCAATTAGATTCATGTTCCATTGATTTTTCATTCAGTTTATTTCTTCAAATTAGTTTGCAAGCACTTATCAACATTAATGAATTTACATTCTATTTATTTTCACTCATTTATAGTTACATTCATTTTTCTTTCTTCACTTCTTATTTTATTTCAATTATACATATAATTAATTGCACTTAAGTAAATTAATTCCATACCACATTTAATATATTTTAAATTGATTATCATTCACTTATTGGTATTCATTTCGCTAATCATACAAGGATTTATAATCAATTCACTTGCTTTTAATTAATTTACATTCAACTAATTTGGTTTTAGTTTATTCTTTTTTCTTTTTCTTCTTTTTCATCAATATTTATTGCATTCACATTTGATTTATTCCAATTCAATATACTTACATTCAGTTGATCTGTTCCAATTATTTATGTTTGTTTCATCCACATTTAAATTTAATGTACATTCCATTGATTTCTTTAATTTATTAACATTCGTTGCAAATTCATTATTCAATTTTATTCAATTCAATTTGTGGGATTCCAATTGTTTCACCATTTTTTTACTTAACCTATTTCATATAAATTCATTTATGAATCATTTATAAAAATTATTCCACTTAACCATGCTTAAGTTAATCTATTTTATTTGCACTTAGTATATCTCTTTTTAGTTATACTATCATCATTTATAAATTATCCAAATTTACTATAAATAATTTATACAACACAATTCACTTATATTATTATTACTTCATATATTAAGTTATTATTAGTTCATCGATTCACTTCACTAACTCAAATTCATCTTATTAATTTACTAAAGAAAATTTTAGTTTATAGCTCACTTTATGTAAATAAATACATAATTTCCTCCCACGATCAAATTATTTAACCTCTTTTAAGTTAAATTCAATTTATAATTTATTCCAATAACTTATTCCACGTTATATTAGTTAACATTTTTTTTAAACTACTCCACTTGCATTTTATTTATATTCAGTTTAAGTTAAATTCGATTAATCATATAAAATTTACCCACACTCATCTTTATTCAAATTTCTTTTACAATTCAAATTGCATTTTGTTTTATAATTCAAGTTGTATTCATTCTATTAATTCATTTATAGCCTAAGTGGAATTACTTCACTTTACTAATTTATCTAGTTTCACTTAATATCTAGTTCAATTTATTTCTTTAATCCATCACTCATTTTACTTAATCTTATTCAAGATAAATTTTCTAACCATTCCCATTCAACAAATTTAAATTCATTTTTAGCTTATTAATTCACAAATCTAAAAGTTATACAATTTAACTTCTTAAAATTTCATTTCTTTATTTTATCTACTTCATTTCAGATGCAATTCATTTTCTCAAGCTTTCATGAATTAACAATATTTTATTTGCTTTATTTCACTAACTCAATTAATTTAAGATTTCTTAAGTTAATTATTTTATTTCATTCCTTGAATTCAAATTTGCTTAATTAAAAGGTCAAACTATTTTCAATTATAAGTTTAAAACTATTTCATATATTTATTAAATCATACTTAGAATATATTTTCTTTCATAATCAAACCAGTTTTAATCGAAAATAAATTTCTTCTGGTAGCAATTCTCACCCAGAAACCCAAAAATGAATATTGGCGATGCTGCAGTCAACCCGAAAATTATTTTGCAGCGATCAAATGAGTTCAATGCTTTATTTCTTTCAAAATATTTTTTCAGTCTAAACTCTTTCAAATAATACTATTTATTAATTTTTGAAGGCTTCGTAAACAATTTTGAAAACAAAAAGGATTTTAAATTCCACAATTCTCAATTTTTAAAATCATTTCTATATGTAAGCTATATTATAATATACTTATACAAATTTCCTTAACTTATTATCAAAATATTTCATTAGTCTTCAACTTAGTCATTTTAATCAATTCTTATTTTAATTGATTTCAATTCAACTTAAGCATCGAAAGTTTCATAAAATAAATTTACAAAGTATCTATTTTATTTTAATTCAACCAATAATTGATGATAACTAAATATTATCATCTCCTAATAACAATTTCATTAAAAATCACTTTATATATATAAATAATATAATTTAGGCAAGATTTTTTCATTTGCCTGATTTAAAAAAACAATATTATGTCGACTTGCCTCGTTTGAGTGTTTGGAAACCCCTATCGAAATCACGGCATGCTGCACATCGACAAGAATTCATAAACAACTCAACGAATAAGTAAATACAATATAAAGCAATATATAACACTAACAAGTACGATCTCTTATATTATACACTCAAACAGACTCATTCTAGGGTATTTCTACCCTATCTCCAATGAGTCAAACCCCACAAAGCCAAGGTTATCGCTAAACCTCCACTCTGATACCAACTGTGATGACCCACATTTCGAAAGGTTTAAATCGACAATAATCCACACATGTCCGACTTAAATAATCCAAAACATAGATAATCAATGCGGTTAAATAAGAAAAATAAAATAGAAGAAGAAAACAAAACATAGAATCTCACAATGGAAACGATAAAATATAATAACCAAATAAACAATTCATAAAGCTGTTTACAATACATGTGATTATAATCTATACACATTTATTAGAGCTATATGTATACATTAGGAATAAATAAGTAACACAATAGAATAGCATGATGCAGGGGATAATAATAATAGTAATATACCAAAACTCCATCTTCGTCATCTAGAGAATAGTCTTCAATACGCTGAAAAAACTCAGGATCGACTCGAGCGAAATGAAAAGACAAAACGCTCGAGTCAGGAATAAAATACTCTTATGTCAGTCAAATCAATATTACAAACATGAGTGCAATAACTTAAGAGATGTTACGGGTTTTTCCATCTCCTAATGATCCGTTAAACTATTTAAATATAATAGTATACGCTATAATAGATAATGTCTATTAGTAAAATAAATATCAAAATAGAGTTAAGGATTTACATTGATCCAACTTAACACATTTTACAGTTTAAATCAAAATCGTAATGGACTCGTATAGGATAAATATGACAAGGCACGTGAGGCAATGCCCAAGGTAGGATTCTACTAGTTTACCCTTTCTGGCTGGTCATAACCCATCCTTGGTCGACCGTGACAATCAATCTAAACGAACAAAAAGGTGCAGCATTGAATATGAAATCACAATAAAAATATAAGGGATCAATGTCGCTAGAGGTAGCTAACCTCAATGGCTAGACATAGTCTCTTATTTTAGTCATTTTAATTATGACACGAATGTCAAGCCTATCCGACATCGTTCTCTTACTTCATTCTAGTAAACGTCGCTAATTCAACAACTACATTCTGGATATCATACACTGCGTACGCAATTGTTAAAGTGGTTCCAATATTGATAGAGAGTAAGCTAATAAAAGGCCGCAATCTCTTTAATAACCAAACGTCATTTTACACACCGGTTGTATTTTTACATTTCGAAGACAATTTATACTTGATATCAAAATATCATATTAGCTACAGAATCAAATCCATTTTGAAATCTTCATATTTACTTCAAATTCAAATCCATTTAAAAAAAATTCCAAATTCACTTCAAAAATCAAATTTTGCTACAAATGTAAATTAAATTCGATATATCGATTTCACTTCAAAATTTGACTCATTAGGTTATACTTCACTTTAACCAATTCATATTAAAATCCAAATTAAAATTTAAACATTCCACCCTTTAACTAGTTTGGATAGTTTTAAAATAGTTAAATAGTAAAAATAGTTTAATAGAAAACAGTTTGAGTAATAAAAATGGTTTATATAGTAAAATAGTTTGGAAAATTAAAATAATTTGAGTATTTAAAGAATATAGATTTTAAATCATTTATACTAAAATAAACATTTAAAATAGTTTCAAAGTCAAACCGGTTCACTTTTCAAATTTTCCGATTCAATTAGTTTCAATTTCCATTTTCGATTTAATCGATTCAATTTCGATTTCAAGTCGAATTTTACTTCGATTCCAGACTAATTTCAATGCCAATTCCAAATTAATTTCAACTCCAATTCCAAATTAATTTAAACGCAAATCTCAAATTAAACAATTTTGATTCATATTAATTACGAGTTCGATTACCAAAATATGACTCAAAACACTTAAATCAAATTTCCTTCAATATTCAATTAAAAATCCAAATCTTTAAAACAAATCGATTTCTGAAATTCAAATCATATTTTGATTATAACTTCAAATCTCAAATTCGATTATTTAAACAATTTCGTTTATCAAATTTAAATTTCAACATTTCGAGGTCAAATTCGAAAATAATTTGATTTCCATAAATTTAATTTAAATTTTTTTTCAAAATCAAATCCTTTAAATAATTTCAAGACAAAATTTAAATCGTTTAATTTAACCAATCCGGTGTCCGTATATAATTTCTAACCTATGGCCAAGTGAATCAGTTATTCAAATTTAATTTCAAGGGATGGATATATATTATTTCGATCCAAAATAAATGTCATGGGTATATATCGCTTCAAACCATTTCTTGATTTATTCGGATAATTCAATTTACAGTTTTATACATTGTTAGCAATATACAGGCTGATAATAGGATATTTAAACATATAAATAAACATCCAAACGTCCAAAATATCAATCAAATTTCATCCATTACCATCCATCATCCAAATTGTCAATAGTCGCAACTATCAACCAATTATCGATAAATTGGGGATTTTTTCTAGTAGTTAAATTCCAATTAAATTTTAACTATCAATTTAAGTTCTATCAATAAATTCAGATGTCAATTAAATGTCAATTTAAATTATCATCCAACAATCAATCAATTCAAATCACTTCAGAATTTCAATTCAACTGGCATAAAAATATGTTATTCAATCGTGAGCATATAAAACACTCACCTTCCTATTTGAAACTGAAAACTTTCAACTTCAAATAAATGCCATTCCAATCTTATCTCGTAGATGATGCCGATACGATTTCGATGCAATTCGTTCCGTTCGGAATGGACCTCTCAGGAGCAAAATGCGATTAAATTAGCCATCAATTTAATTTAAAATATAATTAACATATTAATAAAAAAATGTGATTAAAAAAAGTGACCTTCCCCTTTCCTTCAGGCTGCACGTAACAACCAAAAGTGGTGCTCGAACAAAACCCTACTTGCCCCCAACTTGTTGCGATCACCGAGCATCGATCGCATCGTCGCCTACCTCCATTGCCAGGATGCGCGAGTCCAGGCAACTAGAATATCAGCCATAACCATTGAATAGTAAGAAACCCTAGGTCACATCTCTATCGTTTTCTTTGCTTCAGCCTCGTGCCACGCCGCCACGCACTCGCCTCCAACTCGATCGTGACTTTCTCTTTTTTTGTTTTCTTTTTTGTCATTGATCTGCTCGACTCGAATGAAAAGAGAAAGGGGAAAAAATGTAAGCGGCGACCATAAATAATTGGCCTGATATGAAATTTCTGATGAGGGCAAGAGAAAATATCAATTATTTACTTATTAAATATCTCGCCCAAATGACCGTGAAATCTCAAACTCCAAATGAAGCGTGCCGCCTACCATTTATAATGATTTACCCACATTTCAAAGACAATGGAACTAGTCCCGAGGCCTAATTCGATCGTACGTGGAAGATAGCTTTTCGAATCGAATATTCATTTAAAATCTGAATTTAGATCCTACATGTTTCAAGCTCGCACGGCCAAACGACAAGTCCGATTGCTAAGAAATTCGAAATCTTACAATAATTCACTATTACGGATCCGATGAAACTGCTTCCATCGAAATCCGAGACAGATGCCTAAATGGTTATTTTTACTCATTAATTTAAAATATAGAATTCAATTTTTAATTTTCTACATAAAATCCCAATTTTTTAAATGTTAACCATCTTGTTCATATTTAAATAAAACTTAAAGCAATTTCCGATATCATTTTTTCATATTCAATCCAGGATTAAATTATTCAAACAATTTTCAAAATTAAATTTTAAACAATTTAATTATCCAATAAACCAATATAAAAAAACTGCTAAAAAAAATTTTCTACTCATAGTTTTGCATTAATTACATTAAATTTAATAATTTAAAATAGCCGAAAATACGGGTCGTTACACTTTTAAAATGGGTTAATGGTTTCAAAGGCAATGGTTTCGAAAGAGGTTTCGAAGCCAACCTTCAAACGTTTACTTATATGGTTTAAGCTTTCTAAAGGATGGTTCCGACACCATCAAATTTTTCCTTAAATACTTTTATATAATAAACAATGGTTTCGAAATGGATACTTTTATTGATGTTCACTTTCACCTAAAATATATTTTAAAATGAAACCAATGGTTTCGAAGCTATACATCTAAGAGTTAATAAGTATTACTTTAATATATTTGAAAGGTTTCGAAGGAAAGGCTTTAAAGTGTTTCAAAAGGCAGGGGCCTGAAAAGAAGATTTTAATGCTTTCGAAAGGAAGTTTCCAATGGTTTTGAAAGTAATGGTTTAATGGTTTTGAATGCCTTAGTTTTCAAAAAAATAACCCAATCTCATTTAAAAGGAAAACTCATGGCTAAAATAAAGGAGTTTTGAAATGATTTAAAGTATGAAGTTTTGAAGAAGCTTTCCTTGATAAAATAATAGGTTAAAGGGATTGACCATGTTTTATATGCAAATGATTTCAAGTAAATTAAACCACGAGTGTTGGTATTATTATGTCATTATGATGCTTCTTCTAACATATATATTAACATTATAATGGACCTTTAACTGCATTTTGGAGAAAGAGGGCAGAATAACCAGCTAGGTTGGACCAGTAGTGAATATACATTGAATTAACTCCCGAATGAGTAGAATTGCATCTAGGAGGTCCGGCAAACCAGAATATAGATGCCTAAATATAGAAGTGTTTGGGTAGAGATGTTTATAGTGAGCCTATGAAAACTATGTTGTGGAAGTTATTGGAGTTACCAATAGGTTCGTGGTTATCCCATGAAAGCTATGATTAGAAAGAGTTCTTGGTAGAGGCCAATAGGTTTGTAGTGAACCCATGAAAACTATATCTGGATTAAGTTACTGACATATGTTAATAGATTCTTAGTCATCCTATGAAAACTAGGATAAGAGGGAAGTTATTGGAGATACCGATTGGTTCAAGGAGACCCCATTAATGATGAAGTTATTGGCGGGGGACAATAGGCTCTTAATGATCTCATGAAAACTATAAGACCAGATAGGAAGTCTACAAACATTAAATAGGTTATTCGTCAGTCCATGAAAACTAATAAGTTAATAGTGACCCTAGAAACTATAATTGAGATAGATGGTCAAAATGAATGGGGATGGGTAATCCAAAATTGATTTGCTTATTTTTTATATCATCATAATATTTGAAATGTTATAGTTTAACCATTGTGGTTGCAAAAGCAAAGATATGGTTTTATAAAGTTATAGGACGTTAGTGAGGGGAAAACCAATTTTGCTAAGCAACATGGTCTCACTAAATATCTAAATGGTTTGAGATGGTATATTATTTTTCATACTAGGCTTTATGTCTGACTCGAAATTTATGTTTTCCCTTAAACTCTCGAGTGCACAATTGATTTTAAGTAGTTTGAGAGTTGAGGTTTTCAAGTACCTTTTTATATGAATAAGCTTCCAGAGACGTCAGGAGGCATGCTAGCTATTTAGATTTTTTTCTATGTTGATTCTGCTATGTTGTTTTAAAGGCAAAATTGTTTCATTGCTTAGTTATATACTCTGATCATCAAAGAGGGCATCTTCATATGTCGCTCTTGGCGTATGTTGTAATATTGTATTTTCTTTGAACGTGGTTCTCGTATTGGGATTATGTAATGAATTGGAAATTCTTTGAAATGGAATGAGAAAGTTGTATGTTGATTTTAAAAAATTTCCATATCCATGTGTTTTAGTTATATCAATGTATCTAACATTACCGCATTTGGTCACCGTGGATAAATAATTATGGGTGACTGCAGCATCCGTAGCCATTAGATTTGGGCCTCCAAGTGGAGGATATTACAAGTTGATATCAGAGCGTATGTTTATGAAAACTTAAATGAAATTTAAACCTAAAAGATTTTCAAAACATAGTCCAATGAATCAGAAAATAAGATTGGGGTATGGGTTAACATTGTAGTAACGTACTTGTAATTGATATATATATATATATATATATATATATAAGTATGCATTTCCCTCTCTCTTAAACCGTTCTTTTGTATCTTACTAAGGCACATATGCAGATTTACGAGAAAGAAGTTATGAAGGCAGGAAATAGAAGAGGAAATATAGGTGGAGGAAGCACCATAACGAATGGAAATGTTCGACCCACCAGGAAAAACCCGGGTCAACAGGCTAATGCCAATCAAATGCAGACGCCAATGTGGGCGTTGGAAATCTATCAGTGGATATAGGGGCAATGTATCAGTTCTTCGTCAATATGATGGAAGCTGGAGCTGCTGTTGGAGTTGCTGGAAATGTTGGGGGAGGTAATCACGTGGCTCCAATTAGGAATGATTATGCTAAGCTGAGCGGAGATTACAACAGTCGTGGTAGGAAACCATTCATGGGAACGAGGATGTCGTCAAAAACGAGAATTGGCTATTTCATTGTGAGAGAATATTTGCTGATTTAGGTTTAGATGATGGGCGGAAGAGGAGATTAGCCACTAGGTAGTTGCAAGGGTCAACACTTCATTGCTGAAACATTGTTACTGCCGGAGTTCCGAAGGAGGAGTTAACTTGTGCAGATTTCAGGAGGAGGTTTGAATAGAGGTATTTATTTGAAGTTTCTATGTTAATGTTGATGTGAAAGTTTATGGATTTAATGCAGGGAGAGATACCGGTAATTAAGCATGCTACTAAGTTTGATGAGTTGTCCCAATATGGATATTCTACTTTATACACCGTCATCAAGAGGAACGAGAGGTTCATTCGAGGATTGAAGCCTGAGATTGCCAGGGCGACCTTGCCACATCGCCATGATCCTTGTAATGTAGTTGTGGAGATGGCAATCCAACATGAGGAGATGCCTGCTATTTGTGCGAGAGAAAAGCCAGTTGAAACTTAGGTTTCTCAGGAAAAGAAGAGAAAGTTCTTTAAGAAGAAGGGAGCTCAAAAGAGAGAGGCTGGCAAGAAGGCAAAAGCTAATTTAGTTTGCTTTAAGTGTGACAAGAAAGGTCATTATTCTCATGAGTGTCGGTCAGGCAAGGGGAAGAAGGCAGTAGAAAAGAAGAATGTCAGGTGCTTCAAATGTGACCAAGTTGTGGATTACAAGAATCAGTGTCCAGAATCAGTCAAGACGAACAATGGAAAGGTTTTTGCTGTTGGACCATCATATGCTAGGCCAAAAACTACTAAAAAAAGGTAAGACTGTGGTGGAAGGTACGTTTTTGATTCAGAGTATCCCAATTAGGATACTATTTGATACCGGTGCATCACATTCATTTATATCTCAGAATTTGGTTGATAGGTTATGCTTAGAAGCCACATACTTTGTTACTTCCTTTAGAGTTGCAAATCCAACAGGAGGGTATGCAACTCTAGGGATGAGATGTGACCAGTTAAAGCTAGAATTCTAAGGTCATAAGTTTGCATGAAGTCTGTATGTTTTCGATTTCGTAGATTTCGGAATCATTTTGGGTATGAATTGGTTGAGCAAGGATGAGGCTAGGATATTCTGCCAAGATGGGGAGATATTAATAGGACATCCTGATAGTCATAATTGAATTATATTCTTAGTGGAGAACTTTGACCGGAGTAGTTGTGCTTTGTTAAGAGTTATGGAAGTGGGAGAAGAGTTAAGTTAGGTCCTAGTTGCAAGAGAGTTTGCAGATGTCTTTACAGGACTACCACCGAAACAAGCTGTTGAGTTTCAGATAGATCTTTTGTCAGGAGCTGAACCTGTTAGTAGAACACCTAGGAGGATGACACCGATTGAGATGAAAGAATTGAAGGTGCAATTAGTGGATCTAGAAGGATGAAATTTTATTAGACCAAACATTTCGCATTGGGGAGCGGCCGCGGTGTCCGTGAGGAAACTAGATGGGTCGTTGAGGATGTGTACTAACTACCGTAAGTTGAACGAGAGGGCGATTAAGAATAAGTATCCTTTATCGAGAATTGATGATATATTTGATCCGTTATGTGGTGCCAGAGTGTTTGCCTAGTTAGATTTGGTGACACGTTCCATCAGTTAAGAGTGGAAGAGGACATTATTCCTTTGACAGCATTTCAGACTAGGCATGGTTCATACAAATGGTTAGTAATGCCATTCGGGTTAATGAATGCACATGCTTTCTTCGTGGATTCGATGAATCGCATTTTCTGAGAGTATTTAGATAGGTTCGTGTTGGGATTTATTTATGAAATTTTTTTGTACTCTAAAGATGAAATGGAGCATGAGGATCATCTTAGAGTAGTGCTTGAGATGCTGAAGTAGCATCAGCTGAAGGCGAAGTGTCATAGCCTGTTTTTCCGTACCCTTTGAACCGACAATAAACCACACGTGTCCAAATCAAATTGCACAAAAAGATGGAATATGAAGGGTAATAAAGAAAATAAGACAGAACAGAATCTCACATGAATGGAAAAACATATAATATTGAATAATATCTTTACAGCGGAAAACTTCTAAATACATATATCAGAGTCTAACCTGAATTTAGCTTGGACGATTATAAACATCTGTCCTTACAATTGCCGACAAACATAAAACTAAAACTAACAAAGCACAACGGATAATAAAATATGTTATATATAGATGAATATCTCCAGCTATCCTCTGGTAACACCGACAGTCTTCGACTAAACCTGAAACTACTCGAATCTGACTTGAGTATTGAAAATAGTTGGATCGGGCTTGATAAACCAACGTGAGAAACTCAAATATAAATGACAGTGTCATATATCAGCTTTTGAATAAAATCCTTTGAAAAATAAAGAGTATCTCATAAGACCACGCCCACACATAAATACAGACGGATTTTTACCTTATGATAACTAAACCACTTTTATATCAAAACATTTGATATTATGTTTAATGACATCTCTTTGAAAACATTTGCAAATAAACTTATTAATCTTATCCGAAATGGTTACCATATAGCATTTCGGGGTTATTTATTACGCTAATACAAATAAAACCATAGATTCTTATTGGAGAATGGATTTCCATACAAATGATCAAGTGAAGGATCTATCTTCCAAAATAGGTACACCTCTAGATGGATGTCCCGAGGCACAGAACGTAGCCCTCTACCAACACAAGACCGGCCTACCTCTGTAGCTAGATAGTACCGAATATGTCATCCCCCAATCTTTTATCGACCTTTAACCGAGCGTTCGTCTCCATACACCACATTAATTTACATCCTGAATGTCATAGCGGGAAGAAATATATCTAGAAGCAGATGATCATACCCTACTTGGGAATGACCCACTTAGCCTTGGTGCATCTAATCATGTTTCTGTCATTTTCAGTTTGATAAAGCCTGAGGCAACGATTACCTTTTCACATAGCGCATATCATATCTCTAAATGCCACATTGCCATTTCTGTTAACTACTAATTTCCTTCCACAAAAATATAACCTTTAAGCTCGTATGTCTCAAGGAGGGTGTTAAGCTAAGAGAAATTACTTTGTCCGCCACCACTAATGTATGTTTTTAAAAATCAATGTACGTAATTTTTAGAAATGCGATGTCAGACAAACATCCGTACAAGTTATCCATGAACAGGATAAACCGAAGGCAATCTCCTAGTACCACTCGTAGCGAGTAGTCATAGTAATCCGAAAAATCTCTGCAACAAGGAGACCACTACTATATATAACTCTATAATGGAAGCTACCCATAGCAAGTCAACAAGCACTCCTCATGCTATGAAGTTCCACGGTCTTCAATAATCATCATCTTCAACATGTCTTCACATTCGAACGTATTCATTGGTTCGAAGTGGTTTTCTAATAGGAATTACCCAAATCCGACCCGGTTCCTTCGAAGCCAATTATCGATTTAAAAGATGTTAAGTTCATATGTGGATATCAATCATCAATCAATTACTTCATCTTTTATAAAATCTTTCTTAGATATATTCTTTTCAATTTATTCCATTTTCTTTTCAAATGTATATGGAATCATTAAGCCTCATTTATCAAATCATTTGGTTTATTTAAACCTTTCTTAAATCTTGGAATAATTCCAAATCATTTTCTCTTTTACTTAGGAAAACCTTTCCAAATCATCCATTAAATCTTAGTCAAAGATTTCTTATATTCAAGTTATCATTTTGAACTTAGGTAAAATATTCCCAAATCATTTATTAAATCTTAATAAAAGATTTTTTTCTTAACTTTCTACTTAGGGAAAATATTTTCTTTTTAAAATATCACTTTCCAAAACAGTCATTTAATTTAAAGGAGTATTAACTGTCCAAAATAGCGAATATATTTCTTTTAATAAACTTTCACATTTAACTTATCAATTTAAATGATTTCAGATATAAAACGGTGTTTATAATTTCCATTTGCATCTCATTTATAAGTCAAAAGCCAATTATAATTTAATTTTTTATAAAACTCTTATTTACAAATTCATTCCTTTCAAATCTTATTATTTATAAAATCTATTATAAATTCATTTCTAAATTTCAATTGCAAACCCATATATTGATTACAATCCCATTTCTAATATTTATAAAATGCTTTTAGAATTCCATTACTTTTATTTATAAAATATCAATTTTATAAATCTTATATGTAGATCATTTGTAACAAATTCAAAGAATTTATTTCTTTTCTTTTATCTTAGAAAAATTTAATTATGACCTTGTAGAGCATCCGGGCTTTCCTTTCTATATATTCCACCCCTCGCCTAAGAAAAGAAAACATAGGCCAGGTAAGTTCAGGGCACTGGTTGCTTCATCCCTAATCTTAATTAAACACCTTATTTTATCTTCTTTGATCATATATGCTCCATCCCTAACCAATGCTAGTAGTTTCTACATTACTCGGTTTAATTTTATATTCAATCTTCTTCACTTATTATTTAAGTGGTATAAACAATTTCTCTTATCCATTTATTCAAACTCTCATTCAAACTTCCAAATCATATTTAAATGACTTAACTATTCTTTTAAAACCATTCGAAAAATATATAGGAAATGATTGTTTAGTTTAAAACATCATTTCAAAAGTTATTTCAAACTGCTGCGAAAAGCGTTGCGAAAAGTATTGCAAATAGCGTTTTTTAAAGCTATATTCTTAAAAACGACTTTTATATCATTCAGATATCCATATTTTCAACTTAAATATCTTTTAATTTTTTTTAAAATTCTTAAAATTTATTTCATATTTTTAAAACATTTAAAATATCAGTTTTAAACTTTGGTCACTTTACTACAAAAGCATGATTTTTCTAGAAAATTGATTTGGACATATTTTAAAATAAAGAAGATGAAATCTTGATTTTATTTTTTATTTATTTAAACATATTTATATGTTTATTAAACATTTCTAACTCATTTTAAATTTATTTTCAAAAAGTTTAAGCATTCCATATACACCATTTCATTTTCAAAGGAAAGCGATTTCCTTTGTGCTTATCGTTGTGTATCAACGTGACTTGGTAAATAAATTTTAACAAACATTCTTAATGATCAAAGCATATAGAAGCATCCATAACAATCATAACACATCATCAAACATGTATATATATAAATAGAGATGCTAAATAGAGTTTCTCACCATAAACCATAGCGATTAACTTCCTACCAACATTTTAATCAACCAACACTTCACTAATTAATTCCTAGTCCATTAAACACTAGAAAATAACACTCTGTTTCTGCCAATAGCTTGGCCGAGTCTTGGGATGGAGGTTGTCCGAATATATGGAGAAGAAGCGGTAGAGCTTTGAACTTGAATTCTCAAAATTAGACACGAAAAAATGGCCATCTTCTTTCTTGTTTTTGACTCTCTTACTCTCAAAATTTGAAAAACTTGTTAACTGAAAAGTTTTTCAAAATTCTTTTCTTTTGTATTTAAAAAATAATCACTTGATTTTGATTAGTTTTGAGGAAAATATGAACAAAAAAAGCTATTCTCGGATTCACAAATATAAAGCCCGAAAATGCACTTCAAAGAATTGAATTTCATGTGTAGCAAACCTTAAAATAGAAAAAGTGATCAACATAAAAGTTATAGTCATTGGAATTTATATGGTTTGAAAAAAAGAGTTTCTTAATTTGGATCTTTTATGATCTATTTATGATCAAAACAAAATGGCATATTCTCTGGTTTAAAAACTGGAACAGAAAATGCACTGGAAAGAAGTGGATTTTTGACATGGTTACCTTTAGAATGAGACAATGTGGACAACATGGAAGTTATAGCTACTTAAAAAATACATGATTTAAAAAATAATTTTGTACTTTGGTTCTTTTTGAAGAAGCTATGGCCGAGAGAAGAAGAGATAAAATATGGAGAAAAGAGGAGTTTGATTTAAAGAGAATGAACAAAAATTTCTTTTGAATATTTTGTAAATATTTTGACATTATTTCTTGCTAATTTTTTCTATGGCTTGAAAGCCATCAAAGAGAAGAGGAAGAAGATGAAGAAGCTTGAGAAAAGAAGAAGAAGAAATGTGAATAAAGTGAAGAAAGAGGTCGGCATTTATAGAAAAAGAAAAAAGTGGTAATTTACTAAAATAATCTCTTACTAAATTACCAAACTAACCTTACTTCAGCCTAAAGCAAACTCCACTTTTTCAAAACTTAACATCATCCTTTCACTTCTTACTTTATGTCTTATTCCCATAAGAACTAAGCTAAGTAAAATAATAATTATGCTGGTTTGTGATGTGATATTGATTTGATGTTTACTTTTTCTTACTTTTGCTAATTCTTACTTACTTTTACTAACGTCTTCTAGAGGTCTTCTAATTATATTAAAAGTAAACATGTTTAGTTATTGAAATGTGTAATATATATATATACATACATATATATATATATATATATTAAAGCATGTTGACAAAAGTGTGACAACGTTGCGATAACTCATTTTGAACAAAACGTTGATTTTCGACAAAATGTTTTACGGTCACATTTTGACGTTTTAGTTAAACTATTTATTTATATAAACCAAGCTTCAAACTAAATTTCTTATTCTCTTTAAATAATTAAAAAAAGCATAATTAAATTATAAAATAAAATAAAATAATATCCAAATCTATTTGTAAAAATACGACATCGATTTATCAGTATGCGACGAAATTTGTCAATTTTTATAAAACAAGTTTTATATATTTATCAAATCATTATAAATTAAATTACTATTATTATCAAATGAGTTTGATATCGATTATATATATATATATTTAAAAGGAATTATTTATCCTTTAGACAAATTTCATGAATATTTATCTTCTTTATTGGAACCCGACTTTTGTCAATTTTACAATGGAAATCCAAAATCTTTATTCAATATCAAAAATAAGTTTACCATTATTATTTATCATATAAAACTTGATTGTTTAAGTTTTAAAATTCTACATTTGAATATTTAAATAAATTAAATATTCCATTTTCAAAGTGGTAAGTTTACGGTCATTACACGAAGTTCTCCAAGTGCCCTTTTTGGAAGAAGGAGGTTGAGTTTCTTGGCCACGTGGTTTCAGGGAAGGGTTTGTCAGTCGACGCAGACAAGATTGAAGCTGTTAATAATTGGAAGAGACCGAAGATGGTGACTGAGATCAGAAGTTTTCTTAGATTTGCTAGCTATTGCTGGAGATTCATCAAGGATTTCTCGCGGATAGCAGTGCCTTTGACTAAGCTAACCGCAAAGGAGGTGAAGTCTATCTAGTCCAAATGTAAGGAAGCATTCTTTGCCCAATGCCCCTGTGTTAGTAGTTCCAGATGGAAACCAAAGATTGGTGGTGTATACCGATGTATGTGGAACTGGAATAGGAGCTGTGTTAATGCAAAAGGGTAAAGTGATTGCCTATGCTTCATGATAGATTAGACCGCATGAAACGAGATATCCTACTCATACTTTGTAGTTGGCTGCAGTGATCTTCGCATTGAATATTTGGAAGAAATATTTCTTAGGGGAGATATTTGAGCTATATGCAAATCAAAAGTCTTTAAGGTACTTATCCTCTTAAAAAGAGCTGAATATGAGACAACAGAGGTGGTTGGAGCTTTTAGCTGCTAATGGTTTTGGTATAGAGTATACTTCTGGAAAAGGAAATAAAGTTGCAGATGCTCTCAGCAGAAGAAATCAGATGTGGTGTTAGCTATATTGGCAAAATGGAAACATTTAGAAGCTTTGCTTACTTGTAGTGTGCAGTTAATTAGATCAACAGCTAGTTTAAGTCCACGTACCATCATGTTGTGATGTTTAGACGTTCGACCATCATTGATCGAAAAGATTGCTTCTAAGTAGAAAAAGGATCTGGTATTGGTCAAAAAGATTAGAAGGCTTGAGGTTGGAACTAAGATCGATGATCTAAAGGATTTTATCTTGACCAGAGAGGACGGTTGAAAAAGAAGGGACGATTGTGTGTTCTGAATGTTGACGACTTAAGGAAGGAAGTTCTTGGAGAATGTCATCGATCCAAGTTCACGATTCATCCTAGAGAGACCAAGATTTATCAAAATATAAAGAGGAGCTTCTATTGGGAAGGTATGAAGAAAGATGTTGGCTTGTGGGTTAGGCAGTGTGCAAACTATCAACAAGTGAAGGTCGAACACCAAAAGTCGAGTGGGTTGCTTCAAACTTTAGAGATTCTAGTTAAAAAATGGGATTCGATATCAATGGATTTTATAGACTGGTTGCCAAGGTCAAATAGGGGAAATGAAAGTATATGAGTCCAGTTAAGTTAACCAGGATGGCACCTGTTTTAGCTAAGTTGTTCATGAAGAACATAGTTAGGCTACATGGAGTTCCTAGTAGTATAGTCAGTGACAGCGATGTTTTATTTACTAGCAAATTCAGGAAGAGTCTACCGGACGTGTTGGGTACCAAGCTCAAGATGAGTATTGCATATCACCCTCAAATGGATGGGCAAACAAAGAGAATCAATAAGGTACTCGAGGATTTATTGAGAGCTCGTGCATTGGATTTTGGTGGATCTTGGGAAGATCACTGTAACGACCCATATTTTAACTATTTTAAATTATTAAATTTATATGATTATTGAACAATGGTGGTTAGAAAAACAATTTTGATGATTTATTATCATAATTTATAGAATATAATAAAATTTTGAAATAAACAATTTCGAAGATTTTGGCAATAACAGGTATTAGAATGAAATCTTATGTATTTAATGTGTTGAAATCAATAGCTTGGATTAAATAATAATATTGAAGTACCGTGAAGTGGAAATAGTTGTTTTATTATTTGAATTTGCTTTAAAAGTAAATTTTATAAGTTAAATGACTTATATTTCAATTATAGTGATTTACTGGATAATTAAATTGTTTAAATTTAATTTTGGAAATTATTAGAATAATTGAATTCTTGAATTAACGGAATGAAAATGGTATCATAACTTGATTTAAATTTTGTTTAAACAACAAAAAAGATTGTTAAACTTAAAGACGGAATTTAAAGTGATTAAATTAACATTTGAAAATTCTCATTTTAATTAACGAGTAAAAATAGCTATTTTGACTACTGTCTCGGATTTCGACGAAACCAGTTTCATCAGATCTGTAATAGTGAATTGTTGTAGGATTTCAAGTTTCGTAGCGATCGGACTTGTCGTTTGGCCATGCGAGCTTGAAACGCATAGAAATTTATTTTAGAATTTAATTAAAATAATTCGATTTGAAAAGCAATATTCTGCATACGATCGAATTAGGCCTCGAACTAGCTCCACTGTGTTCGGAATGGGTTAAAACACTACAAACGCTAGACGACATGTTTTGTTTGGGGTTTGAGATTTTCAAACATTGTAACTTGTTATTTTAAACTAGACTAAATAATACATAAATTAAGAATTGTTGCTCATACCCTATCACGTGCTACCTCATACCTTTTGACCCTCTACTTCTTTCCTTTTGATCTCTCTTTTAAGTTGCAACTTCAAATCGACTAAAGAAAAAAAGAGGCCGATAAAAAAATACTAATAACGATCACAGGGAGGCTGGAGCGACCAGAGGCACAGTTGGATCATGTGGCGTCGATGGGGGCTCGCAAGGAGGAGCGCGACTCTGATGGAGCTCGTGTTCATCAATCGTGGTCGTGGTTAGATTTTTGGGTCGAGGACCGTTCGTGTGCACGTTGGCCGCTAGTGGCGGCGGTGCATGTGGAGATGGGACATCATTGGCGATGGAGGCTGGCTATCGGCGCTATGTAAGTTAGAAAAAAGATGAAGGAGGAATCGCGATTGCTTAGAGAGGAAGAGATGAGGGAAGGTGCCTGAAGCTCACGTGTGATTTGGAGTTGGGAAGGAGTGGGATTAGCAAGTACTCGATGGGTGCACCCTTTTGTTTGGATTGATGGTCGTGGTTGGCCGCATATGGGTTACGACTAGCTAGAAAGGGTAAACTGGTAGAATCATACCTTAGGCATTGTCTCACGTGCCTTGTCATACTTATCCTTATATGAGCCCATTACGACTTTGGTTCGGTATTGTCCCGATAGGGGACTCACTGGCTACTAACGTTACTGGTTGTTTTACAGGACCTGCATAGACTACATGTTATAAAATGTGTTAAGGTGGATCAATGTAAAGCCTTAACGCTATTTTTATATTTATTTTACTAATAGACATTACCCATTATAGCGTATACACTATTATAAATAGTTTAATGGATCCTTAAGAGATGGAAAATCCCGTAACATCTCTTGATTTATTGTACACACGTTATACACTGGATAAGAGATGTGAAACCCCATAAACATCTCTGATGTCATGGCAATCATGTTATATGCGATATTGACTTAACTCACATAAGAAGATTTTAGTCCTGACTTGAGTTCTTTTTCATTACGCTCAGGTCAGCCCTGAGTTTTTCAACACACCGAAAATCATTTTCCAAAGGACGAAGATGAAAATTTGGTATATTATTACTATTATTATTCCCTGCATCATGCTATGCTATTGCATTGATTGTTTATCCCTGATGTATATATACGTATAACTCTAATAAATGTTGTATAGATTTATGATGCCTCACCACTATACTCACACTATCCAAGGACACTATTGGGTAATGCCGTTAATTAGGACGAAGAATAAGGCTGATGAGGAGCGATCAACTGTATAATTGATTTGAGCGGGAATCGATATGTCAGATAGTATGTCATGCATTTTATTTCAAGAGGAAATCCGACATATCCAATCCAAACTCAAATCTACTACACGGTGGCTAAGTGGCCTTCGGAATCAATATAAAATAAGTACAACACAAAATCAGTCACAGATATTCATATCACTAAGGTGGAAACAGATATGAATATAACACATAGAAATGAACATAATAGTAGTGGTCATACAAGATCCATTACAAGCCAAAAGAGTAGGTACATGTACTACATAAAAGAATAAATATACATCAAAGAGTCTCTATCTCGTGTACATGAAAGACAAAAACTACTAAGCTAAAGTATTTAGCCAAAAGTCAGAAGATGGTCCTTGCTAAGAATTCAAGTGGAAGCACCTGAAAGACCTCAGTTTGACCCAAGTATTATTTAAGAAGAGAAATAATAAACAGATTAGTCTATCTATAATTATCATGTAGGATGAGATAGGATAAGATATATAACAAAAATATGTGATAACAATAATACCATGTTGTGATAAGTTTATATTTGATAACAATAAAAATCATACAATATCTCAAGTCTCCTCAAATACCCAAAAAAAATCATATTCTTTAGCTTATTCACCAACTCAAATACTAACAAAAAATATAAATGAAAATCGCAAAAATTGATGAAACATAAATTTCAGAAATCCATAACATAAAAGGGGGAGGCCTATCATAAACGAGAGCATGAAAACACCTACACGTGCATCGTAAACGGAGCGTTATCCCATGGGTCGCTAACCCATAGTGCCGATGCAACCATGTAGTAAAACGGTATGTTCGAGGAACCAGAAACTCAAATAAGCCGATACAATGACATAATACAAAGGTACGTTCGATGAACCTGAAACTCAAATAAGCCAGAACAACGACGTGGTACAAAGGTACGCCCGATGAACCAAACTCCATAAAACGGTTAAAAGACCATGGATCGCTAGCCCATAAAAATGAGATGAAGCTTTATAGAATGGGGTATACTCGGATAAAGAAACATCACATACCGCTAGTCTAAATCACAAAATGATCATCATTGATCAATAAATGTAAATTACACTAAGCTAGTAAATAAATGGGTTAGGCTTCATGTCTCATAACCACTGGTTTAACTTAAATATTTAAGAATAAATTGTACACTTCCACTCGAAATTTGTCATGGGATTTTAATCGAATAAGTCCAAGAATTAACCTAAAAAGTAGTATTAAAAGTAGTATTGAAATAGATAGGAAAACTTAAAGGTTTGTATATACTAATAGATTGGAAAACGGTTTTAAAAAGAATTTTGTATTAAAAGTAGTATTGAAATCATTTTGGTGAGAGCGTTTTAATATTTACTACTAGTATATGTATTTTAAGGTGACAAATCAAAGAAACGATTGTAAAAATAATCAATCGCCAAAAATCCACATTTCAATAAAACCATGGAAATCGATATCAAATCCATCAAATGGAAACACAAAAAATCTAGAAGAAGAAGTCATCAAAGTCGATAATAAATGACAACAACTAACCGAATCAACGAAAATTGACAAGAAATGGAAATTCGCATAAAACTGGCAAATTAGCAAAAATTCAACGAGATCAGACGTCTGGTTGGTTCGACCAGACATTTGACCCTAGGCTCTACCATTTTTTTTCTATGCTCGTTATTTTTATTTCTCAGTGACCTCAACCAGACATCTAGAAATTTCAACCAGACGTCTGGATGCCTGGGCCTGGGCAGAGTTTGCCTCGGCCAATGATGGTCAAATCAATTTGGAGGCGATCAAACGAGCGATGAAGGCTTGGGATTATGCCAAATGACAACGCAGCCCTATAGGCTCTTCAATACACCCCAAACGACATGTTTAAACATTCAAGATATGATCTTTATAGATTTTGACTTCAATATACCAAAATTGGAAAATTCGCCAAACCAATTCAAATCAAAAGCAATTGAATATGAAATAGATGTTAGAAATTCATACCTAACTACAATGAAAGCTATAAATATAGATGTGAGTTCAAGAACTCACTTTTGAATTCAAAAAAAAGGGATGAGAAGCTCTAAAAAAGCTAAGATTGATTTCTCTTCAACTACACCTCAAAGATCTTCAACCTATTACTATATGCAAAGATTTTCCTAAGCTAGGTTATAGGAAAAATCAAGAATTAAAGAGGAATTGGTATGGAGAAGATGAAGATGATGCTTACCTAAGCTTCTCTTTGATTTTAGAACTAGAACTTGAATTCCTAAGAGAAACTAGTGCTTAGGAATTTTAGTTTCTTCTTTCCACCATTCTTCCTAGGGCTTGAGTGTTAGGAATTTAGAAAATGGAACGAATGAATGAATGAAGAGGAGTGGAGTGGGAGCTATTAGGTAGAAGAGTTTTGGTCTCTTATTGGGTTAATGGGTTGCAACCAACCCAAAGCTCAATTAAAAATACCAAAATCCTAATCAACTTCAAACATATCGATGTTTATACTTAAACAAGTTGTAAATCGTTTTAAACTCAATGAAAGTGGTCTCAAGTCCGAATTCGACTATTTACAAAAAGTCACCAGACTTTAATTCAACTAACGATGCAATATTTAAATAAAACATTCAAATATAAAGTCGTAAATATGCGAGTTGTTACAGACTCCCCTCCTTAAAGAAATTACGTCCTCGCAATACTTAAGAAGAAAATAAAGAGTAACAACCACTCAAAGGCATAACAATACAAAAGAAAATTTTTAAGTGAGAAGTTCATCTTTAGGAGCATAAGAGAGTAAGTCCGAATGTGTTTTCTCGATGAATTCTCTAGATTCCTATGAACAATCCTTAGGATTTGTGAACCATTGAACTTGCACAAGCGGACATCTTTATTATAAAGGCGTTTAAGCTCCGTAGAAATGATACGAATAGGATGTTGCTCATAAGTCAAATTAGGTGAAACCTCAATTTCTTCAATAACACTAGGCTTAAAAATAGGTAGAATATCTAATGCATTTCCGTAGTTGAGAGGCATGAAATACGTCATGAATAGCAAAAATTGAGCTGGTAACTAAAGACGATAAGCTATGGAACCGATGCGTTCGGTGATGGGAAATAGGCCAATATATTGAGGTTCTCGCTTTCTCGTTCAACTGAAACGCATAACACCCTTCACAGATGAAACACGAATAAATACCAAATCTCCCACAGAAAATTCCATATTCCTTCTTCGGTTATCGGCATAGGATTATGTCTACTTTGAGATTCTCTCATCCTATGATGAATAAGGTCAATCTTTTCTGTGGCATCATGAATAAAATATGGACCTAAAACTAGCTTCTCACTGGTTGCAAGCCAACACGAAGGAGATCGGCAATGCCTTCCGTAGAGTGCCTCGAAAGGTGACATACCAATACTAGATCAGAAACTATTATTATAAGAAAACTCAACAAGAGAAGTATGATCTTTCCAACTTCCACCAAAATCAAGAACACAAGCACGAAGGAGATCTTCAAGAGTTTGATTCACATGCTCGGTTTTTCCATCGAATTGAGGATGATAAGTGGTGCTAAAATTAAGCTTTGTTCCCAAAGCCTTTTAAAGACACTTCCAAAATCCACTAGTAAATAATGGATCACGATCGGTAATAATAGAAGCAGAAACCCCATGAAATTTAACGATTTCTTTAACATAGAGTTAGGCCAAAAGAGGTATGGTCCAGTTGGACTAAACGAGAAGAAAATGATGGATTTTGTAAGTCTATCTACAATCACTCATAGACTGTCATGACCCCAACGGGAACAAGGAAGACCGTCAATAAAGTCCAGGAAACTTGATCCCACATCCAAATGAAAATGTCCAATAGTTGCAATAACCCACCGGGCCTCTGATGCTCGACCTTTACGTGTTGGCAAGTCATGCAACAATTAATGAAGTTAGCAATATAAGATTTCGTTCCATCCCAATAATAAAGTCGCTTCATATTCGCAAACATTTTACTAATACCGGGATGAATGTTAAATTTAGAACGATAAGAATCTTCTAAAGTGTCTTCATATTCGCAAACATTTTACTACTACTGGGATGAATGTTAAATTTAGAACGATAAGAATCTTCTAAAATGTCTTTAAGAAGAACACTAATATTTGGCACAATAAATCTTCCAAATTTTCGAATGCCTCCACGAGCATTGATTTCAAAGTCTTTCGGACCATCAATATTATTTTTATCTCTACAACTTTGGCTAAGAAGAGCCGATTCGAGATCTTGCTTTCGAGCTTCAAGGATGCGGTCTAAAAGAGAAGGATGAGCCTCAAGGCTACATAAAACAAGAGATGAACATGAATTGGATTCACGATCTTGAATCTCACAAGTGGTCAAAGTCTCGAGTTCATTCTATTCAAATATCATCATGGAAACAACTACTTGTTGCTTACGACTAAGGGCATCGACAACACGATTTCCTTTTCTAGGAGTATAAAGAATATGAAGATCATAAGATGCAAGGAATTCGAGCCAATATTGTTGATGAAAATTAAGTTCCTTTTGAAAAATAAATACTTCAAATATTTATGATCCGTATAGAGAACAAATTTCTCTCCCAAAAGATAATGACGCCAAATTCTAAGAGCGAAAACAATGGTCGCGAGCTCTAAATCATGAGTCGCATATCTAATATCGACAGGCTTTAATTGTCTAGAAGCGTAAGCGATAACATGTTCCCTTTGCATGTGTTAGGGCCTAAACAAACAAGACTAGCATCGGTATATGCAATCAAGTCTTGTTCCCTTCGGAAATCACAAGAATAGGAGCATCGGAAATGATTTCTTTTAATTTTTGAAAAGCAGCTTCTGTGCTAAATCATTTATTTCATGATCCACTTTCCCGAAAAGCTAAGGCATTCAAAATTATAATTAACATTATTTAATCATCTTTTAGAAAAATTTACTTATTACAAGTCAATTTATGATGTCTGACTGTCTCATCAAAGCATTTAGGAGACATGTATCGATAATGTTGATCAGACGCATTTACTAGAATTCTTAAAGCACTTAATGGGCAATACAACACAAAATCATCTTCTATATGATAAACATGTCTCTTAATTTTTTTACAAATATTCTTTGCTCGTTTTAAGAACAAAAATCCAATTATACTTATAAATATATCTTATTAGAAAGATTCGTAATTTTAAATTATTGTTTTCACCCATAATCAATGAATACAAGGGCGGACTCATCAAGATATTCTCAGAATAGTCTATTCATAAGACTGATGAAATAAGCTGGAGGGTTCGTCAAACCAAAGGACATAACTCATAAGAATCACAACAAGTGCGGCGGTAAGTGGAACTCTATCCTCCACAACTTGTAGCTGATGAAAACAGGTGGCATGGTCAAGCTGAAAAGACCTTAGCACCACTCAATTGATCGCTTAGGTGGTAATCCTAAGATAGGCTCAAAGATATGGGGAAATTCACGAACTGCTTGAATGAGAGAAATAACATCTTCCTCATCATGCGGGTTTAAAGAATAAAATGATGCCACCGTATTGGAATCGAAATAATTAAGAACAATAGAAATCTACTTGATAGATTGAGGATGTCGAAGATGGATAGTCCTCTTAGGATATAGGATATGGGCATCATAACGATTGAGCCAATCTTTCCCAAAATTAGTTTCGAAACATAAGTAGCACATAACATGAAAATTGGATCGAAAAGTATAATCACATAAAATAATCTTGACATTTTTACAAAGTAAAATGAGTGTTAAGGATCCACCAACCGAATTCGCAATTCTCAATGAAGTCGTCAAGCCCATAATATTTAAAGAAAAAGTATCAACAAATTCTTTTGATATAAGAGAATGAGGTGCACCCATATCAAAAAGAATTCGAATAGGATAATCATGAAACAAAATAATGCCATTAAAGACAGAATGAGAAATACCATGACCAGGAGAAAGGTTACTAGGGGCCTATGCAATATTCAGCTTTCCCTCTTTCTTATTTTGAAGTCTAAGACATGAAGATATAAGATGACCCGAACTTTTGCAATAGTGACAAGTAAGGGACGTCTGACACTTATTTGCATAGTGTCCCTTAGAACTACAATTGTAGCATACTCCATAATTAGGGGTAGGAGTCTTTACTTCTGAAGTTGCTTTATTCCCTTTCTCGTTGGGATTAGGGCTTTTGAACTTAACATGCCTCTTGTTGTTGTTATTGAGGCTCATCTTGGCACCTCCAATATCACTATCACTTGCTTCATCGGCCTCTTCAAGTCGAAGAGTAGTATCTACAAGCTAGTCGAAAGGCACTTCTAATTTCAAGGGTAAAACCTTTTTAGGGTTCTTATTCAAAGCTTAGATAAACCTTTGATTCTTTACAAGATCCAAAATTTGTTGACCATACATGAATACGTTATCCAAAGGAGGACCACTTGATTGACCAACGCTAGGACTGCGAGGACAAAGCATCATACAAGAAAACATGATAGAATGGGTCCCAAGACTCTGATTAAATCCTAAGGCACGATTCCTAAGAGAGACTTAGGACAATGATTCTTGTTATAATATTCTATATTGTTTCGAAGTTTGGCTTGGGTTCTAAGCTGTGATGCCCCAACTCTATACTCACACTAACCAAGGACACTACTAAGTAATGCCGCTAATTAGTACAAAGAATAAGGCTATTGAGAAGCGACCTACTGTATAATTGATTTGAGCGAGAATCGATATGTCAAATAATATGTCATGCATTTCATTTCAAGAGGAAATTCGACATATCCAATCCAAACTCAAATCCACATCGTGGCTAAGTGGCCTTCAAATCAATATAAATAAGCATAATACCAAATTAGTCATAGATATTCATATGACTAAGGCGGGAACAGATATGAATATAACACATAGAAATGAACATCATAGTAGTTGTCATACAAGATCCACCATAAGCCAAAAGAATAGGTACATGCACTACACAAAAGAATAAGCATACATCAAAGAGTCTCTATCTCATATACATGAAAAACAAAAACTACTAAGTAAAAGTAGTTAGCAAAAATTTAGAAGATAGTCCCTGGTAAGAAGTCAAGTGGAAGCACTTGAAGCACCTCAGTCTGACCCAAGTATTATTTAAGAAGAAAAATGATAAACGGATCAGTCTAGTTACAATTATCATGTAAGATGAGATAGGATAAAAGATATGAAAAAAATATGATAACAATAATACCATATTTTGACAAGTATATATTTGATAACAATGAAAATTATCCAATATCTCAAGTCTCCTCAAATACCCAAAAAGCATATCATATTCTTTAGCATATTCACCAAAATCTCAAATATTGACAAACATATAATGCAAATCGCAAAATATTAGTAAAACATAAATTCCAGAAATCCATAATTAGAAATCCAAAAAACATAAAAGGGGGCAGCGTATCATAAACGGGAGCATGAAAACTCACTAACACATGTATCATAAAAGGGATACTATCCCATGGGTCGCTAACCCATAGAGCCGGTGCAACGACATGGTACAATGGTACATTCGAGGAACCTAAAACTAAAATAAGTTAGAACAAAAACGTAGTACAAAGGTACTCCCGATGAATCTGAAAATTAAGTAAGCTGGAACTACGACGTAGTACAAAGGTATGCCCGATGAATCGAACTCCATAAAATGGCTAGAAGACCATGGGTCGCTAGCCTATAAAAATGAGACGAAGCTCTACAGAATGGGATAAAGTCCCCCACATGGACAAAGCGACATTGCATATCGCTAATCTAAATCACAAAATGATCATCATTGATCAATAAGTGCAAATTACACTAAGCTAGTAAACAAATGAGTTAGGCTTCATGTTCCATAACCACTGGCTTAACCTAAGTATTTACAAACAAATTGTAGATTTTCACTCAAAATTTGTCATGAGATTTCAATCGAACAAGTCCAAAAATTAACCGACAAAGTAAATGCAAGCGTTTCATACCACTTGTTTTACTAAGTCGTTCAATTGGATTTCTCATACGAATGAGGTAAATGTTTGTATATACTAATATATTAGAAAAAGGTTTTAAAAAGATTTTTGTATTAAAAGTAATGTTGAAATCATTTCTGTGAAAGTGTTTTAGTATTTACTAATAGTATGAAAACCTTTGTATTTTAAGGTGACAAATCATAGAAACAATTGCAAAAAACACTCTATCAAAAAAAAATCCACATTTCAATAGTGAGAATCAAAACCTTGGAAATCGATATCAAATCCATTAAATGGAAACACCAGAAATCCAGAAAAAGAAGTCATCAAATTCGATAATAAATGACAACAACTAACCAGATCAACAAAAGTCGACAAGAAATGGAAATTCACATAAAAACAGGCAAATTAGTAAAAATTCAATAGGACCAGACGTCTGACCTTGGGCTCTGCCCTTTTTTTCTGCCCTTTTTTCTCAGAGACCTCAACCAGACATTTGGAAATTTCAACCAGACGTATGGTTGCTTGGGCCTGGGTAGAATTTGCCTAGACCAATGATGGCCAAATAAATTCGGAGGCGATCAGACAAGCGGGAGGCTAGGGATTTATGCCAAACGACAACCCATTACCATAGGCTCTTCGATACACCCCAAACAACATGTCCAAATATTCAAGATAGGATCTTTAAAGATTTTGACTCAAAATACCAAAATTTGGAAATTCGCCAAACCAATTCAAATCAAATGTAATTGAACAGGAAATAGATATTAAGAATTCATACCTAACAACAATGAAAGATATAGAGATACATGCGAGTTCAAGAACTCACCTTTAAATTCAAAAATAGAAAATTGGAAGCTCTAAAACAAGCTAAGATTGATTTCTCTTCAACTAAACCTCAAAGATCTTCAACCTGTTACTGTATGCAAAGATTTTCCTAAGTTCGGTTATAGGAAGAATCAAGAATTAAAGAGGAATTGAGATGGAGAAGATAAAGATGATGCTTACCTAAGCTTCTCTTTGATTTTAGAATTAGAACTTGAGTTCCTAAGAGAAACTAGGGCTTAGAAATTTTAGTTTCCTCTCCCCACCATTCTTCCTAGGGCTTGAGTGTTAGGAATTTAGAAAAAGGAACGAACGAACGGAGAAGAGTGGAGTGGAGTGGGAGCTATTAGGTAGAAGAGTTTGGGTCTTTTATTGGGTTAATGGGCTAGAACCTAACTCAAAGCCCAATTGAAAATACCAAAATCCTAATCAACTCCAAACATATCGAGTTTATGCTTAAAAAAGTTGTAAACGTCATTTTAAACTTAATGAAAGTAGTCTCGAGTCGGAATTCGACTGTTTATAAAAAGTCACATTTCAGACTTTAATTCAACTAACGATGCTATATTAAATAATATAATTAAATATAAAATTGTAAAATATGCGGATTGTTACAAGATTTAATTAAATGTATAGTAAACAGCTTCATGAAATATTTATTTGATTATTATATTTTATCATTCTATAGTAACATTCTATGTCTTTTTTGTTCTTCTTTCGTATGTTTGTTAATTATCCCCATTGATTATCTATGTTGTGGATTGGTTAAGTTGGACATTTGTGGATTATTATCGATTTAAACCTTTCAAAACATGGATCGTCACAATCACCTATATTTGGTTGAGTTTTTCTATAATAATAGTTATCAGACTAGTATAGGAATGGCGCCTTCTGAAGATTTCTAAGGGAAGGCCATGCAAATTGCCAGCGTGTTGGTTGGAGACTGGAGACAGATTAGTCTAAGGTCTAGATCTGGTTAGAGAGGCGTTAGAGAAGATTGAGTTGATCCGAGAAAGGATGAAGGAAGTTTAGTCAAACAGAAGAGTTACGTAGATAGGAGGCCTAAAGACCTAGAATTCTCACTAAGGGATAAGGTTTTTATTAAAGTATCACCGATGAAGGGTGTGGTATGATTTGGAAAGTCAGGGAACTGGCACGAGATATGTTGGTCCACCTAGATTATAGAGAGGTTTGAAAAGCTCGCATATAGAGTAGAGTTTCCAAAAGTATGGCAGGGGTTCATAATATATTCCATGTGTCTCATCTTCGCAAGTATGTGCATGATCCAGAAACTACTATTCCTACAACAGGGTTGGAAGATTTGATAGTAGACCTAATTTGACTTTTGTTAGACAACCAGTTCGGGTTGTAGCGAGAGATGAGAAAAGATTGAGGAACAAGATAGTTAAGTTGGTGAAAGTTCAGTGGAGCGACAATGAGAAGGACTGTACTTGGGAGGCAGAAGATAGGATTAGAGATACTTATCCTGATCCGCTTTAAGGGTACATCTATATTAGCTTTATATAGATAAGTAGCTTGCCAGGTAGGCTAGTATGTTTGTTGGGATTCGTTACAGAAGATTGCCACATTTAGCATTTAGCCCTTATCGAATTTCAAGGATGAAATTCTTTAAGGTGGGAAGCCCGTAACACCCTTAATTTTTGACAACATTATTCAATAGATTTAATTAGATAAATTAAATTGAATAATGTAAATATTAAGATGGTAAGGGGATTGAGATTTGAATAAATACTTAGAGACCGAGCTTAATTATTTAAATAGGCTTATAAATGGTTTGTATGTTAATTTGAGAATATTAACACGAGGGCATATAAAGAATTGTGCACCTTAACTCCTTAGTACCCTATACCCACATCCCATTTCATTTCTCACGTACACTTCTACAAAACTTAAAAATGTAAGAAAAGAAGAGCTTAGAGCCAGCCATTGCTAGGAGAAGAAAAATTCAAGTGAAGTTTAAGAAATCGAGCTAGAAGAATTAATCTCAATCAAATCTCAAAGTCCTTATCCCAGTCAAGGTGACTAATAATCAAAACCATCTCTATTTTGGTTTTTATGACCATTTGATTTTTGGGTTTAAGATTAAGTCCATTATGATGATTTTTGATGATATGCTTGGATTTTATAATAAGATATATTCAAACAAGTTTATTTGAAAGTGGTTTATACACGGATTTAAATTTAAAATCATTTAAATTGAATTTACAATGCCATGGGGAATTTATATGCCATGTAAAGATGATTTTGGAGTTGGGTTTTAATTTTCCATGTTATGGAGAATTTATTATGAATTTTCAAAGGAAAATATGGTCAATTGGGTTTAGAAATTTATTTCAGAAATTATACTGAGAATTTGGGTCTGAAATTTAGATATGTTAGATAACATATTAAAGGTGAGTTTTTATGATTTTTAGGGATTTTTTCTAAGTGAATTACTATGAGAATTAAACTATTTTGAAAGGGGGAACTAGATAATTTAATTGTTTTACTTAACGAAAGGACTATTCTGTTAAATTAATCTTGGTTTAGATCTGAAATTACGCGACAGTTATATTTGGAAAATAATTTGAAAAGTTTATAGCAATCAATCACATGATTACAAGCAGGCAGGTTAGTTAGAAAGTATTTTCCTTAATTGGCATTAAATCGGTTTTACCTAGAAAAGTGGGTTCTGCCTCTTTCAGAAGCACCTTTCTACTCATAGCTTCCGCCTTCAATCAAGTCGAAACCTACCAGGTCAAAACCCATGAAGCCGAAGCCAATACACAATGTATCAACATTGGTACATGATGGATTGGATAAAGGTGGAAGGTATGGTGTCGAAATTTAGCTTCTGATGGGAATGAAACCTTTGTTTTGTTTTCTAAAGAAACGAGCTTACCTGTTTTACTAAATGCTTTCGAAGGTGTCGAAATAACATGCTTTTGAAGGGGTCTTTTGAATAGCTTTGAAAGGGGGTTGTTTCCTTATTGTTTAAAGTATAGCTTTCGATTGAGTTACTTAGTTTCCAAACTAGTGATTTTTAAAGGGGCAATTTCGACCTAGCTGAAACCTTTCTGCCGACCTTATGCCTTTTGTAGGAATTGAAGATATCAATGCTTTCGAACGGTAGCCTTTGTTTTGTAAATATGAGCCACTTCCTAAAGCTTTTGAAAGGGGTTAATGGTTATGAAGGCAATGGTTTCGAAAGGAGTTTCGAAGTTAATCTTCAAACGTTTACTTATATGGTTTAAGCTTTCGAAATGATGGTTCCGATGTCATCGAGTTTTCCCCAAACACTTCTATATAATAAATAATGGTTTCGAAAGGGATACTTTCATTTATGTTTACTTTGATCCCATATATATTTTAAAGGTAAACCCAATGGTTTCGAAAGGGGTACTTTCAATAATCTTGAAGCTATGCTTCTAAGAGTTAATAAGTATTACCTTAATACATTCGAAAGGTTTCAAAGGAAAGGCTTTAAAAGTGTTTTGAAAGGTAGAGGCCTAGTGTTTTGAGAAGAATATTTTAATGCTTTCGAAAGGAAGTTTTCAGTGGTTACAAAAGTAAAGGTTTAAAGGTTTCGAATGCCTTAGTTTTCAAAACAAATAATCCAATCCCATTTAAAAGGAAAATCCATTGCTAAAATAAAGGAGTTTTGAAATGATTTAAAGTATGAAGTTTTGAAGAAGCTTTCCTTGATAAAATAATAGGATAAAGGGATAAACCAGGATTTATATGCAAATGATTTCAAGGATACTAAACAACAAGTTTTGTATTATTATGCTATTATGTCACTTCTTCTAACATATACATTCACATTATAATGGACCCATATCTTCATTTTGGGAAAATGGGGAGGAATAACCATGTGACGACCCGGAATTTTAGATATTTGAAATCGGGATATTTAGTTGATTTTAAATATTTAAAAGTTAATTTTTAACTTGAATTTCCAATATCACTATTCATTTGGTGATTTATTTATTGAATTAAAATAATTGAAAATTGGGTAAAATATGAAATCTTGGTTTTCAAGCACGTTAAAAATATTTCAAAGGCTTGTAAAACATATATTAATAATACTGAGGCTAATAGTACCCTTAAAATTAATTTTAACAGTGATTTGTTCAGTTTTGAAAATATACCGTTTAAATTGATGTTTAAAAATAGCCTTTTGAGGCACAGTCTCGGATTTCGATAAAACCGGTTCTATTGGATCCATAATATTGTATTATTATCGTATTTCAAGCTTCGTAGCTTTCTGTGTTGTCCTGTGATCGTACAATAGGTAAACTCGCTGAAATATATTTATATCGAAAATTTAATACAATAATTGGGTCCAAAAAGCTATCTTCTCCATACGATCGAATTAGGACTCAAAACCTTTTCCATTTCGTTCGAAATAGGGGTATAACATTATAACACCTAGTGGCACTTCTCGATAGGATATCGAATTTTAAGTTGCATTTATCGAGATGGTTTAAATTTAAATATAAAAAATATATAAGTTTTGGTTGACTAGCCAAATTCTTCCCATCGACTTTTCTTTCCATTAGCTAAAATTCTTTCAACGTCAAAGTTTTTTGGTCTCCTCTGCAAATTACTGTAGTTGTCCTTGTACACGCCAACATCGCATCCTGTCCCCCTTTTTTATTTTTAAACTCACGCAACCAAGCAGATTAATTCAAAAACCTAAAAAAATATAATGATTACATACACGTTTTAAATCCGACTGTTAAATATTAAATAGAAAGTATGGCGATATATATATCATAAAGCATGTTGAAATCGAGTGTTTACAAATTCATCGGTGTTATGCGATGGTTAAATTATTTTGAACATTTTAATCTAATGATAAGTAAGTTTGAAAATTATTCATTTAATTTGTTTATCAGGAATTTAGCAGTAAACAAAATTGGAATTTTATTAACCTAATAAATTTAAGTTTAAAATGAATATTAATGGTGATTAATTGTTCGATTGGTTCGAATATTAATAAATCATACAATGTTTGTACAAGGTCCAAAATCGTGAAGGAAATTGCCGGTTGGGTCGGATTGCAAAAAAAAGAGCAAAGGTGAGTTAATTTCACTCACATTTGGATTATCGATTAATTTAAATAGTCGAAGTTTAAATTATTAGATGATTGCTTGAATTGATAATTTATTACCAGTATGGATGTGATATTATAATTGTAATAGTGTGTGGGTGTGTTATATATATTAGAGTGATTGATATCCTCGTATTATATAGCGGATGAGACCCTATACTCCCTGCATAATAGCGGGTGACCCTTTATACCGCGATATCCCGCTGTGAAGCAGGATTGGTATTTTTATATTGTGCTAACATCTGTGGATGCAGGAAAATAGGTTGGAGGAATCCAACTGGGTTTTGAAATTTATTTTCATATGCAGTGATGTGATTTATTAGATAATCTGTGACAGATTATATTTATAATTATAATTATTGAATGATATGGTTTGGCATAATATATTTTGATATTTTAAGATGTCAACATATAAAGACGAATTTTTGAAGGAAAATAAAAGGGAGAACTTTAAGTAAAATAATTATAGTGAATTTGGGTAAATTAAAGAAATGAATTTGGAGAAGGATAAAAGTTTGGTTTAAAAATCCTATCAAATAAATTCCGGTATGTGAAAACTGGAGATTTAAATAAATGGGAATAAAGGAGTTTTGTTGACGTAAGCGATATTTTTAAAAGAATTTAAAAAATTATTTTTAAATTCAAGAATTTAATGGTTGGGAGAAATAAAAAGAGAATTCTGGAATAAAATGTGAAATCAAATTTCCATTTTAAATAAGATTTTAAATCGTAATAATGGAGTGAATATGGAATTAATGGGTTTTGGAATAAATTTGGACAAGTAAAAGAATTTATTTTAAAATGGAGTTAAGTTTGGAAATCGATTTGAAAGCTCACTAAGTGTTGAAACTGTGATTTAAGGAGAATGAGATTATGGAATTTATAAATGGGGTTTATAAATAAAGTGAAATATTTCTCAGTGGAAATTTGGAAGTATAAATTCACGGTGGGAAATTAAAAGGAAAAGGTGACATGTTTTTAAAAATAAATAATGGTTTGTTTTTAAAAGTGTGGAAAAGTAATTTACGGGTTTGGGACATAAATTAAACTGAAAATAAATCGAGAAGAATTTGATAATTATTAGACGGTTGTATAGGAATGGAAAGTGTATTTTCCTAAAAGGTTGAGTATATTAAGAAGGTTTTAAGTATGAATTAGAAGTTTTAAAAGATGTTTTAAAGAAGAATGTTTTTAGATAAATTTATTATTTAAATTGTTTAAAAAAAATTAAAGTAAATATTTATTAAATTAATTATAGTAGTAATTATGTTAAATGTTAAATTAGTATTATGATTCAAAAAGATAATTATTAAAGTATTTATACTTTATACAATAGTTTTATTTAAAAACTGTTTTTGGCTAAAGTTTGTATTTGAAAAATTATTACAGAAATTTATAACTAATATTTTGAATAAAGTGATTTAATTAGTTTTATTTAAAACGTATTTAGTGTATATTTTTTGGTAATCGGATTTAAAATTATAAAAATCTAAATTATTAAAACTTCGTGCTTTTTTGTGGGAATAAACAATTGGTTGGATGATTGTTTAAATTTGATAGTTAAATAACCGACTATCATTATTGGCCAATGCGCGGATCATTTCGAAGAGTCCGGGATCGGGTTTAATTACCCCAAAACCACTTCGATCCGGTTTAAATATAGCGAATGAATACCGTGAGATGATGAACCGGTGATTTGGTGTGTCCAGAACTAGGACAACTTATATGGATGAATGCTATCAGACCATCGTCAGGAGGACGGTGAGCATTCTAAGTGAATATGTGCTAAAAAGGTAACGTGTAGCCTTAAGCCTCATCAACTGGGAATGGCTAAAACAAGGGAGGTGCAACAAAGCTAAGTGGCTAGCAACCAATTAGGATAAGGTCATCCCTATCTAGATGTCCCTTTTTATTTCGGCAGTGTGGGCGGTTACTGATCCCAACCACAGGGTGATCTTATTCGGACTGCCAAGTAAGGGGTATCTCCGGTCTTTATTGCAGAAGATCGGGAGGGGTCCTCGGTACGCTGATCTAGGCCAGGTATTGTGACGGGCGGTGCCCTAGTAGCCCTGCCATTGTATGAAATTCAATATCTAATAAGCGCCTGTACGGTTTTGATTGTGCTCAACTATGCTGAAATGTGAGATGCAAGCATTTTTGCTAGATTCTTTTTACTCTCTATAGACACTATTATAATATGAGACGGATTTGATAAAAAAATATTTTGGTTATCGTAAAGAAAAAACCCGACATATTTATTATGGCATGGTCTTACGAATTACCTTTGATTTCAAAGGATTTGAAAACTTTAATAATCTAATTGAGTGTGTTTCTCACTCTAGTTTTCCAGACTGACTTGGATATTATTTCACTATAATGGTCGGGTCAGACCAAGTATTATAGAATACATGATAGGATGTTGTGAAACTCCGAAGATGAGCTGGATTGCGAGACGTATCACATGTACTTGATATATATTCCGCGGTGTAGTACAAACTGTATAGTCAGCTTTTGTAAGGACAAGTTAATATAACTGTCCAGTATTTTGCTATTGATTGTGTCGTATTCTGTTGATGTAATGTATTAAACAGATATAGTTCTTTTTGTATAAAGATCAGTCATTTAACTGTTGTATACTGTTCTATTGTGATTATGAGATTCTGATATTGTTTCTATTTTCTTCTTCTACCTTTTTCTTCTTTTACCCTAATGGTTTGCATTTCCGACGACTTCGAATTGAACTGATGGAAAATGTTGTCAACTCAATGGGGTATGGATTTGTGGGCTATTACAGTTGGTATCAGAGCAGAAGGTTAAGCGAGAACCTTGGCTCTGGTAGGGGTTGCTCATTAAAGATGGGGTCAGTAGTGCCCTAGGATGAGTTTGAGTGTATTAATAGATATGTGCGTGTATTTGTTAGTGAATATAAAATTGTTTTATATTATGTTGATTGGTTTGTTGAGTGGCTTATTGATTTTGGTCAATACGAGTAATTAACGTTATTGATAGGATCTCTAAACACTTGTACAGAACAATTCGACACAGTATTGTTTTAAATAGGGTAAATGAAATAATTTTACGCAAATTATTTTTGCATATAAAAGAAATAACTTTTCAAAAATTATTATAATATATATGGTTGCTTGGTTGTTAGAAAATGATAATATTAAATTATTATCATTGTTAAGTGGAAATGGAATAAGGAATTGAAATTATAACAAAGGTTAAGAGAAATAAATTCATATAACAAAATGTAATTTGTAAATGTGAATTATAGATGGAACTTTTAATGTGAAATAGAATAAAATTACAGAGTAATATTTGAATATAGATTGAAAGGTTTTGAAATTCGAAAATTGGGAAATTTAAAATTTCTTTAAGTTTGAAAATGGTTTTCAAAGGCTTTGGTGGAATAATAGTAATATTATTCGAAAATATTTTAGAATGGGATATGAAATCCGGGAAGATTTGGAATTAAAATATTTGAAAACATTTTTAAAGGGATAAAAGCACTAGACTCTTTTCGATCGCTAGAAAATAATTTCGTTGATGACTACGGCATCATCGATGTTCATTTTCGAGATTCCTAGGTAGGAATTGATGCCCGAATGTTTTGAATTGGGATTTGTTTGCAAACTGAGTTTTGGTTTTGAAATTCAAAGGAATAATTTGACATGCCAAGGGAATTTGGATAGAATTGATTTCAAAAATGATTTTGAAAATACTGAAGAGATTGTTTAAAAACTTTGGAAAGTTTAACTAAAAATGTTTAAGGAATATAAATGAGTTTAGGAACTTATGAAAAGTTGAAATTGTTTAGAATAAAATTTAACTAAGAATTAAATTACAATAAGTTTGAAAACGAGATATGTTAGTAAGCCAGTTAATGAAGTAATTAAAGGAGATTAGTAAGTGGAATGTAAATAAGTTGGAGAACTTATAGGAGTTTAAAAAAATTGAACGGAAGTGGAATTTAAGTGAATTAACTTAAAGGGAATGATCGTTGGCACAAAATTTATTAAGTTAGAAATAAATTTGTGAATGAACAAATGAATTTACATTTGTAAGTAAATGGGAGTGAAACTGAATATGGGAATTCAAATTGAATTATGTTAGATAAAGTGGAATTGTAAAATTTGTTCGTTGGAACTAAAAGAAGTAAAAGTTAGAAATAAACTTTTATTGAGATTTGAAATCAAATTTGGAAATTAAGTGATTAATTGAATTAATAAGTGAACATATTCGATATTAAATTTGATTTGGAAATAAATTAAGAATTGAAGGTAAATTAAATTCGGAATGGAATTGAAAATTTAAGTTAAATGAAAATGGATATAAAAGCTTAAGTGGCGAAGTGAAAATAAATATAAGAAGTATATAAAATACTTATATTGAACTTAAGAAATGGATGGTGAAATCCTAAAGTAAATTTGGAATCGAGAGATATACTTAGTAAACATGTGAATGAAGGTTTAATAAAAATGTATGAATTGATAATTGTGAATAAGTGAATGAAAATCAAAATAAATGTGAACAAAAGAGGATTGATATCACTAATAATCAATTGGGGCTAATACATAGGATGTACGTATATTATTTTATTTGCATAGCGATTTGATCCTGATTCGAGCGTAGAATTTCGAGATAGTTATATCGATCCGAGTTGGGATTTTTCACTCGATTTTCAATGGCTAACCCTAGATATGGATTTTTGATTGATTCTGGAAATTCTCTATCATAGTTATGGCTATGCAAGGAGAATGACGGTTTCTGATCAAGAAACCAGATCTGAGTCCGCACTAGGGAGTCGGTGAACAATATTAGTTCAGAAGTGAAATTGTGTGATCAAGTGAGCGATCGAATTTGATATTGCATAAGGATGATATTTGTACATCGTACGGGCTTAAGTAAAGAAAATGTTGAAATTTTTGAAAAGGAACGAATAAAATGATTTTGGATTTTGTGATTGGATGTTATTGCTAAGTAGGATATATAGGTATTCTAGGGAAATTGGTGATTTCGATTTCATAAAATAAATTTGATTTGCCCGACAAAGAGGTATGTAATTAAATTTTATATATGAAATTTGATGATTTTCTGATTTAGCCACTTGGTTTTTGTTTTCTTTTGAAAATTTGGGGCCCATAGAGGCATTTTGTAATTATTTTGATCTAGCCGCGCAAAGGAGACGCTGGTGATTTTTTGAAAATTTAGGGAGTTAGAAATTTTTTTGGGAATATTTTGATAATTTAAAATTTGGTTCTAAATTATAACTTGAATTATTAAGTAAGTAATATTAGTTGAAACCTATAGACGAGTTTGGAAGGTTAGTAAGGGTTTTGGTGTACCTTTAATAAAAAAGATTATTTTGTAAAGTGGTTAAAAAAATGTTTGGCTTTGGAAAAATAATTAACGGATATTTGACCATTCTTCTTAACTAGCAATTTCAGGGGATGAAATTCTTTTAAAGGGGGAGGAATGTGATGATCCAGAATTTTACATATTTGAAATTGAGATATTTAATTGATTTTAAAGATTTAGAAGTTAATATTTAACTTGAATTTCAAATACGACTATTTATTTGATGATTTAATTATTGAATTAAAATAATTGAAAATTGGATAAAATATGAAATCTTGGTTTTCAAGCTCGTTAAAAATATTTCAAATGCTTGTAAAATATATATTAATAATACGGAGGATAATAGAACCCTTAAAATTGAATTTAAAAGTGATTTGTTCAGTTTTGAAAATGTACCGTTTAAATTGACGTTGAAAAAAAGCCATCTGAGGCACGATCTCAGATTTTAATGAAACCTGTTACATTGGATACGTAATATTGTATTATTATCAGATTTCAAATTTCGTAGCTTTCGGAGTTGTCGTGTGATCGTACGATAGGTAAACGCGTCGAAATTTATATCCAAAATTCAATATAAAAACTAGGTCCAAAAAGCTATCTTCTCCATACGATCGAATTAGGACTCGAATTTTTTTTCCATTTCATTCAAAAGAGGGGTATAACATTATAAAAGCCTAGCAGCACGTCTCAATAGGATATCGAATTTTAAGTTGCATTTATCGGTACGGTTTAAATTTAAATATAATATATGTGTGTGTGTGTGTTTGATTGACTAGTCAAATTCTTCCCATCAATTTTTCTTTCAATCAGCTGAAATTCTTTCAGTGTCAAAGCCTTTTGGTCTCCTCTGCAAATTATTGTAGCTGTCGCTGTACACGCTAACATCACATCGTGTCCCCATTTTTATTTTTATACTCACGCAACCAAGTAGATCAACTCAAAAACTTAAAAAATATATAATGATTATATACACATTTTAAATCTGACTATTAAATATTAAATAGACAGTATGGTGATATATATATATGTATATATATATATTGTAAAGCATGTTAAAATCAAGTGTTTACAAATTCGTGAGTGTTTTGCGATGGTTTAATTATTTTGAACATTTTAATCTAATGATAAGTAAGTTTGAAAACTATTCATTTAATTTATTTATCAGGAATGTAACAGTAAGTAAAATTGGAATTTTATTAACTCAATAAATTTAAGTTTAAAATGAATGTCAATGGTGATTGATTGTTCGATTGGTTCGAATATTAATAAATCATATAATGTTTGTACAAGGTCCAAAATCGTGAAGGAAATAGCCGGTTGGGTCGGATTGCAAAACAAAAAGCAAAGGTGAGTTAATCTCACTCACATCTGGTTTATCGGTTAATTTAAATGGTTGAAGTTTAAATTTGCAATGAGCCGTTTTTCTGTACCCTTTGAATCGATAATAATCCACACATGTCAAACTCAAATTGCACGAATAAGCGGATCATTAAGGGTAGAAAAAGAAAATAAAGACAGAATAGAATCTCACACGAATGGAATAACATATATTATTTCAATAATAATCTTTACGGTGGAAAATTTTAAATACAATATCAGAGTCTAACCTAAATTCAACTTGGACAGTTATAAACATCTGTCCTTACAATTGCTAACAAACATCAAACAAAATACACTAAACAAAGCGGATGATAGAATACGTCCATACGATGATGAAGATCTCCAGCTCTCCTCTGGAAACTCCAACCATCTTCAACTAAACCTGAAACTACTCGGATTTGACCCGAGTATTAAAAATACCCGGATCAGGCTTGATAAACCAGCGTGAGATACTCGAACTTTAAAATGACTATGTTATCAAAACCCTTGAAAAGAAGGGTATCTCATAAGACCACGCCCAAACATAAACACGGACGGGTTTTTACCTTATGATAACCAAAACACTTCATACCAAAATAAACTTGATATTATTTTTAATGACATTCTTTTGAAAACATTTGCAAGTAAACTTATTCAAATAAGATATCAATATTTGGACTAAGTCTAAGGTAATATATCCGGACTAGGTCAACGGAATATATGATACCAAAAAGGGGTAGCTGAAATGTTTGCAAGTCATTACAGCTATTTTGGGAATACAATCAAAACCGTAAATATCGTATTGGGTTTGGATTTTCAACATGAAAGGAAACTAGTGACTTTTTTTCCGAACTACGCATAACAAACATAGTTTCCACGGTGCCACAATCGCTTTTCTCAAACTAGTCACTTGGAAACTATACTTGCTACACTACAAATGATAACCAGCAGTTCCCTGCTTTTCTCAAGCTAACCACTTTATCCACATAAGGCAATAAATGCCTTGAGGCCCAGACGTATCTGGTACCTAGGGCTCAGAACATCTGATAACCCAAATCACTACTATCTAAAATGCGAGCATACATCTGACCACATAGAATCCCATCATAACCAGGGTGTGAGGCTCGCGAAGCTACGATCAATTTCTTCAAAGCCACGTTTTTCATACAAAACCACGCTTTGATCATAATAGGTTCCACTTTGAATGCCACATTGTCATTCCACGTCACACGACTGATTTCTAGAAAAGTATAACTTCATGAGCTCCTATGTCTCGGGAAAGGGTGTTAATCTAAAAGAAGTTGCCTTCTCCACCACCAACTGATATACGTTTATAGAAACCACACAAATGTGATTTAGAATACAATGTCAGACAAACATCCATACAAGTTCGTTCTAGGACTGAACGAAACCGAAGGTACTTTCCTCGGCCATTACTAGGCGAGAAGCCCTTACAAACCGAAAAATCTCCATTACGAGGAGACCACTGCTACAAATAACCCTATAATGGTGGCCAACCAGAGCATGTTCAACAAGCAGTCTTCACGCTATGAAGATCCACGGTCTTCAATAATCATCATTTTCGACATATCTTCACTTTCGAACGTATACATTGGTTCGAAGTAGTTTTCGGATAGGTATCATCCAAATCCGACTCCGGTTCCTTCGAAACCAATCATCGCTTCTAAAAGATGTTAAGTTCATACGTGGATATCAATCATCAATCAATTACTTCATCTTTTAAATCAAATATCTTTCTTAGATATAATCTTTTCAAGTTATTCCATTTTCTTTTCTAATGTATATGGAATCATTAAGCCCTATTTATCAAATTATTTGGTTTATTTAAACCTTCCTTAAATCCTGTAATAATTCCAAATCATTTTCTCATTTACGTAGGAAAACCTTTCCAAATCATTCATAAATCTTAATCAAAGATTTTCTTATATTAAAGTTATAGCTTTTAACTTAGGGAGAATATTCCCAAATCATTCATTAAATCTTAATCAAAGATTTTCTTCTTAAATTCAAATCATATTCTTGCAAATCAAAGACTTTAATAACATAGTACTACTGCCACTTTAAATATGGTAAATTTCACCTCCAGGGACTAATGGCAAGTTTCACCTCTAGGGACTAATGGCAAGGTTCACTCCAGGGATTAATGGCAAGTTTCATCTCCAGGGACTAATGGCAAGTAATCTTACATCATGAATATCTTTTTCTTTTAACTTGGAAAAACTTAAATACGATCTTTTAGAGCATCCGGGCTTTCCTTTCGATCTATTCCACCCCTCGCCTAAAAAGAGAAACATAGGCCAGGTAAGTTCAGGGCACTGGTTGCTCCATCCCTAACCTTAGTTAAACTCCTTGTTTTATCTTCTCAGATCTCACAGGAAGGACAAATGTACTAGTCGTTTTCGCATACTCAGTTTGTTATTACATTCAATATTCTTCACTTTTTATTTAAGTGGTATAAACAATTTCATTTATTCAAAATCTTTTTAAAACTTCCAAATCATCTTTAAATAACTTAATTGTTCATTTAAAATCATTCACGAAAGATTTAGGAAAGAATTGTTAAGTTTAAAACTGTATTTCAAAAGTTATAGAATTCGTAGCAGAAAAGTGCTATAGAAAGTGCTATATAAGCTTATTTGATTTAAACAAATTTTAAATATTTGAAAATTCATATTTTCCATTTCAAATCTCTTTCAAACGATTTTAATAGATTTATCAAATTCATTTCATATTTTTAACCATCTAAAAATATCATTTATAAAGAAATCCCGTTTTGGATTCCGAACTGCAAAACCGCGATGTTTTTAGAAAATTGATTTGGACATATTTCAAAATCTACTTAATGAAATCTTGATTTTTCTTTCTTCGTTGGAAAACTATGGATATAATAGACCGGAATATTCTTATCTCGAAGAATTTCGAGCTATATTTCACTTTGTACACACATTTAACTTTTATGGCGCGAAATGGCGAACTACCGTTACGCGACGCGCATAGTTTTGACTTGTTTTTCAATTTCTTTTCAAACTTCTTGGAAACACTTTTAAATGTTTATAAAACATTTCTAAATCATTTTAAACTCATTTTAAACAACTGTAACGTCCTGCCTTTTCGCATGCTTTAAATCGACACACGTGCCAATTCAAACCATACGGAAGGGCGGATTGTTACGGGGTAAATAAGGAAAAACAGGAAAAGAAAAAAAACAAAATAGAATCTCACAGCGGAAGGATAAAATATAATAATAAATGTACAATTCATAAACTGTTTACAAACATTTGATTCTTCTTTATACAATAAATATCAGAGTTCACATAACAATCATAATCAATGCAGCAGAATTAAATAGTGTAGTGGAATATAATTAATAATAATAAAATCTCTGTCTTCGTCCTCCAGAAATAAAATCTTCAAATCCTGAAACACTCGGACTGACCCGAGTGAATTGAAAAGACCAAACAATCGAGTCAGAACTAAAAGATCTTATGTGAGTTAAATTAACAGAAATAAATATGAGTGCAGTAACTCAAGAGATGCTCGGGATTTACATCTCCTAAGGATCCGTTAAACTATTTACTATGTAGTATATTGCGCTATTATGATAGTGTCTAATTGTAAAATAAACTTACTTTTTTTCTTAGCATTAAAGGGTTACCCATATAGGCCTAATAGTCCCAGTAGTCCATCCAATATCATAGTCCCTCATGATCGGGAAGCCACCAGAGGAAACCACACGGGCTACGAGAGAAATCCAAACTCGTACAAGGCGCGATAGGGTAGGTGACACGGCACAACTAGGCAATGCCAGGGTAGATATACCAATTGCTATCCGGGCTGGTGGAAACGCGCAGTGCGCAGCTACCGCCCACCTCGAACAACACCCCCAAATCAAAAATCAAAAGTGGCCACCAAATCAATCCAAAAGTCAAAGTATAATATCGAAGGAGTGCGTTCGATCAGAGGAATGACCTCATTGGCCCGAGAATCGCTCCTGTTTTAGCCACTTTATGCCAACTCACGAGAGTCGGGTCCACGTATTTACCTCAAAGGAAACGCCGCCACCATCCTACTTCATTCTGGACTCTCCACCGTGTACACGGTTGTTAAAGTGGTTTTCGAAGTTGGCAGAGAGTATGACAACTTCCGATCCCGGTCTCTTCAACAACCGAACGTTATTATAACACCGCGGTCTTTAAAATAGTTTATACTTTAAAACTAGAAAATAATTATCCATTTCAAAACCCATAAATACGATATCATTTCCTTTTAAAACCCAAATATATATGATATCATTTTATTTCAAATATATTTCTTTTCCAAAATCATGCCACTTTAAAATTTATAATACCTCTAAACCAAATATTTGAATTTTAACTTTCAACATAATACTCCGAAATCCATAGTTTAAAACCATAACTTTCAAAACTTAAATGGTTTGGATATTCAACAGCATATAAAATAAAACAGTTGAATTAAAATTTCTTTAAAAGTAAATAATTTCCACGCCTTCACAATTTTTATTCACTTTAAATATAGTCTAAACCATAACCTTTATATCCTCTTTCAGTTTAAATAAAACACTTCGATTTTCAATATTTTAACTTTGATTATTTAATGAATTTCAAAACTAAGGTTGGGGTTTCAAATCAACAATTCATTTTCCTATTATTTGGTTTGAAAGGTTTACATGATAAATCCATAACCATTTAAAATAAAACTAAATTTATTAACACTAAATATTTCCTTCCATTTATTTATACTAGAATTATTCATTAAGTCCAGTTATAAATATCATACCTTTAAAATTTCCAATTTAAATAAGTTAACATCAACTTATGGAGTTAAATTTTTAAATAAGCTCGATTCAAATTAAATTTCCAATTTATCTTTCAATCTTAATTTTTCTGAATCATTAAAAATTCTATATATATACAAGATCTTAAACCTGTACTTAATCATATAATATAAATTATCAAATGCCATTTTTCAACTTATTCATTTTTATGTAACAGATTTATGCATAGCTTAAATTCAACAATTTAACTATGTATGTATATATAAAATATATTTATATCATATCCAAATTTAATATTTATTAAACTACATCATATCCAAACCATAAAATCATTTCAAAAGTAATTATATATATATACCGCGATGCTTGTATATAATTTTCTATCGTATGGTCAAGTGATACGGGTATTTATCATTTCAATCCGCAATTTTAAAAAAAATAAAATGCGGTTGTATATCATTTCAAACCGCAATCCCGAATGAAATGAAAATGCATGATAACTTGCAGTTTATATAAGATAGAACACATCATCCATTCGCCCAATATCAATCATCAACCAATTTATTTCAATCATCATCAATTTAACCAATCATCAATATAGAGCATATAAAATATAACAGTTAATAAATAACAGGTATTAACTAACAGTTTATACTCAAAAATAAATTTAATAACTGTTTAGCTAGCAGTTTATATGCAAATAAATAAATTTTAACTGTCAAATTATATGCAATAATAAAATTAATTAACAATTAAATTAAATAAATGCGATTTAACTGAGAAGATGAATAAAACACGCCAAACAGTCATAAATAAATTTCTACTCATATCTTAAGTCAATTTAATAAACATAAGAAATTTTAGAAGTTGTGAGTGGGTTAAAACACTCACCTTTTGAATTTAAATTGAATTTAAATCCAATTTAAACTCAAAAATTGGACAGTCTCTAAATTGGTCCAAACTAGCGTCAACAAAATCGTAATTTTATTACGATCCTAACAAAAAAAATCCACGTGAAACGGAGTTCGTATGAGAAAGTTATTTGATTTAAATTGTTTGAAACAAAATTAAAATAAATTACAAGAAGGACAACCTCACCCAAACGATTGTGCCACGTCGACATTCTCTACCACGCCTAGGAAAACGTGTATGAACCTTGAACCCCAAAAAACTCGACCGAAGCTTCTACAGCCGCCGCTTATGCCTAGAAAAACGTCGCCTCCACGTATGCCATCGCCACGATCTGAAGGTGCCACTGGACTCCTCTCGCCACGCCGCCTCCCAGGACCCCATACAAGCAACTCCGCCGCCTCCATCCTTGTAGCACCATCGCGAGCTAGGTCAGCAATTTCTGGCGAACTACGGCTATCGCACGACCTACGACCTACATCACACGGGCCTGCACTTCTCCCTCTTCCACACGCCACCCTCCGATCGTCCTATCGTCGCAGATCCACCGCACGATCGAACCCTACCTAACGGACGGTCGAAACAAAAACCATTAATTTCTGGCCAAATGAAAAACTGAATAGAGAAAAGAATTGCACCATTGAACTACGCTCGTCGAGAGCATTAACATATATTTTTCTGTGATTTTTCAGAGGACTTTAATTTTTGACTTTTGGTTTGAATTTTAAATTTGATCTAGGGTAAGCAGCCATGGGAAAGAAGAGGAGCCGAGGAAATAAACGTATAGCAAATGAGAATAGATGGAGGCTAGGGTTTATAATTGGGTGTATATAGGTAGGTTAGAAATAGAGCAGATGGGTCCGATAAACAAACGTGTTGAACGATAATTGGCCCCAAAAAGTCCATTTTGACTCCGGAACCAAATTGGGTAAACCCATATATCAAAATAGGTGTTTAAAAATATTTTGAACGCGATGAAAAAAGTTTCACGTCCAAATTCCATCGTACGAAGAAGTTATGCCGAAATCAATATTCTCAAATTGATTTCAAATTGATTTCAATTAAATCGATTTCAAGGCGTTTCACGTTCGTACGATCAAATGACAAGCCCGATCGATACGAAACTTGAAACCCTACAATAATTCACTGTTACGGATCCGATGAAACTAGTTTCGTTGAAATCCGAGTCCGTGACAAAAATGGCTATTTTTATATTAACTAAATAAATTAAGAATTAGTGAATAAGTCCAATTTATATTTCAGTTTTAGTATTGGAAAATTCTATCACTTGATAATTCTCAAACATTTAAAATGATTTTAAACCAATTTAAAAATGTAAATTTAGATGATTCATTTATAAATTTCAATATTAATCCTCAATTTCATTAAATTTAAAATTATAAATTAACTTTCTAATAATTCTTATTAAATTAAATGAATCAATAATTATTCCATTCATATTTCAAATAGGAGGGTTTACCATTGGATTTAAAATTATTACATAAATATTTCCAAATTTTCGACTTAATTTTTAATTTAACGTAATAATTAAAATTTCATTTCATTTATTTCAGTAAGTCATAAACTTTATCATCTTGATTTACTTATAACTTTAAAATTCCTTAAACAAATTCTCATCTCAAATTTTGAAATATGAATTATTTCATCAGTCATATTATATATTTTTAATTTCTTAAAATAATTCCTTTATTACACTTTGAATCCAATTTATTTAAATAAGTTTCCAAATTAAACGGATTAGTCAATTTCAACCTTATACATAAGTTTAGGTTACATTTAATTTATAAAGTATTACTTCCCTAGTTATTACTTTACATCTTCCAGTATTAATTTTACAATTAATCACAATTATTAAAGTAACGCTATATAAATACGACCCTCTAATTTCTCAACTTTTAAACGAACGTTATTTCATTTTCAATTAGTGTAACATTCATTTATACTTATTACAGATTCTAATTCCATTAACAAATAAACAGGTAATATATATTATAGATTCTAAATTAATCACTATTCATTATTATTTACTTTAATTTAGCATTAATTACCTTTCATTAACATTGTTACTTAAAATCCCTATCCAATTTCAATTTATATTCAAATGAGTACATTTATTCTTTCCGTTATGTTATAAATTATCATCAAGGCCCATCTAATTATCTTTATTGGTAAATGAGTGAGTTTACTAGTAACCCACTATTATAACCTTTAATATACTTGTATATGATTATTTTACCCTTTTATATTCCATTATATATATATATATATATATATATATATATATATATATATATATATGCACCATACAAATTAAGATTCTAAATCCAATTCCATTTAATCCATTAATTACTAACTTTAATTATTGCAATTCATTATCTAACATAAATTTTGAACCTATTTCCTAATTTTCACATTTCAATTTATTAACATCTTACCATAGTTTACAAATAAAAGGGATTGTACTAAATAAATTATTTATTGTCCTGCATTACTTTATTACTTCCATTTACATTCACTTTCCATAATCAATATTTAATTCCATTGATAAATCCAATACTTGCCTTAATTTACTTATTTTAACTTTATATCCAAATGAGACAATTTCCACTATTACAATTAATTGCAATATATAATTTAAATTGTAAATTTTAATTACCCTTGATACACCTAATTTCAACATTCGCTTTCATATAAATAAATAAGATTTTTATTTCTTTCTAAATTTAAATTAAAATCTTATTACTTTAATTCATTTTAAACATCGAATTTATATGGGTCGTTACACTCTCCCCCACTCAAAACTTTTCGTCCCCGAAAAGGAAAAAGAAGGGAGAAGGAAGAATTTAGAGATCAATATATCTTATTCAAAATATTAACTTATAAACAATAATTTACAAAATTTATTACTTTAACTAAAATATACCCACTATATAATCATTGTATCTTTTATACTTAAATAAAAAAAGTTTGAAAATATTTTCGAAATAATTTCTAAGTCCAAAATTTACGAAAAATTTCGGCAGAGTCTCCCTTGTATGGAGAGGCTCGGAAGAAAATATAATATCCAAAATATAACAATTATATTACATATGTTATCCAAAATATTATATCCCAACCCGGGAAAATATATAAAATAGTGCTATAAACCGTAATCCGAAACGTACATATTTGTCGGGCAATTTTACGTTTAATTTATGGAACCAAAAGCAGTAGCAATTGCTTCCATAACCTGCATTTCACTTATAAAATCCAAAGGGTTAACAATTTATATAAAGTGAAATATTTAAGTGGTTTCAATCACTAATAACAAATCAATACAACAACCATCAATTTTAACAGACATCATACACAACAAATACAAAACAGCCATTAAATCAAACAAAAAAATAGTTGTTCGGGTTCAAAACTTTTAAATTGCACGGAATGAAGAATAAACCATCAAGTGCATCATTTACTCAACATTCTTAGATAAAACTAAATAGATTATTCATTCACGCAAACCCAAATTTTAAAGTATCTTACCCAAACAACTATAACCAATCAACAATACAAATCAAATTTACTTATTATTAATTTTATTTCATACATTAGTTGTTTGATTTACTTTCTTTCATCCATTCCTATTCAATTGAATTCTTAGTAGGTAAATTCACTAACCTATGTTTATAGCCAAAAATTTTCTTATTTTATTCAGAATTAACCCTAACCTATTCACTTAAGTTTATAATTGCTTACTTACAATACCTACCTTCCATTGTGTTTAATTAGTAGCGTTCAATTATACTTGAGTTTATACAACTACACATCAATTCTGATTTATTGAGGAATTTCATTAATTATTTTCATTACCTCAAGTTAATTACTAAATTCACTTATAAATAGCTTCACCTATTTACTTAAGTTCATTTTCATTCATTTATCAATTTAAACTTAAGTTTATAATTCTATACCACAAATTCCAATAAATAAAAGCAATTTATTGAACCCTTTTATTACATATTTTTACTGTACAATTCCCATTACATTTCTTATTAAACATTTCAACTTCTAATATTTGTTAAGTTATATATATATATATATATATATATATGCTTTTAAAGAATGTAATTGAAAGTTATACAAGTTTTCTCATTTCCTTTAATTAATTCATTGATCATTTTTTTTTACCTTTTTCTTATAAGTTACAATTGCAACTTACTTTTTATTTCCTTTATAACTTAGCCTTAAATCTCTTACTTAAATTAGAGGTTTCAATTATTAATTGCTTGCCTTTCATTTCACTGCAATAATTGAAACAATTAATCAATGGAAATTTAAGAATTTAATACCGGGTTAATATCAATTTATTTTAAATAATAGATAAATATATTCTTACAACTTGTATATCTCTAATTATATTTAAAACAATTCAAAATTTTTATATATATATATATATTTTAAAAATGAATCTGCAGTAAAACTACTACAGTGGCTTTCCCCCTTCGAAACTCGAAAATGAAAGTCGATGATGAGGCCGCCATCACCGAAATTATTTTCGAGCGACAGAGAGGAAAGTACAAAACTTTTTCTTTCCAGAATTTATTAAAACCATATTTTCAAATTATATTGAAATGTTTATATAAGAAAATATTACTAAACACTATTATTATATTTCAAAATCCTTTGAAAGCAATTTTTCAAAATCCCAGACTTAAGTTCTAAAATTCCAAATTTCATTGATTTTATTTTTCAATCTTATTTCTATTATTATTTATACACTTTATTACCTAACAACCAATCTATCGCAGCCAAATATAGATATCTTTTGAAAAATTTATTTTATATATAGAAAATATAATAGACAAAATTATTTCATTCACCTATATTAAAAACAAATATTATGTTGATCAGTCCTATTAAGTGTTTAGAAATCCCTATTGATGTCACAGCGTCCCATGCATCAACCAGAATTTATAAATACAAAAAGGAACAAATTAACACAATATTAAAACCTTTTATAACAATAACAAATACGCTCTCTCATATATACACTCAGCGACTCCCATAGGGTTCTATTACCCTATTAGTAAAGAGTCAAACCCCACAAAGCTAAGGTTTATCGCTAAACCAAAGCTCTGATACCAGATGTAACGTCTCGCCTTTTCGCACGCTTTAAATCGACACACGTGCCAATTTAAACCTTACGGAAGGGCAGATTATTATGGGGTAAATAAGGAAAATCAAGGAAAGAAAAAACAAAATAGAATCTCACAACGGAAGGATAAAATATAATAATAAATGTACAGTTCATAAAATGTTTACAAACATTTGGTTCTTCTTTATACAATAAATATCAGAGTTCACATACTAATCATAATCAATGCAGCGGAATTAAATAGTGTAGTGGAATATAATTAATAATAATAAAATCTCCGTCTTCGTCCTCCATAAATAAAATCTTCAAATCTTGAAACGCTCGGACTGACCCGAGTGAATTGAAAAGACAAAACATTCGAGTCAGAACTAAAAGATCTTATGTGAGTTAAATTAACAGAAATAAATATGAGTGCAGTAACTCAAGAGATGCTCGGGATTTACATCTCCTAAGGATCCGTTAAACTATTTACTATGTAGTATATTGCGCTATTATGATAGTGTCTAATTGTAAAATAAACTTACTTTTTTTCTTAGCATTAAAGGGTTACCCATATAGCCCTTAACACGTAATAGTCCCAGTAGTCCATCCAATATCATAGTCCCTCCTGATCGGGAAGCCACTAGAGGATACCACACGGGCTACGGGAGAAATCCAAACTCGTACAAGGCGCGATAGGGTAGGTGACACGGCACAACTAGGCAATGCCAGGGTAGATATACCAATTGCTATCCGGGCTGGTGGAAACGCGCAGTGCGCAGCTACTGCCCACCTCGAACAACACCCCCAAATCAAAATTCAAAAGTGGCCACCGAATCAATCCAAAAGTCAAAGTATAATATCGAAGGAGTGCGTTCGATCAGAGGAATGACCTCATTGGCCCGAGAATCGCTCCTGTTTTAGCCACCTTATGCCAACTCACGAGAGTCGGGTCCACGTATTTACCTCAAAGGAAACGCCGCCACCATCCTACTTTATTCTGGACTCTCCACCGCGTACACGGTTGTTAAAGTGGTTTTCGGAGTTGGCAGAGAGTATGACAACTTCCGATCCCGGTCTCTTCAACAATCAAACGTTATTATAACACCGCGGTCTTTAAAATAGTTTATACTTTAAAACTAGAAAATAATTATCCATTTCAAAACCCATAAATACGATATCATTTCCTTTTAAAACCCAAATAAATATGATATCATTTTATTTCAAATATATTTCTTTTCCAAAATCATGCCACTTTAAAATTTATAATACCTCGAAACCAAATATTTGAGTTTTAACTTTCAACATAATACTCCGAAATCCATAGTTTAAAACCATAACTTTCAAAACTTAAATGGTTTGGATATTCAACAGCATATAAAATAAAACACTTGAATTAAAATTTCTTTAAAGGTAAATAATTTCCATGCCTTCACAATTTTTATTCACTTTAAATTCAGTCTAAACCCATAACCTTTATATCCCCTTTCAGTTTAAATAAAACACTTTGATTTTCAATATTTCAACTTGAGTATTTAATTAATTTCAAAACTAAGGTTGGGGTTTCAAATCAACAATTCATTTTCCTATTATTTAGTTTGAAAGGTTTACATGATAAATCCATAACCATTTAAAATAAAACTAAATTTATTAACACTAAATATTTCCTTCCATTTATTTATACTAGAATTATTCATTAAATCCGGTTATAAATATCATACCTTTAAAATTTCCAATTTAAATAAGTTAACATCAACTTATGGAGTTAAATTTTTAAATAAGCTCAATTCAAATTAAATTTCCAATTTATCTTTCAATCTTAATTTTTTTGAATCATTAAAAATTCTATATATATACAAGATCTTAAACCTGTACTTAATCATATAATATAAATTATCAAATGCCATTTTTCAACTTATTCATTTTTATGTAACAGATTTATGCATAGCTTAAATTCAACAATTTAACTATGTATGTATATATAAAATATATTTATATCATATCCAAATTTAATATTTATTAAACCGTATCATATCCAAACCATAAAATCATTTCAAAAATAATTATATATATATATATATACCATGGTGCCTGTATATAATTTTCTATCCTATGGTCAAGTGATACGGATATTTATCATTTCAATCCATAATTTAAAAATAAAATAAAATACCGTTGTATATCATTTCAAACCGCAATCCCGAATGAAATGAAAATGCATGATAACTTGCAGTTTATATAAGATAGAATACATCATCCATTCACCCAATGTCAATCATCAACCAATTTATTTCAATCATCATCAATTTAACCAATCATCAATATAGAGCATATAAAATATAACAGGTAATAAATAACAGGTATTACCTAACAGTTTATATTCAAAAATAAATTTAATAACTGTTTAACTAGCAGTTTATATGTAAATAAATAAATTTTAACTGTCAAATTATATGCAATAATAAAATTAATTAACAGTTAAATTAAATAAATGCGATTTAACTGAGAAGATGAATAAAACACGCCAAACAGTCATAAATAAATTTCTACTCATATCTTAAGTCAATTTAATAAACATAAGAAATTTTAGAAGTTGTGAGTGTGTTAAAATACTCACCTTTTGAATTTAAATTGAATTTAAATCCAATTTAAACTCAAAAATTGGACAGTCTCCAAATTAGTCCGAACCAGCGTCAATAGAACCGGAATTTTATTACGATCCTAACAAAAAAAATCACATGAAACGGAGTTCGTATGAGAAAGTTATTTGATTTAAATCGTTTGAAACAAAATTAAAATAAATTAAAAGAAGGACAACCTCACCCAAACGATTGTGCCACGTCGGCATTCTCTACCACGCCCAGGAAAACGCGTATGAACCCTGAAACCCCAAAAAAACTCGATCGAAGCTTCTACACCCGCCGCTTATGCCTAGAAAAACGTCGCCTCCACGTACGCCATCGCCACGATCTAAAGGTGCCACAGGACTCCTCTCGCCACGCCGGCTCCCTGGACCCCATACAAGCAACTCCGCCGCCTCCATCCTTGTAGCGCCGTCGTGAGCTATGTCAGTAATTTCTAGCGAACTACGGCCATCGCACGACCTACGACCTACATCACACGGGCCTGCACTTCTCCCTCTTCCACACGCCACCCTCCGATCGTCCTATCGTCGCAGATCCACCGCACGATCGAACCCTACCCAACGGACGACCGAAACAAAACCATTAAAATCTGGCCAAATGAAAAACTGAATCGAGAAACGAATTGCACCATTGAACTACGCTCGTCGAGAGCGTTAACATATATTTTTCTGAGATTTTTCCGAGGACTTTAATTTTTGACTTCTGATTTGAATTTTAAATTGGATCTAGGGTAAGCAGCCATGGGGAAGAAGAGGAGCTGAGGAAATAAACGTATAGCAAATGAGAATAGATGGATTCTAGGGTTTATAATTGGGTTTATATAGGTAGGTTAGAAATAGAGTAGATGGATCCGATAAACAAACGTGCTGAACGATAATTAGCCCCAAAAAGCCCGTTTTGACTCCGGAACCAAATTGGGTAAACCCATATATCAAAATAGGTTTTTAAAAATATTCTAAACGCGATGAAAAAAGTTTCACGTCCAAATTCCATCGTATGAAGAAGTTATGCTGAAATCAGTATTTTCAAGTTGATTTCAAATTGATTTCAATTAAATTGATTTCAAGGCGTTTCGCGTTCGTACGATCAAACGACAAGCCCGATCGATACGAAACTTGAAACCCTACAATAATTTGCTGTTACGGATCAGATGAAACTACTTTCGTCGAAATCCGTGTTCGTGACAAAAATAGCTATTTTTATATTAATTAAATAAATTAAGAATTAGTGAATAAATCCAATTTTTATATTTCAGTTTTAGTATCGGAAAATTCTATCACTTAATAATTCTCAAACATTTAAAATGATTTTAAACCAATTTAAAAATGTAAATTTAGATGATTCATTTATAAATTTCAATATTAATCCTCAATTTCATTAAATTTAAAACTATAAATTAACTTTCTAATAATTCTTATTAAATTAAATGAATCAATGATTATTCCATTCATATTTCAAATAGGAGGGTTTACCATTGGATTTAAAATTATTACATAAATATTTCTAAATTTTCAACTTAATTTTTAATTTAATGTAATAATTAAAATTTGATTTCATTTATTTCAGTAAGTCCAACTATTATAAATTAACAAATTAACTCATTTTTAAAGATTCAAATTCAATAATTCATAAACTTCATCATCTTGATTTACTTATAACTTTAAAATTCCTTAAACAAATTCTCATCTCAAATTTTGAAATATGAATTATTTCATCAATCATATTATATATTTTTAATTTCTTAAAATAATTCCTTTATTACACTTTGAATCCAATTTATTTAATTAAGTTTCCAAATTAAACGGATTAGTCAATTTCAACCTTACACATAAGTTTAGGTTACATTTAATTTATAACGTATTACTTCCCTAGTTATTACTTTACATCTTCCCATATTAATTTTACAATTAATCACAATTATTAAAGTAACGCTATATAAATACGACCCTATAATTTCTCAACTTTTAAACGAACGTTATTTCAATTAGTGTAACATTCATTTATACTTATTACAGATTCTAATTCCATTAACAAATAAGCAGGTAATATATATTACAGATTTTGAATTAATCACTATTCATTATTATTTACTTTAATTTAGCATTAATTACCTTGCATTAACATTGTTACTTAAAATCCCTATCCAATTTCAATTTATATTCAAATGAGTACATTTACTCTTTCCTTTATGTTATAAATTATCATCAAGGCCCATCTAATTATTTTTATTGGTAAATGAGTGAATTTACTAGTAACCCGCTATTATAACCTTTAATATACTTGTATATGATTATTTACCCTTTTATATTCCATTATATATATATATATATGCACCCATACAAATTAAGATTCTAAATCCAATTCCATTTAATCCACTAATTACTAACTTTAATTATTGCAATTCATTATCTAACATAAATTTTGAACCTATTTCCTAATTTTCACATTTCAGTTTATTAAAATCTTACCATAGTTTACAAATAAAAGGGATTGTACTAAATAAATTATTTATTGTCTTGAATTACTTTATTACTTCCATTTACATTCACTTTCCATAATCAATATTTAATTCCATTGATAAATCCAATACTTGCCTTAATTTACTTATTTTAACTTTACATCCAAATGCGGCAATTTCCACTATTACAATTAATTGCAATATATAATTTAATTTGTAAATTTTAATTACCCTTGATACACCTAATTTCAACATTCGCTTTCATATAAATAAATAAGATTTTTTATTTCTTTCTAAATTTAAATTAAAATCTTATTACTTTAATTCATTTTAAACATCGAATTTATATGGGTCGTTACAACAACATTTCCATCATTTCAAATTCATTTTTCATTTCATTTTATATTATAATATTATATTATTATAATATCATTTTCAATCTTTTTAGATATTTTGAAATCATTAAGAGGCTAAATAATTTCCATAAACACATTTGTATGGATTTAATTCTCATTTAATTAACTATGGTTAATTACTAATCATTTCTCTTATATTTTATCAATCAAGTTCTCAACCACATAATCAACCAATTTGCAACCAACTTATCAAACACTCATTTAACATATTTAAACTTTTCAAATCATTTTACTTGAAATAACTTATGGATTAATTAGTAAATAAGAGTACTCACCTTTAACTTAACCAATTCTTCCTACCAACATTCATATGCAACAACACTTCTCTTAAATCCTCTTATCTTTATCAAATCTTTTTCGTAGACTTTCCTTTTGATTTCGGCATCACTTCGTTCTCTTTTTCTCACTTCGAAGCTTTCCAACTTGCTTCCTTTCCTCCAACTAGCTCGGCCTCCTCTTGATCCTTACCTTTCTCTTTTGTTTCTTTACTTTTTAGATGCTAAACCAAGTTCTAATGGTATTCTAAGCTCTTTGGCAAAGTTTGGTGGTGTTTGGAGTTGATTTGATATGGTTTTGAAAAAGTTCGTAAGCTTTTGGAAGAGAAGAAGAAGCCATTAAAGAGGTAGAGAAAAGCTTTGAAAAAGGAAGAAGAAGAAGAATGAAATTGTGTGAAATTTGTGAAAAAAGTGGTAGGTATTTATAGAAAAAGAAATGAAGTGATGAATTACCAAAATATCCCTTGCCAAATTACCAAAATAACCTTACTTACTTATAAAGTAATCTTATTTTTTTTCAACACTTAACATCACATTTCAAATCATTACTTTATATTATTTTCACTTAGATATTAAGTAAAGTAAGTATTAATTATGTTTCTTTGATGAAATGACATTTTTGTCTTTTTGTGCTTACTTTTTCTTAATTGTTTTCTAGAAGTTTCTAACCTTGTTTAGTAAAAGTAAACTTTATTGGTGAATTAATTAATACATACTATTTGAATATATATTCCTATATAAGAAAATAAAGGTGCGGCGACGTTGCGACAATTTTTAATCGAAAAAATGTTGTTTTTCGACAAAATGTTTTACGGTCATATTTTGACGTTTTAGTTAAACTATTTATTTACGTAAACCAAATTTAAAAATAAACTTTTTACTTCTTTATGTAAATTAAAACATGTCTCTTTATATATTAAAATCATATTCAAATAATATCAAAATCTCTAATTTTACGGTGTATGTAAAACTAACAAAATGCGACAAAATTTGATTATTTTTGTAAAACGATTATTAACATACTTATAAGTATTTTAATATACTTTTATTATATTTATTAGATATTTTCAATGATATTTATCTTTTTTAATAAACATTTAAACCTATTTATTTAAGCATTTATTTATTTTTAATAAAACTTAACGTTTGTTGGTTTGTTGTAAAATCCAAATTTATACTTTTTAAATTATCAACTATAAGAATAAATAATTTCTCTATTATCATCTATTATCTATAACTTATTTATTTTTTAAACCTTTTTAAATTTAAAACAAACGAAATTTCTTATTTTCGAAGTAGCGAAATTTCGAATCGTTACATTCTCCCCTACTTAAAAGAATTTCGTCCTCGAAATTACTCAAACAAAAGCTTGCCTAAAACATTTATCTTTAAACTTAATTCCATATAATATACACAAATCATCCATATGAAATATCTTATTCGATCTCCTATTCGAATACACAACTTAATTTCCGAACTAGTATCGATCCCCCGATCCTCTAGTGCGGACTTTAATCAGGCTCTTTGCTCAAAAACCTTTGCTTTCCTTGCATATCTCTCAACTATGATAGAAAATTCAAATACCCAACCATAAACCCTAATCAATGTTCTTCATCAAGAATCGAGTGATAAATCCTTTTTCGTATCGGTGTAAACACATCAAAATTCCGAACTCGAATATTAGATCATCATTTATGTGACGAAATAATCTACATATAACATATGTATTTATTGACTTCAAAAACTTTCATAAAAACTTTATCTTAAGTCAAACACTTTATAAAGGTGCTGCTTTATATAATCCCCTTTCATTATTTATTTTCAAATATTTTTAATAAAGGAAAATATTCCAAAGAAACCATTTTTCACTCAAAAGAATAATTTATCTTTAAAAATCTTTTAGGAAACCATTTCACAAATTTTCAAATATTTATGCAGAATAGTTATATCTTCTTTTCTAAAGAAATAAATTATCTTTTATTTGGAAAATATCCTTAAAATTTTATTTAAGCTCTCTATTATTTTTTTCTTTGCTAATACATCTTATTATAGATTTCATTTCCAAAGTTATGTTAAGTTTAAATAACTTTCCTTTATTTCTTTAAACTTTTTCAAAAAAAACTATGATAAAATTTCCATAGTTTCATCCTTTTCTTTATTTCATACAATATATTTTAAAAAAAAATTCTAAACTTTAAATACTTTTTTTTATAAAGCTATTTCTTTCTAATATTCCTTTGAACTTTTTATTTCTAAATATCTTATTAGAATTGATCGGATATAAGATTGAAGAAGTGCATCGAGGGGATAATCAAAAGGAAGTTTATTAATTGACATCATATTCATACATCCATTTCCAACATTAACTAGCATTACAAAGTTTCGGAGATAACTTACCTAGGAAATACAGCCTATCACATACTATCATTATATAGATACTTAGACTACTATGTACTATTCTTGAATTCCTTTTGAGGTAGACGGTGTTTTATCTTGGGGGCTTAAGTTAACCACTTTCATTCTTGGACAGTCCTTCATTAAGTGCTTCCCTTGAAAGCACCAAATACAAGTACGTTGGGGGCAATCTTTGACCTCATGTCTTAGGTTCTTGCATCGGCAGCAGCCCATTTTCTTCTTTTTAATTCTTGGTTTCTTCTTGGTTTTAGGACATTTATGTAGAAAATGACCCTTCTCTTTACACTTGAAACAGACTATATTATCCCGATCAGAATTTTTATTTTCCCTTCTCTGCTTCTTACTTCTCTTTGTTACACACATAACCGCATAATGTCCTTTCTTACCACAATAATAACGGTCGATGTCAGAAAAGGGTCCTAGTTTTGCTTTTTCTTCTGCTTCTCTTTCTGCACTTGCTCTTCGAGCTTGCTTTGGAGTCATCCAAAACTCATGACTCGACATATTATAAGCCATTCTGCCCCTAAGTGATATTCCAAGATTAGAATTGTTTATAACATTTCCATTTCATTTTTTTATCCAAATACTTAATTCAACTTTTTTGGATTTGAACTTTTCCTTCATCCTCCAGTGATAAGAAGAATAATTTACTAAGTGCTCAATACCGTTTGCCCAAGCCAACATATGATTGATACTTAGAAGATTATTTTAATTATCACTAGATGAATCCAGACCTTATCCATGGGACTTCCCTAAGGGAATGTATCTTATAAATTTCCTTAACCACACAAAATTTTATATCCTTTGAAAGACATTTTATATGCAAAATATAATCTTTTCAAAACAGTGTGTCGATGTGCCTTGTTAAGAGTTTAGAAATACCTATCGATACAGTTGTACTTCCCATATCGACCAGAATTTATAAACCGTCCAACCGATAAATCAACACAAAATATGTTTCTTATCAAATAACAAATACGCACTCATATATACAATACACTCAAACTCATTCTAGGGTGCTATAACCCTATCTCTAATGAGTTACTCAACCTAGGGTATTACTAACCCTATCTCTGATGAGTCTTTACCCAACCAAAGCCAAGGTTCTCGCTTAACTTTCAGCTTTGATACCTAATGTAACGAATTGTTTTCCGTACCCTTTGAATCGATAATAATCCACACATATCCAACTCAAATTGCACGAATAAGTGGATCATTAAGGGTAGAAAAAGAAAATAAAGACAGAATAGAATCTCACATGAATGGAATAACATATATTATTTCAATAATAATCTTTACAGCGGAAAATTTTAAATACAATATCAGAGTCTAACCTAAATTCAGCTTGGACAGTTATAAACATCCGTCCTTATAATTACTGGCAAACATCAAACAAAATAAACTAAACAAAGCGGATGATAGAATACGTCCATACGATGACGAAGATCTCCAGCTCTCCTTTGGAAACTCCAACCGTCTTCAATTAATCCTGAAACTACTCGGATCTGACCCGAGTATTAAAAATGCCCAGATCAAGCTTGATAAACCAGTGTGAGATACTCGAACTTTAAAATGACTATGTTATCAAAACCCTTGAAAAGAAGGGTATCTCATAAGATCACGCCCACACATAAACGCGGACGAGTTTTTACCGTATGATAACCAAAACAATTCATACCAAAATACACTTGATATTATTTTTAATGACATTCTTTTGAAAACATTTGCAAATAAACTTATTCAAATAAGATATCAATATCTGGACAAGGTCTAAGGTAATATATCCGGACTAGGTCAACGGAGTATACCAACGGAATATATGATACCAAAAAGGGTAGCTGAAATGTTTGCAAGTCATTACAGCTATTTTGGGAATACAATCAAAACCGTAAATATCGTATTGGGCTTGGATTTACGGTCATATTTTGACGTTTTAGTTAAACTATTTATTTATGTAAATCAAACTTAAAAATGAACTTTTTACTTCTTTATATAAATTAAAACATGTCTCTCTATATATTAAAATCATATTCAAATAATATCAAAATCTCTAATTTTACGGTGTATGTAAAACTGACAAAATGCGACAAAATTTGGTTATTTTTATAAAACGATTATTAACATACTTATAAGTATTTTAATATACTTTTATTATCTTTATTATATGTTTTCAATGATATTTATCTTTTTAAATAAACATTGAAACCTATTTATTTAAGCATTTATTTATTTTTAATAAAACTATACGTTTGTTGGTTTGTTGTAAAATCCAAATTTATACTTTTTAAATTATCAACTATAAGAATAAATAATTTCTCTATTATCTATAACTTATTTATGTGTTAAACCTTTTTAAATTTAAAACAAACAAAATTTCTTATTTTCGAAGTAGCGAAATTTCGGGTCGTTACAAAATTATTAGTTGATTGCTTGAATTGATAATTTGTTATCAGTATGGATGTGATATTATATATAGTAGTGTGTGTGTGTGTATTGGAGTGATTGATATTCCTGCATTACATAGCGGATGAGACCCTATGAGTCCCGCATAATAGCGGATGACCCTTTATACCGTGATATTCCTCCTTGAAGCGGGATTGGTATTTCTATATTGTGAAAACATCTGTAGATGTAGGAAAACATGTTGGAGGGATCCAACTATATTCCCAAAACTATTGGAATTTATTTTCATTTGCAGTGATATGATTTATTTGATAATCTGTGACATATTATATTTATAATTGGAATTATTGAATGATATGGTTTGGCTTAATATGTTTTGATATTTTAAGATGTCAAAATATAAAGATCGGATTTATGAAGGAAAATAAAAGGGAGAATTTTTAGTAAAATAATTATAGTGAATTTGGGTAAATAAAAGAAACGAATTTGGAGAAGGATAAAAGTTTGGTTTAAAAATCCTATTAAATAAATTCCAGTATGTGAAAACTAGAGATTTAAAATAAATGAGAATAAAGGAGTTTTGAGGACTTAAGCGATATTTTTAAAAGAATTAAAAAAATTACTTTTAAATTCAGGAATTTAATGGTTGAGAGAAATAAAAGAAGAATTCTGGAATAAAGTGTGAAATTGAATTTCAGTTTTAAGTAAATTTTAAATCGTAATAAAGGAGTGAATATGGAATTAATGGGTTTTGAAATAAATTTGGGCAAGTAAAAGAATTTATTTTAAAATGGAGTTAATTTTGGAAATCGATTTGAAAACCGATTAAGTGTTGAAACTGTGATTTAAGGAGAATGAGATTATGGAATTTATAAACGAGGTTTACAAATAAAGTGTAATATTTCTAAGTGGAAATTTGGAAGTATAAATTCATGGTGGGAAATTAAAACGAAAGGGTGATATGTTTTAAAAAATAAATATTGGTTTATTTTTAAAAGTTGGAAAATAATTTACGGGTTTGGGACGTAAATTAAACTGGAAATAAATCGAGAAGAATTTGTAAATTATTAGACAGTTGTATTGGAATGGAAAGTGTATTTTCCTGAAAGGTTAAGTATATTTTCAAAAGAAGGTTTTTAAGTATGAACTAGAAGTTTTAAAAGATGTTTTAAAGAAGAATGTTTTTAAAGAAATTTATCATTTAAATTTAAAAAAAATTAAAGTAAATATTTACTAAATTAATTATAGTATTAATTATTTTATAGGTTAAATTAGTATTATGATTTAAAAAGATAATCATCAAAGTATTTAAACTTTACACAATAGTTTTATTTAAAAACAGTTTTTGGCTAAAGTTGTATTTGGAAATTATTATAGAACCTTATAACTAATATTTTGAATAAAGTGATTTAAGTAGTTTTATTTCAAATGTTTTAAGCTTATATTTTTGGGTAAAGGGATTTTAAATTATAAAAATCTAAATTATTATGACTTGGTGCTTTTCTGTGGGAATAAACAATTGGTTGGATGATTGTTTAAATTTGATAGTTAAATAACCTACTATCAATATTGGCCAATGCGCTGATCATTTCGAAGAGTCCGAGATTGGGTTTAATTACCCGAAACCCACTTCGATCTGGTTTAAACGCAGCGAATGAATACGGTGAAGATGATGAAGACGGTGATTTGGTTTGTCCAGACCCAGGACAACTTATATGGATGAATGCTATCAGATCATCGTCAGAAGGACGGTGAGCATTCTAAGTGAATATGTGCTAAAAAGGTAACACATAGCATCAAGCTTCATCAACGGGGAATGGCTAGAACAAGGGAGAAGCAGCAAGGCTAAGTGGATAGCAACCAATTAAGAGAAGGTCATCCCTGTCTACATGTCCCTTTTTATTTCGGCTGCGTGGGTTTTTGCTATCCCAACTGTGGAGTGATCTTATTCGGATTATCCAGTAAGAGGTAGCGCCGGTCCTGTATTGCAGGGAATTGGGAGAAGTCCTCGGTAAGCTGATCTAGGCCAATTAATGTGACGGGCGGTACCCCAGTAGCCCAGCCATTATATGGAATCCAATCTCCAAGTGACTGTACGGTTTTGATTGTGCCCAACTATGCTGAAACGTGAGATGCAAGCATCTCAGCTAGATTCTATTTTACTTTCTATAGACACTATTATAATATCAGACGGATTTGATAAACAAAATATTTGGTTACCGTAAGGTATAAACCCGACATGTTTATTTGTGGCGTCGTCTTATGATGATTTCAAAGGATTTTGAAAACTTTAATAATCCAATTGAGTGTGTTTTCTCACTCTGGTTTTCCAGACTGACTCAGGTGTTATTTCACTATAATGCTTGGGTCAGGCCGAGTATTATAGGATACAGGATAGGGTGCTGTGGAGCTCAGGAGACGAGCTGGATGGCGAGACGTATCACATGTGTTTGATATATATACCGCTGTGCAGTATAAGCTGTATTGTCAGCTTTTGTGAGGACAAGTTAATAAATTTGTCCTGTATTTTGCTATTGATTGTGTTGTATTCTATTGATGTAATGTTATAAATAGATATATTTCTTTTTGTATACAGATTAGTCATTTAACTATTATATATTGTTCCGCTGCGATTTTGAGATTCTAATGTTGTTTCTATTTTCTTCTTCTTCCTTTTTCTTCTTTTACCCTATCGGTTTGTATTTCCGACCACTTTGCGTTGAACTGATGGAAAATATTGTCGACTCAAAGGGTACGGATTTGCGAGCTATTATAAACCAGCTAGGTTGACCCAGCAGTGAATATAAATTGAATTAACTCCTAAATTAGTATAATTGCATCCAGGAGGTCCGACAGACCAGAATGAAGGATGCCTAAATATTGAAGTGGTCAGGTAGAGAGGTTCATAATGAGCCCATGAAAACTCTGTATAAGATGTTATTGGAATTACCAACAGGTTCGTTGTAACGACCCAAAATTTGACCACCTCTAAATATAACATTTAAAATGATTTTAAATATAAAATATATAAGATTTTATGATTCGAAAAATATTAGATAGGATTTGGAAATAGAAATATACAAAAATGGGAACATTTGATTATATCGACAATAGTGAAAAAATGCTGTTTCAGAAAAGTAAGTTTTAATGGTTAAATAAATTCTTTTAGTTAATTTACAAGTGTTTATATTCTTAAATATCATTATACAAATTTATTTTTAAATTTGGATTACATAAATAAAAAGTTGAACTAAAACGTCAAAATGTGATCTTAAAACATTCTGTCGTGAAACAACGTTTTGTTGATTTAAAATTATCGCAACATCGCTGCACCTTTATGTACACATTTTTATATACATTGTAACATATATGACGTAATTAATAATTAACTAATTAGGTTTACTTTATTAAAGCATGCTTAGAAACTTATAAAAATAATTAACAAAAATAAGTAAAAAAAGAAAAGTCAAAAAGTAAACATCACATCAAAATCAAACCAAATCTTCTCTTTAGCCACTTTTCCATCCAAATACATTTGTTTGGCTCTTAAGTTACTAACACATAAAGTAAGAAGTGATAAGTGATGGTAAGTGTTGAAAAAGTAAGGTTACTTTAAAATTAAGTAAGGTTATTTTGGTAATTTGATAAAGGGATATTTTAGTAACTTACCACTTTATTTTTTCCTATAAATACACATTCATCCTTCTCATTTTCTCACTCAAAATATTTTTCTTCTTCTTCCTTTAAACGATGTTAATGTATTCTTCTTCTCTTCTTTTCCTTACTACATTTTCTTAAAATTATATCAAATCAACTCCAAACATCACCAAACCTTTTCAGATTCTTATATCATCATTAAGACGTGGTTCAGCATCTAAGAAGTGAAGAAATGTTAGAGAAAGAGGTGGAATAGGGGAGGCCAAACCTATTGAGAAGGGAGGGGCAAGTTAGAAAACTCTGGTGCAAGGAAAAGGGAAGGAAGTGCCACCCCTTTCATTCCATGGAATCCGGAGGAAGTTTAAAGTACCGCGGAAGCTCTATCGAATTTTCGAGAGATTGGAAGAAGAGATTGATAGCATAAAGCAAAGTGAAATGGAGTAGAAGTTGATTAATGTAAGGCCGAAGGTAACGATTACCATTCACATAGCACATCATCTTTCCTCTTTGAATGCCACATTGCCATTTCATTGTCACGGACTGATTTCTACAAATGTATAACTTGTTAAACTTGAATGCCTCGGGAAAAGGTGTTAAGCTAAGAAAAGGTGTCTTCTCTGCCACCGACTAACTTTCATTATATAGAGACCACTCATTGTGATTTAGAATGCAAGGTTAAACACTCGTCCATACAAGTTATCCAGGAACAGGACAAACTAAAGGCAGACTCCTACCACTAAGATTAGTAGCAAATAGTCCTTGTGTTTCTTAGATTTTTCGTAACAAAGAGACCACCGCAATATAAGTATTTCGAGAGTTATCCCTAATCAAATCAACAAGCAGTCCTTTGTTACTATTCGCCTCAATATTTTCAACTTCTAATCTTTTACTTTGAACACATAAATTTTTTCGAAGTGGTTTTCGGATAGGAATCACCCAAATCCGACCCCGGCCCCTTCAAAACAATCATCAATAGAAAGAGGTTTTATGAATAGGGAATCATTCTTTAGTCGATTAAGTTCTTTTTACCAAAATCTCTTTCGAAGATATATATTTCTAAAACATTCTTTCTAGTATATACGGAATCACTAAACCTCTTTTGTTAAATCCTTTGATTACATAAAACCCATTTTATATTCCAAATCATTTCATCTTTTCTTTGGAAAATATTCCAAATTATTTATTTAAATCTTAACAAAGATTCCGAATCACAACCTTTAACATGGATCAAAAACTAATGTTATCCAAGACATCGTTTACTATAAATTCAAACCAATAAATTTTAAGTATCAGAATTTTAATTAATTCAAATCATTTTACTTAAATCTTAACAAAGATTTCTTAATTCAAAACTCTCAATTTCGACTGAGTTAAAAACATGTTATCAAGGATATTAATCCAAATTAGTAAATATTAAGTGAACAGAATTTATAGAAATCATCTAATTCTACTCAATATCAATCCTCGTATTCAAAAAATACTATGGGAAGAATAATGGCGAAACCACCTTTTAAATTTCACGAATAGTACGAGTTCCCTCTTCGGGTTTTAACACCGAGTACAAGAAGATCATCTCCATAAAATCCAAGTTGTCTAAATCTTGAAAAACCTCATTCTTTATTCTTTAGAAAATTTCAATCCGAGTAAATCAAATTCACTATCACATCCATTGGGCCAGTCCGGATAGCCAGGGAGAGTAGGAAACTGGTTTTCCAAACTCAAAACTAGACACTACCTCTCTGACACCCATAAGGAAGTCAAGTTATTTGATTGAATCTAAATCACTAAAACATTTTAACCATTTCATAAATCCTTAAAATTACCTTTAGAACACTTTATTAATAATTCAAAAATATATAAAATATTTGGATAAGAATTGATAAATTTAAAACTATATTTAAAGTTATAGAAAAGTGCTACGAAAAAGCACTTTCGGGATTTTCTTTCTTCTTTGGGAAACTATGGATATAATAGTTTGGAAAATTTTTATCTCAAAGAATCCCGAGCTATTTTCTAACTTTTACACTTGTTTAACTTTTATAGCGTGAAATCGCGAACTACCATTACGAGACGCGCTTGTTTTTAACCAAAATTTCTATTTCTTTTCAAACTTCACCAAAACAATTTTAAATATTTAGAAAATATTTCAAATACATATTAAAAAAATTTAAGAGGTTTAATACTTCCATATACATCATTTCATTAATTCAAGAAAAATGATTTCCTTTTGTGTTTATCAACGTCTATATTCGTGACTTGCATATATTTTTAACGTTCATATGAAAACAACCAAAATTGATGATCAAAATATATTAAACATCCATTTGCAAATATAATATTACCATTAAAAACAAAATAGTAATTTAGGAGTTCTCACCAAAATCCAACCAAACTTCCTTTCAACATTCTTAATAACAACACTTCACTTAAACTTCAACCCAAAAATGACTGGAAGAGGGTAGATACTACATGGCTATGTGGTTTGCAACCATTAGGATATGATCATCCCCTTTTAGATATATTTCCTCCCTCTATGACATTCGGGATGTAAATTATTGTGGATGTATGCTATGAGGGTCCTCGGATAGGTCGGTAACGACTGGGGAGATGACATAATCGGTACTATCTAAGGAAGAGGTAGGCCGATCTTATGTTGGTAGAGGACCATATGCTGGGCCTCGGTACATTCCTCTAGAGATGTGCTACCAGAAGGTAGTCCCTTCACCTGGTCATTTGTACAGAATCTATTCTCCAATAAGTACCTGCTAGTTTGTTTGTAGAACCGGCATTTGTAGCTAGTATGCTGGAATTTAATAATGTAACAATTTCGGCTAATATTAGTAAGTTTACTTGCAAATGTTTTCAAAGATATGTAATTAAAAATAATACCAAGTATTTTGATGTAGAATGATTTGGTTATCATAAGGTAAAAACTAGTTCTGTGTTATATGCGGCGTGGTCTTATGAGATACCTTATTGTTTTCAAAACGCGTATTTTGAGTTATTACACCAGTCTCATGACTGACCCGGGGTTTATTTTTCCTTTCCTTAAACTTTGTGTTCCCTAATTTCCCCTGGGTATCCTAGTAGTCAGTTTAGTTTAGAAGAAAGCTTGTTTTACTGAAGATTTTTGTCTATTTCCAACACACTCTTGTACTATAGTATTACGCATTTGTAAGGATAGGATTTATAACTCCCTATGTTTTTTACTCTGATAAATGTATTTTAATTTCCGTTGTAAAGATTTTATGCTGAAATAACATATGTGAGATTCTATTTTGTCTTATTTTCTTTCTTACCCTTAATAAGCTGCTTCTCCGATGCTTGGAATTATGGCACATGAATACCGAGGATGTATTAATGTCGATTTCTAGGAGTCAAAGAAATGGGTCCTTACATTCATATTGATCCTATGAAAACTATGATTAGAAAGAGTTGTTTGCAAGGGCTAATAGGTTTGTAGTGTACGCATGAAAACTATATCCGGATTAAATTATTGACAGATATCAATAGGTTCCTAGTCAACCCATGAGAACTAAGATAAGATGGAAATTATTGGAGATACCAATAGGTTCGAGGAGAACCCATGAATGATAAAGTTATTAGCAGGAGCCAGTAGGTTCTTAAGGATCCCATGAACACTATGAGACTAGATAGGGAGTCCATAAATATTAAACAGGCTATTAGTCTGCCCACGAAAACTAATATGTTAGTAGTGACCTTAAAAACTATGAGTGAGATAGATGATCAAAATGAATGGGGATGAGTAATCTAGAATTGATTTACTTGTTTTGCATATCATCATAATATTTTGACATGTTATATTTTTAACCATTGTGGTTGCAGGAGCACAGTATATGGTTTTATAAAGTTTTAGGATACCAATGAGAGGAAAACCCGTTCCGCTAAGCGGCGTTGTCTCACTAGATATCCAAATGGTTTGAGATGGTAGATTATTATTCATACCAGACTTTATGTCTGACTCGAAGTTTATGTTTTTTTCTTAAACTCTCGATTGCTCAATTGACTTTGAGTAGTTTGAAAGTTGAGGTTTTCAGGTACCTTTTTAGACGAATAAGCTTCTGGAGATGTGCAGGAGGCATGATAACTATTTAGAGTTATTTTCTATCTTGATTCTGCCGTGTTGTTGCGAAGGCAAAGATGTTTAATTGCCTAGTTATATACTCTGATCATTTAAGGGGCATCTTCATATGTCGCTCTTGGCGTATGTTGTAATATTATAACATGGTTCTCTATTGGGATTATGTAATGAATTTGAAATGCTTTGAAATGGAATAAGAAAGTTGTATGTTGATTTTATAAATTTTCCATGTCAATGTGGTTTTGTTATATCAATGTATCTAATATTACTGTATTTAGTCATCGAGGATTAATAACTATGGATGACTGCAACATCCGTAGCCATAGTTTTGGACCTCCAAGTGGGGGACATTACTGTTAGTTAAATAACTATTCTAATATATCGGTATGTCGTCACATTCAAAATGGTTGCACGTTTATAGGCATATATATATTCACACAAACATATATATTGAAAAAGTTACTTTTATGACATATACTTTCCTATAATACGCACGACACAAAATATTTAAAACAATTTTTTTTATTTTAGTTAATTTAATATACAATATTTAGTTATATATAAGCTTTATAATTTAAATACTATATCTTATTTTATACAAAATATGATTTTATAATTTTATATAATATTTTCATACGTAAAATATTTTCAGTAAAAATAAAATAATTTTAATACATGCATATATATTTTTAAATCAACTAATTATGAAAATTAAACATATTAATATATATATTATATAAAATATGTTTTTACATTGTAAAATTAAATTAGTTCCTAACTTGTTTTCAGCGGAAAAAATATATATAATTTAGACATTAGATGAAATTAAAAAATTAAATTTAAAAATATATAATTATATATAAAATAATCAAGTATTAAAATACAACTCAAATTTTTACTGAAATTTTAAAATTCAAAATTATTTTTCAAAATATAGTTTTTATTTAATTTTCCACAAATTTACCATATGGAAAATTAATTTTACTATATATATTTAAATTGAAAAAAAAACTTTTCTTTGTCATGAGCATTGTCATGTGTCTATGTGTGTGTGTGTGTATATTTAATATATATAGTACATATTTTTATTTAAGTATTAATATATATATGTATGTATGTATATATTATTAAATTATTTATATACATGTATTTAATATACACGTTCATAAAAATTAATTATGTATATATTATGTTTTTAGTTTTGTAGAAAAATAAATAATTATATTTTAATTTTATAATAAATATTTTAAAATATACTTATATAATTACACACACATATATTATAAATTGCATATTTATGTAAATATATTTATTTAAATTATGTAAATTAAAATATGGTGTGTGTGTGTGTGTACACACACACACACACACACACACACACATATTTGTGTGGGTTACAGAACTATGGATCTTAAAGCAAATTAAACACTAGAGGAGGGTGAGTAGTGTTTTCTAACTTATTTAAATCTTTTTAAATTTCTTTCAAGTAAAATATTAAATCACCGATTAACAACACAGAATTATTTTATCAAACAGTCATAGATGCAATCATAAATCAAAATAATAGTAGTAAAGCAAAGAGTTAAAGAGATAACATTAGAGATTTTATAATAGTTTGGATTTCTCCTACATCCAGTCCCATAAAATTGCTTGTATAGATTTTTTTTTCAAATGCTAATCTTTAACCGAGTAGAAGACGAACCCAAATAGAATGTCTAGAGGTTATGACACACACCCTCCTGAATTTTCGAGCTCAGGTTTGTCTCACTTGATTTGATCAAGATATAAGCACACCCATCTAATTTTTTTTTTTTGAAATAGGGTTCAAACTTTTCTGTTAGCAACTATAAAAACAAAGTACAAATGCCAAAAGGCAAGTTCACAACTGTACATAACTTGAAACAAAATAGTCCTTTCTTTTATTACATTGTTATAGGTCGATGCCTACTGAAACAATTACGAAAGCCCAAGTGCCAAAAGCTTCGAGAGTTCTCTCAAGCAAATAAGGCAGTTCAATACTTCCATCTCCTTCATTAATTCACATCCGAACAAAATTTCCTTTAATGTTGGCAAGAGAAAAAAGGCGTATGTCTCTTCGAGTAACTCTTCAGCCGCAATTATATCTCAACTCATCTGCTTCTACTATGAGGTCGAAGCAACAGTCTGACCATTGAGATGAAACTAGTTACCCCTTCATCACTTATATCTCAGATCCGAGTCAGATAAGTAAATAAAACCCAAAAGATGAAGTCTTTAATCTGAGAAAACTATCTAATTTTTATTGTGTTTAGTTTTCTCAGGCTTCTTCAACCAGATCTGAGTTACTTTCTTGCCTTTTACGTCAGAATCGACAGCATATATTAGATCCATGCTAATCTATTATCTCTTCAAGTAGATCAGGCCAAAATCTAAACCAGATAAGTTTCTTGCCACCCAAAGAGTATGTTTTTGAACCCAGTTTTTGATAACTGAGGTTTTTATAGTGAGAACTCTTCGGAATCATTGAATCTCAGCGCATCTTTTTCTACTATCAGTTCTGACCAGGGACGAACCTGAATCCATAAGGTTGTACATCTTTGAGAGACGCAGAAACGTTTGCAAGGTAAGTCTCTTATAACCAAACTAATAAATCTGATGAGATACTAACAGAGTTTCCTTGTGTTTATATTGTAGCATTAAGGACATCAGCTAGCATTTATCCACAAGAGCCTGCATTCTGCAACTTAACAGTCTATATCAATTCGTTTTGTTAATTGTAAATTAATATGTAAATTAAAAGAGAGAATGTGAGGGCATTGTAAAATAAAACAGGTACAAGAAAACCTGAATCGAGAGTCAGAGAAACAGAAAGGTTGAAGGAGAACGCAACATATGATAATGCAGGTGTTGCCCCAATTCAGCATTGGAAGGTATATCCCCATTTCTTTGCTATTATTTCATTCTTGTCAGTGATGCTTTTGAAATTCTTAGATCTATCCATTCTTATATTCATAGTCTGGTGTATTCTTGTACATATCTTCGTTTTATCTGTACTTCGATTCTGGAAGATCCTTTCATTTCTTTCTTGCCAAATATGCCAAACACAAGTAGATAGAGACAATTGAAACAGGTCTGAATAGAAACTATTAACTTTTGAGCATGACACAATTTTCTGTAGATCTTCTTTCAAAGAAAAGGAGAATAAATTTTTCGGTGCTTCAAAAAAAAATTTACAGCTCCAAAGCCATATATTTTCTATGTACTCACATTGAAAAAATAGGTGGTCTATGGTTTCCCTGTGATGATTACAAAAAACACATAAGGGGTCCACCGTTATCTGCTTCTGTAGCAATCTATCTTTTGTCAGTAAATAGTCATTTATGGCTTTATAAAGACAAATCGCCATTTTTGGAACATAAATTTTATGCCAAACCAAAGGCGTCCAAAATTTGTTTTCAAAACTGGTTCTTATTGAGTTCCAAACATTTTTAAATTGGTATAAACCATTCTTCGTACACTTCCAAGTCCAAAAGTCCCTTTCCCTATCCTTGTGAATTTTGACGCCTTCCATATCTACATGAATATTGAATAAAAAACTACACGAATCCCATTTCCACTCTCCATTCTTTATAATCCTACTAAGGACCAAATCTTCTGTACCAGTTCTAAAAGCTGTGTCTCTACCAATACGTTCCATAATAGAACTTCCGTGTAACCATGGATCGTACCATAATGAAGTAGTTTTACCATCTGCTATATTGAGAGAAAGGCATTTCAAAGCTTCACGCCTATTTTTCAGAATAAATTTCCACACTCCGGAGTCGTCTGATCTCTGATTAATTTCCCGAAAACTTTTTTGACCAATATATTTACAATGCATGAGATTCGCCCAAATTCCTTCTGCATTAATTATTTTCCAAATCAATTTGATAGATAATGCTCGATTCATCTCTTCTAAATTTCTCAGACCCATACCGCCTTCTTCTTTTTGTCTGCATAGAATATCCCAGGGAATCTTACTACTACGACTTTTTCGAAGAAAGTTAAGAATCAAATGTTTAATTTTTTGAACTGTAGAAACTGGGAGGCAAAAGCATTGCATCCAGAATTGTATAGTTGGGTAAATGGTAGATTTAATGAGTTCGAGTTTTCCGGCAATACTAAGCATTCTGGTTTCCCATCCTCCAATTCTTAACTTGATCTTCTCTAACCACAGAGAACAATCCTTATCCCTCAAATTGGCACTAGACAAGGGAATTTCCAAATACCTTACTGGGAGATCCGATTGTTGTATATTAAAGATAGTGCTAATATCGGTGCAATGATCAACCCCTTTTCCAAAGAAAACATTGGATTTTTCACAACTTAGTTCCAAACCGGTAACTCTTTTCATGGTTTGGAAGACATCACGAATTGCAGTTGCAGTTTGTGCATTGGCTTTAGTAAAAACAATAATATCGTCAGCGTAGATTAAGTGAGTCAATTTGTTATCATAGTCTTTAATTGGAGAAATTTGACCTTTTCTGAATTTTTCGTCCATTATTAACGTAAAATACTCCATAACCAATGTAAATAAAATGGAAGAAAGTGGGTCACCTTGTCTAAGGCCGTTTGAACTCTTGAAATAACCGTGCGATTCCCTGTTAACTATGATAGAAAACACTGGAGTCTTTATGATGTTTTTTATAATATTCACCCATTTATTCGGGAAACCTAGGCTGACTAACATGTGTGTAACAAAATCTCGATTAATCGAATCATATGCTTTCTTTAAATCTACTTTGATACTCATATATTTATTATCCTTTCTGCCAAGACCTCTGATAATTTCATGAGCGAACAAAATTCCGTCCCCTATCGATCTACCTTTAATAAATGTCGTCTGATTCGGGGACACTAACTTTCCCATGAAAGGGACAAGTCTGTTACAAAGAACTTTGGTGAAAACCTTATACAAAGTGTTACAACATGCGATTGGTCTGAAATCTTGAATTCTAGTGGAATGGGTTTTTTTGGGAATCAGGTGTAGGAATGTATGATTCCATTCATTGGTTATTAATCCCTTCTGAAATATGTCATTCAAAGCTTTGTAGATTAACTCTTTCAAAAGGTTCCAATGAATTTTGAAAAACTTAGAGTTAAAACCGTCCGGTCCTGGGGAAGAGTCATCTTTAATGTCCCACAATGAAAATTTGATTTCTTCCATCGATATATCATTGTTCAAAAAATTTGCACCATAATCAGAAATAATCGATTTACATATGACTTCTGGGAACTGGTCACCTAAGGGAAGGTTATACATTTGATTGTAGAAATTGATAGCCGATTCTATAATTGTGTCTTCCGAAACCGCGTTGCCATCTACCACAATGCTCGTCAAACATTTTCTACTTCTTCTGCTAAACATTCTAGCATAAAAGAAAGAAGAAGCTTCATCACCCATCCTCAGCCAATCACATTTAGCCTTTTGTCTTGTATCGAGAAATTCTTTTTTAAGAGCCATTTCCAGATTTGTTTTGGCGTTTTGAAATTCCATGACTAAATTGTGATCATTTGATGTTTCCAGAAGTTTTTGAAGCCTAGAACAAATCTCTCTCTGAACTTTAACCTCTTGTTTGGTATTCCGAATTTTTGTACTCCAAATTTTTAGCTCTCTCTTAATGTTCTTGAGAATATTCATAAGTTGATATAGAGGTCAGTCTTCCTGTTTAGGAATCCATTTTTCCTCAATAATCTGAAAGTATTGATCACACAACGGCCAATGATTCATAAACCTAAAAGGTCTATTCTTGTCTCTAGGTTTGGGAAAAAGTGAAACCCTGATTGCATTATGGTCACTCACAGTAGGAGGCAGATATACGGCCGTAAGATCTGTAAATAGGTTGATCCATTCTAGGTTGGCGAAGACTCTGTCAATTTTAGAAAATATGTTGCGACTAGGACCGGACTACCAAGAAAACTCGTAACCTTTAATATCAATTTTTCTAAGTCCTGTATGATTAGACATATCGTCTAATTCAAACAGGTTTCCAAAAGGCACTGGATTACCTCCCTTTCTTTCTGAGGGATTGCGGATACAATTAAAATCTCCAAAAACTAACCATGGTCTGTATATGTTAATAGCATCCTCGCGTAAATTTTTCCACAACCTTTTCCTTAGATTAACGAAATTCTGAGCACATACGAAAGTTAAATTACATTTGAAGTTCAAATTGTTGATTAATTCAATAGTGATGTGTTGGTCGCTCATACTAATGAATTTATAATTCCAGGAATTGCCGTCAATGAGGACGAATATTCTACATTTATAATAACAGGGTACATTGCTTATAATTTTCCACCCATCTTTCAAAACTCTTTCCAGTTTCACAATATCTGAAAATAGTAACTTGTTTTCCAACACACGGAAACAACTAATTTTATACTTATCAATGAGGTTTCTAATTTCTTTCATTCTATTGGGATTATGAAACCCCCTAACATTCCAACATGCAAAAGACATTATGCTACCTTATTATTGCGAGACCTCTACGACCTTCTATTAGAAGATTCCCTTTATCTTCCACAGGAATGCCTAACTTCTGAACCCACTTGGGGTTCTTACAAACAAGCTTGTCCTCTTGAATATTCTCAAATACTTTATTCCGATCCTCGGGGGCAGGAATACAACTAGGAGAAAGCTGCTTCTCATGAATAGACTCTGCATTATCATATGTATTCTGTTCCCCTTCTACTTCTGTCAATTCTGTCTCCTTATCCAGATTCTCCTGTTCCTGTAAATTAATACAATGTTCAGTGCCTCTCCTAAAATTAACATTATTAAAAATACAATCATCAATACAAATATCAGTAATAGTATAGTATTAGAAGTATCCGGAATTGGCGAAAGGCGTTTAAGAATATTAATATAGGACGAAGGATTCTTCGGAAGTGGTGAGCTCAATTCTTTATCTCCTGAATTAGTCAATCTCACAGGGGTGGTCGTTTCTCCGTTGCATAGGTCAGAGTCTTTTCTGGCCATTGTGATTTGCTCAGAGTTTCCCCTATCCTCTATCTCCAGCGTATTAGAATCTATCTGATATCCGTCCTCTCCATCTGAAGTCTCCTCGACATTATTCCTTATTTGACCTTCAGGAACACTGCTGTCATTCGTGTTCTCCATATTAAGAGATTCGGTTGGGATACCTTCATTTACTTGTTTTCCCTAATCCTCTGAAAAGTCATTCCCACCTTCCTCTCTTTCTATATCCGAACATACAACAAGATTAGGTTCCACAGGGTTTTCTTCCACTGAATCGTCTGTTTATGTCTGTTTTGGAACCCATGTCTTGGTCATTGGGCATTCTTCAGAAATATGGCCAAAACACACGCACTTGCCACATATGGGAGGGGGGGTTCTCATATTCCACTTCTTGAAGGAAACTTCTCCCGTCTTCATCCATACCTATGATGGATTTTGGCATACCATAGGTTGCATTAACCTCAATTAATACTCTGGCATAAGCTAATCGTGATTTGTTTTTCGTTGCCTCGTCCATCTTTATAGGGACACCTATTGTACTTGTTAGGGCACTAGTAGCCTTATTACCCCACAACTTGAAACTTAAACCCGAAAGTCTAACCCACATAGGCAAAGAAGTAAGAAGGTCTCTGTCTGTTTTCATGTCTGGGGACAAACGTTTCATGATTATCAGGTTCCGGTCCATAAACTAAGGACCTGATTTCAAAATCTTGTTGCAGTCCACTTCAGAACCAAATCTCACCACAAAGAAACCGTTATTTCTTGAATGAACAGAAAATGGTTTCTTGGTGGACCATACTCTGTTGGCATAACCTTCAAAAGTCTTAAGCCATGGTTTGTGTCCAACAACGTACAATAGTATACATAATTCCTAGCCACACTCCGCTTCTTTAATAGCATCAGGTGAAAGAGTGCCTACTCTTTTGCCATCTACTATTGTAGGCTCAATATATTCAAGATCTAGGTTACCTAAATCCTCAACCGCTCCTATTTTTACTGCCTCACTGTAAGAATTTGTTTTTGCATTTTCTAATACAGTGAATTTAATATTCGACAGTCTTCCTGAATGAACAATGTTTGACTTCGAATTTTTCGGAAATTTAATTGTTGTTTGTCCAGCTGCAGTCGCCTGAAACCTTCTGCCCGATTTCCGTTCTGTGATACCCCCACTACTTTTACCCAGATTGAGTCTCGTATCGGGTCCCACAGGAGCCTGAATTTTGCCCCTTTTCCTTCTTACCTCCTCCCAACCTTCTTCATCACGCAGAGATCCCATGTTATTTTGAAGAGAAAGAATTGAAGACAGAAATTAGAATAGAAAAACAAGATAGGAAAGAATCGGAGGAAAACCATGAAAATGGGAAGAAAAACCCTAGTCTCCAGATCTAGATCTGGAAGCCATGGCCGAAATTTGATCTGTTTCAGAGCTCTTCTATTTAATAAAATTATCTAAATCACACACCCATCTAATTTTCGAGATACTAAGCACACCCACTTGATTTGAATAGGCTACAAGCACACTGAAAGCAAATACAAATAGAGTTGATAGTTTTCTCAAAGATAATTTCTTGAATTTTGGATACAATAGATCCTATAGCCTCTTGGACATAAATTTGATTTTTGAATTGATAGAGAGAGATGTTTCCAAAACAATAAGAAAGTATGATTAAATCAATACAATAAACTACGAATTGATTCTAAGTGATGTTGAAGTGAATAGAGTATATTTTCAATGAGGTTTTAAAGAGGAGTAAGTGGATAGAGGAAAATAAGTAAATCTAAACTTTAAAAAAAAAATTGAACTTCCATTATATAGTAAGCCAATAGATGTGTACTTTCATAAAGAGTTGCGATGAATAGACACTTCCATCAAAATTAGTAAAACCACTTGGCGGCATGTATGTTGACATACCATATGGCTATATGTCGACATATGCATGAACATTTTGACAACTTGTTTCTTTTAAAATGTTTAGAAAATCATATACTTTGTAAAATAATTTCATACTTTGTAAAGTAGTTTGAACATGATTTATAAACATTTTGACCTTTGAAAAACTTTTATAAAATATTTTAAAATATATTTTAAAATTTTATTTTGTTTAATATTATAGATAGAAAATAGGAGATAGAGATCAAAGATTGCTACCAAGAACTTTAACGATATAAGCTATGACTCTATACACCAAATTATAATCTTGAGATCTTCATATCTTGGTCTTTTTACTTATGAGTCTTCATGTCTATCTTTTGAGTCTTTATATTGTACAGTCTTTTATTCGATACCTATGTAATTTTATGCACTGTATACTATACAACTTTGCAAAACATTAGTATCTATATTTTATATGATTGTATATAATTGTTGTCATCAAAATCAATAATTAAGGTATTAAAATCTCGTTCTTTTTTATGATGACAACCGTTAAATATTCCTGTATGTAAAATTTGATATAACTCCCCCTGATTTAGATAATCCCCTGAACATATGCACATATATTTTATATTTTCTTTCCCTTTCTCGTCAACAAAATGAGTGAAAAATAAAAACTCGCCTGATATAAAATGCTTAGAAACTTTATAGTCAAAATCAATAATTAAGCGCTTAAAATAATCGAAGCATATTAAGCGATTAAAATAATCGAAGCATATTAAGCGCTTAAAATAATCGAAGCATATTAAGCATGATGTAATATGATATTAAGCATGGTATTACAACTAGACATATGATAAATTATGGTATAGTGATAAACATGATAAAACAAACTATGTTTATTAATTCAAATTCAAATCAACTATAAGTTCAAACATTCAACCAAGCCAAAAACAAACAAATCCAAATATACTCACCAAACCAAATCAAATCCTAAGAGTATTTATATATATGTATATATATACACATATTTATAATTTAAAACAAACCGAATAACTAGACATTCCTTGGAACATCAACCCAACCATCAAATTCAAAGATTGAATCTGCATTGATGGCACCCTAATCTTCAGTATCCTTATTGTTAGAGCATTCTAGATTGTTAGTTTGATCATCTTTGACTAAGGAAAAAAAACTGACCATTAAAGGGCAGCGAAATGCTTTTCTTGCTCTTTGATCATCTATATTCGGCTTAATTCTAAATGTCTTTGATTTCTTGAGTTAAAGGTAAGAATTTATTTGAAAGATTGAAGTGTTGGTTCAAGGTTTTCAAACAATTTTTGGTATGGAGAAGACATTTTTATTAAAAAATGTTAAAGAATGAAAGAGAATAGAGAATAAAATAATGAATTAGTTTTTCTGAAAGAAATAGGCTTACATAGAGTGAAAATTTGTTTGGAAATATTGAATATGTGGTACTTATTTTATTTTAAAATTTTGCCAAACGGCTAACCTATTTGACATATACAATGTATGTATGTCAACGTACATACCTGAAAATGTAAAATTAAGTTTGTGTTATAGTTTTCTCCTTTATCTTTTATTGTTATATATTTATAACTTTCAGAGACTATTTGAACTCTATGTAACACCAAGAACAATTTTCACTGATAAAAAAAGATGGTATATAGCACTAAAGCAAAATACATAAAGATAACATAAGTTAAAACTAGAACAATACAACAAAATAAAAGCTAGACATCATAAGGAAATAACTAGATAGACTTAGAAAGATGTAGATGACAATGACGATTATCCACTAAGCTTGTGAATCATTTTCCTAAAGTATTTGTCCACTTTGTTGGAGAAGGAAGCGAACTGTTTACTAGTGAAGGTTTAAGCTTCTTTTGGTTTTTAAGAAGTTTCTCCTGATTCTTTAGAATCTCTTTGTCGAAAGGATGTGATGGTTTTTCAAAGCTTTCTAAAGAATAATCTATTTCATTCTCCTCCTCCTCTTCTTGTACATCCATTTCATTGACTTCTTTCTCTTCTTTTTGTTGTATTTATCCCTTCTCTTCCCATGTCAATCTTTCTTTCTTAAGAAGAGTTTCGTGTGGCTTGAAATAGGGTTGAATGTGCATAAGAGAAATGTTGGCCCTATTGGAAACTTTTCAAGAAAGAGTTGATTCTCCACATAAATCAACACCAAAATATATGAAATTTCTATTAAGATACACACCATGGAAGATTGTGTTCTCATGTCTAGAAATATTCTTTTGAACAAAGTCATCTAAGATGACTTGTGCCCAATTGATATCGTAGTTTCCGTAAATTGTGAAAAGAGCTTCAATAACTTTTTGAGTAGGATTATTGTAATTACCCGTCTTCGAAGTGATACCTAATTATAAAATGAGACCATAAGTCTCGATTTTGGTCTTAGATTTATATATTTAAAATCTAATTCTTTGTCACTTCTAAAGATGTCATGAAAAATTTAACGATTTATTTATCAATTTGAAAAGTGGAGAGATCAATTACACTAGATTTGCAACCAAGCATGTGATCTAAAGGTTCACAATTTAAACAATTTGAGTGTCATTTACACTACTTCAAATTTGTACCCTCTTCTCCTTGAAAAAAATTTCCATTTAAATTTGCATAAAGCATTTTAACCAAATTCAGATAACACACAAAATCATTTTGAGAAGAGTCGACGAAACCAAGAATTTCATTTTGAAAGCAAAGATCTCAAAGACCACGAGAGGAAAAATTATCAAATTTAGCAAGTTTTTCGAGAATAGCTTTTCCAGAAGTATCTTACTCCATATAAGTATCAATGGCATCTTTATAATTGAAAAGAAAGCCTTTGGCTCTCGTTGAGTGTCAAATAGTTTTACGAGCTTGACTTGTTGAGTTGTTGAAGAGACAAGAGAGTGAAGATATTTTTGAATTTTGAAATAAAGTGAGTGAATGAATGGGTAGAGATAGATTGGATTAATAGAGAGTAAACAGTCATATTCTTTGATCAAAAAGATGTATTTTCATAACATAAGAGTAAGTGCAAAAGGGAAAAAAATTCAAATTTTCAATATGGAATGAAATTTCAAATTATTGGCAAGTATGTCAACATATGGGTTGGGTATATGTCGACATATAGCTTTTAAAATTAAAACTAAAACTTTGATAAAAATTTCCTATATATATATATACACCTATATCTACATATTTCTGTTCATCTAACATCATTATTAATTTAAAAATACACAAAGCAAAAAAATGAAATAAAAATTAAATGTAAAAAGTACCTGTTTTGCTCCTTTTCTTTGATCTTCTTTGCTTAATCAACTACTGTCGTGAAACATATGTTTGCATCCTTGGTATTCGGTTCATTGTCGCTTGAGGAAGTATCTGAATCAACCAATACTGTTGTGTAAGACCTCTTTCTTTTTCTAGATGAATCAGTAACATGTGAGATCTTTGATTTATTCTTGTGCAGGCGGTCTCTTTGCAGATTACCGGATTCATCGTAGTTAAAACATCTTATTGTAGTTTTAGTTCCAAGAGTCTTATTTTTCGATCTCGGAAAGTTGTTCATCTTTCTATACTTCAGGAACTTTCTGAAATTTCTGGTCATGAAAGCAATTTCTTCATTATTGTCATCGTCTGAATCATGATTGTTAGTTATTGCATTAGAAGCGATGGATTTCTTTTCTGGTGCTTTGCTTTCTCTTCTGCCCTGCAATTGTGCTTTATATAACATTACACTGCCTATTAGCTCTTCAATTTTCAGAGTATTAATATCCCTAGCCTCTTCTATTGCTGATGTCTTTTGATCACACTCTAAAGAGAATGAATTGAGAATTTTTCTAACTTGGTCCTCCTTAGAAAAGTGTTTACCTAATGCTCTAAGAAATGCACCATATCTTGAAATCTACAATACATGTCAGAAATGACTCATTTGGATTCATTTTAAATAACTAAAATTAATTAGTTAAATGCAAAAATTTTGGTCTGTTTAACTTTTGCTATTGCCTTCCTGTGTAACTAGCAATCCAAATTTCCTATAGAGACTTACAAATAGAGACTCTATTAACTTTATTTTTATCTACGGAGCAAAATAAAATATTCATGGCATCAGAATTATTCTGTGCAAGTGCCTTTTAGTCAATAGTCCATTGTGAAAAGTTAGTCTGGGGTTTTATGTATTCATTTTGTGTAATATTTCAAATATCTAAATCATTAAATTTTAAATGAATTTTCATCCTACATAACCAATATGTATAATTACTGCCATTAAAAAGTGGAGTTCTAGAAGTAGATTATCCTTAAATAACAGTGATAACAAATGTACTAACAACATTGCTAGCATTAAAACTTTTCCAAAATCAAATTACGAGTTTTTGAAAACCTAGCGCTTTGATACCAAATATGGGTTTCAAAATTATGGATTTTAAGGCTAATTAAACACTAGAGGGAGGTGAACAGTGTTTTCTCACTTATTTAAATCCCTTTAAATTTCTTTCAAGTTAAATCACTGATTTGAAAACAGAATTATACTGTCAAATAGTAACATATGCAATCACGGATAAAAATAAAAGCAATAAAGCAAAGTAAAGATTTAGAGAGATGACAACAGAGATTTTATACTGGTTTGGATTTCTTAGAGAGATGACAACATAGATTTTAAACTGGTTCAGACTTCTCCAACATCCAGTCTTGTATAATTGCTTGTACATATTTCTTTTCAGATATCAATCTTTAACAGGGCAGAAGGCAAACCAAATACATTCTCGATTTGAGGTTTTCAAGACACATTCTCCTAAATTTCCAAGCTTATGGTAGACTCGCTTGATTTGGCCAGGCTATAAGCACACCTACTAGATTTTCGAACTAGTAAGCACACCCACTTGACTTGGATGGGCTATTAGCACACTCAAAGAAAATACAAATAGAGTTGATAGTTTTTCCGAAGATAATTCTTAAACTTTGTATACAATGGATCTTGTAGCCTCTTGGAGAACACTTTAATCTTTGAACTGAGAGAGAGAGAAAGAAATGTTTTCAAAACTATAAGAAAGTAGTATTAAATCAATACAATGATGTATGAATTGAGTTTAAGCGATTTTGAAAAGAATGAAGTATATTTTCAATGGAGTTTTCAAGAGAGTAAGAGGAGAGAAGTAAATAAGTAAATTCAAACTTTAAAATTCATTTGAAATCTCATTTATATAGTAAATCAATAGTTGTGTCTGTTCATGAAGAGTTACGACGAATAGACATTTCTATTCAAAATTTGAAAAACCACTTATCGGCATGTATGTCGACATACTATCTGCATATATGTCGATATATGAGCGAACATTTCGAAAACTTATTTCTTTTATAATGTTTTAAAAATCCAATTCTTTGCAAAATAATTTGGCTCTTTGTAAAATAGTTTGAACATGTTAGTCCTTGAGATGATTGTTTTGATGACAACAACCTTAGGACTTGTTACAAAATATAAATACTAACATTATAATTTAGATATATATGTATATATAGGATTTAACCATGAAGTTACCAAGAATGAAGACAGTAATAAAGATTCAAGATTGGAGATATCAAGGTTGAATACTCATGAGTACCAAGATATTAAGAGTTAAGATTTCACAAGATAAGTATTGAGTCTAGAATTATGTTAAAACTTCTTGAAATCACTTACATCTGTATTCGAAATTTATTCCCAGAATGGAATCCATTTCGAGCCTGTTAAAGGGATGGAACCCATGACAATATCTAGTGGAACATATTGTGGTCCTATTTTTATATCACAAATTTTATGAAAATATTTAAAAAATATATATCTCTTATTTTAAATGTTTTCAAAACCTTCTTTTCAAAAATACATCTCTCTTGTTTGAAATATTTTAGCCTCAAAGTTATCTTTATCATTTTTAATATTTCGATTTCAAAATTGTCCTTGATTTTAAACTATCTCTTGTTTTAAATATTTAGCTTTTAAATATTTGTATACTCAGATTTTAAATCACTTTATAGATTAAGATTATATATATTAAAAATTACTTTTATATGTTTAAACTATATTTAAATATATTTACAAAGTTTAGAAATTGTTTTGAAAAATTATGGAAACCAATTTTAATAAGAAAATCCAAATCACCATTTTTGCCTAGAGCATGTCGACATACTCCTTACTGCCATGTCGGCGCACTAAAATTCAAAATTCAAATTTTCAAAAGAAGTGTCTATTCATCGTATCCTTTCATGAATACATATAGCTATTGATTTTCTATAAATACTAGTAGTTCTAAATAATTTTTAATAAGATTTCACTTGTTTTCTCTCTTCTTCGTCTTCCACATTTGTTCTAAAGAATCCCAAACTATACTCTACCGAAATACCAAGTGAATCAAACTTGATTATCTCTTGTTTGATTCTCTGACACTCTCTCCATAGGATCTCAGTGCTATTTAGAGTTATAGGATCATTTGTAAATCAAACTGTTGAGTAAAAGGTGCGGTTGAGCCTTGAAATCAATTAGGTGTGATTGTAGCCTCGGAAATCAATTTGATGATCTTATATCGTGGTTAAATCAAGAGAGTTTGCCCCGGACTCGAATACAGGAGGGTGTACCTCATGGCCTTGAAACCGAGGGTGTTATCTGGGAGATTATTATAAAAATAAATCCGTACAATTGTACGGGGCTAGATGTAGGGTAACTCAAACCAGTATAAAATCTTGGTGTATTTTTTCCTTCACTACTTTTATTTAGTATTTTCATCTATGTACGATTCCGTGATTACATCTATGTCTGTGAATTGCATTTGTTAGTGACTAAATCACATAAGTTTTAAAACGATTTAGAAAATCCATATAACACTATTCACCCCCTCTAGTGTTATTCCAGCCTTAAGATCCGTAATCCGCATTTTTGACATTTGGTATCAGACAAGGTTTTCAAAGTTCTCATAATCCGAATTTTGAAAAGTTTTTTAAAAATGGCTACCAACACTGATTCTGTTAACACTATCACTAGTTCAATTGTAGAGGGTCAGTCTACTGCCAGACCGCCACTTTTTAATGGCAGTAGCTGTGCATATTGGGCATGTAGAATGAAAATATATTTACAGTCAATAGGATTAACTAGGAATATCACACAAACTGAATATTCTGAACCCACAACTAGTTTTTCACAATGGACTACTGAGCAAAATACTATTGCACAAAATAATTCCAAAGCTATGAATATTTTATTTATTTTCTCTTGATAGGAATAAATTTATTAGAGTATCTATTTGTAGGTCTGCATATGATATCTAGAAAACTTTGCAAATTACTCATGAAGGAACAAGCAAAGTCAAACAGACCAAAATATCAAAACTCACAAATCGGTTTCAATTATTTAAAATGAATTCTAATGAGTCCATTTCAGATATGTGTAGTAGATTTCAGGATATTGTGCGTTCTCTAATATCATTGGAAAAAAGATTTTCCGAAGAAGATCAAGTCAGAAAAATACTAAATTCTCTTACTCTCGAATGGGATCAGAAAACTTTTACAATCAAAGAAACAAATGATATCAATACTTTAAAGATTGAAGAATTGATTGGAAATCTAATTTCATTTGAAGTACAAATGTAAGGGAGAAGAGGTAGCAAGGCGTTAGGAAAGAAATCAATTGCATTTAATGCATTAACAGATGGATCAGACTCGGAAAGTGATGATGATGAAGAAATAGCTTTCATGACAAGAAACTTTTGGAAGTTTCTGAGGTACAGAAAGATGAACAACTTCAAAAAGAATGATCACAGGAACTTTGGAAGTCATATTGAAGTACCAATTCACGTCAAATGTTTCAACTGTGACAAACCAGGCCATCTCAAAAGAGATTGTCCGCATCCTGATAAGCAACAGTTTCCTGTAAGCAATGATTATACAAAGAAAAGGAAAAAAGCATATACCGCTACACTAGACAACTCAGACTCAAACTCATCCTCAAGCGATGATGATCAGAAGATGGAAAATTCAAATATGTGCTTTACGGCTATCCATGATTCTGTTGATCTCTGAGATACAAATGTAGAAAAAGGTACATGTTTACAATTTATTGGTTGAAATTGGTTTGCTTAAAATTGTTTAATGGTTTTTGAAATTATGTGTTTTTTGAATTTTAAATTTTTTATTATTTTTATTTTTATTTTTTAAATATTATAACACTTTTAATTAAAAGAGTATTATTATATTTAATAATTACTTCAGAATATATATAAACATTAAAATATATATAGATATTAAAGTATTTAAGAATAGATAGGTTACATGAATTCTCCGACCCATGTCGACATGGCCCTACCCATGATGTTGACATGCCCGTCAGAAAATTGGAACCCAAATTTAAATTCAAATCTTTGAACTTCCCTCCACCTTATCACCAACTCCAATGTTCTGGAAAGGTACCTCTTCACCAGAGAACATGACTATTGAATATCTATTTATTTCTTTTATCCTATCATATCTTTTCACTTTCATTTCAAAACTCAAACTCTCTTTTATTCTTTCAAACTTTCTACTCTCTTCAAAAATGGTTTCTTCAAGCATTTCATCCATAATGAGGCTGTTAAAAACCATTAAAGAGTATCTCTATAATGATCCGGAAGCAATCAAAGCTTATATAATCTATGCTAATTAAGGAAAAGTTCATACGGGAAAGTTTGTCATCTTTAGCGACTTCTCTGCATATGAAATCAATACTCTTCTTAAAGAGAATCATATTCTTAGTCTTTTTGACAATTTTGAAAATGATTTTGTTTGTTATCCAAATCTAGTTAAAATGTTTTATGCGAATTTGAATCGTGATTTTCATGAAGGAAATGAAAATGAAATTTGAAGTAGTGTTAAAGGCACTAAAATTGTTTTGAATTGTGAAATTTTGGGCAACATTCTCGATTGCAATAATTCGAGAATGGATCTTTCTACTTTTAATATTGATGAACATAATCGTGAGACATTTCATCATATTTTTGAAGGAGAAGACAACTTTGAATTTAAAAATCATAACTTTCGCCCGAAAGCTTGTATTGTCAATCTTCTTTTGCAACATACTGTTACTCCTAGATCGGGAAATCTCAATAACCCGACTCTAAAAGTTTGTAAAGCTCTTTTTGGTCATTATGACATTAATTGGGCGCTAGTAATTATGGATGAACTTCGTCCTAAAAATTTGAAAATGGGTGAGAATACATTGTATCATGGAATCTATCTCACTCGGATTTTTAATTATTTTGGTGTTGATTGCAAAAGGGAACGATTTGTTTCAAGAAAAGTGTTTAATCATGCCAATATTTGTCTTATGAAAATTCCTTTCATATTTCAATAATATGAATCTCTTACCGAAAAGGATGAAAGGTTGTCACATGAAGATATGAAGGAAGAAAATGAGGAAGAAGAAGAAGAAGGGGAGGAAATGGAAATTGAAAAAGAAAATGAAGATACCTCCTTGGAAATTATTGAATATCCTATCAATACTAACAATCCTTCCAACAAAACACTGCTCAAAAATCAAATGATCATAGTGGAAAATTAACATATTCTCAGAAGATCCGTTAGTAAGAAACTAGATAAAATGACCACTAATATGAACAATTTTTTTGCTAAAGTTGGTCGGAAACTTGGCTTGTCATCATCCTTCTCATCCTCTAGCATATTCTAAGAACTAGGATGTGATTTATTAGTTTATTTTTTATGAATTTGTATTGCTCTTTTATCATGTTATAAAGTATCTCATGTATTAGCTCATCTATCTCTAAAAAAGTATCTATCTTATGTTTTTCTACCTTATCGTGTCTCTGGAATAAATGTTAGTATAGTATATAAGTTTATATATATACACACTTATTCACAAAATAAAGAAAACACATAGATTAACATACCCATGTCGACATACCCCAACTCCTTATGTCGACATATAACTGTTTGATTTTGTTATTTTTTTAATTTTGAAATTAAAATAACTAACTCATGTCTATTCATTTTAAATGAATTTCTACCAATTTAAACACCTATTTCTTCCAAAAATTTGTAATCTCTTCATTTCTACTTATCTCTATATGCATCTTTTGACTACTTATCAAAAATTATTTCCTCTTCTAAAACTCTAAGCAATAATCTTGAATAAATTCTCAATTCATTCAAGAACATGCTTACCTTTATTCTCTGCAATCAAAAGCACTTAGAACTAAGTCAAATGGGGATGATAAAAGAGAAAGAGACGCATTTCGATGCCCTCCGTTGGATGATTTCTGCCCTAAACAAAGATGATCTCGATGCAAATCCTAAAGGAACTTTGATTCAAGATAATGAAGATTGGAAAGATATTAGAAAGGATCCTATCTTTGGAGAAGAAGGATGGGTTGAAGTTTCTAGAGATATTTGATCTCCATACAATTTAAATTGCTTGAATTGTTTGATTTGATTTTCTTTTATTTGGTTTGAATGATATGTGTAATATTACACGAAACATAGTATATATTGGATGTAAGCTTTCTTATTTATCATGTCTTTAAATCATGTTATTTTATATATACTCAATCATAATTTGTCATAGGTACTCCAGTATAAGTCTAATAGGGAGTTATATTAGCTTAGGATTAGTTTTTTGTTGATGACAAAGGGGGAGAAATATAAAATATAGTAGTTAGAGTAGTTAAGCTTAGATTAAGGGGGAGTTATTAGTTTTATAGGGAGTTATTGTGAAGGAGAAGTATATTTTATCAACATAGGCTGTCATCATCAAAAAGGGGAAGATTGTTAGTCCTTAAGATGATTGTTTTGATGACAACAACCTAGGACTTGTTATAAAATATAAATACTAACATTATAGTTTAGATATATATGTATATGCAGGATTTAACCATGCAGGTACCAAGAATAAAGACTGTACAGTATAAAAATTCAAGATTGATGATTCATAAGTATCAAGATATCAAGAGTTCAAGATTTCAAAATACAAGATAAGTATTGAGTCGAGAATTATGTTAAAACTCCTTGAAAGCACTTACATCTTTATTCGAAATTTATTTGCGGAATGGAATCCACTTTGAGCCTGTTAAAGGGATGGAACCCTAGTGGGATGGAACACACGACAATATCTAGTGGAACATATAGTAGTCCTATTTTGATATCCACTAATTTTATAAAAATGTTTTTCAGAAATATATCTCTTATTTTAAATGTTTTCAAAACCTCCTTTTCAAAAGACATCTCCCTTGTTTGAAATATTTTAGCCTCAAAATTATCTTTATCATTTCTAATATTTCGATTTTAAAATTGTCCTTGATTTTAAACTATCTCTTATTTAAACATTTAGCTTTTAAATATTTATATACTCAGATTTTAAATCACCTTGTAGATTAAGATTATATATATTAAAAATTACTTTTATATGTTTAAACTACATTTAAATATATTTACAAAGTTTAAAAATTGTTTTGACAAATTATAGAAACCAATTTTAATAAGAAAATCAAAATCAACATTTTTGTCTAGAGCATGTCGACATACTCCTACCCCCATGTCGACATGATGCCCGTTAAAATTCAAAAATCATATTTTCATAAAAGTGTTTATTCGTCTTATTCTTCCACTGATAGATATGGTTGTTGATCTTCAATAAATACCAGTAGTTCTAAATGAATTTTTAACAAGATTTCACTTGCTTTCTCTCCTCTTCATCTTCCACATTTATTCTAAAGAATCCCAAACTATACTCTGCCGAAATACCAAGTGAACCAAACTTGATTATCTCTTGTTTAATTCTCCGCCACTCCCTCCATAAGATCTCAGTGCTACTCAGAGTTATAGGATCATTTGTAAATCAAACTATTGAGTAAAAGGTGCGGTTGAGCCTTGAAATCAATTGGGTGTGATTGTAGCCCTGGAAATCAATTAGCTGATCTTGTAGTCTAATTAAATCAAGAGAGTTTACCCCAGACTCGAATATAGGAGGGTGTGCCTCGTGGCCTTAAAACCGAGGGTGTAATCTGAGAGATTATTTTAAAATAAATCCGTACAATTGTGTGGGACTGGATGTAGGGTAACTTCGAACTAGTATAAAATCCTGGTGTGTTCTTTCCTTTACTGCTTTTATTGAGTATTTGCATCTGTGTTTGATCTGTGATTACATCTGTGCCTGTGAATTGCATTTGTTAGTGATTAAATTACATATGTTTCAAAAGATTTAGAAATCCATATAACACTATTCACCCCTATCCCCTCTAGTGTTATTTCAACCTTAAGATCCGTGATCCGCATTTCTTACAGAACATAGTTTATAAACATTCGAAACTTTAAAAAACATTTATAGAATACTTTGAAATTTATTTTGAAAATTTATTTTGAAAATTTATTTTGTTAAAGAATATAAAAGACAGAAAATAGGAGATGGAGATCAAAGATTGCTATCATGAACTTTACTAATATAAGCTATGACTCTGTACACTAAATTATAATTGTAACGACCCGGAATTTTGGGTCGCCAGATTTGAACATTTAATTCATTTTAAATGTTGAATATGTGTTATAATTTGAATTTTTAAAATAAAAGACTTTGGTTAAATTGTAGAATTGGTTAAATTTCTAATACGGTAATTAAATTGAAATTTGAATAATAATAATAATTTAATATTAGAATTGGGATAATTGGTGAATCTGAGTGTAAATAAATATAAAAATGGTTTCTAAAAATTTATTTAAGTTTATTTTGATTTAAATAGTAATATTGGACCATTGGATGGAATTAATATTCGACAGATTGAATTTGAAATTTTATATTAATTTAAAAATGGAACTTATTAATATAATAATGCAAATAATCAGATTTTGATTTAAACTGAATCAGGATGATTTCTAATGTGAATATAAATTTTGTACGAGTTATAATAGAGTTAGCAAATTTTTTAAAATGAAACTTTGGATGATTTCGACGATTGTGAAAATCGCTCGAATTAATCGACGAGTTAAAATAGCCTTCCGGGGAACGGTCTCGGAATTCGATGAAACTAGTTCCATTGGATCCGTAATAGTTAGTTATTATCAGATTTCAATTTTCATAGCTATCGGAGTTGTCATTTGACCCCGGCAGCTTAAAACGCATAGAAAATATTTTAATCTATTTAATTTAAAATTGATCGTTTATTTCCGTAACTTGCGTATATGATCGAATTAGCTTTCGAAACACGTTCCATTGTGTTCGGAACGTAGGTAAAACTTTAGAAACGCCTGTCAGCACGCGTCGTTTGGAGATTGTGTGAAAAGGTTGCTTTAAGTGAATTAAAAAATATAATAATTGGTTTACATATACATACATATATATATATATATATATATATATATATTCACGCGCAAGAAAGAAACCCTAATTAATTTTACCGGTCGCCACTTGTTTATTTCCATGGCCGATAATTACCTTCGTTCCTCCCTCTTTTTCTCTCAATCCAATAGCTTTCACCAAAAATTTCGAACTAGAGAATTGTAGATCACGAAGAGATCTATGTATTCAACGGTCGAGATCGTATATGTGTCGTCGTGGTGGCCAGAATCAAAGCCGTGATGGTCGCCATTAAAGCTCGTCATTCTCAAGCATGGGTTGACCGAGTCCCACCATGTTCCGGCCATAGGTGGAGGCTGCGACTATATTTCACGTGGCGACATCAGATCGTCATCGAGTTCGACGAAGGGGGTGTGATCATCGTCTATAGTTGGCGGCTGATGGGTTTTCAAAGTGCAAGAAGCATCGCGTGAGAAGATTAAGTTTGCGACCGTGATCTTCTGTGTGAGCACGTGTGGTCACGATTGTTTTGGTAAAAAAAGAGACTTTGTTTTAAAATTTTATTCAAACTTTAATAATTCGTAGCTTGTGCATACATATTCCGAATTCAACGAATTTGGTAGTGCCGGGATCGCAGGGACGCGTACTACGCAGTGGTGCAGTTCTGGAATCTTTTCGAGCAAGTAAGAATTTTGGTTAAATCGAACACCGTTCGATTTAATTTAAATTTGAACGCTCGCCGAAAATCCAAGGTGAGTTTAACTCACTCACATCTGGAATATTAGTTAATTTGAATAGTCATTAATTAAATGATTGCTTGGTTGGTTGAATATGATTGTATCGATATATGTTGTTGTGCTAATATCTGTGGATGCAGGGAAACAGGTTGGAGGGATCCAACTAGATCCCTTACAAATAGAAATTAATTTATATTCTGTGATATACCTTATTTATTGTTCTGTGATAATTCGTTTAGATCTTGTTATGCTGCATTTTATTTATATGCTGTGATGAATTAAATGGAAAATTTAAATTGTGTTGTGTTTTGATTGGGTGAATACAACATGAAAATTTTAAATATAAATAGATGAATTGGGTTAAAGAATATAAAAGAAATTCTTAAGTAAAGAATCATAAAAGAGATTAAATCCAAGGAATGGGTTGAAAATTTTCAAGTGTTTGAAATTTGATTTCAAAGGGAATTGAGAATTGTCAAATTAATAGCGAGATTTATTTTAGAGAATGAGAAGTGTGCTTTCTCCTGGAAATTTTGTTTTGTTTAAAGAAAGCTTTCAAAATATAAATTTGTAGTTTAAATATGTTTAGAATATTTTTAGAAAGAAATATTATTTTAAAATGTTTTTTAAGTGAAAGCAAACATTGATTAAGTAATTATGGTATTTAATTATTTTTTAAAAAAAGTAAGGTAGTATTAAGTTTTCAAAAGGGAATTTTAATATGAATATTTGATTTAATAACCTTATTTTAAAAGTTAAATTTTATTTAAAATACTTAGGAAACCCCTATATATTTCCTTAAGTATTATTTTCAATTAAAATAATTTCTAGAGCTTATTTTAAATATTTTAAACATATGTTAGAAAGTGATTTCCAGGAAATAGCAATGTGTTTAAAATAAAAGAAGCTATTTTTAAAGTATGGAAAGTGTTTTACGGGATGAACGTAAAATTGAATTGGGATAAAACGTGTTGGATTGAAAAAAAATTCTTTGGTTATTCTAAGATGGAAGTGTTTTTCCCTGACATGCCAAGCACGTTCCTAAAGCTGATTTTTTGAAAAGTTAAGAATTTGAAGTTTTATTAAAGAATGATTTCAAGAAATGTTTAAGTTGTAAGAATTTTAAAAGTAATCATTTACCAAAGTAGTTATAGAAGTAATTATTTTAAAAAGGTAATTATAACTATGATTAAAGAATATTATTATTATTTATACTTATAAAATGGTTTTATTTTAAAGATAATCAATCAAAGTATTATTTAGAAATGGTATAGAGTTTCATGACTTTATTTTAAATTCAGTATGACTTAACTTTATTTTAAAGATAAATAGTTTATATTTTATTAAGCAGTTTTATTTGAAATATTTTTAAAAGTGTGTGTGTGTGTGTGTATATATATATATATATATATATTTTAAATCAAGTATGTAAGAAGTTTTAATATCAATGTTTTAATGTGTTTTCAAGAATAAAGAATTTAAATTATTTTAAATCTTAAGGATTGGTGCTTGGATGCTTTCAAGGGAAGTAAGAATTTGGGAAATTTATTCCATAAGAAATTGAGTTTGAAAAGTGTTTTCAACGGGATTTGAAAGGGAAAATTATACCCCGTGAAGATATTTTTGAGGAAAATAAATAATATGGGAATTATTTATTGTGTGATGGATGCTTATGGATGTTAATTGATAGTTAAATCACCGACTATCAATATTGGACAAATGCGTTGATCGTTTCAAGGAGACCGGGATCGAGATTTATTTCTCGAAAACCACTTCGATCTGGTTTGTAGGTTTCGTGGGAAAACGTGTTCGGAGTCGGAGATGGAGCAGTAAAGTGCAAGGGCTAGTCGCTACTAATCCTAAGAATATTTTCAAAACGGATGTAGTAGGAGTAGTGCCTTCGGTTCCGTTCGAATCCGGGACGGACTTGTGTGAATGAATGTTTTCGGAACGTCGTCAGGTGGGCGAAGGGCATTCTAAGTGAAACGTTCTAAAAGGTAACGCTTAGCCTCAAGCCTCATCAACCGGGAATGACTGAAAATCAGGGGATATGCAGCAAGGCTTGGTGGAAAGCACCTATTTCCGGGTAAGGTCATTCATGTCTAGATGTCCCTTTTATTTTGGCTTAGTGGTTCGGTTGTTGATCCCAACCGCGGGGTGATCTTACTCGGGACTATCCAGTAAGGGGTAGTCCAGGCCTTGTGTTGCAGGGATTGGGTGTGGTCCTCGGTACACTGATCTAGACCAGGTACTGTGACAGGTGGTACCCCAGTGCCTAGTCGTTGTTGGAAATCCATTCTACCTACGAGCCATTTACGAATTTTGTTTGTATTATCAACTCTGTGGCTTGTAGCTGGAATTTAATAATGTAACAATTTCGGCTATTTTATAAGTATTTGTATATAGACCCAATTATAATATATCAGAGGATTTCTATAAAAAGTGTTCTAGCTATCGTAAGGTAAAAACCTGAAATGTTTATTTGTGGCGTGGTCTTATGAGATGCTTTTGTTTTCAAAAGGATTTTGAAAACTTTAATAATCAATTTGGTTGCATTATTATCAGCTGGTATCCAGACTGACTCGGGTGTTATTTCATTATAATGCTCGGGTCAGACCAAGTATTATATGTTCAGGACAGGATGCTTTGGAGCAAGAGTGGAGTTGGATTCCGAGACGTATTATCCATGCTAGTATATATATTTCCGCTGCTATGATTGTATGGGTTTTTCTGACTGGTAAATATTGTTTGTATGAGATACCCTGATGATATGATGTATAAAACAGATATAGTTTCATTTCGTGTAAAGATCTATTATTTACTATTATATTTTATTCCGTTGCGACTGTGAGATTCTGATATTGTTTAGTTCCTTCTTTTATCTACCTTCTTTCTTTTCCCTCAACAATCTGTCTTTTCCTGGACTTGATCGTCGGCATATCATACTGTGAGGTATTTTGGGTCGATTTTCGAGGATCCAGAAGGGCGGGTCATCACATTGGTATCAGAGCTTAGATTGGTGACAACCTAGGCTTTGGTGGGGAAATTTCTCATTAAATATAGTCAATAGTACTCTATAATGAGTTGAGCGTATTAATAGATATGAGAGCGTACTTGTTAGTGAATATAAAAATTGTTTTTATACCGTGTTGACTTATCGATTGAGTGTTTATGAATTCTGGTCGGTACGGCATGTACAACCGTATCGATAGGGGTATCTAAACTCTTAAACAAGATAAACTGACATAGTATTGTTTTTAAAAGTGGGTAAATAAAATAATTTTACCCAAAATTATATTTTGATATAAAAGGAATAATTTTCTGAAATTATTATTATTATATATATATATATGGTTAATTGGTTGTTAATACTATAATTAAATAAGAATCTAAAATTTAATCTAAAATTTGAAATGGTTATAACCAAATAAATTACATGAATATAAATTATACAAAAGAGAATAACTAATTTATACTAAAACAGAATTTAAATCCCGAAAGTTTTGGAAAGGATTTTAAATGTAATGAAAATAAAAGTTTGGAAATTTAAAAACCTTGGAAAAGTTTGAAATGTTCACTAAGGTGTTTGAAGGAAATAATGGAATATTGTTTTGGGAAGTATTTTTGAATGGAAACTGTTTTGAAATGAATTTGGGAAAATAAGGAAGCACTGAACTCACTTCAGTCGCTGGAAAATAATCCTGATGATGTTGGCCATATCTTAGAATTTATTTTCGAGTTTCTAAAGTAATGGATGGCTACCATGTGAGTGATTATGATATTTGTTGGACTTGTTGGATACGAGTGATTTTAGAAGACTCAAAAAGGGAAATTGCTTTGGTAAAAACAGATTTGTTTTAGAATTCTGAAAGTTTGATCTGATATATCAGGAGAGTATGAGTTATTTATTATTTCAAAATGGTTTTGGAATAAAATCGGGTAATTGAATTCTGGGAAATTCTATTTAGATAATGTGTAAAGTTAAAATGAATCAACTATTTAACTTATTTGGTGAAGCTGATATTAATAAGGAAAAATGAAAATTTTAATCTTGGAATTAAATATTGACTTGAGTATATGGAATTAAATAGAAAATTTGAATTTAACTTGGGATTGAACCTAGAATTAAATTGCTTTGAATTAAATTTAAATGTAAAATGACTTTGTATTTGTGGGTCATTGTGAAATGAATTATACCCAATAGCTATTAAGTGTTACACTTATAATCTGAAATTGTGTATATAAATGGTGCAAAGGATTAAATTGAAGAAAATTTGTATCCTTAAGAATCCAGTGATATATATATATATATATAATTTGGAGTTGTGATTATAAGATGAAAATAATTCAAATGAGCAATATAAACTTTAAAGTAAATAAGTTGATGAACTTATAAATAGGAAATGGAATTATAATCACTAATGGGAAATAGTTGAATGGTTTGGTGAATTCAAACTTAATATCAAAAGAAATGTGAATTGAAATAAGGTGAAGAAAAATATAAAAGATGAAAAGGTGAATGAACTTAAGTTAGTAAAATAAATTTGAACATGTATATAGAGAATTAAAATTTAAATTGAATTGGATTTAACTTCAATTAAATGGAATTGAGTTGAATTTGGATTGAATCAAAATTCAGTTGGGTTATAAATAATTTTGAATAGAATGAAATTCTTATTTAAAATAGTAAAAGGAAATGAAATGAATTCAAGTTAGCTAAATAAAAGCTTAGGTGAACTTGAATTAAACATGGATAAGAATTGAATTGAAGCAGAATTTAATTAAGTTGAAAGGATATTGTATGAATAAAATTTTAGCTCAACTAAATTCAAAGGAATTATTTGAGAATGAATTCAGCGTAAGCTAAATTAAATAAAAAGAAGCTTGAAGATGAATTTAGTGTAAACTAAAATAAAGGGAATTTGTATTGGCATGGATGAAATTTTGGTGGTTTGTTAAGAAAAATTAAAAACCCAGTTCTGATATAGAATTTAGTTTTGGCAATAAAAAGTTGGGAGTGTAAATGAATAATGGAATTAGATTATAATAATGGTTTGACTTGTAAATAAATTCAAATGAATGAAATATTTTAAAGTGGTCTCTTTGCTAATGAAATTAAATCTAAAATGGATTGAATAAATAAACAAAGTGCATTAAAATTTGTAAATGGATTGGAATTGATTTGGATGAGAATCAAATGAAAATAAAATAAAATTGATATGAGAAGATAATGAAAGTATTGTGGAAGAACTTAAGCAAATCGAAAAAATATTAATAATTGTGATCGAGCTTATATTGTGGTCTTGGATAAATTTATTTGGATAGTGAAATTGAATTGCAAGTGAAATAGTTTTAATTAATTATTGTGATGAAATAAGAATGTATGAGTTGAAGATGTGTGAATTGTAAATAATATAGAATGGGATGATATTGATTTGAACTTAAGTTGAATGATAAATTTGAAATGAGAATAAGGATTTGATTTAAGAATTGCAATGGAATAAGAATGCTTGGATTGTGAACCATGCAGAATTAAATAAAACTGATATGAATCTAAGTTGGAAATTAATTTTAAATGGTTATAAGTTTTAGTGATGGTCACTTGCTTAGATCACCCTAAATTTGCAAAGAAATTGGACGTTTTGTTGTAAACAAAAATTTAATTGGCTTAAAGAAACAAATTGAAATGGGTTTTTGAATCAATTGGGATAAATTGAAATTTTATTAAGTGGTTTTGTAAATGAATGGAAACGGTGCATGAAAGAAATGTAAATACTTCAAATTGAAGGTAAAGTTTGGTTGTGAATCAATTTGGAATTGAATTGGAGTAAAGAGATGTAACTAAGGCATATGTTAATCATGTTGAAGTGGAAATAGATTGGTTGTAATAATCATGATTGGTATATAGTGAACTTGAATATAAATTGTTCGAGTGAGATAAAATGAAGTTTGGATTTGTAAAGAGGATTTAAAATGATGTTGAAGTTGTGAAATTGCTTATAAAGGAAGTTAACATGCATAATAATGAAGTTTGCTTGTTTAAACTTGGTAATTGATGTATTTGGGCTAGTTTAATGAAAAGAATGTTGATAAATGCTCATATTATTGGAAACCGGTATGTTTATTTAAGTAAGTACAGGTATGGGAGGCAATGGATAGAGTTGGAGTGCGTTTATGCGATACTATTTAGCTGTTTGCTTTAAAAATGCTAATAAAGGTACGCCTACGCAATAAAAATAGGAAATATGAACTATTTTTGGTTTTTCCGACCGTGTGGGTCGATGTATATAATATCTATTGTGATATTGCAAAAGCTCCTCCGTAGAGGGGAGACTCTGCCAAAAAAATTCGAAAATTTTGGGGGTTAGAAAACTTTTGAAAAATTTGAAATGTTTCATTAACGACAAAGTTGATTTCAAATAACAATTAAAATAAAAAGGATTTTGAAATAGGAATCGAAATTAGCAGTTTCGATTAGTAACTATAGAATTTGAGCAAAGTGAAATTGAGATTTCACTAAGTAAGTTTTGCTATTGAGTTTGGGACATTCTTTCCACCTTAGCAAATTTCGGGGACGAAATTTTTATAAGGGGGAAGGAATGTAACGACCCGAAATTTTGGGTCGCCAGATTTGAACATTTAATTCATTTTAAATGTTGAATATGTGTTAGAATTTGAATTTTTAAAATAAAAGACTTTGGTTAAATTGGTAGAATTGGTTAAATTTATAATATGGTAATTAAATTGAAATTTGAATAATAATAATTTAATATTAGAATTGGGATAATTGGTGAATCTGAGTGTAAATAAATATAAAAATGGTTTCTAAAAATTTATTTAAGTTTATTTTGATTTAAATAGTAATATTGGACCTTTGGATGAAACTAATGGTCGACAGATTGAATTTGGAATTTTATATTAATTTAAAAATGGAATTTATTAATATAATAATGCAAATAATTAGATTTTGATTTAAACTGAATCAGAATAATTTCTAATATGAATATAAATTTTATACGAGTTATATTAGAGTTAGTAAATTTTTTAAAAGTGAAATTTTAGATGATTTCGACGATTGTGAAAATCGCTTTAATTAATCAACGAGTTAAAATACCTTCCGGGGCACGGTCTCGGAATTCGACGAAACCAGTTCTATTGGATCCGTAATAGTTGGTTATTATCGGATTTCAATTTTCGTCGCAATCGGAGTTGTCGTTTGACCCCGGCAACTTAAAACGCATAGAAAATATTTTAATCGATTTAATTTAAAATTGATCGTTTATTTCTGTAACTTGCGCATATGATCGAATTAGCTTCCGAAACACGTTCCATTGTGTTCGAAACGTAGGTAAAACCTTAGAAACGCCTGTCGTCACGCGTCATTTGGAGATGTGTGAAAAAGTTGCTTTAAGTGAATTAAATAATATAATAATTGGTTTACATATATATATATTCACGCGCAAGAGAGAAATCCTAATTAATTTTACCGGCCGCCACTTGTTTATTTCCATGGCCGATAATTACCTTCATTCCTCCCTCTTTTTCACTCAATCCAATAGCTTTCACCAAAAATTTCCAACTAGAGAATTGTAGATCACGAAGAGATCTACGTATTCAACGGTCGAGATCGTATATGGGTCGTCGTGATGGCCAGAATCGAAGCCGTGACGGTCGCCGTTCAAGCTCGTCATTCTCGAGCATGGGTTGATCGAGTCCCATCGTGTTTCGGCCATAGGTGGAGGCAGCGACTAGCTTTCACGTGGCGACATCCGATCGTCATCGAGTTCGACGAAGGGGGTGTGATCATCGTCTATAATTGGCGGCTGATGGGTTTTCAAAGTCCAGGAAGCATCACGTGAGAAGATTTAGTTTGCGGTCGTGATCTTCTGTGTGAGAATGTATGGTCACGATTGTTATGGTACAAAAAAGAGACTTTGTTTTAAAATTTTATTCAAACTTTAATAATTCATAGCTTGTGCATACATATTCAGAATTCAACGAATTTGGTAGCGCTGGGATCGCAGGGACGCGTACTACGCAGTAGTGCAATTCTGGAATCTTTTCGAGCAAGTAAGAATTTTGGTTAAATATTAAATCGAACACCATTTGATTTAATTTAAATTTGAACGCTCGTCGAAAACCCAAGGTGAGTTTAACTCACTCACATCTGGAATATTAGTTAATTTAAATAGTCATTAATTAAATGATTGCTTGATTGGTTGAATATGATTGTATCGAGATATATGTTGTTGTGCTAATATCTGTGGATGTAGGGAAACAGGTTGGAGGGATCCAACTGGATCCCTCACAAATGGAAATTAATTTATATTCTGTGATATATCTTATTTATTGTTCTATGATAATTCATTTAGATCTTGATATGCTGCGTTTTATTTATATGTTGTGATGTACTAAATTGAAAATTTAAATTGTGTTGTGCCGTGAAACACAACCTGAAAATTTTAAATATAAATAGATGAATTGGGTTAAAGAATATAAAAGAAATTCTTAAGTAAAGAATTTTAAAAGAGATTAAATCCAAGGAATGGGTTGAAAAATTTCTAGTGTTTGAATTTTGATTTCAAAGGGAATTGAGAATTGTTAAATTAATAGCAAGGTTTATTTTAAAGAATGAGAAGTGTGCTTTCTCTTGGAAATTTTGTTCTGTTTAAAGAAAGCTTTTAAAATATAAATTTGTAGTCTAAATATGTTTAGAATATTTTTAGAAAGAAATATTATTTTAAAATGTTTTTTAAGTGAAAGCAAACATTGATTAAGTAATTATGGTATTTAATTATTATTTTTAAAAAGTAAGGCAGTATTAAGTTTTCAAAAGGGAATTTTAATATGAATATTTGATTTAATAACCTTATTTTAAAAGTTAAATTTTATTTAAAATACTTTGGAAACCCCTATATATTTCCTTAAGTATTATTTTCAATTAAAATAATTTCTAGAGCTTATTTTAAATATTTTAAACGTATGTTAGAAAGTGATTTACAGGAAATAGCAATGTGTTTAAAATAAAAGGGCTAAAGTATGGAAAGGATTTTACGGGATGAACGAAAAATTAAATTGGGATAAAACGTGTTGGATTTAAAAAAAAAAGAATCAAGTCTTTGGTTATTCTAAGATGGAAGTGTTTTTCCCTGAGATGCCAAGTACGTTCCTAAAGCTGATTTTTGAAAAGTTAAGAGTTTGAAGTTTTATTAAAGAATGATTTCAAGAAATGTTTAAGTTGTAAGAATTTTAAAAGTAATCATTTACCAAAGTAGTTATAGAAGTAATTATTTTAAAACGGTAATTAGAACTATGATTAAAGAATATTATTATTATTTATACTTTATAAAATGGTTTTATTGATAATCAATCACAGTGTTATTTAGAAATGGCATAGAGTTTCACAACTTTATTTTAAAATTCAGTATGACTTAACTTTATTTTAAAGACAATAGTTTATATTTTATTAAGCAGTTTTATTTGAGATATTTTTAAAAGTATATATATATATATATATATATATATATATTAAATCAAGTATGTAAGAAATTTTAATATCAATATTTTAATGTATTTTCAAGAATAAAGAATTTAAATTATTTGAAATCTTAAGGATTGGTGCTTGGATGCTTTTAAGGGAAGTAACAATTTGGGAAATTTATTCCATGAGAAATTGAGTTTGAAAAGTGTTTTCAACGGGATTTGAAACGGAATTTATACCTCGTCGTTGTTGGAAATCCATTCTCCCTACGAGCCTTTTATGAGTTTTGTTTGTATTACCCACTCTGTGGCTATTAGCTGGAATTTGGTAATGTAACAATTTCGGCTATTTTATAAGTATGTGTATATATACCCTATTATAATATCAAAGGATTTCTATAAAAAGTGTTTTAGCTATCGGAAGGTAAAAACCCGACATGTTTATTTGTGGCGTGGTCTTACGAGATGCTTTTGTTTTCAAAAGGATTTTGAAACCTTTAATAATCAATTTGGATGCATTATTATCAGCTGGTATTCCAGACTGACTCGGGTGTTATTTCATTATAATGCTCGGCTCAGACTGAGTATTATATGTTCAGGACAAGATGCTTTGGAGAAGGAGTGGTGTTGGAGTCCGAGACGTATTATCCGTGCTAGTATATATATTTCCGCTGCTATGATTGTATGGGTTTGTCTGACTGGTCAATGTTGTTTGTATGAGATACTCTGATCGTATGATGTATAAAACAGATATAGTTTCATTTTGTGTAAATATCTATTATTTACTATTATATTTTATTCCGCTGCGACTGTGAGATTTTGATATTGTTTAGTTCCTTCTTTCTTCTACCTTCTTTCTTTCCCCTCAACAATCTGTCTTTTCCGGCACTTGATCATCGGCATATCATACTGTGAGGTATTTTGTGTCAATTTTCGAGGATCGAGAAGGGCGGGTCGTCACACTTGGTATCAGAGCTTAGATTGGCGACAACCTAGGCTTTGGTGGGGAAATTTCTCATTAAACAGAGTCAATAGTACTCTATAATGAGTTGAGCGTATTAATAGATATGAGAGTGTACTTGTCAGTGAATATAAAAAAAATTATATTGTGTTGACTTATCGGTTGAGTGTTTATGAATTCTGGTCGGTACGGGAAGTACAACCATATCGATAGGGGTTTCTAAACTCTTAAACAAGATAAACTGACATAGTATTGTTTTTAAAAGTGGGTAAATGAAATAATTTTACCCAAAATTATATTTTGATATAAAAGGAATAATTTCTGAAATTATTATATATATATTTGGTTGATTGGTTGTTAATACTATAATTAAATAAGAATCTAAAATTTAATCTAAAATTTGGAATGGTTATAACCAAATAAATTACAGGAATATAAATTATACAAAAGAGAATAACTAATTTAAACCAAAACAGAATTTAGTTCCCAGAAGTTTTGGAAAGGATTTTAAATGTAATGAAAGTAAAAGTTTGGAAATTTAAAAATCCTGGAAAAGTTTGAAATGTTCACTAAGGTGTTTGAAGGCAATAATGGAATATTGTTTTGGGAAGTATTTTTGAGTGGAAACTGTTTTGAAATGAATTTGGGAAAGTAAGGAAGCAGTGAACTCGCTTCAGTCGCTAGAAAATAACCCTGATGATGCTGGCCACATCTTAGAATTTATTTTCGAGTTTCTAAAGTGATGGATTGCTACCATGTGAGTGATTATGATATTTGTTGGACTTGTTGGATACAAGTGATTTTAGAAGACTTAAAAAGGGAAATTGCTTTGGTAAAAACAGATTTGTTTTGGAAATCTAAAAGTTTGATCTAATATACCAGGAGAGTATGAGTTATTTATTATTCCAAAATGGTTTTGGAATAAAACCGGGTAATTGAATTCTTGGAAATTCTATTTAGATAATGTGTAAAGTTAAAATGAATCAACTATTTAACTTATTTGGTGAAGTTGATATTAATAAGGAAAAATGAAAATTTTAATCTTGGAATTAAATATTGACTTGAGTATATGGAAGTAAATAGAAAATTTGAATTTAACTTGGGATAAGTTAAATAAATTGAACCTAGAATTAAATTGATTTGAATTAAATTTAAATGTAAAATGAATTTATATTTGTGGGTCATTGTGAAATGAATTATACCCACTATCTATTAAGTGTTACACTTATAATCTGAAATTGTTAATATAAATGGTGCAAAGGATTAAATTGAAGAAAATTTGTATCCTTAAGAATTCAGTGATATACATACATACATACATACATACATACATATATATATATATATATAATTTGGAGTTGTGATTATAAGATGAAAATAATTCAAATGAGCAATATAAACTTTATTTAAATTGATGAACTTATAAATAGGAAATGGAATTATAATCACTAGTGGAAAATAGTTGAATGGTATGGTGAATTCATACTTAATCTCAAAAGAAATGTGAATACATAATACAGTGCATAACTTCAGTCATACAGTCCTTTCAAGCAGTCTACTACATCCTCACCCCTCCGCACTCAGCAGTTCATATTAATGCGTGTTACATAATAACACTACATAGTTGATTGCAGATAACAATTCGTATTAATACAGTTTTCATAGTTCATAGCCAAACTACAAGTACAAACTTGCCAAACTACGAACAATCCATGCTCACTCTATAGCAAGTCAGCAACTCAAAGCTTTGAAATCTGAATGACAAACAATAATCAGTAACTCATGTTCCTTGCCATGTTTTCTACGATAAACGTTTAAAAGTAACAAGAATAACAAAGAAAGAGCTGACTCAATTGAGTGATTATTAACTAATTCATAACTGATATATGCATGAAGCAGCATTAGAAGTGTATTTAATAGTACAACTAATCTATATTTAATAATTTAATAATTCAAAAACTAAAGTAGCATTAGACGTATACATGAAATCAATTGATATATGCAAGAACTATATTTATCATTCATGAACTATCAAAACATAAGCAACAACACATGTACACATGAACTGACCGGATGGTACATCTCAATTACCGCCTATATTCGTTAAATATTCACATAGAATGATATATGTGTATGAACTGAGTAGTGAACATTGGCCTGAGCATATGACATATGAACTGAATGTACACATGAACTGAAGCAATAATTAGCTATCTTCATGGTGTTGATAGGTTCACGGTATTAATTTTCATTGGGTAGTGGATTTGATAAGGTGCTTAGCTTAACCAAGTTCTGAATAAAATATGTACTTGAAATAGCCAAGTGACAATTTCAGTGATAATTTCAACATATGTTACACAAACTTCCTTGTAGCCAATTAGCCATAACTATGATGTTTATTCACAACAATTGAGTGTGTTATGGCAAAATATCCAATGTTTTGGAAAAATGTCCAATGTCCTGGCAAACTCATAAACCAAAAATTTATAGGATAGGCTTAGACAAATCTGTTAGTAAGTAAAATATACGGCAAACTGGAGAGTTGATCCCTAAAATTCGACCAAACAAATTAAAGAAAATTCAGTATATGATTACTGCAATCGTATTACTATAAATTAGTTGTAAATTAATTTAGAACTAAGATTCGGCAAGTTGATTTAGAGCTTAAGAATTAATTCTAGAAAAGTATCACAATATTTTGTTTCCTTTTTGACGCCATTAATTATTGCAATGAATCGATGGTGGTGGTGGTTTTCAATAGCGTCGGGAAGTGCACGAGCAACGTTGGTGATTAGTAGATGAGATGGGGGCGTAGATTAGATCTAGGTTTCGAACTCATTTATTTTTAAATTCATCTGCAAAAATAAAAATTGAAGCAGAACTAGAAAGGAATGATATATTACTAGGGCACGTAGAACAAGTTCGGTCGGGTATGCTTTATTTATAAATGGGCTGGTTTTGGGCTACGATCTAGAAAAATAAACTAAATTTTATGGTCGGTTAACGGTTAACCAACTGATCAAATCTTGTTAACCGTTAACCGAGCAGAAAATTTTTGGTTACGGTCGGTCGGTTAACCGATGATGTCGGTTAACCAAAATTATCGATTAAGTCGGTACGGTCGATGTCGGTTATATCGATTAAGTCGATAAAGTCGGTTATGCCCACCCCTAGTACACACACGTATGTGTGTGTATGATACACATGTATATACATAATATAATATTACTTGTATAATATAAAACTATATTATAAACAAAATAATGATTTTGTTTAGTAGAAATTTAGAAATGTTCTAAATAATTTAGACTTCATTGGCCCAATAAAGATCCAATATGGTAAAAAAATTGAAATTTCACTCATTTCTTCTGATGTAGTTAGCCCAGTTCCAACTATGGTACTAGAGTCTAATAGCATATGCGGTTTAAATTAGTCATGTTAGTGTTAACTAATTAAGCTCACAGCCTAGATAGTAGAGTGTTTAGAAAGTAGCATCGAAGAATTAGGTTTGGGCGATGAAGTTCGCTACCTTATTTGGCTACCAGCCTGGGCCGAACAAATATGTGAGCCCAAAGGTTTTCCCTGGTAGAAAAGGCCCAATTTGTATAAGGCCTTGGGCTATTTTTCAAAATTGTTTGAAAATTATAAATACAAGGTTTAAACTTAATAGTTAGATTTAAATAAGACATATACATATTATAAATGTTATAATATGATGAAAAATTTCAAAATCTTTGAAAATTAATATAAATTAATTTCAAAATTTATAATTTTTTAAAGAGATTAATAAAATATATTAATTAAATAAGTTTATTAATTAATAAATAAATACATGTATTATATATTATGATATATGTTCTGTTGTTTTAAAATGTTAAAATAGGATAAGTATAAACGTATGTACGTAAATGAATTTCGAAATTAATATAATTTAATTAAAATTGTTAAATTAATTAATTAATTAATTAAATGTTAGTTAATTAAATAATTACACATATATATGACAAATGTGTTATACTGTAAAAGGTTATAATATATAATAAATATTTAATAAAACTGTTATATTTAGGTAATATAAAATTAATTAAAATATTGATATATTACAGTAAATTAAATTAACATTATATTAATATAATATTATACATAAGATTATTATACGAGTAATATTAAATATAAAAGTAATAATATACATAAGATTGCTTTATGCCAAGGCCCTGATTAAATAACCCCTGATAAGCCGCTCCCTTCATCAGTATGTGTTCAGCTTGCTGTTGGACATATAGCGGAAGTTCGTGTTAGATATGTTTGGGTTTCTAATATTTGTACCACTTGTCATTCTTTTGGCCACCATACTGAATCTTGCAAGCACCCTGCCTCGTCCTAGGATGCTCCTCCTCCAGTCAAGATTCCTCTTCCAAGACCTCGAGTACGTTTGTGGGTTCCTAAGTCTTTGGAGAGCTTTCCTCCAGTTACTGCTCTTGTTATATATGTTGCTTCTACTCCTTCAGTTTTAGAGGCTTTCCTTACCTCTCCAACTATTGTTAGTATAGTTACTCTTTTAACTTCTCCCTCTGATGTCATTACTGATTCTGTGCTTGGTGCTACTGTTGATCCAATGGATTCCATTGTAGCAAATGGTAATGTTATTAAATGGGATTTATCCAAGAAATCTTGGATACACGAGCCATCTAAGATGAGATATGATCCTGCTAGACATGAATTTCAAATGTTTGTAAGCGAAGTTGAGGGTGAATCTAGGCGTCTTCGTTATACTATTGTAAATGAAGACCTTATGCTCACCATTGTAGGAACTTATGGTGTTGGGAACAGAGTTGTTCTTTCTGATTCGAGTTGAGATATGAAATTTATCTATTTCAAGGATTATTATGGTTTTTTCCTGAATATTATTTCTTATTTTTCAAATTATCTACATATATTAGTCCCTGAATCTTCGAATGATGGTAGTGATTCCTCCTTTGTTGAGGAGACTAGATTTAGGTCTTTTATAGAAGTTCATACTCCTATACCTAACTTATGTTTTGCATTTCCATTTATTAGTTGTCATGTGCATGTACAGAACATCTATTTTCATATATTTGTAATAAATGGAACGACCATTATAAAACTGGCTGGTTTTTCCAAAAAAAAGTTATAAAATAATAAAACTTACATAATATGAATGTATAAATTAAAGGTGGAACATTAAGAAACCCTAAATAAAATTAAGGAACAAATACAAATGTAAGTTTATATATACTATGATTTTCAATATATCTGACACTTAAATCACGAGGGTATACATAAAAAATACATTGTTGCATAAGTCCATATCACTCAATATAATATATTAAAGATTATGAATTTTCAATATAATGTTGTCATCTATCGCACATATATTAATAAATTACTTGCGTGCTCCTTAGTTATTGAGCAAAACCAAGGTAATGATGTTATGTGTAGTATTATTAATATATTAAATAGAAGAAATAAGTAACTATATGTTTTTGTTGAGAAAACTTAAGGAATATACATTATACTTAGGCTATCGCGATATGGTAGGTACAAGTGAATTATTTCATTTCAATTTGTTGAGCGAACTCAGTGTCGAAGTGAAAGTAGGACAAGGTACTAAGGGCTAGGATTTATATAAAATATAACCAATAAGGAGTTATCCATTGTCCGTGGAGTTATGACTTTTTGAGCAAACTCAAAGTCATAATTCCAAAACGGACGAGTCCTAACATATACTAGTGAAGTCAAAAGACTTCTATGTTTCGACCAAGGTTCGGACAAATATAAAAGACTAGTTGGAGCTTATTAGTAAAATGAAACATAAATTTTAATCTTACTTATATTGTAAGAACATCTACTATAATGTTGTCCTGATAATCTACCAATTAAAACTTTGCAGAAAATGTCAACTCTAAAACTTTTTTTAATAATGGCAAACTTACTGGACCAAATTATCAATTGGCTAAGTGCAATTAAAATAGTGTTGACTTATGAGTGCATATGGTCAGCTATTACATGCGAACCCAAAAAACAACCCACCAATAATGTGGACCCCTAACTATGGCTTGCGTATGAAAAGTGGATTTCAAACCTAGAGATAGCTCAAGTTTTGTGTTGTACACATTAGACGAGCCATTGCAGAGGTAGCATGAAAACATATATGTCCTAAGATATTTGATAGTCTTAAGGACTTGTTTGGTGAACAAACACGTTCCGCATGGTACGAGCTTACGAAGAAGCTGTTCAATACCAAAATATCCAATGGACATAAAGTGGACGATTACGTATTAATGATGAAGGGCTATAATGAGGCTTTCACAATTGGACGTGCAGATAAAAAATGAATTACAATTTGATTTGATCCTTTGTTCTCTTCCTTCTTAATATGAATCGTTCATAATTAATTATAATGTGAACCAATTGAATGTGAATCTTGTAAAGCTCCTCAATATGTTGAGGTCAGTCGAGTCTACATCTAAGGATTAAGGGTTGCACTTGCTATTAAGGATAGTGCATCATCTTCGAAAAGGAGGAAAAGATAAGGTAGTAAGAACAAAAAAAAGTAAGAAGATAGATGACAAGTGTGAACGTTACCACTTTCATAAGAAAGCTCATTGAAAAAGGAACTATTCTATATACTTAAAGATTGTAAAAGAAAGAATACAGAATGGTTTTGCGGCTCCACCAGGTACATTTATAAATCAAAACTATTTTTTAATCAATAAAATGTCTTGGGTCTTGGATACTGGATCTGGAACTCCTATGGTAATTCATTACTTAGGGTTAGGAACTATTACTACATGGAAAAAGGAGAGACAAAGCTCCAAGTTGCTGATGGATCTATCGTAGATGCAATTGCAGTGGGAGATTATCATTTATGTTTGACTAGTGGAGTGGTTTTGTCATTAAATAAGTGTTTTTTTCTAAAAAAAATATTTATGGGATATTTCTATGTTTATATTGTCAAAGATTAGATATTATTTCATTGTGCAAATAATGTTATGAACATTAGTCTCAATGAAAATAAAGCCAGCGATGTGTTCTTGAAAATGCAATTTATGCGATTAATACTAATTATGCATGTTCAACAAGTGAGTAATGCTTGTAATATTACAAATGATAGTTGCCTTTTGTATTGTATGCTAGGTCATATTAGCGAGAAAAGACTACAAAAATTGAAAATCGAAGGTTTTCTCCCATCACTTGATTTTAAATCATTTGACATGTGTGAGTCGTGTCCCTAAGGTAAAATGACCAAGCACCTCTTCAGTGGGAGTAATGAAAGGATTGATGAACTCTTAGTGTTGGTACATAGTGATGTATGTGGCCCGATGTCTATAATCACCAAAGATACTAATTATTACTTTGCTACCTTCATTGATGATTTCTCAAGACAAAAAAATATGTATCTTATGAAGCACAAATCAAATGTCCATAATAAATTTGCTGAATATAAAAATATAGTAGAAAACCAAACGGGCTGTAAGATTAAGATTATTCGATCAGATCGAGGAGGTGAGTACGTTGGACAAGATTTCCAACAGTACTTAAAAGATAATGAGAATATACCTCAGAGTACTCCATCTTATACTCTACAACACAAAGGAGCGTCGAAGTGAAGGAACAGAACCCTACTAGATATGGTTTGTTTCGTGATGTGTAAGGTTGAGTTATCTTTGTCTTATTGGGGATATATGCTAGAATTTGCAGCGCATATGTTGAACTTATTGCCCACTGAATCTGTGCGTAAAATGCCATATGAGATGTGGCATGGTAAAAAAAACCCTAACTCAAGTATTTGAAGGTGTGGGGTAATCTGGCATACAATAAGAACATTGGTCCGAATAAATTGGAGGTAAGATCGGTAATGTGTAAATTTATAGGATATCCTAAAAACCTGACTAAATATGCTTTTTACAATACCAAGGAACAAAAGATAGTGTTTCTTGACATGTCTTTTTAGAAAAGAAATAACTGTTAAACGAAATTAACAGCGAGGTTATAGACTTGGATGGGATCCAAGAAGTTAATGTTGAGGTTAAACAAGTGGGAGAATCATGTTCTCCCGTATACGAAAACATGCAGTCTATAAGAAGGTCTAGTAGGAAGTCTCGTATACCAGAGAGATACTATAGTTATCTCTTGGATGGCAAGAAAGAGAACAGTGCCGTAGGTGATGCACTCCTCTATCTTTCCAATAAGTAATGCATAGTAAAGATTCTGCCCTCTGGCTTAGAGCAATGAAATTTGAGATGGATTCCATGTACAAAAACATAGAATGGACTTTGTCAAACATACCCAAAGAGATAAAACCACTAGCTCTAGATCAATTTTTTTTAAAAGGCTAAACATAGATGGGGAAGTAGAGACTTATAGGGAAAAGCTAGTTGCTAAAGATTTCGTCTCAATGGGTTGATTATGACAAGACATTTTTCCATAGCCATGCTTAAAGTCCATTCATTTTATGCCAGCAATTGTTGCATTCTATGACAACGAAATATGAAAATCGGATGTAATTCTAAATGGTGATTTAGAAGAAACCATCTTTATGTCATAATCCATGGGTTTTGTGATCGGTGGGAGTGAGGACAAGACTTGTAAGTTGTTAGAGTGCATTGATGGACTTAAAAAAGCTTCAAGGAATTTGAACATGTGTACTGATAAGGTAATCAAACATTTTAGTTTCTATTATAATATAAAGGAAGCATGCATATAAAGAAAATAACAGGGCAACACTATCGTTTTCTTAGTGCTATATGTCGACGATCTATTATTGATTGGCAATGACATTTCATTATTTCAATCAGTGAAAGCTTAGCTTTTCAAGGACTTCCCCATGAAGATTTAGAAGAAGCAGCCTGTATGCTAGGTATAAAGATCTATAAAGATAAATTTAAGTGGCTAGTGGAATTATCCTAATCTCTGTACATAGATACCGAACCGAAAATGTTCAGTATGGAGAATTCCAAACATAGAAACATTCCAACACAGTCTAGAATTTTCCTTTCTAAGAAGGACACTTCTCATATTGATAAGAAGAAAGGGCATATGAAGAGGATCCTCTATGCTTCAGCTATAAAATCCGCAATGTACGTCATGCTATGTTCTAGACTGGATGTGGCATAAGCATTAGGTTGCATAAACTGATACTAGTCTATTCCTGGGAAAAAATATTGGACGACGGTAAAATGTATGATAAATTATTTAAGAAATACTAAGGACTTATTCCTTATATATAGAAATGCAGGCTACCTTATGAAGAGGTGTACATGATCTCGCTTTCAAAGTGATATAGATGATAATATGTCAATATTTGGTTATGTCTTTATGTTTGACGGAGAAGCCATCGGCTGGAAAAGGTCCAAACAAAAGACAACAGCTGATTCGACAATTGTGGCCTAGTACATCGCCTCGATGAAGTAGCTAAATAGGCAGGCTAAATGCACAAGTTTTTGAGTGAGTTCGAAGTGAATTCCTATATAGAGAATCCTATGGTATTGTTTTGTGATAACAGTACGGCGATCAGATCACAAAGGAACCTATAGTATTTAAGAAGTCATGACATATTGTTTGAAAGTTCCACCTTATTTGGGAATTCGTTGAGAAGAAAGAAGTTGTGGTACAAAGAGTAGATACCATGGACAACTTAGCAGATTCATCCCCTAAGGATCTAGCTCGGTCGGCTCTCGAGAAGCTGATTGAAGGGATGTGACTGAGATTCCACAATTGGCCCCAAGTACAAGATGTAGATTGACAGAGTTAGGGTATGCCTTAGCGGCAATTCTGTAATTTATTATACATTAATTAACTCTGTAATCAATTCTTGTCCATAATAAACGTGTTTTTCTTTCTATTATTTATTTTTTATAATATGTTATAGATAACTAAATATTTAACTACAATTTATTTAATAGAAAAATCCATAAGTTGTGTGTTTGTAATAGTAAATTACAAATAGTTGTAATTATGATTGTTCTATCACAATATAATAAACACATCATTTTCAATATTCCTAGTCAAGATGTATCGAGACTGGATGTCGATGTATCTATTGAGACTAGAGTATGTAATGCTCTCCAAACATTGGGCGGTGTATTACTCATGACTGTTGGGGCACCAAGGGGTTACGTATTGATAGTTATTTGATAACTATGAAATGACTTGGTTGATAGTTTTCTATTGGTTAATATAACTAAGGTCAAATGGAAAATATTTAAGTGACCGATTTGCCAATTTTCCTGACCTGAGAATACTGTCCATCTTCAATATGAAAGCTTTGCTTTGATTATAGTCAAATTATAGCACGACGTGCATCGAGTGACTATAGTTGGATTGAGTGAAATTATTGGAAGTGAAAAACTATTCAAGCGAGGACCCGTTTCCTCAGTTATATAGGGTTAGTACCACGGTCAACTCAACGTCAAAATCTCTAGCTAGAGTATTTTGGTTAATGATAATTGTTATTATTGAACCGATGAATTTGTGTTCGGAATATAGAGTTGAATATGGGAAATATTGGAATTTTGACCATTACCAAATTCCATAAGTCGAAAGTAATATAATTTTGATGAAGAGAATAGATGCACAACCGGGTGACCCTAAACAAAGTAAAATTGGATTTTAGCAAAACCAAGTAAGTGATAAATTTGGTCGAAATGTCACACTACCTACTATTGACGTGTGAGCATTAATATTCAAATAGTTCAATATTAATCGCTAACCAAATTTACACCTAAAGAGTCACACAATCGAATCGTTGAATACTCCTTGACCACATGATTTAATTAATTTATAATTATTATAAATTAATTAATATTTATGAAATATTAGTTATAAAATATGATTTTGATTTGACGAACAAATATTAATAAATATGTTTATAAGTTATAAATATATTAATCAATATACGATATCGATAAGCATTTATATTAGATTCAAATGCAATATAGTTTGTTTGGGCTTTAAATAGGTTTTAACCCCATATAGGGTTAGTGTGTTTCAGCCATGACGAGACCATGATGGGTTTGGTTTGGATGGATAAGAGAAAGAGAATTGGTAAGAGAGAAAAGAGGATCAAGATTCTAACTTATCTCTTTAAGCTATCCTCTATAAAAGCATCTCAACCCACATCCATTTAAGAACTTTTCGAAGAATCTAATCCTCTTACTTCTGGTCGAATTCATCATACCCTCTCCTTCAATTTTCCAACCTTAAATCAAATAAAGTTAAACATAATTCAATAGTCGATGGCCTACACTTCTCGAGATAGCACCTTTAGAATTGGAATTTGATTCAAAAGTTTAATTCAACACTTAAAGGCATGCTCCATTTGCATTGGTGAAAGGTAATTATCTGGTCCATGATAATGAACTAATATACAGATAAATTATGCATAATATATTATCTTTTTAGTTTGGTAACGATTCTAGCATATCGGTATATCATCAAGTTCAGTATGGCCGTATGTTAATATTCTTATGTATATATAAATTATGACGTATACATGCTTATAATATGCACGACACAAAATCAAAAAAATATTTTTATTTGAAATTGATTTAATATACATTATTTAATTATATATAAGCTTTATAATTTAAATACTATATTTTATTCTATAAAAAATACAGTTTTATATAAAAAGTTTCATACCTAAAATATTTTCGGTAAAAATAAACTAATTTTAATATATATATATATATTATTTAAGTATTGTTTAAATCAATAAATTATGTTAATTAATTATATCAATATATATATATTATATAAAGTATGTTTTATATTTTAAAAAATTAAACTAGTACCTAACATGCTTTTAGGAGAAATTTTTTATATAATTTAGATATTGAAATATTAGCTAAAATTAAAAAGTTGAATTTAAAATTGTTTTTCAAATTATAAAATTATATGTAAAATATTCAAATACTAAAATATCACTCAATTTTTTACTTAAATTTTAAAATTCAAAGTTATATTATGGAAGCTAATTTTTATTTAGTTTTCACTAATTTTTTATATGGAAATTTAATTTTAATATATATATATATATGTTTAAAAAAAAATTCTTTGCCATAAGCATTATTAGGTGTTTGTGTGTGTATTCAATATATATGTATATATTATTTTTGTAGGTTTTTATTTAAATATTAATATTTATATATATATATATTGTATGTCTTTATTTAATATATATTTATATATATTAAATTGTGTATGTGTGTGTATGTAATATTTATGCTTGTAAAGAAAATTATGTATATTTTATTTTCGGTATTACTGAAAAATCCGTAATTAAATTTTAATATAATAATAAATATTTTAAAATATACTTGTACAATTACATATATATATATATATATATTATAAATTCCATGTATATATTCATATATATATATATATATATATATATATATGTATGTATATATATTATTTAAAATAAAATACAATTTACATACATACATATACATATTTGCAATATTTTGAATTCATAAATTAAAGTATATAAAAATATATTTGGACGATATATTTGTAAACTAGATAAGCTAACATATCCGTTGCAGCATAAATAACAGCATTTAAACATGTGGCATGTTATACCATGCACGAATTGCATTGTGACACATGCACGCACATATATATCCGTGTACATGATTCACATATGTATATGTACAATATTATATTAATTAAATATATAAAACTATATTATAAATAAAATAATGATTTTATTTAAAAGAAATTTAAAAATGTTCTAAATAATTTAGGCTTCATATGCCCAATAAAGATCCAATATGGTAAAAAAAAATTGAATTTCACACATTTCTTCTATTGTGGGCTAGCCCAGTTCCAACGCTACTGATATGGGATATCTCCAATTATAGGACCCATAACGAAGGGAGAATATAAGTTTGTATAAGTCTGGGGGAAAGTATATCGGGGTTTGCCTCAGATTTGAAATATTAAATGGATAAGTACCTTTAGGGATGTCAATGGATCTACTTTAGAGACTAGGTATTAAATGGTTATTAAGTCTGCCTCATCCCTATTTAAGAAGTTTTAAATAACCTAGGACAATGCCTAATTAGGAAATGAGGTCTAATTTATTTCTAAACTAGAGGAATTAAGTAACTAGAGTGGGCATTTTCCTTAACTTATATTAGGTAAGCCTAAATGGGATTTCAGCTATGAGATCAGTGGGCTATATCAGTATTATTAATAAATTGGATTTAGAAGTAGGGCTGGCATATAGGCTTTCACTACCAACGGTCCTGATCAGTCGTTAGTAAAGACTTGGGTTACGCCCTGATGAATTTCGCTTCTTACTAGTGTAGAATCTGTATGGGATACACAAAGACCTCAAAGTTTAATTCAATGTTTGCTTGTTGAAGGTGGGCCAGTTAACCCTTAGATAAGTAATTGAGATACGTTAGTAATATAGCCAATTAAATTATAAAACCATTTGTAGGGGTCATTAGCCTTTGTAGCTAAGGCCAGTTGACTATCGATTACATTATGGAGGGCCCACTTTAGGTTAGAGGTATTAAATGGCTGTTAGGTCTTCCTTCTCCCTATATAAGATATATTAAGTGGCCAGGGTTTTTTTGGGTAGTTTAACACTTATATATAGTAAAATATATATGTAGTTATACATAGAGAAAGTTGGATATATTGTACGTGTGAGTGGAACTAAATGAATAATCTCATGAATAGTAGACATAACACTTAAATAAAAATCAATTGGTATAAACTAATGTTATCACTAAAGTATTAAATTTACCAATCACCAGAACATTGTTCTGACCCCCTCCTCGTTACAACTAATAGGATAGATGTAGAGTGACATGCTACTAGTGCAAGACAAATGATAGATGAAGAGGTCTTCTCATTCATGCTCAGAGCTGATAAGAAAACTAGATATCCAAGGAATAATATTGATTCCAATGTAGTAGCCTTATTCGTTATATATGTTTTATTATATTTTACACTTTCGTTTTGAGTTCTCTCTGATATACTTATGATTATTATAGGTTATCAACACCAACGATATATACCCTAATGGGCTTCGGTTTCGATTTAGTCGAAATTCAGGTTTATTATGGTGTAGGTTGTTACAACTCACTCTCTCCATCCTACCTATGCCTTAAGTTATATTTACTCTCATACATTTGCTTTCCTTTTTAAATAGTCAATCAGTTCAAAAGGAAACCATCACTATAAGATAATAACGAACTCTTTACAAAAATGCATTCGATCATCTTCAACATTTAAGGATATTTAATAGTTTGCGCTTTACATAAATTGATTGAAGTAATTTTTCATTGATCATCTTATAGATCTTGACATAATGTTACTTCTGATATAACAAGATCCTTGCTGTAATCAATTATAGTGAATACACGATCTGCCACTACGGTTTACTTACTCACTTTAAATGAGCTAATTTCATTGAGGTTTCATGAATTGCAACCATTCACCATATAAAATTTATATATGATTGAATATGGATCAAAATCCATACATCTGTATTTTTTTTAGAGTTTGGAACTCATAGAAGACAATACATCGTTTAAAGAAAAAACATGTAAGTGACTAAGTTACAAACATAATTGGTAGTTGTATAAATAAGAGTTTACATTGGGCTTGAATTAAAAACATTCAAAATTTATTGGGAAGTATATTTTATATTCTATTTGCCAATCTTAATATAGTTCATTAATATATAAACATTTTATCAGTTATATTAATTGCACAAATTTATCAATATATATTAGTTTAATTATCAATATATATTAACTTTTATATTTTCCAATACCCTAGGAGGAAACACATAAATCTTTCAATTTCAATAATGGATGTCATGACCCACAAGCATTAGGATCCTGACCTTAAGGAAAGCTCAACAAGTCATGGGTTCGCATAGGATGGGTTACACCTTATTAGTTGTATCATATACAACTCCTAACGCGTGATTTTTGTTCTAGTCTCATCTTTACCTTGAGGAAAGCTCAAAAAATAATGAGAGATTATTCACTCATACCTTTCATTTCGTGATAGCCAAAGAATAATGCACATACCTTGAGGATAACTCACAAATATTGCATGTATCTTACCTCGTATATTCTATATATTGATAGTACTTAAAATAACATCCCTAACTTAAGGAAGCTCGACATCTAAGGAGCGTGCAAGTAATATATTAATATATAAATGGTAGAGGACAACATTTATATTAAATATTCATAATATTTAATATATTTATTAAGTGATATCGACTTATGGAATAATGTATTTCTTATGAAATACCATTGTGATTCAAGTTTTGAACACGTAACACCCCTAATTTTTGTTTAACATTATTCATGATATTTGATTGGATAAATTAAAAAGAGTAATGTGGTTGATTAAGGAGTTGAGGTTTAATTGTCAATTGACTTGGCCACAGATAAACTAATGAATGTATAAGAATGGTTTATAATTTAAAAGTTAAGAAACTAAGAGGAGGGCGATATGGGAATAGCCGTACCCATGTACCCTTAAACCCTCCCTTGTTCTCACCTACCATTTCATAAATCAAAATACACATAAAAGAGAAGTTATAGCTAGCTACTCAAACACCTTAGGAGACCAGCAAACATGGAAGATCTAAGAAAGGAAGCTAGAAGATTAAAGCCAGGGAAATTCTCAAACCCCATCAACTTAATCAAGGTGAATAATAGCGTAAATCATCTCATTTTTTCTTGTTTTGGTTCGGTTGTGGATAGTAACTAAATGTATTTTACTATGTTGAACATGTTTGGATCTAATAATCATTGTTTGGATAGAATAATGATTTATGGTGATTTATTGGAATTTTTATGAGATTAAAATGATGGGTTCTAAAGTAAAAACCTTAGTAAACGGCCTCCAAACGGCTTCATTTTTGGGTATGTTTTGTAGAACATAATTTTGGAGATGGGTTTTAATTTCATAATTTTTGGAGTTAACATGAATATTTTATGAATTTCCTAAGGTGAAAAATTCATTTATTTAAAGTTTCAATTATTAAAAATTATAAAATAATGAATTTTTCTTTGAAATTTTTATATGATGTTGAAAATGGTATTTCAGGTTTTTGGTGAATTTTTGGGATTTTTCCCAAGTGATTTTGATTTATTAAGAATTTTCTAAGCTAAAAAGGCTTAATAATTATATTAAAATATTAATCATTAATTATTTTTGAAAATAAAAAAAATCTGATCTATATCAGTTTTTCTACAAAAGAAAGTGCTAAAGTATATCATAAACCAATAGAAATTTGATAAAGAATAGGATCTGGTGAAAAGAATATACTTTAATTAGCATAATAACAATTTTCAAGTTACTTACAACTTTGTCATTCGACCTTGTCGAAAGCACCTTTCGACTGCATCACTCTGCAATAGTTTTGGACCCTTCTGTAGTATTTTCGAAAGCACCTTTCGACAACATACTTTTGCAGCATTTCTGGACCTTTTTGTTGCATTTCGAAAGCACCTTTCGACTCAATCGAAAGCTCCCATTTGATAGCAGTTGTAAATATAATGAAAGCCCTTTTGTAGAAGTTTTCAGCAATATAGTTTACAAAACTTCAAATAGGCATAACTTTTTCTATTGTGACCACTCTACGGAAAGGAAAACCATCATTTTAACACAGTGGAATAGGTTAGTGACCTTAATTCTACACCTATAAAAGGTTATCGCTAAAAAAAGTTTTATATTTTTGAAGGAGTTGATTTCTTTGCTTTCGAATATGTTTGCTTTGTTTTCTTTGCCTTCAAAGGGGATACTTTCGACAGGGTGTAAAAAAAAAAATCTTTTAACCAAGTTTTATACTTTCGAAAGGGCTACTTTCAATGGTTTCGAAGCTAAGCTTCTAAGTATTATTATTAAGTAATAGTTTAATACGTTCGAAATGTTTTGAAAGAGAAAATTTAAAGTGTTTTGAAAGGCAGGGGCCTAATGTTTTAAAAAGAGATTTATATGCTTTCAAAGGAGGTTATCCAGTGAAGTTGAAAGCAAGGTTTTGAAGGTTTCGACAGCCTTAGGTTTCAAAGAAAATAACCTAATCTCATTTGAAATAAAAGCATGGCATAATTAATTAAAGTGTTTTGAAAAAGGAATTTTTTAAAAAGTTTTCTTTGTTAGAAGGTTAAAGGGATCAGCCAAGTTATTATGTATGCTTCATCATATATGTATATATTCAGGTTGCAATGGACCCATAGCTATATTTTGGGGAAGGGCAGAACAACCAGCTAGGTTGACCCAATAATGAATATAAATTAACTTCTGAGTGAGCAAAATTACATACAGGAGGTCGAAAAGACCAGAATACAAGATGCTAAAATATTAAAGGAAAAAAAATATTGGTAGGGGCCAATAGGTTCATAGTTAGCCCATAAAACTATGTATAAAAAAAGATGTCAGAAAGATAGGTACATAGTTAGCCCATGAAAACTATGATTTGATATTGGCAGGAGCCAATAGGTTTATAGTGAACCCATGAAAACTTTACCCGGATTAAGATATTGATAGATAGTCAATAGGTTCCTAGTCAGCCCATGAGAACTAGGATAAACAGAAAGATATTGGAGTTACCAATAGGTTCTTAGTGATCCCATGAAAACAGTGTAATCGATTCAGACAGTCCATAAACATTTAACCAGTTGTTAGTTAGCCCATGAAAACTGATAGATTAATAGTAATCCTAGAAACTATAATTAAAGCAGATAGTCAAAATGAATGGGGATGGGTAATCCAGATTTTATTTACTTGTTTTGCATACCATCATAATTTTTTGAAATACTATGTTTCTAACCATTGTGGATGCAAGAGCATAGTATATGGTTTTATAAATGTTTTAGGATACTGGTGAGGGAAAAACTCGTTCCGCTAAACGACGTGGTCTCACTAGATATCCAAATGGTTGGATATGTTAGATATTATTCATACCAAGCTTTATGTCCGACTCGAAGTTTTATTTTCCCCTTAAACTCTCTCGTACTCAATTGATTTTGAGTTTTAGGTTTAGGGGTTTCAAGTTCTCTTCTTAGATGAATAAAGCTTCTGAAGGCATGTAGGAGGCATATAATTATTTATAAATATCTTTTTCCGCTGTGTGTTTTGTTTGTAAAGGCAGATTTATTGGCCTTATTATATACTCTGATCAACCAAGGGGGCATTATGTCGCTCTTGGTATATGTGTAGTAATTATATTTTGTTGAACGTGGCTAACGTTTTGAGATTATGTAATAAATATGAAATGTTTTAAATGGAATTGGAAATATGTTTTTGAATTGATTATTTTTTTCCATATTCTTGTGATCTGTGTACCGATGAATCTAGCACATCCGTATATGGTCGTCGAAGATTAATAACTACGGACGACTATAGCATCCGTAGCCGTTATTTTTGGTCCTCCAAGTAGAGGGATGTTACAAATTGGTATCATAGCATAGGTTTATGATACAACATAAAATGAATCAAAAGTTTTCAAACATAATCCTAGTGAAGTGGAGAATAAGATTGGGGTTTTGGGTTAACGTTATAGCAACGTGCTTGTATTTGCTATATATATGTATATAAGTACGTATTCCCCTCTTTCTTAGACCATCCTTCTGTGATTTACTAAGGCTCGTATGCAAACTTATGAGAAAGATGATATGGAAGTAGGAAATGAAAGAGGAAGTCTAGGTGGAGGAAGCACCATAACCAATGGAAAATCTTGACCTAATACTAGAAGGAATCAAGATCGACAGGCTAATGCTAATCCAAATGCTGAAGCCAATGTAGGTGTTGGAAATCTGTTAGTAGATGCGGGGATGGTGTATCAATTATTGGCCAATCTTTTGCAAGCAGGAGCTTTGGTAATATTGGTGGAGTTAATCATGTTGTTCCAGTTGGTTATAATTATGCTAGATTGAGCAGAGACTACACAAGTCTGGGTGGAAAGCCGTTCATGGGAATAGAGGATGATGTTGAAGTTGAGAATTGGCTTGTGAGTTGTGAGAGGATCTTTACTAATTTAGGCTTGGATGCTGGAGAAAAGAGAAGGCCAGGCTCTAACAGTTGCAAGGGTTAGCGCTTCATTGGTGAAATAGTGTGACTACTGGGGTACTGGATGAAGAGCTAACATGGGCTGGTCTTAGGAGAAGGTTAGAGCAGAGCTTAGTAGATTGATCATGACTCATATTGGAGAGCCTTTTCATGTAGTGGTGGAGATGGCCATTCGCCACGAGGAGATGCTTACTGTGTCTGTTAGGGAGAAACTAGTTGAATCCCAGGGCTCTTAGGGAAAGAAAATGAAATTCTTCAAGAAGAAAGGAGCTAGAAAGGGGATGCTGCCAAGAAGGCAAAGGTTGATTTAGTGTGTTATAAGTGTGAAAAGAATGGCCACTATGCCCACGAGTGCAGAACTATTAATGGAAAGAACCCTGCAGATGAGAAGAATGTGAAGTGCTTTAACTATGATCAAGTGGGGCATTACAAGAACTAGTGTCCAGAGCCATCCAAGGCAGACAAAGGGAAAGTTTTTGCTGTTGGATTATCTTCTAAGCCCACTACAGCTGAAATGGGGAAAACCGTGATGGAAGCTATGTTTTTGATTCAGAGTATACCAATTAAGATACTTTTTGATACCGGTACATCACATTCATTTATATGCCAGTGTTTTATTGATAGGTTATACTTAGAACCCATACGTCTCCTTACTTCCTTAAGAGTTGCAAATCCAATAAGAGGGTATGCAACTCTGAGGATAAGATGTGACCAGATAGAAACTAATTTGTTGGGTCATAAGTTTGCATGCAGTTTGTATGTTTACGATTTCATAGATTTCGAAATCATTCTGGGTATGGATTGGTTGAGGAGGTATGAGGCCACGATATTTTGCAAGGATGGAGAGATATAATTAAGACACTTTGATAGTCATAACCGAATTATATTCTCTATAAAGAATTCTGACCAGAGTAGTTGTGCTTTGTTAAGCGCAATGGAAGTGGGTGAAGAGTTAAGTCAGGTTCGAATTATAAGATAAATTGCAGATGTGTTTGAGCCAGTTACAGGGCTACCACCGAAACGACTTGTTGAGACTCAGATCGACCTTGTGCCAGGAGCCGAACCTGTTAGTAGACCACCTAGCAGAATGACACCGACAGAGATGAAGGAATTGAAGGTGCAGCTAGTGGATCTTGAGGGAAGGAATTTTATTAGACCATGTAGTTCGCCTTGGATCGCGACCGTGGTATTCGTAAAGAAACCAGATGGGTCATTAAGGATGTGCATCGACCATCATAAGTTAAACAAAAGGACAATCAAGAATTTGTACCCTCTACAGAAGATAGATGATCTCCTTGATCAGTTGAGTGGAGCCAGAATATTTTTCCTAGTTGCATTTGGCGATGGGGTTCCATCAGTTGCGAAGGGTGGAGGATAGCATTCCTTTGACAATATTTCGGATTAGATATGGTTCGTATGAATGGTTGGTGATGCCATTTGGATTGAAAAATGCATCTTCTTTCTTGTTGACTTGATGAACTGGTTTTCCGATAGCACTTGAATAGATTCGTGTTGGTATTCATAGATGACATTTTAGTATACTCAAAAGATGAAAGATAGCATGGGATACACCTTAGAGTCATGCTGGAGAAGCCGAGGCAGAATTAGCTGAAGACGAAGTTTTCCAAATGTCATTTTTGGAAGAAAGTGGTTAAATTTCTTGGTCGTGTGGTTTCAGAGGAACTATTGTCAGTTGATCCAATAAAGATCGAGGCAGTCAATAATTGGAAGAGACCAAAGACAGTAACAGAGATCAGGAGTTTTCTTGGACTTGCTGGCTATTATCGGAGATTCATTAAGGATTTCTCGCGGATAGCAGCACCTTTGACTAAGTTGACCAGGAAGGATGTGAAGTTTTTTTGGTCCAACAAATGTGAGGAAGGGTTCCTTAATTTAATGCATTCGTTAACTAATACGCCAGTGTTAGTAGTTCCAGATGGTAACCAAGGGTTGGTAGTACACTGATGCATGTAGGACTAGATCGAGAGCAGTATTGATGCAAAAGGGCAAGGTTATTGCTTACGCATCAAGGCAGCTTAGACTACACGAAGTTAGATTTCCTACTCATGATTTAGAGTTAGCTGCATTGATATTCGCCTTGAAGATTTGGTGGAATTATCTCTTAGGGGAGAGATTTGAGTTATATACCGATCATAAGTCATTAAAGTATTTATTCTCTCAAAATGAGTTGAATATGAGGCAGCAGAGATGGCTGGAGTTTTGGCTACTTATTATTTCGGTATAAAGTATACTTCTGGGAAAGGAAATAAAGTAGAAGACGCTCTCAATAGAAATTATCAGAATGTGGTGTTAGCGATGTTGACAGAATGGAAGGATCTAGAAGCCTTAGCCAGTTGTGATGTGCAGTTAAGATCGATTATTAGTTCTAGTCAGAATATTGCCATGTTGTCCTGTTTGGAAGTTCAACCAGTGTTGATAGAGAGAATTGCTTCTAAATAAAAGGAGGATCCATTGTTAGCTGAGAGGATCAGAAGGCTTGAGGTTGAAACTGAGGTCGATGATTTGAAAGATTTTTGTCTAGACTAGAAAGAATGGTTGAGAAAGAAGGGACGATTATGTGTTCTAGACGTGGAGAACTTGAGAAGAGTAGTTCTTGAGGAATGTCATCGATCCAAGTTTACGATTCATCCTAGAGGGAGCAAGACGTAGCAAGATATGAAGAGGATCTTCTATTGGAAAGCCATGAAGAGGGATGTTGGCTTGGGGTTAGCCAGTGTGTTAACTATCAACAAGTGAAGGTCGAACATCAAAAGCCAAGTGGGTTGCTTCAACCTTTAGATACTCCAGTCTGAAAAATGGGATTCGATATCGATGAATTTTATAGACGGGTTGCCAAGGACGAATAAAGAAAATGAAAATATATGGGTTATTGTGGACAGATTGACCAAGAGGGTTCATTTCATTCTGGTAAAGTCAACCAAAACGACACCTGTTTTGGTTAAGTTGTTCATGAAGAACATTGTTAGACTTCATGGAATTCCTAGTAGCATAGTCAGCGACAGATATGTATTATTCACTAGCGAATTCTGGAGGATTCTACAAGAGGTATTAGATACCAAGCTCAAGATGAACCGCTTAAAACCCTGAGACAGATAGGTAGACAGAGAGAGTCAACAAGGTACTTGAGGATTTGTTGAGAGCTTGCGTGCTATATTTTTATGGATCATGGGAAGATCGCCTACACTTGGTTGAGTTTTCCTATACTAACATTTATCAGACAAGATAGGAATGGTGCCTTTCGAAGCTTTGTATTGAAGGCCATGCAAGTCACCAGCATGTTGGTTGGAAATCGAAGACAGATTAGTCTTAGGTCCGAATTTGGTTAGAGAGGTGTCAGAAAGAGTTAATCCAAGAACGGATGAAGGAAGCTCAATCCAAGCAGAAGAGATATGCAGATAAGAGGCGTAAAGACCTAGAGTTCTCAGTGGGAGACATAGTCTTCATTAAAGTATCACCAATGAAGGGTGTGGTACAGTTTGGAAAGTCGAGAAAGTTGGCCCCGAGATATGTTGGACCATTCCAGATTTTAGAAAGGATTGGAAAGATCGCTTACAAAGTAGAGTTGTCGACAGTATGGCAGGTGTCCATAATATATTCCATGTGTCTCATCTTTGCAAGTATGTGCATGATACAAGGGCTACAATTCCTCAGACAGAGTTGGGGTACTTGGTAGTTGAGCCTGATTGACTTTTGTTAGACAACCAGTTCAGGTTGTAGCGAGAGATGAGAAAAGATTGAGGATTAAGACACTCAAGTTGGTGAAAGTTCAGTGGAGCGGCAACGAGAAGGACTATACTTGGGAGACAAAGAACAAGATTCTAGATGTTTATCCTGATCTGTAATGAGGGTATATTCCATATTTATTTTATATAGACTTATTAGCTGTTAGGACATTCTAGCTTTTGTTTGCATGGTTGTTATGCTTGTTTGTAGTCCTTACTGAATTTCGAAGACGAAATTCTTAAGACGGGAGACTGTAACACCCCTAATTTCTGTTTTACATTATTCAGGACATTTAATTGGATAAATTAAAAAGAATAATGTGGTTGATTAAGAAGTTGAGGTTTAATTGTCGATTAACTCGGCCGCGGCTAAACTAATGGCTGTATAAGTATGATTTATAATTTAAAAGTTAGGAAAATAGGAGGAGAACAATATGAGAATAGCCACACCATATACCCTTAATCCATCCCTTATTCTCACCTACCATTTCATAAATCAAAATATACATAAAAGAGAAGTCATGGATAGCCATTAAAACACCTTAGGAGATCAACAAACTTGGAAGATCTGAGAGAGAAAGCTAGAGGATTAAAGCTAGGGCAAATCTCAAACTCCAACAACTTAATCAAGGTGAATAATAGCGTAAATCATCTCATTTTTTCTTTTTTTGATTCGGTTATGTATAGTAACCAAATTTATTTTACCATGTTGAACATGTTTGGATCTAATTATCATTTTTTGGATGAAATAATGATTTATGGTGATTTATTGGAATTTTTATGGAATTAAAATCTTGTGTTTTAAAGTAAAAACCTTTGTAAATAACCTCCAAACGACTTGATTTTTGGATAGGTTGTGTAAAACATTACTTTGGAGATGAATTTTTAATTTCATAATTTTCGGCGTTAATAGAAATATTTTATGAATTTCTTAAAATGAAAAAGGCATTTATTTTGGGTTTTAATTATTAAAAATAATAAAATAATGAATTTTACTCCGAAATATTTATATGAGGTAGAAAATAGCATTTTAGATTTTTGGCGAATTTTGGGATTTTCCCCAAGTGATTTCGATTTACTATGAATTTTCTAAGCTAAAAAGGCTTAGTAATTATATTAAAATAAAATTATTTTGAAAATTATTTTGAAAATAATAAAATCTGATCTATAGCCATTTTTCTACGAAGAAAGTGGTAAAGTTTATCATTAACTAATAGAAATTTGACAAAGAATAGGAGTTGGTGAAAATAATATACTTAAATTAGGAAAATAATAGTTTTCAAGTTATTTACGACTCTGTCATTCGACTTTGTCGAAAGCACCATTGGACCTTATCAAAAGCACCTTTCGACTGCATCATTCTGCAGCAGTTTTGGACCCATCTGTAGCATTTTTAGAAGCATCTTTCGATTTAGCCGAAGGCACCTTTCGACGGCATACTTTTGTAACATTTCTGGACCTTTATGTTGCATTTCGAAAGCATCTTTTGACTCAGTCGAAAGCATCTTTCGACTCAGTCAAAAGCTCTCATTCAACAGTAGTTTTAAATATAGCGGAAGCCCTTTTTTAGCAATTTTCATCAGCTTTATTTATAAAACTTCAAATAGGCATAACTTTCTAACCGTAAGCCCGTTGTTCTGATGTGACTACCCTATGGAAAGGAAAACCATCATTTAAACATAATAGAATAGGTTAGAGAACTTAATTCTACACCTATAAAAAGTTATACCTAAAACAAAGTTTTATATTTTTGAATGAGTTGATTTCTTTGCTTTCGAATATGTTTGCTTTGTTGTCGTTGCCCTCGAAGGGGATACTTTTGAAGAGGTGTAAAATTATTTTCTTTTAACCAAGTTTTATACTTTCAAAAGGACTACTTTCAATAGTTTTGAAGCTAAGCTTCTAAGTATTATTATTAAGAAATAGTTTAATATGTTCAAAAAGTTTCGAAAGAGCATATTTAAAGTGTTTTGAAAGATAGGTTCCTAATGTTTTGAAAAAAGATTTATATGCTTTCGAAGGAGGTTATCTAGTAAAGTCGAAAGCAAGGTTTTGAAGGTTTTGACGGTTTAGTTTTCAAAGAAAATAACCAAATCCCATTTTGAAATAAAACCATGGCATAATTAAATAAAGTGTTTTAGAAAAGGAGTTTTTGAAAAGTTTTGTTTAATTAAAAGGTTAAAGGGATCATCTAAGTTATTATGTATGCTTCATTATATATATAAATTCACATTGCAGTTGACCATAATTGTATTTCGAGGAAGGGTAGAATAACTAGCTAGATTGGCCCAATAGTGAATATAAATTAAGTTAACTTCTGAATGAGTAGAATTGCACATAGGAGGTCAGGAAGACGAGAATACTAGATGCTAAAATATTAAAGGGAAAAAAATATTAGCAAGGGCCAATAGGTTCATAGTTAGCTGATGAAAACTTTGAATAAAGAAAGATGCCAGAAAGACAGGTTCATAGTTAGCCCATGAAAACTATGATTTAATATTGGCAGGAGCCTATAGGTTTATAGTGAACCCATCAAAACTATACCTAGATTAAGATATTGACAAATAGTCAATAGGTTCCTAGTAAGCCCATGAGAACTAGGATAAACAGAAAGATATTGGAGTTAACAATAGGTTCTTAATGATTCCATAAAAACAGTGTAATCGATTGAGATAGTCCGTAAACATTTAACCGCTTATTTGTAGCTTATGAAAACTAATAGGTTAATAGTAATCCTAGAAACTATAGTTGAGACAAATAGTCAAAATAAATGGGGATGGGTAATCCAGATTTTATTTGCTTGTATTGCGTATCATCATAATGTTTTGAAATGCTATATTTTTAACCATTGTGAATGCAGGAGCACATTATATGGTTTTATAATTGTTTTAGGAAATTAGTGAGGGGAAAACTCGTTCTGTGAAGTGGCGTGGTCTCATTAGATATCAATATGATTTGAGATGATAGACTATTATTCATACCAGGCTTTATGTCTAACTCAAAGCTTTTTTTCCCCTTAAACTCTCAGGTACTCAATTGATTTTGAGTAGTTTGAGGTTTAGGGTTTTCAGATTCTCTTCTTAAATGAATAAAGCTTCCAGAGGCGTGCAGGAGGCATATAATTATTTAGAGATATCTTTTTTCACTGTGTGTTTTGTTTGTAAAGGCGGATGTATTGTCCTTATCTTATACTCTGATTAACCAAGGCGACATCTTCATATGTCCTCTTGGCATATGTGTAATAATTATATTTTGCTAAACATAGTTAATGTTTTGAGATTATGTAATGAACATGAAATGTTTTGAATGGAATGTGGAAATATGTTTTTGAATTGATTATTTTTTCCCAAATTCTTGTGATCTGTGTATCGATGAATCTAGCACCATCGTATTTGGTCGTCGAAGATAATAACTATGGATGACTGCAACATCCGTAGCCATTATTTTTGGGCCTCCAAGTAGAGGTATGTTATAGAATCCATCTGAAATCACGGTATACGTACCGTACTTATGTACTAATTCCTTAAATCTAGTCTAAGTATCTCATTGCTCTACCTTTTATTATACATTCATATTATATAAGTTTAATTCTATAACATTTTAGTTAACTTAATAATTATCTAATATTAATTTTATTAATTAATTATTATTTAATTAATTTTGTTTTATTCTATTTTAACATTTTAAATTGGATGTGCATACCCTGACATTTATAGTTGTAAACGTATATCTTAATATATGTATATAGTTATTTATTAGATCAATTTATTTAATTAATTTTAATTATTTTAAAAATTATTTATTTATTACCTTAAACATTTTAAGATAAATTTACATATATCATTATATATATTTTTAATTTAATTAATTGTTAATTAATTATTTCAGTTAGTTATTGTTGTTGTTATTTTCAAAAGTAATTAATTATTCTGCAAAACATTTTGAAAAATATTTTATAACATTTATAAATTTCTTATATATTTTAAACTTTTGCCTATTAAATTTAAAATATAATTTATAATTTCAAATCAGATTTAGAAAATAGCCTAAATCCCAAAATCTGTATGTGCCTTTATATTAGGGATAACATTTGGGCTTATTGCATCCTTTTGGGTAAGGCCGGCAGTTAGGTAGGGTAGAGTACTTGATTTTCCAAACACAGCTTTAGATACTACTTTTCTGAAACACCTTACTAAATGGACATGTTTCAATTAGTTATTCCTAATACTCTGCTAATTTAGATCACATACGCTATTGCGCTTTGATATCATTGTTAGAACTAGGCTAGCGCTCATCGGGTTAAATAGGGTGAATTTAGAAAAAATACCATTTTAGATTTTATTATGCCTACAAAGTCTAAATTGATTTGGATCTAATCTAAATGATTTTAAATAAAATCTTCATTTTATTATTTAATTGATATAAAGATTTGATTTTGTATATATATATATATATATATAATGTATGATTTTGAACATATATAATATATGATGTGTATACATGTATGAAATCACACATACGTGTAGGTGTACGTGCAACATATAAATGTGTACATTGTTTAATGCGCCAATGTATGAGCATTGTGATTTACATTGTAACAGACACATTACTCCATTTGTATATGCATTTTCTATCTATTATTATTTCAATATTAATATACTATAAAGTACATATATATGTATAAATATATATATATATATATATATATATATATATATATATAAACACAAATAAATTTATGTATATTTGTGCAAAGCAATTTTTTGTAAATTTAAATATATAAATCAATTCAAACATTTATTATTTAAAATAGCTTAAGAATTTAAATTTGAAAACAAATCTGGATCCTAAATAATCACTTACTTAAAATTTAAATTCATGTTTGAAAACAAATCTAGATCGAAAATAATACCATATTTAAAATGCGAATTCTAAATTTAAAAGTTATTATATTTAATGTATATCCATATATACATATACTAATTTTTTTCTTCTAAATATAAAACCGTAGATATGTACATTTTAAATTTTAAATTACTAATTTCTATATATGTAAACAATGTTTCATTAAAAACTATTTTTCTAACCTTCGACGAAAAATGTTTTCAAAAAATTTTATTTTAAATCCACCGGATTTAAACTGGAAAAGCTTTCCTTTTATAAAAAAAAATCCACACAAGTTTCAGAATAAAAAGTATTTTGTTTTGTTGCTTATTATAAATATGTGTGTGTGTGTATGTCTATACATACATACAAATATTGTATGTATGTATGTATGTCTATAAAATAATATTTTAATTTTTGATTTTATAATATATATATATACACACGATGTAAAAAAATTTACATGTATACATGTATATACGAAAGAATATAATGTATAAATAAGATTTTTAAATTAATTTATATATATGTATAAGCATTTTGTAAAATATAAAATACAATTTTAATTTTAAAATTGTTTAACAATAATTATAATTTTCGAAGAAAACCTTATTATTATATTCGAAAATAAAAAAGACACACAAACACATATACATACATACACATACACACATGGATAAACATACATACATATACATATATACATACAAACATATACATATATACGTACATACATACATACTTATATACATACATATGTATATATATATGTTATGTGGATATACAAATTTTGGCACAAAATAAATTCTAATCAACACATTTAATCACATAAATGAGCTTATGCATATAAAAACACAAATTATATATTACCTAGTTATGGCCTTGAGGTAGCACCCTGAATGTTAATAAAAAATACTCCTTGAATCAGATGCAATCTCTTCCAAAAAACACTACTAACCGAAGAGATCACCATACCTTGAATTTAATTTGATTTGATATTGGACAACTTGAATTTAATTTTATTTGACATTGGATTGGAAATGGAGAGGGTGGAGGGCAAATATATTCGGCAACAGCTTTAACAGATGGAGGCTAGAGTGTAAATGAGAAAATTACTACAAGAAAACCTACTTATAGTTGCACTTATTGTAGCGTTTGTTGTGTGAATGCAACTAATATTATTTTTACTATTTATTTTTTACATGCCTATGTTTTATTCAACGCTGCCAAATTTTGCCGGCTTTCGTTAAATACTAAAAAAACATATCACCATTTCCTTCCCTAATCCATTGTTACCCCTGCCCTCATTCGAAAAAACGCTTCTCGCTTCTACTATCACATTTACACCATTTCGCACTACTACTGTGACATTCCTGATTTTTAAGCCAGATTAATTTGGAAATTAATATAAAATTTTGGTTAAATTATGGATTAATTGTGAATTAATTGAGAATTAATTTGGATTTGAAAATATAAAAATAAAATTGAATTGAATTCTAAGTTGGAAATTCTAAAAATAAAATATATGTGTTTATTTATTAATGTATAATTTTATTTTAAATAAATTTCTTTTAAAAGGCTATATAAGTATAATTTATATATATACATATATATATACAACATCTACCTTTGAAAAAAAGATTTAAAATTCTTTCTTTTAAAATTATTTATGAACTAAGTTATTAATGTATAAACTAAAGGTCTAAAACAAAATTTATAAAAGTATAAAATATCACGTATGAATGGAAATGTAGAATAAAAATAAAAAGTTTTAAACTTATATATATGTTTATAAAAGGAATTAAAGACATTTTCTTTCATATTTGAAATGAATGTAGTTGTTAATATAAAGTGTAGAACATGATACATAATTTATACTAACAAAATGTTTAAAAGCATAAAGCATGACTCATAAATTATAATTAAGTAAGGATTTTAAACATAAATAAAAAAATATTATTTTAAAATGACATGTGTAAGCATTTAAAACAAAAAGAATACAAGTGTAAGCCTATTAACACATATTTGAACATTTATAGCTAAATAAATAAATGCATTGACAAGTGTTAGTAATATTGTCATGCAAATTATACAAATGTCAAATTAATCTCATTTGTAAAAATAATTAATAAAAAAGAAAACAAGATTTATATAAACTACTCTAACCCCTCTCTCTCATTTTCCTTTCTAAAAAATTTTCAAACTAAAGAAAATCTGGAAACAAAAACTTAGATCAAACAAAAGCCTCAGCTCAATAACAATCAAAAACCTGAAAAAGAAAAAAATCTTCAAAGCATTACAAAGCAAACAACTTCTGTTTGCAAAACCTAAAAATTAGATATGAGAGAATAACAATCTCTTCTAGTTTTAAGATCAGAAAGAAAATCAAAGATCTGATCATCTCTGATAAACAAGCAACTCAAACATCTCCAACATAATTCAAACCTGAGAAAATCAAGCAAGTTAACAATAAAAAACAAGATCCAGATCAAGTGTAACCTGGAAGTCAAAATAGAATCAGAAAACAAAAGCATGCAAATGTATCGAAATCAAGAAAATCTGAAGCAACTAAAAGGTCATAGCAACAGATCGATTCAACTTAATCAAGTTCATATCCGCCTCGGGTTAAATAAGCGCACCATTTACTTAACAGTCTATGATAAAGCTAATTAGATTATTCATACATCCAAACAATTTTAAAGTATCCTTACCCAAACAACCATAGACCAAAACAAACAACAACTATTTCAAACAACAGATTTAGTTTGTCCTTATTAATTCCGTTCATACATTTGTTGTTTGATTTCTTTTTCATTCATATAATGGATTATCTTTTTATTTTACGTTTGTTTCTTACAATTTTATTTAGAAATAATTTCAACTTACTTACTTAAGTTTAAAATTTCTTACTTACAATACCTGCCTTTATTATATTTAATTAGTATTATTTCAATTATACTTAAGTTTATAACAACCACAACACCAAATTTTTATTTATTAAAGAATTTCATCAAATACCTTTCATTACTTCAAGTTTATTATTTATATAACACCCATTACATTTCTTATTAACATTTCAACTTTTAAATCTTTGGTAAGTTATATATGCTTTTTAAGAATGTAATGGAAAATTACACAAGTTTTCCAAATTCTTTTTAATTAATTAAATGTTCAATAATTTTATCTTTTGTCTTATAAGTTACAATCTCAACTTTATTTTAATTTCCTTTATAACTTAGCATTATATTTCTTATTTCATTTAGGGTTTCAATTATTAGGCAAAATTCATTTCACTACACTAATTGAAATTATTTATTAATTTGAAACTTAAGAATTAAATACCGGGTTTTTCTTCAAATCATTTTAAAGAGAATAGATAAAGGTTTATACTTAAAACTTGTATGTCCAATTATACTTAAAACATTAGAAATTTATATTTGGTTATCAAAATAAATCTGTAGTAAAACTATTACAGTGGCCTTTCAGTTCGAAACTCGAAAATGAATGTCGATGATGCGTGCACTCATCACCGAAATTATTTTTCAGCGACAGAGAGAGGAGTACAAATTCATTTCTTTTCAAAGTTTCTTTAAAACAATTCTTTCAAATTATATTGAAATATTTATATCATAAAATACTTATAATGATATTATTATTATATCCCAAAATCATTTGAAAGAAATTTTCAAAACCCCGGAAATTAAGTTCTAAAATTCCAATTTTCATTTATTTTATTTTCAATCTTATTTCAACCATTATTTATAAATTTCATTACCTACCAACCAATACATTACAACCAAATATAATCTTATTTATAAATTTTATTTTATATATAGAAAATATAATAGGCAAAATTATTTCATTCACCTATATTAAAACAAATATTATGTTGGTCTGTCCTATTAAGTGTTTAGAAACCCCTATTGATTTCATAGCGTCTCATGCATTAACCAGAATTTATAAATACAAAACGAAATAGATTAACACGTTACTAAAACCTTTTTATAACACTAACGAATACGCTCTCTCATATATACACTCAGCGACTCATCATAGGGTAGTACTACCCTATTAATAAAGAATCAGACCCCACAAAGCTAAGGTTTACCGCTAATCCAAAGCTCTGGTACCAGATGTAACATCCCGCCTTTTGTGCGCTTTAAATCGACGATAAACCACACACGTCAGACTTAAACCATACAGAAGGATGGATCGCTATGGGGTAAATATGAAAAAGCAAAGAAAGAAAGAAAAACAAAATAGAATCTTACAGCGGAACGATAAAATATAATAATCAAATAACAGTTCATGAAGCTGTTTTACAAAACATTTGATTTTACTTATACAATATATATCAGAGTTACACATACCAAAGAATAATAACAATGCAGCGGAATACAATAGTGTAGTTGAATAATATAATACATAATAGTAATACAAATCTTCATCTTCGTCCTCTAGAATAAAATCTTCAAATCCTGAAATCCTCGGACTGACCCGAGCGAATTGAAAAGATAAAACACTCGAGTCAAAATTAAAAGATCTTACATAAGTTAAATCAACAATAAAATACGAGTGGAACGGCGTCAGAGATGTTTATGGGATTTTACATCTCCTATCCAGTGTTTAACGTGAGTGCAGTAACTTAAAAGATGCTCGGGATTCACATCTCCTAAGGATCCGTTAAACTATTTACTATGTAGTAATATTTCGCTATTATAATAATGTCTATAGTAAAATAAACTTACTTTTAAATAGCATTAAGGCTTTACATTTTCCACCTTAACACGTAATAGTCCCAGCAGTCCATCCAATATCATAGTCCCTCCTGATCGTGAAGCCACCAGAGGATACCACACGGGCTACGGGAGAAAACCAAACTCGTACAAGGCGCGATAGGGTAGGTGACACGGCACAACTAGGCAATGCCAGGGTAGATATACCAATTACGCTTTCGGGTTGGTGGTAACGCGTAGCGTACAGCTACCGCCCACCTCGAGCCACGCCCCAAATCAAAAATCAAAAGTGGCCAACGAATCAATCCAAAGTCAGAGTATAATATCGAAGGGATGTGTCTGATAAAAGGGGCTACCTTCTTAACCCGTCGATCGCTCCTGTTTTAGCCACCTTATGCCAACTCACGGGAGTCGTGTCCACGTATTTACCTCAAAGGAAACGCCGCCACCATCCTACTTCATCCTGGAATCTCCACCGCGTACACGGTTTATAAAGTGGTTTTCGGAGTTGGCAGAGAGTGTGACAATTTCCCATCCCGGTCTATTTAACAACCAAACGTTATTATTACACCGCGGTCATTTCAAATAATTTATACTTCAAAATCAGAATATAATATCCATTTTGAAAACATATAGATATGATATCCTTTCCATTTCTAAAACCAAATCATTTTGATATCATTTTTATAAAACCCAAATCAATATAATATCATTTTATTTCAAATATATCATTTTCAAAAATCATAACACTTTCAACATTTTAACCCTTCGAAATCAAAATACTAGAATATAACACTTTCCATTATACTACCTTGAAACTCATAACTTCCACCACTTATGTGGTTTAAATATTTAAAATACTTTATATAACCAAAATATCTTCTTTAATTTTCACAAATCAATTCCAAACTAGAATTTCTAGATTTTTAATTTAATCCCAATCCCAAAATAATCACTTCAATTAAATTCAGTTTCCAAATAAACTTTTCCAAATTTGTCGATTTCAAACGGATTTGATCCACGAAATAAACCCTTTCAAATTCCATATATTTCAAAGCTTAAGTATTCAATATTTAAAAACCAAATTTTATAATTCATATATATACCAAATTCACTTTTACTATTATTTAGTTTGAAATATTTGCTTGCTAAATCCAATATCCTTTAAATGAAACTTCAAATTTCGATAACTGAACATTCCACAATTTATTTACTTAATCACCTTAAACCCGAATTAAGTTATAAAACCATATTCCTTTAAAATCTCAATTTCAATAAGTTCCAAACGGATTCTTATTAAATATAACTCTTAGTTGAATAAAATCTCAAATCAATTTCAAAACTATCCTCTCAACCTTGATTTATAAAAAATCAATATAAACTTTATATTAAAATATAATATAAGTAAATACTTATCCATATCATATTTTAATAAAATCAACCTTATTATTGAACTTATTTTATACTTTAAACAATTTTATAAATAGCTTAAAACGAAGAATTTAACTATATATAAAATAACATTTACAAATATCCAAGTCAATATCTCATAAAATTATATTTTTTTTACAAAACCAAATAAAATCATTCCAAAATATTTTTATATATAGACCACGGTATCTGTATATAATTTTCTATCATATGGTCAAGCGATACGGATATTTATCATTTCAATCCGTAATTTAAAATAAAAATAAGGTTATATATCATTTCAAACCGCAATCCCGAATGGAATAGAGTGCATAACAAATTTGCAGTTTAAAACAATATAAAATACAACATCCACTCATCCAATGTCAATCATCAACCATTTATTACAATCATCATCCAATTTAAACAATAACATCAATCTAGAGCATATAATAAATAACAGGTAATTACTGACATTTTATATTCAATAATAAATTAAACAATCTATCTAACTTGTAGTTTATATGTAATAACAAATTAAATAACAATTTAATTTAGTAAATTAAACTTTAACTCGAATGACGATAAAATATACTAAATAGCAATAATTAAATTTCTAATCACATCAGAAATTAATTTAACACACGTAAGAAATTTTAGAAATCGTGAGTGGGAACTCACCATTTGAATTTAAATCTAATTTAAACTCAAAATTTGGCAGTCTCAGAATCCATCCAAACCAGCGCCAAAATGTTCAGAATTTCAATACGATCCCAACAAAAAAACCACGCGTGAATTGGATATCGTATATGAAAGTTACATCGATTAGAACACTTGACTTTGAAATAAAATAAAATAAAATAAAATAAAGAAAATAATCAAATGCGTACACGTCATCACGAGCCTTCTCTCTCCCACGCGAATGCCATAGCAGTTCGAACCCAACATTACCGTTGACCGTGACATTTGACCACCGATCTCACCCTCCCTGGACCACCGTACGCCAAGCTGACGCCACCATTGGAACCACCTCCACCACGTCCATCAGCCGCATCCCTTTCGATCGCCCAGAAACGCCGCGTGCCGCTGGCCCACGAAACCCTAATCGTCAAAATCACGCCGCCTCAGGTCGTGCTAGGCCACAAGACCACCACCCATCGACTCTACAAGCCTCTCTCTTCAAAACCCATGTCCCAATTTCATCGATTGATGTCGAAATTAAAAACGCCCAAATTGACTTTGACCGCGATTTCTGATCGATCCGGTTACTGTCTCAAAAAATGAACAGCAGATGTAGGTTTATATCATTGAGATCTTAGATATATATTTTCTTGAATTTTTTTTGAGTAGTTTGAAATTTCAATTTGATTTTTGAATTGCAATTGGTATTAAGTATTTGTCTGCCATTGAAACGAGGAGGTGAAAGAAATTGTACGCATAGAAAAATGAGAAATAGAGGTAGGCTAGGGTTTACAACAGGGTATCAATAGGTTGTGCAGAAATAGAATGGATCCGATCGATTGAATGTACGCGCTGGATGATATATGGCCCGAAAAGCCCGTTTCGACTCCGGACCGAAATTGGGTCAACCCATATATCAAAATAGATGTTTTAAAATATTTTAAACGCAATGGATAAGGTTTCAAGTCCGAATTCCATCATATGAAGAAGTTACGCTAAAATCAATATTTTTCAAATTTATTTCAATTTATTTCAATTTCATTGATTTCAAGGCGTTTCAAGCCCCTACGATCAACCAACAAGCCTGATCGTTACGGAACTTGAAATACAATAATAATTCACCGTTATGGATCCGATGAAACCGGTTTCATCGAAATCCGAGTTAGTGGCCAAAATGGCTATTTTCCAGTTAATTAAATAAATTTATAATTAACTAATTAAATCAAATCTTAAATTTCAATTTTATAATTGAAATTTTTTCTCATTTTCGATTTCTCAATCACTTACAATGATTTAAACAAATTTAAATGTCAATTTAGAGTTGATTAATTTATCAATTTTCAGCGTTAGGCTAAATTCCATTATATTCAGAAATTAAAAATTTAATTTCAATAATTCTATTTAATTTACCTTTCATTCTATTATTTAATTCATTATTATCAAACGGATGAAATTAGCATTGGATTCAAATCTATTATATTAATATTCTCCCATCTCAATTTAATTTCTATTAACGAAATAATTAAATATTTAATTTCATTCATTTGCAATTAATCCAATTATCATATTGAATTCCAATATACAGAGAAAACTTTATTTCCATCCCCTTATACGCTATTATTAACCAAATGTTGTAATTTGATTTAGATCTAATTAAATGCATTAAATGAATGGGTAAATGATTAAAGTTTTGCACTATTGCCAAATTTTCTCACATTCATACTAATTTGCTTTCCATTTATTATACATTATTTTATTAGTAAGTCATCCTTTTAGATTATTAATTTACCCTTTCATATCCCATTATAAATTAATGCACACATTAATTAAGATTTAAATCAAATAAATCATTCCATCTTCGTTCCATTCTTTTATTACATCATTTATAAATTTACAAAATAAACAAACATTTCTATGCATCTTATTACATCCATATCTTGTAATATTTGTCTTAAACTCATAAATGTAGTACCAAGTTTCATTTTTAATTTCAATTGATTCCCAATCAAAGTTTAATAGCCTAAGTAAACTGGTAACAAATAATAACGGTCACTATTTACCCTAAATCACATTTATAGGCTTATAGTTTACAAACAAATGTTGCAATGACTCATATGATATTGATTTCATCCAATTACCATTAAATTTATACTAATTTATCAATTTGTTCAATATATCTCTTGTTTCCTTAAAATAAATTTATGTTTCTATTAAATTTTCATTCACACTTCCGTTACTATATTAATAATCAATAAAGTAATGTTTATTATCAACAACAGACATTAAAATTACTTATCTAACATTTGATTGTATAAATTTTCAATTTATTACGTATTACTTCATCAGCAAATATAACTTTAAAATTTGTTTCAATTAATTGAAATTTCATTTTTAACATTTACTTCAGTATAAATTATAAAAAAATTATTTCTTCGTAAATTTAATTACAAACTTTTATAAATTCAACCAAATTAAATTATCGAGCTTTACGGGTCGTTACACTCTCCCGCACTCAAAAATTTTCGTCCCCGAAAAGGAAAAGAAGGGAAAAGAGGAACTTATAAATCAATATATATTATTCAAAACATTATATTCATAACAATAAATTTACAGCATGGGATAATTTAAATAAAATATATAGATTTATAACAAGTAAATCCTTTATATTCAAATTAATAAAGTTTGGAAAACATTTTCAAAATATTTTCTAAGTCCAAAATTTACGGAAAATTTCGGCAGTCTCCTTTGTACGGGAAGGCTCGAGAGAAAATATAATATCAGATACAACAATACACAACATTTATTTTCCAAAATAATATGTCCCAACCCTGGAAAAATAATATAATATCGCTATAAACCATAATCCGAAAACGTACCTATTTGTCAGGCAATTTATGCATATATTATGAAACCAAATGCAGTATCAATTGCTTTCATAATCTGCATTTCACTTATATAATCCAAAAGAGTCAATACTTATATAAAATGAAATGTTTAACTTGTTTCAATCAATAACAAACAAATCAATACAAACAACAATCACTTGCAACTAGGTATACAACCATCACATAGAATCATCATAAATCAATCATTCATTCATATCGGCCAAACAAATAGTTATTCGGGTTCAAAACTTCAAATTGTACAGAATGGAAAATAAACTACTAAGCGCCCCATTTACTCAACAGTCTCTGATAAAGCTAATTAGATTATTCATACATCCAAACAATTTTAAAGGATCTTTACCCAAACAACCATAGACCAAAACAAACAACAACTATTTCAAACAACAGATTTAGTTTATCCTTATTATTCCATTCATACATTTGTTGTTTGATTTCTTTTTCATTCATATCTTTTTATTTTACATTTATTTCTTACAATTTTATTTAGAAATAACTTCAACTTATTTACTTAAGTTTAAATTTTCTTACTTACAATACCTGCCTTCTATTATATTTAATTAGTATTACTTCAATTATACTTAAGTTTATAACAACTACAACACCAAATTCTTATTTATTAAAGAATTTCATCAAATACCTTTCATTACTTCAAGTTCATTACTTGTATAACACTCATTACATTTCTTATTAACATTTCAACTTTTAAATCTTTGGTAAGTTATATATGCTTTTTAAGAATGTAATAGAAAATTACACAAGTTTTCTCAATTCTTTTTAATTGATTAAATGTTCAATAATTTTATCTTTTGTCTTATAAGTTACAATCTCAACTTTCTTTTAGTTTCCTTTATAACTTAGGATTATATTTCTTATTTCATTTAGGGTTTCAATTATTACGAAAATTCATTTCACTATACTAATTGAAATTATTTATTAATTGGAAATTTAAGAATTAAATACCGGGCTTTTTTTCCAAACATTTTAAAGAAAATAGATAAAGGTTTATACTTAAAACTTATATATCCAGTTATACTTAAAAAAATTAGAAATTTATATTTGTTATCAAAATAAATCCGTAGTAAAACTACTATAGTGGCCTTCCCACTTTGAAACTCGAAAATGAATGTCGATGATGCGTGCACTCATCACCGAAATTATTTCCCAACGACAAAGAGGGGAGTGCAAACTTATTTCTTTTCAAAGTTTCTTTAAAACAATTCTTTCAAATTATATTGAAATATTTATATCAGAAAATACTTTTAATGATATTATTATTATATCCCAAAATCATTTGAAAGAAATTTTCAAAACCCCGGAAATTAAGTTCTAAAATTCCAATTTTCATTTATTTTATTTTCAATCTTATTTCAGCTATTATTTATAAATTTCATTACCTGCCAACCAATACATTACAACCAAATATAATCTTATTTATAAAAAAAATTTATATATACAAAATATAATAGGCAAAATTATTTCATTCACCTATATTAAAATAAATATTATGTCGGTATGTCCTATTAAGTGTTTAGAAACCCCTATTGATGTCATAGCGTCTCATGCATCAACCAAAATTTATAAATACAAAACGGAATAGATTAACACAATATTAAAACCTTTTTATAACACTAACAAATACGCTTTCTCATATATATACACTCAACGACTCATCATAGGGTAGCACTACCCTATTAATAAAGAGTCAGACCCCATAAAGCTAAGGTTTATTGCTAAACCAAAGCTCTGATACCAGATGTAACGTTATGTCTTTTTGTACGCTTTAAATTGATGATAAACCATACACGTCAAACTTAAACCATACAGAAGGGAATATTGTTATGGGGTAAATAAGAAAAAGAAGAGAAAGAAAGAAAAACAAAATAGAATCTTGCAGTGGAACAATAAAATATAATAATCAAATAACGGTTCATGAAGCTGTTTTACAAAACATTTGATTATACTTATACAATATATATCAGAGTTACACATACCAAAGAATAATAACAATGCAGTAGAATACAATAGTGTAGTGGAATAATATAATAGATAATAGTAATACAAATATTCATCTTCGTTCTCCAAAATAAAATCTTCAAATCCTGAAATGCTCGGACTGACCCGAGCGAATTGAAAACTCGAGTCAGAACTAAAAGATCTTATGTAAGTTAAATCAATAATAAAATATGAGTGGAACGGCGTCGGAGATGTTTATGGGATTTTGCATCTCCTATCCAGTGTCTAACGTGAGTGCAGTAACCTAAGAGATGCTCGGGATTCACATCTCGTGAGGATACGTTAAACTATTTACTATGTAGTAATATTTCGCTATTATAATAATGTCTATAGTAAAATAAACTTACTTTAAAATAAACTTACTTTTTAATAGCATTAAGGCTTTACATTTTCCACCTTAACAAGTAATAGTCCCAGTAGTCCATCCAATATCATAGTCCCTTCTAACCGAGAAGCCACCATGGAGTACCACACGGACTACGGGAGAAAACCAAACTCGTACAAGGCACGATAGGGTAGGTGACACGGCACAACTAGGCAATGTCAGGGTAAATATACCAATTACGCTTCCGGGTCGGTGGTAATGCGTAGCGCGCTACTACCGTCCAACTCGAGCCACACCCCCAAATCAAAAATCAAAAGTGGCCACCGAATCAATCCAGAGTCAAAGTATAATATCAAAGAGATGTGTCCGATAAAAGGGGCTACCTTTTTAACCCGTCGATCGTTCCTGTTTTAGCCACCTTATGTCAACTCACGAGAGTCGGGTCCATGTATTTACCTCAAAAGAAATGTCGCCGCCATCTTACTTCATTCGGGAATTTCCACCGCGTACATGGTTGTTAAAGTGTTTTTTGGAGTTGGCAGAGAGTGTGACAACTTCCGATCCCGGTCTCTTTAGCAACCAAACGTTATTATAACACCACGGTCATTTCAAATAATTTATACTTCAAAACCAGAATATAATATCCATTTCGAAAACATATAGATACGTTATCCTTTCCATTTCTAAAACCAAATTATTTTGATATCATTTTTATAAAACCCAAATCAATATAATATCATTTTATTTCAAATATATCCTTTTCAAAAATCATAACACTTTCAACATTTTAACCCTTCAAAATCAAAATACTAGAATATAACACTTTCCATTATACTACCTTGAAACTCATAACTTCCACCACTTATGTGGTTTAAATATTTAGAATACTTTATATAACCAAAATATCTTCTTTAATTTTCACAAATCAATTCCTAACTAGAATTTCTAGTTTTTGAATTTAACCCCAATCCCAAAATAATACACTTCAATTAAATTCAGTTTCCAAATAAACTTTTCCAAATTTGTCGATTTCAAACGGATTTGATCCATGAAATAAACCCTTTCAAATTCCTTATATTTCAAAGCTTAAATATTCAATATTTCAGAACCAAATTTTATAATTCATATATATACCAAATTCACTTTTACTATTATTTAGTTTGAAATATTTGCTTACTAAATCCAATATCCTTTAAATGAAACTTCAAATTTCAATAACTGAATATTCCTCAATTTATTTACTTATCACTTTAAACCCGAATTAAGTTATAAAACCATATTCCTTTAAAATCTCAATTTCAATAAGTTCCAAATGGATTCTTATTAAATGTCATTCTTAATTAAATAAAATCTCAAATCAATTTCAAAACTATCTTCTCAACCTTGATTTATAAAAAATCAATATAAACTCTATATTAAAATATAATTTAAGTAAATACTTATCCATATTATATTTTAATAAAATCAACCTTATTATTGAACTTATTTTATATTTTAAACAATTTTATAAATAGCTTAAAACGAAGAATTTAACTATATATAAAATAAATTTTCAAATATCCAAGTCAATATCTCATAAAATTATATATTTCTTTACAAAATAATATAAAATCATTTCAAAATATTTTTATATATAGACCACGGTATCTGTATATAATTTTCTGCCCTATGGTCAAGTGATACGGATATTTATCATTTCAATCCGTAATTTAAAATAAAAATACGGTTATATATCATTTCAAACCGCAATCCCGAATGGAATAAAGTGCATAACAAATTTGCAGTTTACAACATCCATTCATCCAATATCAATCATCAACCATTTATTACAATCATCATCCAATTTAAACAATAACATCAATCTAGAGCATATAATAAATAACAGGTAATTACTGACAGTATATATTCAATAATAAATTAAACAATCTATCTAACTGGCATTTTATACGCCATAACAAATTAAATAACAATTTAATTTTGTAAATTGAAATTTAACTAGAATGATGATAAAATATACCAAATAGCAATAATTAAATTTCTAATCACATCAGAAATTAATTTAACACACATAAGAAATTTTAGAAATTGTGAACGGGTTAAAACACTCACCTTTTGAATTTAAATTGAATTTAAATCCAATTTAAATTCAAAATTTGACAATCTTAGAATCCGTCCAAACCAGCGCCAAAATATTCGGAATTTCAATACGATCCCAAAAAAAACCGCGCGTGAATTGGATATCGTATGTGAAAGTTACATCGATTAGAACACTTGACTTTGAAATAAAATAAATAAATAAATAAATAAAATAATCAAACGCGTACACATCATCACGAGCCTTCTCTCTCCCACGCGAATGCCACAGTAGTTCGAATCCAACATTGCCATTGACTGTGACATTTGACCACCGATCTCACCCTCCCTGGACCACCGTACGCCAAGCCGACGCCACCATTGGAACCACCTCCTCCACCTCTATCGGCCGCACCCCTTTCGATCGCCCAGAAACACCGCACACCGCCGGCCGACGAAACCCTAATCGCCAAAATTACGCCGCCTCAGGTCGAGCTAGGCCATGAGACCACCACCCATCGACTCTACAAGCCTCTCTCTTCAAGACCCATGTCCCAATTTCGTTGATTGATGTCGAAATTAAAAACGCCCAAATTGACTTTGACCGTGATTTCTGATTGATCCGATCACTGTCTCGAAAAACAAACAGCAGACATAGGTTCTTATCATTGAGATCTTAAATATATATTTTCTTGAATTTTTTTGAGTAGTTTGAAATTTCAATTTGATTTTTGAATTGCAATTTATATTAGGTATTTGTCTGCCACTGAAATAAGGAGGTGAAATAAATTATACGTGCAGATAAATGGGAAATAGAGGTAGGCTAGGGTTTATAACAGGGTATTTATAGGTAGGGTTGAAATAGAATGGATCGGATCGATTGGATGTAAGCGCTGGACGATACATGGCTCGAAAAGCCCGTTTCGACTCCGGAACGAAATTGGGTCAACCCATGTATAAAATTAGATGTTTTAAAATATTTTAAACGCAATAGAAAGGTTTCAAGTCCAAATTCCATCGTATGAAGAAGTTATGCTAAAATCAATATTTTTCAAATTGATTTCAATTGATTTCAATTTCATTGATTTCAAGGCGTTTCAAGTCTATACGATCAACCGACAAGCCCGATCGTTATGAAACTTGAAATCCTATAATAATTCACCGTTACAGATCCGATGAAACAGGTTTCGTCGAAATCCAAGTCAGTGGCCAAAATGGCTATTTTTCCAGTTAATTAAATAAATTTATAATTAATTAATTAAATCAAATCTTAAATTTCAATTCTATAATTGACAAATTTTCTCATTTTTTATTTCTCAATCACTTACAATGATTTAAACAAATTTAAATGTCAATTTAGAGTTGATTAATTTATCGATTTTCAGTGTTAGCCTAAATTCCATTATATTTAGAAATTATAAATTTAATTTCAATAATTCTATTTAATTTACCTTTCATTCTATTACTTAATTCATCATTATCAAACGGATGAAATTAGCGTTGGATTCAAATCTATTATATTAATATTCTCCCATCTCAACCTAACTTCTATTAACGAAATAATTAAATATCTAATTTCATTCATTTGCAATTAATCCAATTATCGTATTGAATCCAATATATAGAGAAAACTTTATTTCCATCCCCTTATACGCTATTAGTAATAACCAAATGTTGTAATTTGATTTAGATCTAATTCAATGCATTAAATGAATCGGTAAATGATTAAAGTTTTGCACTATTGCCAAATTTTCTCACATTCATACTTAATTTGCTTTCCATTTATTATACATTATTTTATTAGTAAGTCATCCTTTTAGATTATTAATTTACCCTTTTATATCCCTTTATAAATTAATGCACACATTAATTAAGATTTAAATCAAATAAATCATTCCATCTTGGTTCCATTCTTTTATTACATCATTTATAAATTTACAAAATAAACAAACATTTCTATGCGTCTTATTACATTCACATCTTGTAATATTTGTCTTAAACTCATAAATGTGATACCAAGTTTCATTTTTAATTTCAATTGATTCTCAATCAAAGTTTAATAGCCTAAGTAAACTGGTAACAAATTATAACGATCACTATTTGCCCTAAATCACATTTACAGGTTTATAGTTTACAAACAAATGTTGCAATGACTCATATGATATTGATTTCATCCAGTTACCATTAAATTTATACTAATTCTTCAATTTGTTCAATATATATCATGTTTCCTTAAAATAAATTTATGTTTCTATTAAATTTTCATTCACACTTCCGTTACTATATTAATAATCATTAAAGTAACGTTTATTATTAACAACAAACATTAAAATTACTTATCTAACATTTGATTGTATAAATTTTCAATTTATTATGTATTACTTCATCAGTAAATATAACTTTACAATCTGTTTCAATTAATTGAAATTTCATTTTTAACATTTACTTCAGTATAAATTATAAAAATTATATTTCTTCCTAAATTTAATTACAAAATTTTATAAATTCAACCAAATTAAATTATCGAATTTTACGGGTCAATGCATATCAATGTATCTGGTGGGTTTAGATTGGGAATGAAGAAGAAAGGCTCGGGGGAATTTGAATTTGTCTCGAAGTAAATGTTTGTTAGGCTCGGTTATTCAAAACAATTGCTCGGGTTTTTGTTTAAAGCTTAACTCATCAAGTTTCTAAAGAAAGAAAAAATTTTATAACAAGTTTAAAATAAATCAAGTTTATTTAAACGAGTTCTTAAAACACTTTTATTCACCAAATGATTAATGTTGTTTAAACTGAGAATACTTGAAGATTTAAAAAAAAATTATTTAGTTAAAGGTGCTTTAATTTATATAACTTTTGTTTTAAAGTTTATAAACTTAATTTTTAAGTGAATAATTAAGAAAATGTAATGTTTTCTAATCCTTAATCTAGTTTTAAGATTTTTAGTAAATTAATGTATTGATGATGATTTATTTCCAAAGATAATTAAAGAAGAATTAACAAATCAAGTAACTAAAGAATAATTTAATTAAAGGATAATTAATTTATGAGAATTAATTAATTAAGGTGATTAATTTGAGAATAATTATTAATTAAAGGTTAATTAATTAATGAAAATGATTAAGGAATGATTATCAATTAAGGATTAATAAATTATTGTGAGTAATTAAGGATAATTAATCAAAGGATTAATATTAATTAGGTTAATTAATGATAAAGAATAATTCATAGTAATGGTTTGTATTTAATTAATTAAAAATTAACCATGATTAGCAAATTTATTCATAAGTAAATGATCTAATTTAAATTAATCAGATAATTAATTGGCCTTATGTATGGATACTTGGATTGAATTAAATGCTTTGAATTATGTGATATACCTGATATGTGATGCTTTGTAATATGAATTATTCTGATTTCGGCTGTGATGTTATTTATTCATATGTGTTGTAATTTATTCATCTGTGATGTAACTTATTCATTTGGGATGTAACTTATTTATCTGTGATAATTATATCTGTGAATCTGTGAATAAAGATAAGCGTTATAAGAATATACCGCTTATCTATATTTTTGAATTTGAATCTGTGATGATTGATGATGTTGTTGCACTATTATTGTGTAAAACCCCTGGACCACACTATACACACACAAATATGGATTGCACGAGGAAATTGGTTAAGTCGCAAATTTTTTAGAATGGTTTTAAAAATTGAATTTTGAATCCAAATGGTTTTGGAAATGGAATTGGGTTAAATGTGAAAAGCTTTTAAAAAGGGGTTTTAAAGACAAAAGTTATTTGAATAACTTGATAAAGTTTGGAATTTAAATTATTTGATTTGAATTTAAATAAAAGATTTGAAATTGAATTCTATGTTTAGAAATTATGGTTTAAAAAGGTTACTTAACTTGTAAATGTGTTTATATGGGTTTTAAACCATTTTAAAAGTATTGATTTGGGGATTTGAATTTAACCCAAAATTTATACTTGAAGAGCTTTAACTTGTGCAAATGTAATTGGATTTTTCCAAAATGAAAACTATTTGTTTTCAAATAATAATAGCTTTTATATAAAGAAAGTATTTCCAATTTGTGTTGAAAATTTTCAAGTTTGAAATGAAATTGTGAATTGTTTTTGACAACTATGAATGAATCTTTTTGAAAGATTGTTAAGCTTTGTTTTGGAATCGAAGAGGATTCTAAAAGGTGTATCTTTATATATAAAAGATTTGAAATAGGAATTGTTTTGAAAGTTATGAATGGACCTTTGGAAATAGTTTTGAAAGCTATAGATTGAGTCTTTGGTTTAATAATTGGATGAGACAATCCAATTTGAAAAGGAAATTGTTTTGAAAAGCTGTGAGTGAATCTTTGTGAAATCTGGGTGAACTTTGTGAAGTGAATTTTTTTTGTTTAAAGATTTGAAAATGGTAATTTGTTTAAACCATTTGAAGAAAGTTTTTGGGTTGTAAGTTGTGACTTAACTGAAATCCCATATTCATATGTTTTTAAAATATTGCGCTCATTATTCGGTTAGCCGGGAGAGGACCTTGTGTCATATAACCCATTTCGAATAATGGTACGACGATACGGATAGCATTTGAAGACCGGTGGTGAAGACCGGATATTTCCGAAAGCGAAAGGATAACTCGCAGAATGTCTGTGCATCGGCTGATCCCCGGTATAAAGATTTGATCACCCTTTGTGATAGGAAGTCCGGACGTGATTAGGGATTATCCAGATGTGCAAGGGCTTCTTTGGAGTTGCCTACGTTTCTGTTCAAACCCAGAATAGACTTGTATGGATGTGTGTCTGATATTACACTTTGAGAGGTAAAGCTGGTTTCAATAAATTACATTTCTGTTTGGTGGCAGAGATTTATTCTCTTAGCTTAATACCCTTCGCTAAGACGTACGAGCTCGGAGGTTATGTAGTTGATGGTTACTAGTGATACATTTCCAATTAGGTAGTGTGGCATGCCGAGTGCTGCTGTGTGTTGCTGATCATTTGTTGATCAAAGCATGGCTTTTGTGAAAAGCGTAGTTTTGTGGACGAGACCTCATTGGACCTCACACTCCGGAAATGGTCGAAACAGGAAAGATGCGGCAAGGTTTCAGGGGTCGCGTCCCTAGGGTACGTGCATTCCATCTGGAAAATGGTGGTATCATGGTATGGAGCCTAGATATTTAACCTATGTGGTTACTGCAAATACATTGCTTTGTGGTTATTGGTGTTGAGAGCTCTCGGATAAAGGTCGTAAATGACCGAGGATGACATATCTTAGGTGTTACTCCCGGGAAGGGAGTAACTCGTATTTGTGTTGGCAGAGAGCCGGGTAGGTTCTCGAGGCGTCCCTCTAGAGGCGTTCCCATGTGGCAATAGGAAGTTCCTTAGCCTGACCATTTGTTGGAGATCCAAAGAAACAATACGCGCCCTATACGGTTTTAGTTGTATAACCTGCCATGGAATGTGGCGGTAACCTGGTATAGAACATGATAACTATAGTAGGCATACGACGAACTGTTGTATGTTGGCTAAGATTAATATTATACTTTCAAAATGTTTTCCACTATGCACTAATAATAATATCAAAAATGATTTTTACGTAGTAAGCATTTTTGACTATCATAAGGAGAAATCTCCTCCAATTCTGTGTTTGCAAGTTGTATGCGGTGGGAGGCCTTGTGGTAGTTTCATTTTCCAAAAAGCATTGCGGATTTCAATGTTTTAAATTCTTTTGTTGTTTGTTTTAAAGATAAAAACTATTTTTGTTTGCTCATACCAATCTCATGACTGACCCAGAGTTTATTGTTCCCTTCCTAAACTCTGGGTGCCCACAATTTTCCATACGGGAAGTCTAGAGTTGGGTTTTTCAGATAATCATATCGTAGGAGTAGATTCGGTTGCCTTCAGTCTCTGGAAATCTTCTTCAGTCTTTAGATGACTGATCTTGCTTAGTACCACTTGATTTGGAGTTCGATCTATTTCTGAATTGGTGCTTTGGAGATGGAGATTGTTGATATTGGAGTTCCTTCTTTGGAGTTCAAGTTTATGTTATTTTTCCGCTGCCGGTGTTGCGTATCTTCCGCTGCGATTTATTTTGTCATGCCTCTGATATATGTTGGGTGGTTGTATCATTATTGTATTCATTAGAGTTATATGATATTCAATTTTCTTTCACTGTGTTGTACTAAATGAGTTATAAGCTTCGGCGAATCGGGTTTGAACGTTTGAATCTGCGGCATTCGAATACGAGTTGAAGTATGAATGTCGATGTTCGAAGGCGAAAATCCGGGTCTTCACAACTTCTCTTCACAATTTGCTCCCATCCACTTCATCCATCACTTTTCCTTCAATCTGATCCTTTCATTTCCTTTAGATTTGTTTACAAGCCCTAAATCAAAAATTGAGGTAATCATCAAAACCCTAATTGGGCAGAGGTATTTAATTTTCATACTATGTTTGATATTACTACAAGAACCGTAGTTACACAGAAGCACGATGTATATAATTTCAGGTGAGATGCTTGCAGGACAGTTGATGAGTTTAGGGGCAAAGGTGATACTTTGTGCACGTACTGTGGAAGAGCTCAAATAAGTTAAATCCGAACTCACTGGTAATATCTCTGAGACTAAGAAGTTGAGTCCAATTAGATATTTGTATTTTATATGTTCATATTCTTACCTATTTTTATACTTTGAAATAGCTAAATATTCATCTAATAGCGTTGAGATATTGCCTTTGGATTTAGCCTCTGGTCAAGAACTTCTTAAAGAAGCAGTGCAACAAGCAGAGTTATTGTTTGATGCGTCAAGTGTGGATTAGTGGGGCACATTGCTGCTTTTGAGCGACCTATGCATTAGCAAAATTTGGATAAATAAATATATTTTTGAAGCACAATTTGTTCATTCAGTCAATAGAGTTTGTCTAGTAATTTTAAAATAAATTCATCGCTGAGAGAAGGGCTTTGGAAGAGAACAAAAAAGACATGCAAGTATTGTGTATTTAAGAAGAATGTTACTTTTAATATAATTGCACCGGGAACCTTAAATCTGACTCGACTTCTACCACGTTATACGGTAAAAAGAGACAAAGGTCATTTTGTGGTGGCAATTAGATCATCTTTTGCTCTCATAATATTATTTACTTATTTAATACTTTTTTTTGTTGTCATAACAACTGTCATTTTATAACTCTATTTGCTTTAATGATTAGATGAGCAGTACTATTGGAAAGTGTCCTTCCCTTGGCTAGACTATGTACTCTGCATCTACTATGCTCTCAATGGTTATTTCCATGCTTTGCATTCTGAGGGATCATTGTTGCACTCTCTTTGGTACTTGATTTTTCAACACAATTTTAGCACATGATAAATTGTACTATTTAACTAAATGATATATTCAGTCAGTCACGCCAAGCCACATTTTTAAAAATGATAGAAATCATAACCATCGTTGTATGCGGGAGAATAAAATGGCTGATGTGTGTACACAGTTGAAAATTATTTACTATTAGATCTGTAACTTCAAAAGTATAAAATTACTTTAGATATCCTAAATGTTAATAAGTAGACCTATTTAACATATTACTAGTAATTATCAATTGCCAACCAGTACCAAATCTATCGAAAACAAAATTTCTAATTTGGTTTGCTGAAGGCATTATGATGAAATTAGGTCTCGTCAAATTAATTTGACCTAACTCAACATTACAAGATCTGACTTTCATATTAGAAAGAAACATGTTTTTGTGTTCATAAAATAGTTCTATTTTTGCCGTTTAGAGTTTTAAATTCATTAGTGGATAATATTCGCTTATGTGCATTTTTAAGTGACATTTTCTTCTCTTAGTTGATGTGGGATATTGAGGAAGAAGCGGTGAACTAATCTAGTGAGCTAATTTAATTTTTGAATAAACGGTACTAATCTTATTTGAAAACTGTATGTCTGGATAGTTGTTTATTAGTGACACTTTTAAAAATGTTGTTATCAAACTTGCCTTAATCATTTCATTTTCTTCACAATATAAAATGCTATATTTGCAACAATAGAGCATTGGCATGGTCGGCTAGACAATACTACTTTTTGAGTAAATTAAAACGATTTCTATTCTAATTGTATGATAAAACTAACACGGTTAGTGGTTTACTAAGATTTATTGCGTCGGATCTTGTGTTTTATTTTGTGTCCTAATAGCTGCTTCCATGTATATTATATACACACACGATAAGCATTTTGTTTTTTTACCTTGCTTAATCGAGAGTTGCAAAATGAAGAAAATTTAGTAGACAATCATTTCTTAAGTAGTAAGCCATGTGCCAAAAATTCAACCATCATTTTTATTCATTCACATGGAACTTTTCCTATATTTTGTAAATATACAGCTAGCAATAGGTTTGAAATCAGTTATTGCTTGTATATCTTCATTTTGTAGACTAGAGGGTAAGATATATTTGGTTTATTTCTCTTTGACTTCGATTCAAATATGCTTTGTGGTGTTTACAGGATGATTCTCTACAACTAATTTTAGTGAAGCTACCATACCCGGTTGTTTTTTCATCATTTATGTTATATGTTGATTTATTATTTCATATGAGCTAGTTTAATTATTTTTGAAAATTTACAATTGTGGCTAACTTGGTATTTGAGTTAGTTTTTTTCTTTTCTTTCTATTATTTATATTATGGATACCCGATGATTGATAAACCCAAAAGTTGCACTGGCTTTTTATTGTTCATTTTCAACCAGTTACATGCCTATCAAGCACATATATCGCATATATGCTACAATATTCAAATGCATCAAACGAAAGAGGATAAAAATGCCACATTATTATATGCGCGTGCGTGTGTGTATGCGCATGCGTGTGTATGTATATGTAAGCAAAAGTGATTTTATAGGCATGTTAATGTGTAATGTCATGAACACTTATTATTATGAGCTACGATGATACTTGGATATGAGATCTGAGGGCATTTTGTTATGTATAAAATTAGATCTTAGTGTATTAGTATAACCTTGAATAAACTTCTTACAACATGAAATATACTATGCTTACAATAACTGGTCACCATGAAATATAAATTCGCTAAGGTAAAATTAGTAAAAACTAGTAACAGGAAGTGCATATTATTGCCATTAGGTTTTTCTATTTTTTCTCTTAAGAAACAGAAATTCTACTTGAACATCTATGTTGCATAAGCCGTACTAAAATCTAGTCGAAACATGTCAACACTTTATATTTTAACTAAAAATTAAATATAAGTAAATCAAAACAAGAGAAAAAAATGCACATTTATTTCAAGAAAAATAGCGTCGTTCATTGTTTGGATCTTTGACATAATCATAGTATTATAGAGGCCATTCATTTGTTTTCCCATTTTACTGATTTTCTCCTTCAAGAACCATTTTATATTTCCAGCTTTATCAAAAGGGGGTCAAAGTTACCATTGTGTCCCTAGACCAGTACATACATACAATAATTCAGCTTCCATCTCAACTGGACAAAGTGGTACATCCGAGGTTATGTTTCAACGTACCATTGTTTTGTTATTTTGCATGACATTTAAAGCTGGATGTACCACTTAATTATTGTTTGGGGTTTCAACTTGTACAAGACAATCTTTAATACTAATCTGTATCATCCTACATTGACAGTTATTATAACTCTTAACGTTTTAAAAGTTATAAACAAGCCTTTCAATTTTATTGCTGTTGTTGCTTTGTAGGTTTGCATGCAGTTTGCTACGACTAGGCATGAAACAATTTTGTATAACGACAACAAACGCAGATTCTCTGAGAATGATGCTAATGTGAACGTGCTTCTACCGAGTGTGTTTCTTTTATCAATCCATGCTGTTATCTGAAAATAATCACAGCCATCCATCCAAATCAACGCTTAAGATTCATTCTTATTGTTGGCAAAGATTACCACTTGCTCGGGCTGATACATCAAGGCCCAGTTCACTTCTTTATATAAATACTTGTATTTAGGCATTGTTTGTATTGGATTTTACTGTACAATTTCTTCAACCTGTATCAATTGTACTGCAAGACAAGAATATCAAATACAATTTTTCATCATTTTGTTAATATGGTATCAGAGCTTTTAAGAGCCTAAAGGCATAAGCTTCAGATCCGCAATCTTTTCTTTAAAGATTGTTCTTTATTCTCTTCTCAGTTAAATTTCATCATCGAAGAGTTATACCCTTCCCGATTCAAGTGTATCTGTACCACCAGCATCCTTTCACTAATTCATTGAGCTTCACCTAGCAAGAACCAGAACGAGTTCAAGTTCTTGACAGGCCGCAACAATTCTTGTGCCTCGCCAATATTGTTTGGCTGCACTACACATTTCTTGTGCCTCGCCAATACTGTTTGGTTGCACTTCACATTCAAGAAACTAGATTAGTCGCGTATAAAGATGGCAGACAAAGAAGCAGGTGATGAAAGATCATCAACCACTTCAAGAAATGACAAAAGAGAAACTGCTATTCAGAGACAGCATTAATCAAACCCAAGAGTCAAATTATCACCATTCATCTTGATGAGGACAACTACATAGTCTGGAAATATCAGATTGAAACAGCCTTGAAGGGATATGGCCTTCAAAACTATATCAAGGGGACAATAGTTGTACCACCTGCAGTCATAGAAGAAGACAATGGAATAACAGTTAGCAGCTTGGAATACACAAGATATCTAAAGCAAGATAACTTACTATCGTCATGGCTACTATCATCCATCAGCTCAAGTCTATTATCACAAATTGTTGGCTGCAACTCGTCATATGAAATTTGGTCATCAATAGAGTGGATATTCAGCTCACAATCAGCCGCAAGAATTATGCATTTTAAAAGACAGTTGCAGAACTCAAGAAAAAATGATATGCCAATGAGAGAATATCTTGCAAAGATCAAAGCTTTATGTGATAGATTAAATGCAATTGGTCACAAAGTTTCTGAAAGCGAGCAAATTCTCACCATAATAAATGGACTTGATGATGAATATGAATCAGTGGTAACTTTCATAGCATCGCAACAAACTCTACCAGATTTACAGTATGTCCAGTCTGCTTTACTTGCCCATGAGGGTAGAATTGAACAAAGAAGAGCCATGCAAAGTGAATTTTCAATTAACTATGCTAACAGTTCAAGAAACAAGATACAACAGGGCAACACAGCAAATCAAGGAAGCAAACAGGATGGTCAAAGAAATAATTATACACAAAGAGGAAGGGAAAGAGGAAGATGGAGCAACAACAATAGAGTAAAATGCCAAATATGTGAAAATTTTGGTCATATAGCTAGCAAGTGCTATTTCAGATTCAATAAAGACTTCACTGTTACACAGCAAACTCAAAGGAATCCCAGTATTAATATAACACAACTGGATCAACAGTAGAAAAGCAACAATGAAGGTTTAAGAACTCAATCAATCAATTCAGACGAACCCAAATTAGATAACACAGGCCTGGATGATTGGTACCCAGACTCGGGAGCAACTAATCATGTGACAAGTAACCTTCAAAACCTCAATTTAAGCAAACAAAAGCTACACAGGTATGCAAGCTATATATTTGGGTAATGGTGAAAAAACAAGTATATTACATGTTGGCATAGGAACTATTCAAGGTAAAAGAGAATTACACTTGAACAATTTATTGAGAGTTCCCAAAATTAAAAAGAATTTAATTAGCGTATCTCAATCTGCTAATGACAACAAAGTGTACTTCTAGTTTCACCCAAATTTTTATTTAGTAAGAGATTTGCTAAGTAAAGATATATTGTTGTAGGGTAGTTTGAGTAAGGGACTGTACAAATTTAATGCTGTGAAGAAATTTGAACCCACAGTGAAGAAGTATTGGTGCAACAGTGTTCATACCAGTGGTCAAAATAGGAAAAACATTATAGATCATTGGCATTGTAAACTAGGGCATCCTAGTATGAAAATTGTAAAAAGATTCTTGATGGATAATAAAATTTCTTTTCAAAGTAATGATATTTCTGATATATGCACGCACTGTCAGTTAGGAAAAAGCCACGTATTGCCCTTCAGCAATTCTGAAACCACATATAAAAATCCCTTTGAATTGATAGTTGCAGATTTATGGGGACCAGCCCCATTAAATTCCACACAAGGGCACAGGTACTACTTATCTTTTGTTGATTCATACACTAGATACACATGGATATTTTTTCTCAAATCAAAATCTGAAACTCATGATGCCTTAGTTCAGTTTATTTCACTGGTTGAAAAACAGTTTAATTATAGGGTTAAAATTGTGCAAACTGATGGGGGGACTAAATTTTATCCACTTAATAATAATTTTCAAAACAAGGGTATATTACATAGAATCACTTGTCCTCACACATCAGAGAAAAATGAACTTGTCGAAAGAAAGCATAGGCACATAGTGGACACAGGCCTAACACTATTATCTCAAGGGTCATTACCCTTAAAATATTGGCAAGAGGCATTCACCACAGCTGTTTATCTTATAAACAGGATGCCAAGTAAAGTGCTTGATTATAAATGTCCTTATGAAATATTATTTGACATTAAACCTGATTATGATATTCTAAAAACATTTGGGTGCTTATGTTTCCCTATCTTAGGCCTTACAACAAAAATAAATTGAGTTTAAGGTCAAGCCCATGTACCTTTTTGGGATATGCTACAAACCAAAAAGGTTACAAATGTCTCGACAAAAATGGTAGAATTTATATATCAAGACATGTTATGTTTAATGAAAATAATTTTCCTTTTGCAGGTAAAGGACTGGCAGACAGTAAGGACACAACAAACCAGTGCACTGACTATGTCAAAGTATGTTTGCCCACCATACCAGAATTAACCATTCAGAAAGAACAGGGAAACAATGGAAAACTTGAAAGATCACAATCCACTACAGAAACAAAATCTGATTATAGTGCAAGTGATACACATGAATGGCCGGCACAAAAAATTGAAGAAAATGATGAAGCACAATCATTTGATAACTCAACCTCTAGCAGCAATAGACCAGTAGTCACAGACATTAGACATAATATGCAAGAAACAGGGCATCACATGGTGACAAGGTCAAAAAGTGGCATTTTCAAGCCTAAAATATACAATGCAAATGTTGATGTCATGGAACCAGTCACATATGAGCAGGCAGTTAAAAATATAGAATGGAGAAATGCCATGAAAGATGAGTATGAAGCATTAATAAAGAATCAAACAAGGGATCTAGTGCCACCTCCAAAGGATAAAAACATTGCTGGATGCAAATGGACCTATAGGATCAAGAAGGATGCTAGTGGAAAAATAGCAAAGTTCAAAGCAAGGCTAGTTGCTAAAGGTTACTCTCAACAATTTGGGTTTGATTTTAACGAAACTTTTTCTCCCGTAGTCAAGCCTACCACCATCAGGATCATACTTACCAGAGCATTAAACAATCAATGGAAAATTAGACAACTGGATGTACAGAATGCTTTTCTCAATGGAGACTTACAAGAAGAAGTATACATACATCAACCAAAAGGATACATTACAAAAGGAAATGAAGATAAAGTCTGCAAATTACGTAAAGATATTTATGGTCTCAAACAAGCATCAAGAGCTTGGTACGAGAAGCTCAAAACCACCTTAACAAAATTAGGATTCAAACCAACCAAGCCAGACAACTCATTATATACCAGAACGATTAATCATGAAGTCACATATATATTAGTGTATGTTGATGACATCCTCATCACTGTGAGTAATGAGAGTGACATCACTAAAGTCATACAACTGTTGGATCAAAACTTTGCAATCAAAGACCTGGGGACACTTGATTATTTTCTTGGAATTCAAATTAGCAGATCATCACAAACAGAAATGTTTTTATCTCAAAGACAATATGCTTCAGAAATTTTGGTTCGTGCCAACATGGATCGGGCTAAGCCTCTACCCACGCCCATGGTCAGCAATTTACAATTATCCAAAACTAAGGGCGAACCTATTGACAATGTTAAACAGTATCGAAGCATTGCAGGGGCTCTACAGTACTTGACCATTACTAGACCGGACTTATGCTATAGCGTTAACAAAGTTTGCCAATTTATGCAAAACCCCCTAGATAACCACTGGAGGGTGGTTAAGCATATTTTAAGATATATAAAAGGCACTCAAGACTATGGTTTGCTGTTAACTCAAAGTAAAGAAGTAAATATACAAGCTTACAGCGATGCCGATTGGGCTAGCGATGCTGATGATAGACGATCTACCTCCGGGTACTGTGTTTATTTGTATGGCAACCCAGTTTCCTGGTGCACCAAAAAGCAATCAACTATATCACGTTCAAGCACCGAAGTTGAATACAGGTCAGTAGCAAGTACGACAGCCGAAATAATATGGATAGAAGCCCTAATTCATGAACTAGGGCTCGAGCTGAAAGAAAAACCGTTGATTTGGTGCGATAATCTGAGCACCGTCTCACTATCTCTGAACCCGATCCAACACTCTCGCACCAAACACATTGAAATCGACCTATTTTTTGTACGTGAAAGGACAGCAGCAGGAAAACTAGAGATTAGGCATGTTCCTTCCTTCTACCAACGTGCTGACGCCCTCGCAAAATCACTTTCTTTCAAAAATTTCGCTAGATTTAGAGAGGAAATGAATATTATTGATGACAGTAGATTTCACGGCGGCGGAAGGAAAGGAGATGGAAACCCTAGCTTCAATTGAGGGTGGGTATTGTGAACGTGCTTCTACCGACCGAGTTTCTTTTATCAATCCATGCTGTTATCTGGAAATAATCACAGCCATCCATCCAAATCAACGCTTGAGATTCATTCCTATTGTTGGCAAAGATTACCACTTGCTTGGGCTGATACATCAAGGTCCAGTTCACTTCTTTATATAAATACTTGTATTTAGGCATTGTTTGTATTGGATTTTACTGTACAATTTCTTCAACCTGTATCAATTGTACTGCAAGACAAGAATATCAAATACAATTTTTCATCATTTTGTTAATAGATGCTAAGAAGGTTATATGTCTTCTTACATTTCAATACATGTCTAGATTACTATTTTTATCGTTAAAGGAACTAAATTCCTAGTAGGGACTTGTTTTAAATTTGATGACTGACCAGACAATGAAAGAAACCATTATGCTGCAAATTACTAATGTTTCTCAGATGATCAATTTGGAGAAAATCCAGATGCAGCATTTGCTTTGATTACTGATGGAAAACCTTTAACCTATGTTCTAGATTATGATATCAAACAACAATATTTGAATCTAGTCATTGGATGTGCTTCAGTCATATGTTGCAGAGTGTCCCCAAAGCAGAAAGCATTGGTAATAAAGAGCTTCTCACTAATATCAATATCATTTTCAATTCTGTTTTAATTACAGTTAGAAGGCATTGCTGATTACTTTTATAGTATTCATTCATAATTGATAGTAATGCTTATTAAGAGTTACGTGCTTGCAAGTGTTTATTTCATAATGGTATGAATTAAAAGCTTCTATCAGTATAAAAATGCTCATACATTTTATTTACACATCATCTTATTAAAAAAATTATTAGTGTTAAGCAAATTTTCTATCGTTGAATTACACTGAACTTCAAATTTTATTTTTAAATAGTTCTTTTGTCCTTTTACTAGTATTCACCAGAGATTTGGGGATATTTGGTCTGATGCCACACACTCATTATAAATGACATAGTTTCTTTAAAATTTAAATACAACATCGGTCAATATCATGTTTTATATAGAGGTGACTTTTGAAATGACATATTTGACTGTAATAGAAACTAAGCATGCATAATTTGAATGTCAAAGCAATATGGCAATCCACCGATAGCAAGGTGTTAGTTTTTCTTTTTATATCCTTATTCTGTAATAGATTACTATGTGAATTGCCACAAAAATGTTTATGATCAGTTCATTTATCTACTGCAGTCCTTCAGCCACTACACAACGGATCAAACGTAGGGAAACAATTCAGTAAAGTATGGTTCATCCAAAATGAAAATGATAGGATCAAACAATGGTATTAATGTAAAAAGAAAAAAGAAAAATGGAAGTCAGACAAACAATTGCAACTAAATCAAGCAGCAAGCAGCATCGGTAACAACTGGGCAAAGGAAATACTTAAGAGTCTGCTCCAATTACTGTACAAATTAAACTCCGTTGTGGATAAGCATTCCCCAAGGGCCAAAGGTAACAAAGTCAACAAAGTAGATGATTAATAAAGGATCTATTGCAGTCACATCTTATATCATGGAGTTGCTTATTGTTAAATGTATTTGGTTAAGATCAGTTTGCCAACTCAACTTCCTACGTACCACATGGAAAATTGTTGCTCCGCTGGAGCTACAAAATTCGATACTTTAAAGTCATTTCTATGTCATGTGTCCATATTTATACATGTATGGATATGTGTACAATATAGTATAAACGGATGTATAACAGGATATTTGGTTGGAAGAAAATTCAGTAAATTTGTCCACCAAATGCACAACCTTTTCCTTTTCCATGCAATCTCGAATTCCAAAACACATACCACCCATTAACACCTAACTAACTATTAATCTCAACGTATACAAATCCTATTCTCGTGAGACTAAACTACCCTTTGCAAAAAAGCATATCAATAAGCATTGACCTTTACTAACATAATATATTCTTGTAAGAAATTGAAACCTATCCGCTCATATATGCTAAAAGAGAGGGATTTCTCTTTCCTTAAGATAAAATGGGAAGTTCATTAAACCATAATCATTCTAGTTCAACAATGATTAATGATATAGTGTCAGTAGATGAATCGTATCAAAATTTACCATCATTTTATTTAGCTTTGGTCTTCCTTTGGTTCTGCTCTTCTTTTTCATGGACTCTTAATACATGGAGGAATCACAATTTTCAGGTAATATATTTGTATCCTTCTTTCAGTAATATAAAAATAATTGCTTCTTCTTTTTCTGGCTTAATGCAAATTGGTTTAAATGCTGCTAATTGGTGACCATTTATGCCAAAGTTTCATGTGATATAGGTGAGAAAATTGCAGTGGATTTTAGCTTCGGTTCCTCTGATCAAAACTTTGCACTTACCACTGTCATTCTCATTTTGGTAACTAACAAGAAATTTGTTATTTTGTCGTAACCATTTTATGGGTTGTATGTAATATTTATGTTATGTATACTTGTTCAGGTACTATTGCACGAAATTTGAGATATGCTCGTTGTGGATATAATTCAGAGTATATGTAACGGGAATACTGTTTCAAACAGCTTCGGTAGTGTCATTTATGCTTATATCACATGGCTAGTGCATCATGTATGACCATCTGTCTTTGCCTGAATGTCGTAAACTGCTGCATTGGCTTCCTTCCTTTACTTGACTCTTGTTGGTTACAAAGCTGCTCTCCCTTATTTCTCTGTCAGTTTTTCATCATCTTTTTATATACTTCCTTTCTCTTTTTTTAACTTCCCAATAGATGTTTCTGCTTCTAAACTACTCATTCCTGAAATTTCCACACGTTTTTCTTTCATACACACACCGTGGATTGATCATGTAACACATGTATATATACTTTATAAACTAGTCAACGAAATAGGGTATTGTAATTATGATTGTCATTTCAGAGTGCTTTTTATGAAAAGAGCTTTTCTTTTTGTGTGGTACTAATATTTATTTTTTATACATTCGATATGTTTCAGGTGTTTCTTTTTCTAGATTATTCACTGTTTTTTATGTGATTTTTCGGTACATCTCTCGGAAATTGTTTATTTTGCGTATTCAGATGAATTATATAGCGAATGAGGGCATGTAGGAAATGCATGATTCTTTGATTTCAAAATATCATCTGTTCGATTAAGTTTTTCAATTAACTTACCATTTACTTAAATGTCATGATAATTATATGTGGTTATAAAGGAAATTATGTTTATAGGAAATTCCAAGTTGCAATGCAAGCTATAGCTTTGGTTGAAATTTTGGTAGGTGCAATGCAAGTCAATAAAATTTCCCCCTATTCCTTTTTTTCTTCCAGATTTTATATACCATTAACCCTCAAGAATAAACAGACAGAACTGGTTTGATCAAAATAGGGAAGACTATACCATTAATCTGTACAAGTATATTAAAATTAAATAAGTTTATGAAAATTAACTAAGTTTATCTTTACTGCTAATAATGAGAATTCGTTTAATACATTTGCACGGTGTCTTTTTGAAATGCCAAATATGCCCTTCCTCTCACCGTTTCCTGTAAATCTTATTCTCGCATTTCCACCGTTTCCTGTAAATCTTATTCCCGCATTTCCACGCTATTCCTAAAAGTAAAAACCCTAATTCCCCTTTCCTAATTCCACTGGCTCGAAAACTAAAAATCAAAGTAGATTTCCAAACCTTACGCAGCAGCAAATTACTAATTACTGAAGATTAACACTTACCGATGACTAAGCACAGCCATCGCTTCGCCGTTGTCCATCGGACTTTGACCCTAGGTTCTTGGACAGATTAACCAATTAATGAAGATTGGCACTTACTGACGACTAAGCTTATGCATCCTTCGCTGATGTCCATCGGACTTCGACCACAGGTACTCAAATGGATTTTTACTCCGACCTGTTGAATTTAAATTCACATTTACCTCTTACTCTGCCGATGTTCGTTAACGGTTTCGGCCATTTATCTTATTTTGTTACTTTGCGCAGCAGCAATAATGATTTGCAATTAACGAAAACGAGCCAGTGGAATTAATTGTGATTAACCTCAATGGCGATCGAAGGTAATTTTAGTGTTATCTGTTAAAATTTACCTAGATGGAATTTAAGTACTCTCTGTTAAGTTTAAATTTATTGTTAGTTCTTAATCCGTTCACTTACGGTTTTGGCATTTTTTTACTTTCTTTCATATTGCATTGAGGTAGTGATACTGATTTGAATTTAGTATCAACTTTATGCCTAATTTTTTCAATTTTGCTGGGATGATATGCATATCAGTTAATTTCTCATTGTTTATAACAAACTTGAAGTCCTTACTAGAACATGGACATGAACATCATTGATCCTTTCAAGTTAATATATTCAAGCACAAAACATGTATAAACATACAAGGATAGTATGTAAAATACGCAATGTATCATGGTATTTGTTTGTTTAAGTACCCAACGAGCATGGTATAATCAACAAATCACATATACAGTCTAAATGAAAAGGAAAAAAATTCCCTTAGTTGGGCTCTTTTTATAATTCATGCTTATACACAACCTTAACTACTCAAATGTTTACGCATTTTTTCCCAAGTTTATTGATCATACTAAAGTTATTTTAAAATTCTCAAATGGATTATTCATCCTACAAATATTGAATTATGTACTTGCAGCACAAAACTAATAAATTAATATATTTGGACTCAAAAGTATAAATCTATATCTATATGATAATAAGACTAATTCATGAACATTTACTTCAGTGATCTAATGTTAAAGTGAATTTAAAGAAACATCCAGAAAAGAAAGAGATGTCTATGTCTGTTTCTTTTAACATGAATGGATTTATTTCTAAATACAAAAGAAACAAAAAAATAGTCTATATACAGAAATATAGAACTGTCATATGTAAATCCAAAATTTTAAAATATATATCACTTTATACTGATTACAATACTTTCATATTAGGTTGGATAATAAAAACTATTGCAAATTGGAAAAAAAAAATTTGGAAAGATAATTTGGATTATTTTAGTTTTAATGGCTACTTACCATGTTGGACGGTTAACAACAAATGTCAACTCAGGTAGGCGTACTTATCCATGTCTCAGCTAGGTGTTGTAACTTGAGTGATAGTCTCAACTATGCTATGATGGTGAACATACACTCTTTTTGTAATGATATATGCTTATTTTGGTTTTGTTATTAACTGTAACAGGCAAGTACTTTCACCAAGCATTGGTACGGATCTGCAAAGCATATCTCTGAAAGGTTTGAAAACTGTCTTGATCAATATTATTTTTGTGTTCTCTTATAGTTATTATTATTGTCTTGATCAATATTATTGTTATGACTATTTTTTTCTAACTCTATTGGCAATAACGTGACAAGTCATATTAAGAATAAGACTACATATAACATGTACATGTACTCCTGCTTTATTTTTCCTAACTTTTGTCAAGATTCTGATTAGTAAAGGAGATAATATGATTATTTAAGTAGTGATAACAGCTGGGCACAAGAATAGGTATTAGATATGGAATTAGTTAAAATATCTTACTAATCTGTTATCCTACAAATGAATGCCTAACTTATGATTCTGAAGCAAACAGTTGACATCTTTTTCACTAATAGCATAGAGCTTACATTTTTGAATTAAGTACATGCAACATTACTAAGGAAATAATCACCATATTATTCTAACGGATGCATGTATATATTTTACTTTTTTTGGTATTAATTAATCGATTCATTATATTTATAAATGGTGAAGTTATAGGTGAACTAGAATATGTAAAATTTCATCGTACCGGTGATATTTAACTTATGATATGGTATGACTTAGAATCGTGTTATGTATAAAAATATATAAATAACAGTAAGTTTTCATTAGTATGAATTATTTATGTTGCATTGTAATTAAGTATTATAATGTTAAAACTTTTTAATTAGTCAAAAAACAACTTAGTATCAGTAGTCCAATCATTGAAAAAATTAAAGGATGATGGTCCTTTGGTAGTTGCTAGGCCTGAAAAGTGATTAAAGGGCAATGTTCTAATAGGTACCGAGGAGGAGTATGAGTGGTAAATTTAGGCCATTGGTTCAGGACTGTATAATTGTTGTTCCATCTACTTTACAAAAAGTTTCCAGATCTGCAATAGCTATTTTCTAAGCGTCGATGTTGTTGCAATATTGATAGTACTGCTAGATTATGCTTTTGTAAATGCTTACTTTAATTCCGATTTTACTTTGCTAGAGGGATGCTAGAAAACGATTTAGGAGATCAAATTGAATTTAGTAATTATTTAATTTATTTTCTTAATTTACTTGCTCGACCGTTGACTCTTAGGTTTGTTTGATCTAAAATGTATCAAATTTCTAACCTACAATTTCAAACAGTGTTATTGTCTAATGTTGGCCAGGTTAAGTCAATATGACATGTGATATTTATAATTTTTTTTTGCTAACTTACATTAATGATGCATTTCATTTTCATCGTCACTCTTTTATATATTAAATTGAATACTTATTTATCAAGTAGAACATGCTTATTTACAAGAACTTTTAGATGTTTAAATTTTATGAGCCACATTCTACGTAAAGGTATAAAAGTATCAGAATTCGATTTTGTGTGGTAAAAAACGAACTAATAGTTATGAGCTAAGTTTTCACTGATTGCAGTTTTCATAAATATGTTATTCATATTTTATCTTCAAATAATAATATTTAACTGTATTTTGTTTTGACGTTCTTAAATTTAATTTAAATCACTTACTAACTTGGCGTATCGCATTTATAGAAAATATCTTTGAAATTTAGCATACTTCCTATTTGGCGTATCCCATTTGGAATTTAAAGGCTATTTTTTTTGTAAATTTAAAATAAGTCATAACCAAGTATTTGTTGTGTATGATTTAGTAATTTCTAAGTAATTTATTATGTTTTCCTAAGAGCTCTTGGCAAAACACATAAAGATTAATAAGTGATTGGCAGGTTATTGTTCTTTTCTAGGAAATTTTTAGAGTTTATCATTGAATGAGTCTCTCTTTCTCTCTCTCTCTCTCTGTATATGGATATTATTGATCAAATTCAAGAATTTTTTGTTCAATGCTAACGTAATTTAATTAGAGATTTCTGGGTGCTTATAGGAACAATGATTTCTCTGATTAAGTCTGCATGTTTTATTTTCTCCCTAATATTTGCATTTGGAAAACTAACCACAAAATATACAAGTTTCAAGAGGGTCTATTATACTAGAAAATTATTTCAAACAGATTTATAAATATGATATATAACAGACAAATGTTTGGATTATGAATTTTTTTCTGCCTATGCTTCATATTGTTCTGCCTCATATGCCATATATGTCTGTTTGACTGATGTGGATTTTGATGTTGAAAAAACAGCTTGGCTGCTTTGTGCTGCTGCTACCTCCTGGGGGCTTGCTGTGATTGAAGAAGAAAAGAAAAGTAGATGCATTCCTTTTTTTTATTTAGCCTTCAACTGAAGGATGCTGCTGCATCCGGATGTTAATATTTTTTTTTTTCTTTCTTTATCGTTTTTGTAAATATATGGTGCATGGCCATACCATCTTTCTTTCCCATATTCTTGCATCAACCTTTTTCACATTTGTATATATATTAGTTCATTTTCCATTTTATACTGTTTCAGCCTTTCTCCTATTCAGATAGAAGCGTTGACCTATTTGCATGTGAAATATGAAGTCACCTTTTCATCATAAATTCGTAGTGCATTAAAAGTATTATTATAAGTTTCAAGATAGATGCATACAACAATCGTATAGAGGCATATTTGAACAGAACTGTGATACATTTCCTGCACAAGCTGATTTCAAAGGGAAACAAGTGGTCACTTTGTTAAGCAAACTGAGCTGAACATTTCATGGTTGTAACACATTGTTTCAAATAATTATTTACAAAGATATTGTGTTTCAATAGATTTTTGAAGAGGGTAGTAATGAGAAAGTCAACACTCACAACGCATTGGCCCCAGAATGAAAGGGAGGATGAAGAGGAATTGTTATTGTTGTATGACTTTTATAATCAATTATTACCTTGCTCATTTTTCTGCCCATTACCGCCGTTCTATATGTGGATGAAGAGGGATTATGAGAACTTTCTTATCAAAGGTTTGAGAAGTTTCACCATCATGTGTTACCCTAAGCATGTGACGCATTGCGGTAGAATGAACTGTGCTTTATATTCCATATTACTTATAAAACACGGTCTGATTATAATATACGAAGAGGGTATTAGCTTAAAAAACTAATGTTTTGATGAATTTATAAAAGAACTAAGCTGGAAAAAAAATCATTCGACGAGCATATGAAACTTGACAGGAAACCAAAAGAAGTATAAATAACTAATAGGGAATCCTTTATAAGCTCACTATTTGTTAAGTTTTGTATAATTTTTTTCAGTTACGAATAAAATATGTCAATGAGCTTTAAAAAAATATGTGAAGTAAGTCATTATTGAATTGCACATTTAAGCAAAGAATGAAAAAAGGCAATCACAACATATTACTATATATGTCTGCATATGGCACGTAACTAACTTTGACTTTGTATCAAGAAACATGTGCATATAAAAACAAAGTTTAGATACAACTATGAGTAAAATAATATAAGATATCTATGACATGCACTGTATGCCCTAAAGCAATCTTTGTAAACATCAAAGGAAAATTATCCAACAACATAAGCAAGAGGTCTTGCATGAAGTACAATTGTGCTTCAAGTAAATGGCAGGAAAAAGCAGCTTTATGTGATATTACTACATTTACCAGTCATTGGAGTGCACCGGCTATCTGATTATTTTTGTCTTGATCATTGTCGGATGACGCCTGCGAATGAATCATGAAAGACTGTATAAATAGTTTACAAAAACCGAGATACTGAATTGGCAGAAATCCATTTCATCGATGTTATAATTGGAAGATGTTAACTCCAAGATATAAAACATTTGATTGATCAAATGCTCCATATTTTTAATTTTTTTTATGTTCACTCCAAAGCATGCGTACATAAGCCGACTAAAAGACAACCATTATTTATTATATCCCATTTAAATTTTATAATGTCCATATTCACTTTTACATCTCATTGATCTTTCTATGAAGATGGTTATATCTTAATTATGATTTGTAAATGTCAACCTTTTTTTTTAAATGCTCTTATTTTTAGACTGTTTGATAAAGGATTGAGATATTTATGCCTTTAAGTTATAACTGCAAACATTTGAATAGCGTTGTGTAGCTTAAAAGTGGGTATATTTTGATCAAAATACAAATTTATGTTTTGTCCACAATTTATTCACCTCTCCATGTCACTGTATTCTTCTTTTGCAGAATAGAAAGCTTGAATGCTAGCTTACCAATAATGTAAATGGAAGAGAAACAAAGTCAACAGCTCTCATATGAATTCTAGGCTAAAAAAGATTACATCTTTAACAAAAGGTAATATTTCAAATTTGTGGACTTCATTATTGAACATCTAATTTATACTTCATCAAGGGGTTTGTTCATAATATAATGATAGAAAAGACTTTTTAGTCGAATATTCTTTAACTCAAAACGTTGTTTTTAATCCTTAATTCTAAATTGCACTGCAATAGGCTAGACAGTTTCAAAAAGCATGGGAAGTCTAATAGAATGGGATGTTTAGAAAGTTGCCACTAAAATGTGAATGTACAAAATGTACTCTTAAATTTGAAAAATGAATGTAGATAATTTGGTAACAGGATATAATGGATCTATTTATATACACTAATAGTTAATTATACATGTAGTGATTTTTTTTTTTATTTGAGCGGAAGCGGTTTATTTGTTCAGAATCTAGTATTGCCTATTTAGATATCAATGACACTTAAAAAGAATAATGCAGTCTCACAGAAAAAAATAACAAAAATAGAAGACAGGAAGATTTAACGTGGTTCGGATATGAATATCGTACGTCCACGGAGACCCAACAACTTTTTATTTCACTAAAGAAGAGAGTACAAAAGAAAGAGGAAAGAATAATGGTGGATAGTACACTTGCTTTTTCATATGAAGATAAAGTTCCTTCATTTATATAGACTTGATAATGAAGGGTTGCTTGGAGATTAAGTAAATCAATTTCCTGATTACGCAGACATCTTTCCAATTTGCGTGATTTGATTTTATTATAAATAGATGATGTGATCTTCGTTTTCATATCTTTCCTTTATTCTCCATGCCTAATAATTTATTTCTTCATATAGCAGACTAATTAATTGATTTACTAATTAATTAGTTTCCTTAAAATATCCTTCCATATATCAGCTAAATTAATTGATTTGATTGAATCAATTAATTAATTTCTTTCCCTTTTAATGAACATTTGAATCATCCAAATTCAACACTCCACCTTGATTCAAATATAACAATCTCTCTTCATCACCTTATCATCAAATAATCAACATATAAGTTGTTGGGTCTAGCACCCCATTGCGCTCAAGTAAAGGGTATCAAACTGATCAAGTTTGAGCAATGCTCAAACTTGTCCTTAGGAAGTGACTTTGTCATCATATCTGAAGGATTATCCAAAGTACCCACCTTCAACAATTTGATCTTTCTTCGTTCTTCCTCAAGCATAAGAAAGAAACCTCTAACATCAATGTGCTTCGTCCGTGAACTATAAGCTTGATTTTCTACAAGATGAATCGCACTCTGACTGTATGAAAATAGTTCTACTGTCTGCTGCGCCATTGAAAGATCATCCAACAACTGAAGTAAGTTCAATCCTTCCTTTGTTGCTTCCACAATCGATATCAACTCTGCTTCGGTAGTCGATAAAGCTACGATAGATTGCAGCTTTGATCTCCATGAAATCGAGCCTATGCCAAGTGTAAAAACATAGCCCGACACTGACTTCCTAGCATCTCTATCCCCGGCGTAATCAGAATCACAGTATCCTCTAAGAAAGATGTCACCATCCACTCCACCATATAACAAGCCCACCGAAGAAGTGCCTCGAAGATATCTAAGAATCCACTTCACAGCTTGCCAATGCTCTTTGCCTGGGTTAGACATATATCGACTCACAACACTCACTGCATGGGCCAAATCTGGTCTTGTGCACACCATCGCATACATAAGACTACCAACAGCACTAGAATAAGGTATATCAGCCATATACCTTTTGTCTTCCTCCGATGAGGGAGATAAGTCTTTTGACAACTTAAAATGAGAGCCTAATGGAGTGCCAACCGGTTTAGCTTTCTCCATTCCAAATCGAGCGAGGACCTTCTCGATGTACTGAGCTTGAGTGAGCCTTAACTCTCTCCGCTTCCTATCCCTGCTTATCTCCATACCCAATATTCTTTGTGCCTTTCCCAAATCCTTCATGTCAAACTCTCTACTGAGCTCCGCTTTCAACTCCTTAATTATGGCCATACTCCGAGATGCAATCAGCATGTCATCAACATAAAACAACAAATAAATCATATCACCATCACATCTCCTGAAATAAACACACTGGTCTTTGAAACTTCTGGAGTATCCCTGTGAAAGCATAAACTTATCAAACCTCTTATACCATAGTCTAGGAGACTGCTTCAGCCCATATAGAGATTTGTTGAGTTTGCAAACATAGTCTGGCCAGCTACTGTCAATGAACCCTTCCGGCTGCTTTAAATAAATTTCCTCATCCAGATCACCATGCAAGAATGCAGTTTTGACATCTAGTTGCTCTAATTTCATATCATAATGAGCAACCAATGCCAAAAGAATATGAATAGAAGTATGCCTAACCACTGGAGCAAAAATATCATGATACTCTACCCCTTTCTTCTGAACATACCCCTTTGCGACTAACCTTGCCTTGTATCTGAGGTTACCATTTTCGCCATCTTTCACTCTATAGATCCACTTGCATCCAATAGCTCTCTTGTCGGTGGGAAGAAGCACCAAATCTCAAGTATGATTTCTCTGCAATGATTCAATCTCCTCCTCCATAGCAACTAACCAACTGGAACCGTTAACTGATGTGATAGCTTCTCTATAATCACAGGGCTCATCATGGACAACATTCAAAGCATATGTTGCCATATCATCGAAGTTAATATCTTCGATGCTTAATCCAACAAACTCATCAAGCCACTTAGGCTTTCTTCTTTGTCTGAGAGACCTAGGTTCCGAATGAGCTACACCTTGAGTTTGATCCTCTGTACCAACATCGATATTATCCTCATCAACCACGGTGTCATCGGAAACACTATTTGAACGTTTATGGAAAGAATCAACAGATGACTTACTTTGTATTTGGTATTCGTCACATGTCCTCTCATTGTCATCCGATGAGGAAGGCTCCACCTTCAACATAGCCTTCTCATCAAAAGTCACATGCCTGCTCATAACGATCTTCTTACTAATAGGACACCACAACCTATATCCTTTCACTCCTCTTCTGTAACCTAGAAAAATACACTTGCGAGCTCTAGGTTCCAGCTTCCCTTTGCTCTCGTGCACATAAGCTGGGCAACCAAACACTCTGAGAAATGAATAGCTAACAGGCTCTCCTTTCCATACTTCTTCAGGGATTTTCATATCTATGGCAGTGGAAGGTGTGCGGTTGATGAGGAAAGCCGCCATAGATAAAGCTTCAGCCCAAAATCCCTTCTTCAATTTAGCAGTCAGTCTAAGGCATCTTGTTCTCTCCAATAATGTTTGATTCATCCTTTTTGCAACTCCATTGGACTGAGGGTCGCCTGGTGTGGTGTAATGCCTCTTAATGCCTTCAGACTCACAATAATCGATGAATTCCTGTGATACAAATTCACCGCCATTATCTGAACGGAGAACTTTCAATTTCTTCCCTGACTGCTTCTCAACCATAGATTTCCACTTCCGAAACTTGGCAAAGGTTTCACTCTTTGACTGAAGAAAGTATACCCATACTTTACAAGAGAAATCATCTATAAATGAAACAAAATATCTGGCTCCACCTAAAGACGGACAAGGGAAGGGACCCCAGACATCTGTATGAACATACTCCAAGACAGCTTTTGCTTTATGCTCTCCTGTACCAAAAGAAATCTTCGTCTGCTTTCCAAGAACACATCCTTCATAAAAACCAAGTTTTGAATGATGAACTCCATCAATCAATCCTCGTTTTCTCAACTCATCCATGCTGCGCTCACCGATGTGACCCATCCGTAAGTGCCATAATCTGGAAGAATCCGAATCAACAGATGTAACAGAAGCCGATTCACCAATTACAGTAGTGCCCTTTAGTAGATAAAGATTTCATTCCCTCACACCTCTCATAACAATCATGGAACCCTTCGATATCTTCATTTTCTCTTCTTCCACTACAATCTTCAAGCCAAGTCTACTTAATGCCCCAACAGAAATCAAGCTCCTCCTCAAATCAGGTACATGTCTAACATCGGTGATCGTACGAATAACACCATCAAACATCCTAATCATCACGCTATCAACACCCACCATACGGCAAGAAGCATCATTGCCCATCAAAACTTCTCCTCCATCAATTTCACGGTAAGTGGAAAAGCAGTTCCTATCAGGTGTCATATGATAGGATGCGCCAGAATCAATCAGCCATAAGTTGCTCTTCCCAGAAGAGCCAGAAGCTGTAAATACATCGGTGTCACTTTCTGTATCTGATTTCTCTGCTGTAGAAGCTGAAGCTTGCTTTGGATCTTTTCTTCTACCTTCAAGCTTGGGACATTGTGCTATGAAGTGCCCTGGTTTTTTACAATAATGACAAGTCAAATTCTTAGGCCCCCTAGACTGAGACCGTGAATAATTCCGTCCTCCACCTTTCTTCGTCCTGCTTTGGCCTCTACCTCTCTGAACAGATAAGCCTTCAGTATCACTATCCAAGCTAGTGCTCGCCAATCTACCTCTTAATACTTCATTATGAAGACCAGCCTTTACATCAGATAGGCTAATTTTACTGCGGCCATAAATCATGGAATTAACAAAAGCAGTATACTCCTTAGGCAAGGAACATAAGAGGATCACAGCTTGAGCCTCATCAGTAATATCAACTTCCGCTGCCTTCAGGTTCATAATCAAAGTCGTCAAAGCATCTACATGCTCCATGAGATCAGCTCCAGGCTTCATCTTGAACGAATAAAGTTGTTGCTGAAGAATAATCCGATTAGTGAGAGACTTGTCTTGATATGCATCCGATAATGCATCACATAGTTCTTTTGCCGTCTTCTTTTGAGAGAATTCTCTAAGAACTTCATCTGAAAGGCTCAACTGAATTGTTGTAAGAGCTTCATCTTCCATCTCTTCCAAATCAGCTGCATCAATATCTTTCAATTTCTCAGGTGCAGAAACAACCTTGTAAGTCTTCTCCTTCTTCAATACAGCCTCCATCTTCATCTTCCAAGTACCAAAATCTCCTTTTCCGTCAAAACGTGTTACTCCATAATTGACACCAGATCTGCCAACAGACTTACTAGAAGTAGCCATTAATATCCAAACAGAAACAATAACACTAGCTCTGATACCAAACTGTAGTGATTTTTTTTTGAGCGGAAGCGGTTTATTTGTTCAGAATCTAGTATTGCCTATTTAGATATCAATGACACTTAAAAAGAATTATGCAGTCTCACAGAAAAAAATAACAAAAATAGAAGACAGGAAGATTTAACGTGGTTCGGATATGAATATCGTACGTCCATGGAGACCCAACAACTTTTTATTTCACTAAAGAAGAGAGTACAAAAGAAAGAGGAAAGAATAATGGTGGATACTACACTTGCTTTTTCATATGAAGATAAAGTTCCTTCATTTATATAGACTTGATAATGAAGGGTTGCTTGGAGATTAAGTAAATCAATTTCCTGATTACGCAGATATCTTTCCAATTTGCGTGATTTGATTTTAGTATAAATAGATGGCGTGATCTTCGTTTTCATATCTTTCCTTTATTCTCCATGCCTAATAATTTATTTCTTTATATAGCAGACTAATTAATTGATTTACTAATTAATTAGTTTCCTTAAAATATCCTTCCATATATCAGCTAAATTAATTGATTTGATTGAATCAATTAATTAATTTCTTTCCCTTTTAATGAACATTTGAATCATCCAAATTCAACAATACACTCATATAGTATTGTAATTATTGGGAACATATATGAGGATTTAAACTATGTAACCAGGAAAAATGTACGAGCACTTAAATTATGTAAGACCGAGACAGAAAGTGAACATGTTAAATAGTGAGAAATTTCACTAATAGTTGATTACACACCTATATAGAAACTGATTTTTAAACATAATCTCATTTTCAGTATTTAAATTTTTAATAGATATATAAAACTAAGTAAATATTTTGATTAGAAGCATGTTGCTGGATTAATGCACGCACATTGTGATTAGATGCAGGTCCACCTGGACGTGCATATATACTCGTATTAATAATAATAAATTAACTAAGTTTACAATAATAATAATAAATTCACCACTTTTTGAAAAATATATAAGTTTGGGATAATTTATAAAAGTTAACTAAGTTAATAAAGTTGAGATAATTTATAAGTTTAAGTTAATTAAAAACAAGTTATAATATTTTAAGTTTTAGCAATTGAGATAGATTATAAGTTAATAATAATAATAGCAATTGATATGGTTTATAAGTTTATATATTCAGACAACCAACAATATTTTTATCTTAATATGATAAATGCATGTTTAGTATACAACGTTACATGGTTTAGGAATACAGAATTAATAGCTAATTTAAATAAAATAATATTTTGATTTTTGGAATATGCATCTAAATGATATAGTTGTAAAGCAATATTTTCCAAATTTAGTCTTAGCTTCAGCTTTGTCCTTTCATGAGTTTGATAAATGGCTTCACTCAAAGATACTTTACTATCTAACTGAAGTACTGTTGAATTCTTCTTTTCATAGATATTCTTGGAACAAAAACATACAAATTTTTTACGTTTGTTGTATGGGGAAATATTAAGATACTAGTTTATCTTACTATATATTAGATTTTTGTTTTAGTTATTAAGATACTGGCATAAATTGAACAGCGAATACTGATGCACAAATCAATTCATTGAATTGCACCGGACCAGGGGAATATGTAGTTAAAACCCAAGCATGAGCAGCTGAAGTTGGTTGATCACCATCGTGATTATGCTTAACTGCAAGATGCATTGCCTCATGGGTCAGATCATATGAGCATTCGCCTCAGCCATAGGATCTTGTTCTTATGCCTGGATAGTTGCATCATCTTGAACATGCGCAGCGGCTAAGCACAATCTTGCGAATATGGAAAAATGTGTGTTTGATCACGATGATATACTGACTGTGCATATGCATAAGCTATAATAGGAGCTTCAAGAATAGTTTTTGAGGTCGAGGCACATTCAACACCGCATCAATTGTGTTTCAGTAAAAGAATGGTCTGCCTAGACTGGATCATGAGCATGAGTAAGCTGATCAATAGCTGAAGCATAGCATGACTGGGGGAAATTTATAGGACTGTGCATGTACATGAGATGCACAGACTTGTGCATTTGATTGCAACAAACTATTTTTTTTCTAGCCTGAAGACAATTTTGAAGATCCCGAGACAAACTTGTTTGAGGATATCAGATTATGTTTGTCTTACTAGACCCCTAATTGAGCTGAGGTAATCTATTGATTCAATTCTACTTATGAAGATGTATATTAACAAAGAAGTTCAAACCCAAATATAAGTCTATTCGGATAGCGATAACTAATTTTAGTTCATGAAATCAAACTAAATGGCTTATAATTTGAAATCAAATAAAACGACCTATGTCATTGGGAATCAAGTTCTTGTAAGTATTTGTAATGGTGGCATTTCTATATTTCCTTATCTATCTATTTATTAACCGATTCAACTATTGAATCATCTATCTATGTAGTTATGTAAATGTTACCATGCAAAATCACCTATAACCGATGTTCATGTTCAAGGTTCTATATAATCTGCCCTTAAAAAATCAAAATTAGCAAAATGTGAATCAAAGTAATAATTGATACAAATTGCTAATTATATCGAAGGTATATATAGTTTATGGTTAAGAAAATGGTTTAAGGTAAATAAATTCAAAACTCAAAAGGGAGAGAGATGGGAAATTTTGAAGTTGCAAAGTTGCCTTTTTTACAGAAGAACAAAATTTACAGCTATGTTATTTGTTGAAGTACCCTTTTAATTTGCAACAAAGGTCGACAGTTCTTCAACTAGTAACGGTAGTTACATAGGAGTATTGAGAAATGGTAGCCAGCATGAAGGTTCGTTGATCATATTAAAAATGGGTAACTTAAACAATGCCAAATGAGCTAGGATTAATCAGCCAATTCAAAATCAATTAATTACACGCTGGTAAAATTAAAGAACTTGTCAATTATAGCCTATAATTAGTTACACTTAAATTATACATCTAGCAACAAATTAAAAGTCAGGATTCAAAACATATATCTAATCATAATTCATGTTAAACCTTTGGTGGTAAAAGAAGCATACTTACATTCCTATTAGATGGACTGAAATGGACGTTGCTCGTTTAATTTTTTTATATAAAACGGTCATCCCAATCCTTTAGCTCATGCCCAAGTAAACAACAGAAGTTACATAACTAATATCGTGACATGAGCTATGAAATGTTGTGAACTTGATGGCTTGATTTTTTATGTGCTTGTTTGAATAGTAATCAATTAATATTGTTTGAATGCTACTTGATAATTCATGGCAAATTCCTATTGTTGATTATCAACCTTGTTTACAGGTAATTAGCTTTTCTGGGGTGAAGACCATCAACAACAATGGACATGACTTCAATTGTTATGTTTATTATGATATTTGTTAGTACTGGTTGTGTAAAATTGTTTGTGAATACTTGTGGTATGTGAATTTGCTCATTCTGTCAAATAACTATTGTCTAGATGGATATGGATATTATACTTATGTGATTAACGTGTTCTCAATTATTTGAATAATATGATTGATTGTTGGTTTGAATATGGTAATTATACGATTGCTGTTGATTTTAATATCACTATTATATAACTGGTCGTTGGAAATAATATAAGCCATTAAAAGTATACCGCAGCATTTAAAATATGCTACAAAACAATCAATACATTTTAGCGGCGTTTTAAAAATGCCAAGAAACAAATGTAAAAAACCACCTGAATTAATGCAACGAAAAGTTTTTAGTTGCACAAAATAAACGCTGTAGAAAATCAAAGAATGATCCAAGTCCAAATGCAACTAAAAATGTTGGTTTTGGTATGGTTTTGTAAACATTGCAGAAACATTTAGTAGCGTATAAAAACGCAGTTATACGGAAACATTTTGTACCTTTATTAAACCGCAACCAAAGAAATCACTTTTAGTTGCACGACCTGTAGAAGCGTTCTTTAAAACGGTACTAAAAGTTTTGGTAGTGTTTTTTCAATGCTTAAAGGTCTTTTCTGGTGTAGTAAATGATGGGGGTGTTGAGTTTATATAGGAAAATAAAAGGAGAGAAAAGAGAAGAACCATATCTCACTTTTACCTCTTCTTTAAACTAATAGAAAACACATATTTTCAGAAGAAGAAAAATCACACTCCCTTCCCCCTCCTATCATGGCCAACATTAGTAAGAGACTAATGGGACTACATTCATTTCCAAACCCGATCAGTATTTGCGCATAATCCAATTTAAATGTACATCGATATTGTATACCGATATGTAATATACAACTATTATATACATTCTATATTAAATACTAATTCAAATAAATCAAATAAATTTTATAATTACTATATTTTGTAATTACTATTTTACAAATATTAATCAATTTATAATGTATACTTTAATTAAATCAAGTGGTCTTTAGAGTATTCAATATTACGATTGTGCGACTCATATGTGTAATTTAATCTACGATTAATGTCGAACAATTCAAATATTAACATTCACACATCATCTTAGTTTGTGGTGTAATAGTTTGCCTAATTTACCCCTAACAAAATTTCGGTAAAAACCAAGTTTACTACTTTAAGCAGTCCTTGGTAGTGGCGATTGATTACACCAATTCTCTTTGTCAAAACTATATCACATTAGGACTTATGGAATTTGGTTTTGGTCAAAATTCCAATACATCCACGTTCAACTTGTATAATATAAACACAAATTCCTTGGTTTTACAATAACAATTATTATTAACCGAACTACTCTGGCAAAAAACATTGACTTTGAGTTGGCTACATTTAACTATGATACTAACTTCATATAACTGAAGAGACGAATTCTCTATTGAATAATGTTTTACTTTCAATGCTTCAACCCAGATCAAACTATAGCCGTTCGATGGATGTCATGCCATGATTTAACTATATTCAAAGTGGAGTGTCCATGTTGAAGTTCAACAATATTCTCAAGTCGTGTTAACTGTGTAATATTATCACTTTAATATTCTCCGTTAGACCTCGGTTATAATAACCAACAAAAAAATATCGAGTGAGTCATTACATGCCTATTCAATAACTATCAGTATCTAAAGCCTTGGTGCCCCCAACAGCCATAAGTAATACACTGGTCAATATTTGGAGAGCGTTATGTACTCTAGTCTCAACGGATGAATCAATATCCCACCTTAAAACGTCTTGACCAGGAATATTTAAAACGATATGCTATTTTTATTGTGATAAATTTCTCATGATCACAATATTGTAATTTTTATCATATAATATATTAGGGGTTTTCTATTAAATATACTTAAATTATATAAATAATTAATATAATGTATTATGAGAAGTAAATAACAGAAAGAAAAATAACTTTTAGTTTGATTAGGATTTTAATACAGAGTTGATAATTTATAGAAAATTACAAAATTATCCGTAGGACATACCTTTAACTTTCTCAGTCTACGTATCTAACTTAATAATGCCTACACCACATGACATCCATAGCAAAACATGGCAATCATCATACAGTTTCACATCTCTGACTCACAGTTGGATACATAATAACTCATATACAGATGGTCAGCGACTACTCAACATCGTAGCTATACAATTGCTCAAATATTTGACCATGCAGATGACAAGGAACTAGACAAGTTGTCAATGAATGCAAACAGATGAGGATATCGCTAAATCCTCATTTGCATCCGAAAATTAAAATCTGCATCCAATATCCGTAGAGATCCTAAAATTTACATCCGCATCCACATATTTTGATCGGATATCCAAAAATATCTGGAAAAATCCGCATCCGTAAGCTAAATTGTTGAAATTTTAAAACAAAACATCACAATTCATGAGGTTTTCAAATAATAATCGAACATAAAAAATAATAAAGTACAATACTTCAGTTTTTCAATTTAAAAAATGCATAAATATTATAATGAGTTATGACCGCATGCATAATTAATTAGTTTATACAATATTACAATATGAATAAATGTAGCAAAAATAAATAACAAGCATGCAACGTAGTAAATTTAAATTTTTTCGATTATGTTGAACTCGGGTTTGAGTGCGATTGAGGAAACAGAAAGGTGAAAATCAAATAGAGAAAATGGAGATGGCTGAATAATTTAGACTTAATAAATAGGGTTTTAAATGTTAAGGGTAGTATTATAAGCCTTAGGATTGATTCATATAGGATCCAACATTAAAATGAAAACGGACCTTAAAAATGATGTTGAAATGGATAACAATTTTTTTTATAGTGTCCATTTCAAATGATATAGAATTATGAAAAATGTACTTAATTTCGGGTAGAACGAATATATTTTGGGTATGGATATGCTTATATCTACATCTGCATCCGAAAATATTTTTGAATATCGGATATCCACGACTGCTTTTTGGATATTGGATAATATCCACCTTTTCGAATAATGATCCAGATAGATTTTGGATTTTTCGGTATCCATTGACAGGCTTAACACGTAGACATCCAGAAATACGGGCACACACAGATTACTCACTCCTTGTTTTCAAGGATGTATCAAAACCTTCCAGTTATCCAATGCTCCCTTGGCACATATACCGTTAGTAGAATTACCACTTTTTTTACTCTATAAGTTATCACCACTCTAAACTTGTTTGCTCGATCAATCACTAGATGCTGAGCACTTCCCGCTGAATCATTCAATCAAATCACTCAAAATATGAAGTCGGTGAAGTTCCATCACTTCCTTGGTTGCGTTGAAAATTTTCAAAGTCATTACATGATGTGCCTGAAGTTAACATCTCGTTTGCCTTACGCTCTAGCCATGTCAACTCTATAGGTGACAATTGTTGCATAAGCTTCATCGTTGATCATAACAACTTGCAATCAGTCCTATGGCCTCCCAAAAACACAAAGTTGCATTTTTGAAGTTCAGAACCCTTCGCCTCTACCCCATGACAATCGATACTGCCCGAAGTCCTTCTGGTGCTTGCCTCGAAGCCAACATGTAGAAACCACAAAGTCATCGTCCACTTTACTTGCTTCAAGCCTAACCTGTGCCAACCCATCAAAAACATGAATCGGTACCAATCGATACCCGTCGATCCTGGTCGACACTTAGCCAATTTTTGACTTAGTTTTCCTCCGCTTAATTTGGCTTTGATCCAACTGATTCGATATACGTTCAACTCCTTCACTGGGCCAGTCCGCAGCGGTAGCGGTGGGTGTATTTCAAAATTTTTGATTCTATTGGATCTTTATTGAGCATATGAAATCTAATTCATTTAGAACAATTCTAATTATTTTTTAAATAAAATCATATATTTTATTTAAATTTAAGTATTTTTTAATGTAAAGTTAATTGAATGGTTTAATTGATACACACACACACATACATATGTATCATATACATACGCATATGTGTACGCATGTGTAACATAATAATCCGTGAAGGGTAGAACATGCACATATATAGATGTTGGGATTTACATCGCAACAGACACATTAGCTCATTTCGTATGTATTGTATGTTGTCTAAATATGTGCATAAATATATAATGCAAAGAATATTTGTATAAATATGTATACATTTATTTAAAATGTATTTTATAACGAAAAGTCTCAAAATTATATATATATATATATATATATATATATATAATTTAAAACATTTGTATGATTATATATACTTAAACAAATAAAATTATACAAACATACATACATACATCACTACAAGGGGAAACGCATTTTCCGACGGCCAAAATCCGTCGGCGGCCGTCGGAAAAGGCTGCGTCGAGGTGCAGTATTTCCGACGGCTTCCGACGGAGGATGCCGAACGCGTTTCCGACGTCTCTTGACAATTTCCGACGGCTAACAACGGCTTCCGACATCCGTTGGAAGCCGTCAGTAGCCGTCGGAAATGTGTAGCTACAGGCCGCCGGAAATTGTCGGAAGCCGTCAAAATTTTTGACCTGTAGGCCGTCGGAAGCCGTCGGTAGCCGTCGGAAATCTGCTGTTTTTTTTTAATATTTGCTACAAATAGAGCCTTCCAACCACATTTCTCTTCCAAACACTATGATATCAATACCGCACAATCCAATAAACAATAATCCAACCAAATATCCAAACCTAGACTACAAAATATTCAATAAACACACAAATGGATAAAATTAGAATAAAAATAAAATACAAAATATACATACCATTCCAACAATAACAATAATCCTAACAATAACTGTTCTACCATGTTGTTAATACATAAATTCATCAATATTCTCATGCATATCCTCATACAACTACAGAACCAAGTGTATCACACATAATTATACAAATCAACAATTTCCTGCACCATCTACCAAATCATTCTAAACTAAGACAAAACATACCTGAACAAACAAACGAACAAGCAAGCAAGGAATGAATCAATCTCCTCCAGATCCAGAGCCAGCAGAGGAAGGAAAGCGGCCACCAAACTGCTGCATGTACTCTAACAACTGTGCGGTCTGCAAGGCCTGTTGGCGGTTCCGCTCCTCCAATTGGGACACACTAGTCTGCAATTCTTCTATACCTGCTAAATCGCTCTGACGTCTACTCCGCCGTCCCCTACTCTGACTATTGAACTGCAATAATTGAAAAATAAATAAAATTCAAGTTTATTGCTTTGAAAAGGTAAAAATATCATATTTTCAGTATTTTAAGAAAAAGTAAATTATTTAACGCTAAATTGCCAAATCCGTATCGTTGACCATGCTCTGCTGGACTCATAACGGACTCAAAAATAACGTCCTCCTCATCGGTCGTCAGCTGGTCTCTACCCGTATCAGCAAGGAGTTTCTACCGCTGCTCCATAAACATCTCCTGCATTAACAAATTAATAATATCATATCTTATTTCATCATAATTTAACAATTAAAACAATTATTAATACTGAATAACATGAAATATGCTTACATGGCTTTTGCTGGATTTATCGTCATGCCATGTGTACGAAACAGTCCCGTCTGGATTAACATGCTCGACAACATGCGTACGGGTGAACACGTCCATATAGCTGACAGGACCATGTGCCTCGGCTTCCTGAAGTTGATTGTTACATACAATTATTATATGTTTAAAATCATATAACATAAACTATTTACATTTATTATTCAGTAAATTTACCAACTCCTGCCGATACTGCTGAAACGACTTCAATCCTCCGCGATGAGTGACGGGATTCTTATTTCTATTTGCAGAGTTTCTATCCGACTCTGCCTATACATTCAAAATTTGATACATTATTTTTCAACCATGTCAAATTAATAATTCAAAAAAAATTAGTATTCTTGCCTTCGCCTCGTCCGTCTCCCAGTAGCTCAACCAAACTTGCCACACGTTGTCTCCCATCCACCGTGGTTTCTCACCAGATTTCTTAATCTCAGATATCGTGTCCCTATAGTTCTTGCGCATCTTCTTCATCCAGTATGCTCGTGCCAGCATCAAATCGTCTGTCTGGATGTCTATCTAAGCCTACATTAAAAAAAATTACACTTTAAACGATAAACAATAGAAAAACGACAAAAACGAATTAAAAAACAGAAAAATTATACATACTAGGACATCCTGCTATATGCACTCTATGATGTGAGGAGGGATGGTATTCCACCTCGGCCAGCACGCACTGATCCTACTGCGATAAGATGCTCTAGAGACGTCCAACACAATCTTAGAGGAAAGTAGGTCGAACCCCCTGTTTTTAAGTACGATATAGATAAGTACGTACGTATATCATAGAAAAAATAAGATGCTGAATAAAATTTAATTCTTACCCATCTGCTCTAGGGACTAACGATACAACTGCCTGTTGTGGCTCTTGCGATGGGCCACTGCCATCGCCTCCTGAGGATCGGAAAGAGCTCCTACCTCTATACGACATAATGATAAACTTGTGACATATACACATCATTATATAAGAAATTAAAAACATGATAATGAAATATATTTCATATGAAAATGAAATCAACGGTATAAATTTCTTAATTAATGACTGAAATGGAAATAGAAATGGAAGTGTGTTATACCTAATTCATAATGGGTGTACTCTTCTAACGATAAGCAGAGTTCATGTGACGACCCGTAATTTTCGAGCACTTAAAATCGGAATATTTAATTGATTTTAAATATCCAAGATAATAATTTTAACTTGAATTACGAATATCATAATTTATTTGACTATTAAATTGTGAATTAAATAATTTGGAGTGGTATAAAATATGAAAACTGAGATTTTAAGCCGGTTAAAAATAATTTGAAGGCTTGCAAAATTTATATTAATAACACTGAAGGTAATAGAAGTTTTAAAATTAAATTTAATAGTGATTTGTTCAGATTTGAAATTTTATCGTTTAAACTGAATTTGAAAATAGCCTTCCGGGACACAGTCTCGGGATTCGACGAAACCAGTTCCATTGGGTCCGTAATATTGAGTTATTATCGGATTTCAAATTTCGTTTTGATCGGAGTTGTTATGTGAGCACACGATAAATAAACGCGTGGAAAACTAAATAAAACTTTAAATTGATCAACCGGTTGAAATAATTTCTCATAGTCGTTTTTCTTTCACCTCAAAGGCACTGTAGCAGCCAAGACAGCATGCCGACTTCTTTCATCTTCGTGTTCGCTCTTTTGATAACATGCTTTTATCTTTCAGCCGAAGCTTTAACAAAAAAAATAAAAAAATTTATAAGGCCGAAGCCTTCATCTTTAAAACAGAGAAATCGAAAACAAAAAGGAAAGAAAAGTAATGGCCGCTGTATTTTCCCAAATCCTTTCGTCCACCTCTCACGCGTGATGGAGGCACCGAGACGAGGCGATTGAAGAGCACGAACGCGATCGTGGCAATCGCGAGCTTAGGGAACGATTCAAGTCAGTGAAGGGAGGCCGGCGATTGGATTCGAGCTCTTGATGGTGCAGTGGGATGCGGCTGGCCTCGCGATGAACCTCGCGACTGCATTTGAGGGTTCGGCTTTGTGGTCGTGGACGACTAGTAGAGTCAATTTCGCGATTGCATGGCGTTGGGCTGGGTCGTGGTCGACGATAGTGGAGACGAAGAACAACTCTCGATTCTGGAATTTGGAGTTGGCGAACGAGGGACCTCGTGTAAGGCTGAGTTAGGTATTCGCAAATTATTTTCATTTTAAACCTGATGTCATATTTTTACGGTTAGGTTAAGTTTGTTTTAAAAAAAAAAAAATCAAATTACTAGTTTAAAACCAAATGATTTATTTAAATTTTGATGATTAGTTGATGGAATCTATTAAATGAAAATTAAATGTTTATTTACAATTTAAGTTATTGGTTTAAACTTAATTATTTGTTTAGATTAAATCTTTCGTTTTACATGAGAACTATTCAAATAAAATATCGAGTAAATTAAATTTATCAAAGGAGAATTTAAGTTATTCGATTGGTTCGAATATTAATGAAATCGTCTAATGTTATACAAGGTTAAATTTTGAAAGAAATCAAGCCGGTGTGGATCGGATTACAAATCTTTGGTCAAAGGTGAGTTAATCTCACTCGGTTAAATTTTAAATTTAATTTAAATGATTAAATTTAAATAATTGTTGGATGGTTGAATTGATTGATGTGCTATAGTATGGTATATTTTGGAATTGGTATTGTATGTTGTGCTAACGGCTGTGGATGCAGGGAGAACAGGTTGGAGGGATTCAACTGGGTCCCTCAATATATATATATATATATATTGTTTATTATTCTCTGTTAGGCTTTGTGGATATTCTATGATGAATTATATCGAAATATTGAATGCTACAGTTGCTTGGATATATTCTGGTACTCTGAGTTACCAAATTATATAGCATTGGGTTTTTGGTAAGAAAATAATTATAAAGAGTGTAAATACATTAAAACGGACTGAATAAGAACATTAGTGTTTTCAAAATGCTAATTAATGAATCCTGTATAAAGAAAGGAATTTTGAATAAACAGAAAGTTAAGAAACTTAAACTTCAATGTTACTGTTTAAAAGAATAACACAATTATTTTCAATTTAGGATTTAAATTATCCTAGAAGAATAAAGAGGAAATGGGAAAAATCTGAAATTTGTATATCTCAGATAAAGATTTAATATCAACTGGAAAATATTAACAATTATAATAAAGTCAATAATAAATGAATTTTGAAATGAACCAAGTAAGTAAAGAAATTTATTTCAAATAGAATAAATTGAAAATCAATTTGGGAAATTGATTTAAGTGCTTGAAGTTGGAAATTTCTCTGGATGGCCAAGTACACGTTTTTAAAAGTAAATTTGTAAATATAAATTAAATGTTTTAAAATTGTTTTTAAAGAAATCACGTTTTGTAAAATTTATTATTTCTAATATTTAGTTTCTAAAGCAAGTATTTCCTTTTAATATAGTATAGCATTAATTATTTAAAAGATACCTAGTATTTGTGTTAAAAGTGAAAACCTGGTTTTATATTTTATAAAGTAACCTTATTTTCTCAAATTCATATAGTATGTATTTTTAACAAATTATTTAAGTAGTTTTATCCTAAGTGTTTTAAAGTATATATTTCAAAGTAAAGTGCTTTAAATTATTTTAAAAATCTATTTTTGTGCTTGGTGATTTCAAAGGAGATATAAAATATTTGGGAAAGTTGATTCTGAAAAGAATGATGGTTTTGAAACTGTTTTCAAAGGATTGAAAATAGAAATATATCTTGTGAAGATATTTTTGAGGTTAATAAATAATTTGGAAAGTTATTTATGGATTGATGGTTGTTTTGTGAATATAATTGATAGTTAAATAACCGACTATCAATATTGGACAATACGTTGATCGTTTCGAAGAGACCGGAATCGAGATTTATTTCTCGAAAATCACATCGATCCGGTTTGTACATTTCGTGGAGACGATTTGGACTCGTAGATGGAGCAGTGAAGTGCAAGGGCTAGTCGCTATTAATCCTGAGGATATTTCCAAAATGAATGTAGTAGGAATAGTGCCTTCGGTTCCGTTCGAACCCGGGATGGACTTGTATGGATGAATGCTTGCGAAACATCGTCGGGTGGACGATGGGCATTCTAAGAAATATATATTATAAAGGTAACGCTTAGCCTCAAGCCTCATCAAATGGGAATGACTGAAAATCAGGGGTTATGCAGCAAGGCTAGGTGGGTAGCACCCAAGCAGGGTGAGGTCATTCCAGTCTAGATGTCCCTTTTTATTTCGGCTTAGTGGGCGGTTGCTGATCCCAACCGCGGGGTGATCTCACTCGGGATTATCCAGTAAGGGGTAGTCCCGGCCTTGTGTTGCAGGGGAGCGGGCGTACTCCTCGGTACGGTGATCTAGGCCCCGTACTGTGACAGGTGGTACCCCAGTGCCTAGTCATTAGTTGGAAACCCATTCTCCCTACGAGCCTTGTACGAGTTTTGTTTGTATTACCCACTCTGTGGCTAGTAGCTGGAATTTAATAGATGTAATAATTTCGGCTATTTTATACATATTTGTATATAGACCCTATTATAATATCAGAGGATTTTATAAAAAGTGTTTTAGCTATCGTAAGGTAAAAACCCGACATGTTTATTTGTGGCGTGGTCTTACGAGATGCTTTTGTTTTCAAGGATTTTTGAAACTTTAATAATCAATTGGGTGTGATTTTCTCACGCTGGTAATCCAGACTGACTCGGGTGTTATTTAACTGTAATGCTCGGGTCAGACCGAGTATTATAGGATACAGGATATGATGCTATGGAGCTCAGGAGACGAGCTAGATGACGATATGTACTCTCGTACTTGTTTATATATATACTTATTCTGCTATGTTGTGTAGCTGTGTATCCAGTTGTATGTTATTGATGTGAGCTCTGTTTGATGTACTCTGATGATGCAATATATGTAAACATATATATTTGATTTTGAGTAAAGATTATTTACTATCTATTATATTTTATTCCGCTACGATGGTTAGATTCTGATGTTGATTTTGTTTTCTCTTCTTCTACCTCTTCTTCTTAAACCCAAATGGTTCGTATTTCTGTGCAACTTGAGTTGATTGTTGTAGAATAGTATTGTCTCAAGGGGTACGGATTTGCGGGTCGTTTCAGTTGGTATCAGAGCTTAGATTGGAGATAACCTTGGCTCTGGTGGGAATTACTCATTTAAAATAGAGTCCGAAGTACTCTAGATTGAGTTTGAGCGCATTAACAGATATGAGCGCGTATTTGTTAGTGAATATAAATTATTTTAATATTGTGTTGATTGATTTATTGAGTGGCATATAAACCTTCGTCGGCATAGTCTGCGCAACTGTATCGAAGGGGTTTCTAAACACTTGAATAGAGCAATCGACACGGTATTGTTTTAAATATGGGTAAATGAAATAATTTTACCCAAAATATATTTTAATATAAAGAAAAGTTTTTGAAAACTATTTAGCTAATATATGGTTGCTTGGATGTTACAAATGATGATATTAAAGTATTATCATTGTTAAGTGAAAATTTAACTAGAAATTGAAATATAATTACAAATTTAAGGGATGAATTCATTATAGAATGAAATTTATAAATATGAATTATAGATGTAAATTATAAATTGAAATATAGTTAATTGGGGATTTGTATAAGCATAAACTATACAAATGCATTTTAGTTGAAATTTGAATTAAAATAGAATTTGAAAACTTTAAAACCCCGGAGGTTTTGGAAGTAGTTTGGAGGTAAATAGTATTATTGTTGTTTTTGGGTTATTTCTGAAAGGAAATTTGTTTAAAAATGAATATTGGAAGGGAGATAGCATTAAATTCACTTCAGCCACTGGAAAATAACTTCGGTGATGACTGCAGCATCATCGATGTTCATTTTCGAGTTTCTAAGTGATGGATTGCTGGCAAATTGATTTGTTCAGAAAAGTTAGTTGTTTTAAAATCTCAAAAGGGAATTTGTTGGGGATAAAACCAGGATTTATTTAATTTTTGAGAAATGAGATTTGAGATGTTGGAGATTTCAAGATGATTCTAAACCAAAGCCGGGTGTTTAAAAATCCTGATGAGATAGTTGTAAGCTTATAAATTGAGATGATTTTAAATCATGAAGGAAATATAAGCTTTGGATAATGGAATTTTAATTTAAAAGGATAAATGAGGTTAACTTGGATTGAAAAATAAAAACTTAACTGGATTGAAATTAATTAATTAGGCTAAAAAATAATATCCAGTCGTTTTTCGAATTAAGTTGAAATCGAATTGAGTTAAATAAAATCGAGTTAAAATAAAATTGAGTTGGAATAAGAATTCAATTGAATTATTGAATGGAATTAAATTCTTACCTGGATAAATGGAAATTAAAATTGGTTAAGGATTGGATTGAAGTGAATAAATTAGAATATCTTGTGAAGGAATCAAAATCTATGGAACAAGATATGCTTGAGTTATAAATAAGCATAAGGCTTGAGTTAAAAATAAAGGGAGAATATATTCAAGCCTATAATAAATGGAATTGTGAAAATAATAAGTTGTGACTTATTAAATTTGAAAAGTGAGATACAAAACTCCAAAATAAATATTATTGATGAATTGGAGAATAAAATAAAAATCAAAACTTGAATTATAAAGTATATTGAATTTAAGGAAATAAAATGAAGTGATATAAATTCAAGTGTTGGATTATAAATAAGGGAAGAACAAATTAGATAATAAATTAGTTAATGAAATTGAATTGTGAGTTTATGATGAAGTTGGAAATAAAACTCAAGTTATAAATCAAATTCGACTTGAATCATTAGTGAAGAAAATATAATTGAAAGTAGCCTTGCAATTAATTAAATGCATTGAGAATGAAATTGCATTGTGAATTCATAAAAGTGAATGGTGAATTGAAAATGGCTAGTGGATTCAGAACTTGAGTTGTAAATTAAATTTAACTTGAAGTGTTAACAAATTAAATATAATTGAAATGTATCAAATAAAAATGGAAATGGATTAAAATAGTAATGGTATGAATAAAATAAAATCCATAAGTGAAGATGACTTGGAAATAGCCAGGAAATAAATTGAATGAGCTGAATCTAGAAAGCTAAAATGTATAATAATTGATCAAATAAATTTGTAGATGAAAATGGGATTGGATTAAAATAGAATCAAGATAAATTGAAAAGAAAACTTTGTTTGCAAAATGAGAATGAGCTTAAGTGTAAAATTTGAATAAATTGAAGTAATTGACTCGAGCTGAATAGATGGAAGAGAGTTGAATTTAATTCAACTTAAACAAAGTTTAATAATATTGGATTGGTTTTAAATCAAGTGAAAATAAATTTTTAATCGAAATAAAATTTGGTGAGTTATAAATAATACTAATGGAATGAAATTCTAGAATAAATAATTGTAAACCATTGAAAATCATTAAGGGATTGAAATAACTTGAGACAATAAGGAAAATAGAATGTTTCGAGTTTATTAGAATGGTTTAAGTGAATGTGGATAGACTAATTATATTGAATAATTAAGTGATGGAATAAATAAGAATCAAATGAAATGTTGTTTAAATACGTTGAGAAATGGTTATTGAATGGAATAGCTCGGATTGTCTTCAAGCTAAATAAAATAGTTGGAATAAACAAATATGGAATGAAATGTAAATAAATGGATTGTAAATGAAATTTAAATGGAATGTGTCGAGCTAAATAAATGATTGTGAATAGATTAAAATAAAAGAGAAATTTAATTGGAAATTAAGATGAACCTAGGCTGTAAATGGTTTGAACGAACTAGTTGGTTAATAAAATGAAATGCAAGTGAATGTATTCAAATTTAAACTGCAATGAAAATGAGAATATATGGATTGTGAATAAATTGAAAATGGAATAGAATTAGGTATAAATCGAGTCGAAATCCATTTAAATTGGTTATAAAACATAAATATTATTTGTTCACATAGATCTTGTCAAATTTGCATAGAATAAATATCATTGGATGTAAGTGGAGGTAATTAAAATTCTATGAATTAATAGGAGTGAAATAAATTGATTTTGAAAGCAATGAAATTAAATATGAATTGGTTTTGCTTAAGAATAAATTAAATGTAAGCGATTGAGTTTTAAACCATTCGAATTGATGGAGTGGTATACGAATGAATTGAAAACCATTCAAATTGAATGAAATGGTTTATAAATTAATTGAAACAGTTGAATTAGCATGAAAAGTCTATAAATTGCTTACGGAAAAATGTTTGGTGTGAATTTCTTTTAGAATTCATATGTTTTAACTATTGCAAATAAGTGATATGCTGTTAAACTTTATATATTTGGCACTTATATGTTTAAATTGAGTAAGTACAGGTACCTTGAAGCCGTATGGCTGGATTTGGGTGGTATTAACTGCTAAATAATAAGCTGCATGCTTAAAAATGCTAAATAAGGTACGCCTACGCAATTAAAATAGAAAATATGAACTGTTTTTTGTTTTTCTGACCGGGTGGGTTGATGTATATATATTTATCTCTTTTGTCAAATTACAAAAGCTCCTCCGTACAAAGGGGACTCTGCTAAAAAAATTCGAAAATTTTGGGAGTTAGAAAATTTTTGGAAAATTTTGGAAATTTTTTATTAATGACAAAACGAATTTAAATTGGCAACTAATATAAATTAGTAAATGAAACTAATAAAAGTAATGATATGAATTAGTAATAAATGACAAATAAAATTATATATTCAGAGTTAAAAATAAATTGAATTCATATGGAAATGAAAGGATCGTTTTGAATAGAAATGGATATAAACCAAAGTGGTAAAGTGAAAATAAATATAAGAAACATATATAATGTTCATACTAATCGTAAGGAATGGTGAATTCTTAAATAAAAGATTGATATTAGAAATATAATCTAAAACAATATTGGAATGAATAGATATTGGCATTTTGTGAGGAAGTCGATAAAATGTTTTGGAATATTGCGTTTGGATATTAGTGCTAAGCAGGATATGCAGGTAATATAAAGAGGAAAAGAGTATTGATTTCGATTTCAAAGATAAATTTGAATGGCCCAACAAAAAGGTATGTGTTTAAATTTGGTATGAAATTTGATTGGGATTTGGATTTTGAATTGAGCCACTTGGCCTTTTTGTTTTCTTTTGGATTTGGGACGCCGTAGAGCCATTTTGTAGTTGTACCGAGTCAGTCGCGCAAAGGAAACGCTGTCGAAATTTTTCGGGAATTTAGGAAGTTAGAAAAAAATTTGAGAAAATTTTGATAATTCAAAATTTTAGTTTTGAATTATAATTTGAATAATTGAACAAGTAAGTTTTTGGGAAACTATAGAAGGTTTTGGAAAGGTTTGGAAAATTAATAAGAATAATAATGGGTCTTTTGTAAAAAGATAATTGGTAAAGACGATGAATTGTTAGAAACTGCTTGGTTTTAGGGAAAAATAATAAACGGGTGTTGGACCATTCTTCCTAGTTAGTAATTTCGGAGACGAAATTCTTTTAAGGGGGGAGGAATGTGACGACCCGTAATTTTCGAGCACTTAAAATCGGAATATTTAATTGATTTTAAATATCCAAGATAATAATTTTAACTTGAATTACGAATATCATAATTTATTTGACAATTAAATTGTGAATTAAATAATTTGGAGTGGTATAAAATATGAAAACTGAGATTTTAAGCCGGTTAAAAATAATGTGAAGGCTTGAAAAATTTATATTGATAACACTGAAGGTAATAGAAGTTTTAAAATTAAATTTAATAGTGATTTGTTCAGATTTGAAATTTTAACGTTTAAATTGAATTTGAAAATAGCCTTCCGAGACACAGTCTCAGAATTCGAAAAAACCAGTTCCATTGGGTCCATAATATTGAATTATTATCGGATTTCAAATTTCGTTTTGATCGGAGTTGTTATGTGAGAACATGATAAATAAACGCGTGGAAAACTAAATAAAAGTTTAAATTGATCAACCGGTTGAAATAATTTCTCATAGTCGTTTTTTTTTCACCTCAAAGGCATTGTAGCAGCCCAGACAGCACGTCGACTTCTTTCATCTTCGTGTTCCCTCTTTTGATAACATGCTTTTATCTTTCAGCCGAAGCTTTAACGAAAAAAATAAATTATAAGGCTGAAGCCTTCATCTTTAAAACAGAGAAATCGAAAACAAAAAGGAAAGAAAAGTAATGGCCGCTGTATTTTCCCAAATCCTTTCGTCCACCTCTCACGCGTGATGGAGGCACTGAGACGAGGCGATTGAAGGGCACGAACGCGATCGTGGCAATCGCGAGCTTAGGGAACGATTCAAGTCAGTGAAGGGAGGCCGGCGATTGGATTCGAGCTCTTGATGGTGCAGTGGGATGCGACTGGCCTCGCGATGAACCTCGCGACTGCATTTGAGGGTTCGACTTTGTGGTCATGGACAACTAGCAGAGTCGATTTCGCGATTGCGTGGCGTTGGGCTGGGTCATGGTCGACGACAGTGGAGACGAAGAACAACTCTCGATTCTGGAATTTGGGGTTGGCGAACGAGGGACCTCGTGTAAAGCTGAGTTAGGTATTCGCAAATTATTTTCATTTTAAACCTGATGTCATATTTTTACGGTTAGGTTAAGTTTGTTTTTTAAAAATAAAATAAAAATAAAAATCAAATTACTAGTTTAAAACCAAATGATTTATTTAAATTTTGATGATTAGTTGATGGAATCTATTAAATGAAAATTAAGTGTTTATTTACAATTTAAGTTATTGGTTTAAACTTAATTATTTGTTTAGATTAAATCTTTCGTTTTACATGAGAACCATTTAAATAAAATCACGAGTAAATTAAATTTATCAAAGGAGAATTTAAGTTATTCGATTGGTTCGAATATTAATGAAATCGTCTAATGTTATACAAGGTTAAATTCTGAAAGAAATCAAGCCAGTGTGGATCGGATTACAAATCTTTGGTCAAAGGTGAGTTAATCTCACTCAGTTAAATTTTAAATTTAATTTAAATGGTTAAATTTAAATAATTGTTGGATGGTTGAATTGATTGATGTGCTATAGTATGGTATATTTTGGAATTGGTATTGTATGTTGTGCTAATGGCTGTGGATGCAGGGAGAACAGGTTGGAGGGATCCAACCGGGTCCCTCAATATATATATATATATTGTCTCTGTTAGGCTTTGTGGATATTCTGTGATGAATTATATCGAAATATTGAATTCTATAGTTGCTTGGATATATTCTGGTACTCTGAGTTACCAAATTATATAGCATTGGATTTTTGGTAAGAAAATAATTATAAAGAGTGTAAATACATTAAAACGGACTGAATAAGAACATTAGTGTTTTCAAAATGCTAAGTAATGAATCCTGTATAAAGAAAGGAATTTTGAATACACAGAAATTAAGAAACTTAAACTTCAATGTTACTGTTTAAAAGAATAACACAATTATTTTCAATTTAGGATTTAAATTATCCTAGAAGAATAAAGAGGAAATGGGAAAAATCTGAAATTTGTATATCTCAGATAAAGATTTAAAATCAAACGGAAAATATTAACAATTATAATAAAGTCAATAATAAATGAATTTTGAAATGAACCAAGTAAGTAAAGAAATTTATTTCAAATAGAATAAATTGGAAATCAATTTGGGAAATTGATTTAAGTGCTTGAAGTTGGAAATTTCTCTGGATGGCCAAGTACACGTTTTTAAAAGTAAATTTGTAAATATAAATTAAATGTTTTAAAATTGTTTTTAAAGAAATCACGTTTTGTAAAATTTATTATTTCTAATAGTTAATTTCTAAAGCAAGTATTTCCTTTTAATATATTATAGCATTAATTATTTAAAAGCGACCTAGTATTTGCGTTAAAAGTGAAAACCTGGTTTTATATTTTATAAAGTAACCTTATTTTCTCAAATTCATATAGTATGTATTTTTAACAAATTATTTAAGTAGTTTTATCCTAAGTGTTTTAAAGTATATATTTCAAAGTAAAGTGTTTTAAATTATTTTAAAAAACTATTTTTGTGCTTGGTGATTTCAGAGGAGATATAAAATATTTGGGAAAGTTGATTCTGAAAAGAATGATGGTTTTGAAACTGTTTTCAAAGGATTGAAAATAGAAATATATCTTGTGAAGATATTTTTGAGGTTAATAAATAATTTGGAAAGTTATTTATGGATCGATGGTTGTTTTTGTGAATATAATTGATAGTTAAATAACCGACTATCAATATTGGACATTACGTTGATCGTTTCGAAGAGTCCGGGATCGAGATTTATTTCTCGAAAACCACTTCGATCCGGTTTGTACGTTTCGTAGAAACGATTTGGATTCGAAGATGGAGCAGTGAAGTGCAAGGACTAGTCGCTATTAATCCTGAGGATATTTCCAAAATGGATGTAGTAGGAATAGTGCCTTCAGTTCCGTTCGAACCCGGGACGGACTTGCATAGATTAATGCTTGCGAAACATCGTCAGGTGGACGATGGGCATTCTAAGAAATATATTCTATAAAGGTAACGCTTAGCCTCAAGCCTCATCAAATGGGAATGACTGAAAATCAGGGGTTATGCAGCAAGGCTAGGTGGGTAGCACCCAAGCAGGGTGAGGTCATTCCAGTCTAGATGTCCCTTTTTATTTCGGTTAGTAGGCGGTTGTTGATCCCAACCGCGGGGTGATCTCACTCGGAATTATCCAGTAAGGGGTAGTCTCGGCCTTGTGTTGCAGGGGAGCGGGCGTACTCCTCCGTACGTTGATCTAGGCCCCATACTGTGACAGGTGGTACCCCAGTGCCTAGTCATTAGTTGGAAATCCATTTTCCCTACGAGCCTTGTACGAGTTTTGTTTGTATTACCCACTCTGTGGCTAGTAGCTGGAATTTAATAGATGTAACAATTTCGGCTATTTTATAAATATTTGTATATATACCCTATTATAATATCAGAGGATTTCCATAAAAAGTGTTTTAGCTATCGTAAGGTAAAAACCCGACATGTTTATTTGTGGCGTGGTCTTACGAGATGCTTTTGTTTTCAAATGATTTTTGAAACTTTAATAATCAATTGGGTGTGATTTTCTCACGCTGGTAATCCAGACTGACTCGGGTGCTATTTAACTGTAATGCTCGGGTCAGACCGAGTATTATAGGATACAGGATATGATGCTATGGAGCTCAGGAGACGAGCTGGATGACGATACGTACTCTCGTACTTGTTTATATATATACTTATTCTGCTATGTTGTGTAGCTGTGTATCCAACTGTATTTACTGATGTGAGCTCTGTTTGATGTACTCTGATGATGTAATATATGTAAATAGATATATTTGATTTTGAGTAAAGATTATTTACTATCTATTATATTTTATTCCGCTGCGATGGTTAGATTCTGATGTTGATTTTGTTTTCTCTTCTTCTACCTCTTCTTCTTAAACCCAAATGGTTCGTATTTCTGTGCAACTTGAGTTGATTGTTGTAGAATAGTATTGTCTCAAGGGGTACGGATTTGCGGGTCGTTTCAGTTCATTGCATTTTTACTAAAAATTGCCAAATAAGTGACAAATGGAAATAACATAAAACATGCAAACAATAGTAAACGGATTTGTTTTCATAGTTACATCAATTTCATAATACATCAAGAATTCAACATAGTTACATCAATTGCAAAAAAACATATTCAGATTTTTATCAGTCATCATCGTCTTCTGATTCGGTCTCGTTTTCAACGATATTTTCCTCTGCACTTTCAAACGCTTGTACCCAAACATTTGATTCATCGATCAAGGGACCAAAATCTGTATGATCATATGTAATTATTATTTCGTTATTTTGCTCAAGATCTGCCTGATAAGCTTGTTCGTCCGGAATATTCTTCCCATCGAATGTGAATCTGGCCTTTGTTTTAAAAACTGCAGACCAATTTGCTTTATCTCTTTTTAGAGACGGATAAGGAGCGTAATAAACTTGCAATGTTTGTTTGGCTAGTACAAAAGAATCATACTTGTGATAGTGCGATGTATGCTATATTTCGATAAGATTATAATCCTTGTGCACATTAATTCCAGAATCTGGAACATTGCTAAACCAATTGCATCTAAATAGAAACACCTCCTCCGCGGGTCGTGAGAAATATGTCAGTTGCAAAATTTGTGTCAGAACGCCATAAAAATCATTTAAATGATTTTCTGGATCGTCACTACCTTTAACAAATATACCAGTATTATCTAATTCGTAACAAGCTTTGGGTTTTTTATTATCATTTGGTTTCATATGAAGCTCAGGACGTTTGCATAATTCTTCTATATCACGTCTTGATTTCAAATCGTCTTTCGTCTTCCCTTTCACATTCAAAATTGTGTTAAAAACATTATTAAATACATTTTTCTCATTGTGCATCACATCTATGTTAGGGCGAAACAGAAGATGTTTCCAATACGGCAACTCCCAAAAAATAGTTTGTTTGCACCAGTTATGAACAACTGATTTGCCTTCAATTTCTGTCTGCTCGCCGGTTTCATATATCTTTGGATAGTCCTTAACAAGTTCATATATGTATTCGCTTGACCATATCGTCGGTGGTTGTCTGGTTTCTATTCTATTAGCTAAAATGTTTTTCTTGTCTCCTCTGAAGGGATGATTTACATGGAGAAAATATCGATGACAGTCAAACCATGAAATTTTCTTACCATGAGGTAAAGAAAACGCTCGTGTTTCATCCATGCAATATGGACATGCTAGACGACCGGCCGTACTCCATCCCGAAAGCATTGCATAGGCAGGAAAATCACTTATAGTCCACAACAAAGAAGCAAACATACGAAAATTTTTCTTTTTGGACACATCGTATATTTCTACTCCTTCGTTTCACAGTATTTTTAACTCCTCAATCAACGGTTGTAAATATACACCGATTCCTTGTGTCAGATCATCGGAGCCAGGAACGACAACAGTAAGAAACATATATTGCGTTTTCATGCACATCCATGAGGTAAATTATAAGGTGTGACGATAATGGGCTATGATGAATATTTAGAACCAAATTGAGAAAAAGGAGAAAAACCGTCCGTACATAATCCTAATCTAACATTTCGACTCTCCGCTACAAAATTTGGATACGTTTTATCGAAATGCTTCCATGCTTCTCCATCGGCCGGATGTGTCAACGTACCCTCTTCCTCCGTTCTCACGCTGTGCCATCTCATATTAGACGCAGTTACAGAAGATGCATATAATCTTTGAAGTCTTGGAGTTATGGGTAAGTAGTGCATACGCTTGTACGGAACTTCCTTCCCCTTCTTTTTTCTTGGTTTGTGTCTCTCCTGATTTCAAAATTTACAATTTCTAAGGTTTGCGTCTTCTTTCCAAAACAACATGCATCCTTTTAAACATGTATCTATTTTCTAATACGGTAAACCAAAAGCCGACATAAGTTTTTTAACTTCGTAGTGATTTTCACACATTAGATTATCGGGTGGCATATGTCTTTTTGCAGCTTGTACAACAGCCGTAAACCCAGCTTCAGTGATGTTGTATTTTGACTTCATCGCAATGTATTCTGCGATTACTGACAGTTGAGTGCCGCTTTTACAACCATCCCAAATAGGTTTCTTAGCTGCATCTAGTAAATCATAAAAAAAATTTAGCTTCAATATTTGGTTCTTCAACATTTCCATCATCGTCGTCAACTTCAACCATAGGAAACATTGATCGTGTTGCATCTTCGACCATATTTTCTATATGGGTCGTTGAAACTATTTCGTTAACGACACTTTCAGACTCTACAGAAGTATTTGCTACAACTTCTCCATGCCGATCCCAAAAATAATATTCGGGTGCGAAACCGTGTTGGCACAAATGAACTTTCACAATATCTGGTAACAAATACTTCAAATGTCTACACCTACTACACGGACAATGATTTTCTGGATCGTTTCTGTTATTACTTAAAGCGAATTCAACAAACACGTTTATACCATTATAAAAATCTTCTTTTATTAAGCCCCTCAGTCCTTTTCTTTGGTACATCCATCTCCTCCGATCAACAAAATAATCAATTATTTTTTCTATTTGACAAAATGAGATGTTCAAATTTTAATATTTATTTTGAAGAATACAAATTCGAAAAAGATTATTTTCATGGTCGTATAATATTTTGAATTTAAAGAACAACTTCATAAATTTAAAAATATTTTCAAATAGGGCACATTTTATTTTTTAACGTAACGATTTAAAAATATATATAATTTTTTTTCATTGGTCAGGAATACTGCTTCCCATTACAAACACAGTAAGCATTTACGTTTCGTATATTACTTCGTCTCAAACGATTTAACAAAATTTTGGCAGCATTTCCCTTTTGTTCCCTGCATTGTACACAAATGCGTGTACGCAGGAAACAAGAAAGAAAAGTTAGGCCGAAATTTTATGAACCGTTTGAGACGAAGTAATATACAAAATGTAAATTCTTACTGTGTTCATAACTTGTCCAATATAGGGACAAATCCGACAAACATTGTACCAGATGAATATAAATGGTCGTTTTTTGAAAAAAACGACTATTTATACAACGATCATGTATAACACTCGTCAGACGGGGCCAAAAACTCTCTAAGAGACATTTGTCAGTTACATGCGTGCATTTTACGAAAAAATACAGTTTTACTCACTGTTCACATTTACAAAAATATATATTAATTTAACACATTTATTCGACGTATTACGCATCAACTTAAGGCTCATTCGACGTATTTTTCTGTTGCATAAATCATTACGTGCACAATATAATATTTCTACCTCGTATATTCATTTTATCTTAATTCAACCAACACAATACAATGATAGCACCGCTACACACATATACAATCAATATAAATTATACATGTTTTTCGCAATTTCACGATAACAGATTAAATAGGAATACCATGGAATGCTAGAAACTATTATAACACTATTGTAAACAATTGCAATCAACAATTACCCCTAATTTATCAAATTATACAAATCTAGAATTAGGATAAAAACTGAATTTTTGGCTAAAATAAGAGATTATACCTGTACTAGAGAGCAGTAGAAGTTAATTGCACAGCCGGGTAGAACTTGAAATCACGAAATTGCTGATTGGAGGGTTGGGGAAGAGAATTGGGGGAAGTAAACCTAATTTTTTCGTATGAAATTGGAGAAGAAGAAGGCTCGGCTGGAGCCAGATATTCGCGAATTTCTGACGGCTTCCGACGGCCGCCGACGGCCCATCGGGAGCCGTCGGAAATAAGCCGTCGGGAGCCGTCGCCCTGCCTTGTCGGTTTTTGAGTTTTTTCTAGTAGTGCATATATATATATATAATAATTAAAATTATATATATATTAGGTTAAATAATATATATATATATATATATATATATATATATATATATATGAATAATTAATTGCATTCAAATACTTAAAATATAAATGTATATTTTTTAACATTATTTCCAAATCTAAATCTAAATTAGCGTAACAAACATAAAATAATAATTTTATAATTTTATCATTATTATATATAAATAGTTTTGATCATAATAACTAAAAATATTAGTCATAAATACTAAAAAATTTTTTTTTTAAATTTATAAAAATTTAGGATCAGAAAATACAAGTTTAAAAAAATATTCAGGATTTTTTGAAATAAAATATTATTTTTAATAATTATAAAAAATGTTCAACTAAAGTAAATTAATTATTAAAAATATTAAATATTACAAAAAATTTTGAAAATTTTCTATGGGTTACTGTATAGATGTAGTAATTTAAAAAAAATATAATCGAATTTTCAGTGCAATAATTATTTTATATATAATAAACAATTCAAATAGTCAATAAAATATGATTTAAAATTATTTGTATATATAATTTTTTTCCAAATTTGATAATTCATATTATGTATAAATAGGCGTAAGGAAAATTCTAAGCTCTTTGTACATTATAAATATACATATATGTAATTATATGTTTATAATATACATTAGTCTATATTTAAATTAATATATAAATATACAATAAAATAATTAATAATGACAAAATTTAATTTTTACAGAAAATTAGATTTGTTTATACATAAATTATAACACATAATAATATAACCATGCACATAACCAAACTAATTTGTGACAAGTACATATACCTACGAAAATCTCACTAACTAGATATACAACATTAATATATATATATATATATATATATATATATATATATATATATATATATAGACACACACACACATACATATATACATATTTGGGATTAATCGATATTAAATTTAAAACATGAAATGATTAATTTAATATATAAATAAAATAACAATAGATGATACCTTTGAGTCCACTTGAATCAATGAATTCCCTTCTCTAGTTATGTTCGATCTATTAGATTGTTAGTCTGGAATCATCGACGTTTGCTATAAAATAGTGCTTTTACTTAACTTGAATTGATTTAACATTCTTAGAACTGATATGGAGATTAATTTCGGCCAGCAAACTTGATACTTATGGCAGCCGAAAGTTGTTTTTGATTAAGGGTTTATATATATATATATATATATATATATATATATATATATATATATATATATATATATATAGCCTTGTACAAAAGAGATATTAGGACAATCTCATTCAGCTATTCTCTCTTAATCTTAACCATCCATCTCCAGGTCTAATCCTAAGTTTTAGATGCCTCCAATAACTTGTCAAAAAAGAAATTTGTAGCCCTAATGATGGGCTTTAAACCCATTTGAGCCCAAGCCAAAATGTTATGCAATTAAATCTAATTTAATATCTTATCGATATCGTATATCGATTGGTACATTTATAACTATGATAAATATATAACAATTTTTATTTCTAAAACCGTATTCAAATTTTATAATTAATATTTCATAAATATTAATTTATTTAATTTATTTATAACAATTATAAACTAATTAAATCATTCGGTCTTAAGGGAATTCATCATTTCAGCTGTGTAACTCTTGGATGTAAATTTGGTCAGCAATTAACACCGAACTATTCCAATGTTAACATTCACATGCCACTTAGGAAGTGGTGTGAAATTATGGCCAAATTTATCACTTATTCATTTTCAGTAAAATCTTATTTAATTTAATAAGCATTACCCGTTGGTGGCATTTATATACACCAATTCTCTTCGTTAAAAACTGTATCACTTTAGATTTATGGAATTTGGTAATGGTCAAAATTCCAATATTGTCCACATTCAACTATGTAGTCCAAACACAAAATCCTTGGTTCAATAATAACAATTATTATTAACCGTACTACTCGGGCCAGAGATTTTGACTTTGTGTTGACTTGAGTTGACCATGATATTAACCACATATAGCTGAAGTGACGTATCCTCTCTTGAATAGCGTCTTCCTTCTAATACTTTCACTCGACCCAACTATAATCACTTGACGGATGTCGTTCCATGATTTGACTATAATCAAAGCAGAGTTTTTCATATTGAAGGTTAACAATATTCTCAAGTTGAAAGAATTATGTAAATTAGTCACACTGGTCTTTTCTATTTTACCTTAGTTATATTAACCAATAGAAAACTATCCAGTGAGACGTTCCATGGTTATTCAATAACTATCAGCACGTAACCCCTTGGTGCCCCCAGAAGTCATGAGTAATACACCACCCAACATTTGAAGAGCGTTGCGTACTCTAGTCTCGATGTATCTTGACTAGAAACATCTAAAATGGTACATTTGTTTCATTATAATAAATTACTCACGGTTACAACACTTTATAACTACTATCACAAAACATATCGTTTATGGATTTTTATTAAATATACTTTTAATTAAATTTATTAATTAATATAACCGCATTATATAAAGTATATAATAGAAAGAAAATACCTTTTGTTTCGAATAAGATTGGTCAACGAGTTAGATATATGTAACAAATTACATAATTGCACCTAGGGCATACCTCTAACTCTATCAATCTCCCACTTGCACTTAGGGTCAATTATGGAATCTTATTCCAATTCGTCGAATCGGTTTTCTTAGAACCAATTAGGTCAGTCCCTTTGTGAACGGGTATGCTGTTATGTTTTAATTATCTTTTATGTCAATCAACTTTCTCCGATGGTGATAAACTGTTTTATCACGTGGAATACTTCAGAGTGTGTCTCTCGACTTTGAGTGAGCTCTAAGTTCTATTACGAACTATATTACGACACTGTTATTATATAACTTCGTCATGAGATTCTCAACATTTGAAATCGGCTCGTTATAAATTTGTGCACTTATATTTTTTTTATATACATTGTTTTAATTGTGGCGCTATTCAAGGTGATGTACCTAGCCATTTTTTATTGAATCGGTCACGGTCTTTCATTTGAAACATTTCCAACTTAAAGATTTTTTATTGACATGTTATATTCAACATTACTTGTGAAAGTTTGAGTCTGAACATTGCTTTATAAGGAATTTATGTTTCTGTAAACAATTCTCTAGTATTTCATAAATACATGAGAGCTTCAAACAACCAGTTAGTGATATCAATTTGGATTGAAACTGTTTCATGTATAAAATACATAAACAAATCATGATATCGTAGATAAGACAACATGTATGATAATTCCTTTTGCCAATGCAAAGGAATCAATCTTACATGTTCTATATTAAACATTTTAATAAGGTGTCTTTACATATCATTTGGGACATTCCCGACATCTTTTATACTTACCATAAAAGACATCATTTATTGATCTAATGCTGAGTATTAAAACAACTAAGGTTGATTTTAACACAAGTATATCGTTAAAATCAACAGCGTGTTATTTACTTGTAGCTTAGAAATATCATTGTACCTTTTAACATTCTTTCTTATGAACACACGTTTCCTTTACACTTTGATTAAAAATCAAACTACTTGATATTTCTATCAAAATACTTATTCAGTCTTGATGCTTATAAAATGATACTTTCGAATCATTTTTTGGATCATATCCAAAGACTCACAAACTCAATATCTCTCCCACCGACTTCAAGACATTTTGGTTATTATGTGTAAACAGTTTACTCTAAATCATTATTTAGAACTTTCAAACGTACCAAACATAATTAAGTGGTAATTTTATGAGTAAATCCGAATTAACTCTATCAAATACATGCAGTTAGATCATTTTAAACTAATTTAAATTACTTTAAAATAATTTAAATTACTTTAAAATAATTTAAATTTGTTTATAATTCATCTTCAGATCTAAATCAATTCAAAATCACATTTTTAAGTTGAAAAGTGGTTCTAAAATATACTTTACACATGTATAAATACATATATATGTTGTGAGATGATAAACAACTCATCAATCGATGTGAAATCAATAAATTACACATAGAACATTGCAAATTTGAATTGCTACAGTAGAGATCAGATTTTCCAAGCCTCAAATATGATAATATGATAATCTTTTTGCCAATCTCCTTACTAATCAATCATCAACTACTAGGCTATATTTAGTATGGATCGATGATGGATTTGATAGGAGATGTGTTTAATGGAGGATTATATATGTTTTTAGGAAGAATAAAAGTGATTGGGACTGCTTTCTAATGCTACACTTAGCACAAATCTCGAAATAGGCCAGTGGGCCTAATTATTGGTTTAGGCTAGTTACCACTAAATCTACATAAAAACAATCTAACTTAAAACCGTGATATCTCCTAAAATGCTTGGTCAAAACTCTATTATGACCACTCTACGGAAATATAAACCATCATTTTTTTCATTTGGAATAGGTTTCCGACCTAAATTCGACCTCCATTAAAAATTATATACATTACAAGATATTAAGGTCAAAACTATCTACAATTAATTCTAAGGGTTAAAAATGTTAAATACAATACTACTTAAAGTTAAATTCAATCAAGGCCGTTTAGTTATGAAAATAAAAATTTTAATATCCGCTGATACTTTAAAACGGGGTCATTACACGCTTCATCTCGAAATTTTCACACAATCTATCTCACATTCGAAAAAATTATTTCGGATGAGATGAATATATCTCAAATATACATCTCGGGTCTTAAAGTACACCTTGAATATTTCTCGAGTAAATTACGTGTTTAAAATTGATGTTTAATAACTTAGTTAACAGCTTTAATTTTCAAAGTGAAAATAAAAAATGCAACATACTTGATTTGCATAGAAAAAAAGTCAAATTAATGTTTTGAAAAAAAGTGCTACCTTGATTAGCTTAGTTTATTTAGTAATGATCGAATAATATCATCTTATTCGAACATTAAAAAAAAACTCTTTCTTTTGTTCGTCAAGACAACAAAGAAAAAATATATTTAGGTAGTTACAAATAGAATTAGATTGAACAGTTGATAAAAAATATTAGTGGGCGTAAATCTCTTCTGCATCGGACCACTCTATATCTTATGTTATCAACTTCATTTGCACCGTATTTGCTTCTCTTTTTACAGTTCTAAATGTTTTTAGTAAATAACTTTCATTGACCACCACTAATTATTCATTCAAGGTTGGCTGGATCTATAATCAACAACTCATTTAATGACATTTTGAATAAATGAATATAAATAGGTATGACTGCTACAATAATGGATCAAAATGGATTGATCCAACCCTTTTATAAAGAAGCTTAATGTGTTGGGTTGGTGAATTGTATAACATACTGTCGGATATTACCACTAATGTTGGTAGCAAACTACTTTCCAATTATTTTATTTGAACCTGCAAAAATGCATTTTAATATATTTTGGAGCAAGTGCCATTGGAACTTGTGTATAAAGTTCTGGTCACATTTTGTATTTTGCATCATGGTGATACAATGGGATAGACTTGTGCATCCTGTCTGAATTTGCCCATCTCAAAATTTCTCGCTTAATAGAATTGAGTTTTGTCGATATCTATGGCAACAAACGCCAACTTAGGAGGATTCATCTTCAAATACGCATACAAGGGCATCTTCTCTGTATTTTGTTCAATAACCGTCTGCTTTCAGTTCTACACCGTACCAAATCCACAATTTGTTACTCGGCCCTAACATTGGAACTTGCAGAATGTTCTGCGGAAAAAAGTTATATGTAACTGTGATAAACTCGTAATATTCTACAAACGGTCGGAGATGGCATTGGGACTTGGACAAATATAATATGCTTTGAGCCAATCAGATCAACTATATTATTTATTATTGAGATATAAAACTGATTGGCCACTTCATTTGAGCAAGAGCTATAGGTATGATATGGAAGTTGGTAGGCCAAAAGGTACGAGTAAATGCATGAATTATATGAATCCACGTTAGTCGAATAACTTTTATCATAACACACACTATTGCTTTTCTCTTACTACTAAAATATAAATGATGAACTCTAGGACTTTGACAGAAGTTGGCTTGTCTCATCTCATGCACGCACCTTTTAACCTTATCCGCAAGAGTTGTTATTATAAAGAAGACTGCTATGTTACAAAGCAAAACAAGCTGAGAAGAATGTATATAATATTGGTCCATCTCGATTTGCTAATAATCGTTAACTACTTCACAGCAGACAACGTCCAGAGTTAGTTGTGAACCCACTTATACTCGCACTAACATTAAAAAAATGGGAATACAATACGAATACCTGAGAAATTTGCCTGCAACATGTTTGCATTCAACGACTGCTATCTATAACGGTTGCAACATGAAGTAGTAAATAAGTAAAATAAATTAATCTGGCCTATAGATGATACATGAACAGGAAAACTGTACGAATATAGGGTACCTCCTAAAGGATAAACGGGACCATCGAGTTAAGAAACTTTATGCCAAGCAAAGCACTGCGAATCTACAAGTGGTAGTACAGAGATTGTGATGTCCCACACCTTCAATTATACAGTGTGATACACACTTGTGCTTTGTAAAGTTTCTCTTGGTGCTTCTACATATCAATCATTCATTTGTTATATCTGTATATGCACATCTGAAAAAGGCCTTAAACAAAACAAATCATATAAGCAGAAACGGTTTCCAAGGGTTGGTGCCAAATAAGTTAAAATATAAGGTAATTAAATGAACTATAAAACGATGATGTAAAAATGAAAGAATTTGATGATTATAGAAGGAAAATATCTACTGGGCAATGCTGACTTGGTTATAAAACCATTGTCAGTGGGCATAGCATGGTCTTTAAAATGGTCCTAATTAAAGTATTAACCACACCTAACATGCAGGAAAGCAACCCCTGTCTCTTTCTCATAACCCCACATTTTGTAATTCAGAGTTGATAATTTAGTTTTCCAATAAATTTTATCCACATAGCCCTTGAGTCTTTCACTCCATTGCTTGCGCCAGTACTTTCAATAGTAGTTATTTGTCAATCTTAACTGAAATCAACAGAGACATTGATATGTGGCAAGTAGAGGATATGCAGCTATAGCAATAAAATAAAAAAAGACTCGTTCTAAATATAGACCTCAAAAAAACTTATTTCAATGAAGTACCTTATCTTGAAACTTGTTTGGAAAACCTGTTTTTCATTTTTATATATGCCTATTTTAAAAAACAAAACATGATTTTGTAATAGGTTTCTGATCTATTTGTGAAATAAGTTTTGTACTTATGTTTACTTTTGCAATCTACTCAAAATAAAAAATAATATTTTTTTCATTATATTCTAACGAAACCACATATAATTTATAAACCTATCAGTGGACATTTTAGAATGTACATAGTGTCGCATTCTGTATCATTTTTTATTTTCCAATTCACTTCCACAAAACCGGAAAGTGTCATATTTTTTTTATCATATTCGCTCACAATTAATATATATTAAAATATATATAGATATTTTTATTTAATCTAAAGTTATTTTTAGTGATAATGCTTATAAAATTATGATGATAAAATTAGTCTTGAACAACCAATATTCATTTATATACATATGATATAAATTATTATATCGATAAAAGAGTAAATATCAATCATTTCTAGGTGGTAAAATACATATAATATAAACTATTATTTTTATAAAATGTCACATTGGTGCAACACAAATCCAATTTTAAGACTAAAATAATAATGGAAGAATATTTTTTTAAATTTCTTCTGATGAAGATCCCAACACATATACATACATTAAAAAAAAAGCTATTTCTAACTTTTGAAACATAAAAATGCATTCCTAACTTTATCCATTCATTTTATTTATGCCAATTACAACTAATAAGTGAACTTCCAATGAATCTTGCAATTCACTCATTGTTAATTATTTTTTATAAATATGCTCCAATTAGTTGTATTCTTTTATATGATGAATAATTGTTTCCTATTCACAATACTTATCACTATTTTTCAATAAATTGTAGGGGTTTTTAGGCTCAAGAAAAAAGTTAAAGAAAAATTTAGTTTTAGGGACAAAAAGTTTGTTTTTTAGGCTGAAGGATACATTTTTGTGCAAATCACAGAATGATAGTTGTAACTATCATTTTCAGTTTACACTAAAAAGTGTCATTCAGACTAAAAAAACAAACTTGTTGTTCTTAAGACCAAATTTTTTTGCAACTTCTTCCTTATGCCTATTTACCTGTAAATTGTAATTCCAAAAAGAAAAAAAATGTGGCCAAAACAAAATTGCAAATCAATACATGCATTTTGTTTGTAGTTTTTGGTTCTGTATTTTGTAAGTCAACTAACATAAAAAATGAGGCATGCATTTGTTGTGCAATAAAATTTTGAAACAAATCAAAATTTTATAGATATGTAACATTTGTTAGGAAGATCTTTTGTACAAAATTTCGAGCCTATTTAAAAGTACATTTCAAATCAATAGCTAATAAAAATATGTTCGTCTTTTAATGCAAAAAAATTTCTGAAATAAACTAAAATTTTATAGATAGGCTGCATTTGTTAGGAATTTTTTTTATAGATAGGTTGCGTTTGTTAGGAAGATTGTTTGGAAAAAATTTGAATCAGTTTAAAATTTCCCCACCTACTAAAAGTAACATTTCAAACCAATGGCTAGTAAAACATTTTCTACCGTCATATTAGCTTGCAATTTTGGAATGGTAAAAGAAACAAAGAAATGTTTCAAACGCTTTATACAAGATCTTCCTAATGTACATAACATGTTTGAAAGAAGAAAAAACTTTGTTTCACAAATATTTTAATCTAAAACACGATAGAGGGATTCACATCCCTCTTTCATGTCAACCATTATCTCATTTGAATGCTTCTAACACAACAAAACTGATTTATTGAACATATGTTCCAACAGTTTATATATACTAATAATTTGAACAGACTATAAATTTTAAAGATGTTCTCATCTTTTGTAGAACAACTTTGTAGAAGAAAAAAAAGTAGCCAACAAGGTTGACGCAGTTGGTTGATGGTCCGGACTGCGTGATCGAATGTCACGAGTTCGAGCCCCGAAACTGACAACCCTATAACAAGTAGCCGAAGCATGTGTTTAGCAGGCAAATACTTCCCTAAAGTTTACAAGCGAAGCTTGGTTCTCTAGTAATTAAAAAAAAAAAGTATTTTCAGTAGTGTAACTCAGGAATATATGAGAATAGCGCTATAAAAGATGAGTGTCATCAACCTACCTCAAATACACACAAATACACAGACATATGTGCATGTGTGTTACCGTATGAAGGCCAAACGATTGGCATTAAAATAATAATTACACACATGCTTTCCTCATACTTGCCATATATAGGTGCAGCAATTAAAAAGGGAACAGTGATAAATCAAGCTGAAAAAATCGTACAGGTCTTTTTTTATTTTTAACAGTATAATCAGAATCCCTCATGCCAATAAAACACAAACAGGCATCCATCACATGCTTACTGTCCTCTCTCATCCTACTTTCCAAAAACACTCAAGGAAAATTTCATGCAATCCAATCCATTCTGCTTACTAGTTCCAACTATAAACAAAAATACATAACACAATTCAGAGCATTAAACTTAACAAACAAAGCTAAACATAAGCAATACTAGCAAATTACATTCACTGGGACTAACAAAAATGGAGATATGACTTGCATTATAGGGTTGCAAGCTCTTTATCCTTTTATAAAGAAAAAGAAAGGTGTCCCAAACCAGTAAGTTCACATACCTAGGAAAAAAAACCCTTTCTTTTGCATGGAGACACCATCATCATCCGTTGTACAGAAATTTGAGGAAAAAAAACAACTAAGCACCGAAATTTTGAGAGTGGCTTGAAAACCGTATATTCAAGACAAACCAGATTCTTCTTGAATCACAAAAAGAATAGGATATGGACAAACACCATTCCAAAGGAACAATAGAGGAAATAGCAATAGCTAAAGTCTCAATGAAAGATCAAGATTGCTACTCTCTCCTCTATTGTAACTAGGATCACTAGCTGCATTACCAACGCCATGATTTGGGTGAGAAGCTCTTTGCCAGTTGAGATAATCCTTAACAGTTGCAGGCTCGTTAAAATTCGGGTTTGTACCCACAACTGGATATTGATAGCCTCCAAAAGAGGTCATGGCCCCATAACTATGATACCCGTAATTCTCCAGGTGATTATAACTAGTTTTCAAAGAGTGAGATGAAATAGCAAATGGGGATTGATGAGTAGAACTAGTAACCGGAATGGATGGGTAGTATAGATTTGAACTAAATCCTACACTTCTCTCCTTTTTGTGTGCATTTTGATGACCCCCAAGAGCTTGCGACTTTAAAAATTTCTTGTTGCAAAAAAGACAAGAGAACAATCTCACTTCTTTTCCTTCATTTGACGAAGACGATTCATTGGAAGAAATAGAGAGTGAGAGATCAAGGGGAACTGCAGTTGTTCCTTGCTGCTGCATAGCTTGATTATACAGTTTGAAACTGTAGTTAGCCAAAGAGACTGAAATAAATATACCAGATTTATTTGGTGTGTGTATTTAAAGGGGATATGTGAGAGATGGGTAACTGAATGAACTAAACAATTCAGCATTCACAGATATTATCACATGCCTTTCAACAATGGACCCCTTCGAATTATTTGCAGTTCATTGATGTTGCTACCCTGTAATAGTTTGAGTATTACGGGTGATATTATGAGATAAAGTTGTTTCTGTAATAAAAGTGTTCGCAGAAGATGTGAAAATTTTGCACTAGAAATTATGTTTTATTCAAAAACAGTACTCAATCAGTCTTACACAGGAGTATCTATACAGTTTACGTATACACTGAGTTATTTAAAATAATGATACTGGGCTGAATATCAGGCCTGGCCTGTAACAGATAAGATATGAGATTATAATTATCATTGAGCCACTTTTATTTCTCTAACTCCCCCCTTTCAGTTTTCTTTTTCTTCCTTAGTCTCTCCGCCGCCGCCTTTAATTTTAAGCTCCTCTTTTAATCTGATGAAATTTTTCGTTGATAGCGGCTTCGTAAGAATGTCTGCCAACGATAAAAGGCTGGAATGTGATTCACTTTCAGTCTCCCATTTAAAACTCTCTCGTGAACAAAGTGTAAGTCAATCTCAATATGCTTTTTTGCGAGTGTAAGATTGGATTGGCGGCAAGAGATACTGAACTAAGATTATCGCACCAAATAATTGAAGTTTTTTTAGATCGATTTTAATTTCATGTAGAAGAGACTCGATCCAAATGATCTATGCTGCAGTACTAGCTATTGATCTATGTTCTGCTTCAGTGCTGGAGCATAAAACGGCAGCTTGTTTCTTGGAGCTCCAGGAAATAGGGTTACTTTCTAGATAGATGCAAAACCCTGATGTCGACTTTTCGTCATCAGAGTTGGTAATGCAGTCTGGATCTGAGTAAGCTTGTATGTTTAATTCTTTTGTGTTGTTGAAGTGCAGACCATGATTCAAAGTTCCCTTCAGGTAACGTAAAATATGTTTTACAGTTCTCCAATGGTCACTGAGTGGTTTATGCATGTATTGGCAAACTTTGTTTACACTGTAGCACACATTTGGTCAGGTTATAGTAATGTATTGCAGAACACCCACGATGCTTCTATATCGTCTTTCATTAGCAATAGCTTCACCTTTGTCTTTTGAGAGTCGAAGGTTGCTAGTCGTTGGGGTAGGTAAAGGTTTGACTTGATCCATGTTTGTCTTTTTCAGCATGTCAAGTATATACTTTTTCTGACATAGAAATAGCTCTGAATTTGATTTGCGTATAACTTTTATGCCCAGAAAGTAGCGTAGATCACCTAGGTCCTTTATAGAGAAAGCTTGATTCAAGTGTATGATAGTTTGATCTATGATTTTACTGTCGTAAGTAGTGTAGATCACTCAGGTCCTTTATAGAGACAACTTAATTCAAGTGTATGATAGTCTGATCTATGATTTTACTGTCATTCCCAGGGATAATGATGTGACGACCCGCAAATCTGTACCCTTTGAATCGACAATAATCCATGCATGTACGACCCAAAAAACACAAACTGACGGAAAGTCAAGAGAAAGAAAAGAAGAGAGAAAAAGAGAAGAAAAGAAAGAGGGAAGATAAAACCAAACAGAACAATACAGAATCTCACATCGCAGCGGAAAATATATAATATCATATCAATGATCTTTACAAAACAGAAATTGTATATATACATACATAAATCGGAGTTCAATAATCAATCAGAGTTATCAGCTTGAATAGTTATAATAACATGTCCTCACAAATGCCGATAATATACAACAACAAATAAAGCAGCGGATAATCAAGCAAATACGGATGTACGAAAATGAAGATCTTCAGCTCTCCTGCTGAAGCTCCAAAAGCACCAAAGCATAACCTGTAAATATACTCGATCTGACCCGAGCATTGAAAGGGAAGAACGCCCGGATCAGTCTGGTAAACCAGCGTGAGAAACACACTCAACTGAATTTATTAAATTACCAAACTTTTTCTTTATCAAAACAAAAGTATCTCGTAAGACAAGTCCACACATAAACATGGACATGTTTTTACCTTACGATAACTAAAACATTTCTTATCAAACTCATGTGATATTATACTAGTGTCTAGTATACAAATAATTTTCAAAATAGCCGAAATTGTTACTATTATAAATACCAGCATACTAGGCTCTACAAATAAAATGGCAGGTACGTAGTGGAGTTTGGATTTCCATACAAATGACTAGGTGAAGGGATTACCTTCCGAAGGGGTACACCTCCAGATGGATGTCCCGAGGCACAAAACATCTGCCCTCTACCTACACAAGACCGACACACCTCTATAACTAGATGGTACCGAATATGTCATCCTCCATTCGTTACCGACCTTTACCGAGGGCCCTCTAGCATATAAACCACAATAATCAGATACACGACGTCATAGCGTGTAAAGATATATCTAGAAGAGGATGATCATATCCTACTTGGGAATGACCCACTTAGCCTTGCTACATCTAACCCTGTTTTGGTCATTTCCGGTTGATGAGGCCTGATGAGGTAACGATTACCTTTCACGATCACACATCGCATCACTTTGAATGCCACACGGCCATTTCCGTTGACTACTAATTGTCTTTCACAAAAATACAACCCTTAAATTCATACGTCTCAAGGAGGGTGTTAAGCTAAGAGAAGTTGCTTTCTCCGCCACCACTGATGTACGTTTGTAAAAACCAATGTACGTAATCTGTAGAAATGCAATGTCAGAAAAACATCCATACAAGTTGTCCAGGAACAGAACAAACCAAAGTTACTCTCCTACCACATCCTGACGGGAAATCCCTTAGATTATAGCCAATAATCCTCGCATTGGATATTTCATAATGAAGAGACCACTGCTACTGGATGTATATTGGGATTTTAACCCCAAACGGTCAACAAGCAGTCCCCCACTTATGAAACTCCGAAATATCAATTTCATCACAAGCAACCTACACAATCATCGCATATACGTTGGTCCAAAGGGCTTTTTGGATAAACCGATCCCGGTCTCTTCGCACCAACAACGCAAAAGAGTTTCTCAACTTCACATAGAAACTAAGTCTCATAGACTTATCACGTTTCCAACTTTCAACTTTCTATCCTTCGGGCCAAGAAGGAAGCTCGATAGATTGGAGTAATACTTCGCACTATACGAATCAACATCATCAACACAAACGATAATCAAGCCTACACAGAAGGCTACGTACTAAGTGTACGACTAAATAGTTCCCACATCAAGTCGAAGAACTAAAATTTGACAAAGTTTGATAGTCGGTTATTTAACTATCAAAACAAACAAACAAATATTCAGCACCATAACAATCATTGGGACTTTTAATTAATCTTTCATTAATTAAATCACATGCCAAATATCCACTTCAAATTATCTTTAAAAAGATATATCTTCAAAACCATTTTAAATTCTATATTGGAAAACATTTCCAAATACTTATTTAACAATAAGTAATTCACAAATCAATTTATTTTCAACACTTAGAAAATATCAAATATACTTAAATTAGGATTAGGTGTATATTTATTCTTTTAAGGAAAATATTCTCTTAAACACATTTATTGGGTCAAAACGAATGTTGCGTAAAACATCGTTATGATAACCCAAAATCAATAGTGTAGGGATTCAAAAATAAGATAGATATATAAACCCCAATACTATACAAAGCATTTCCTTTCGAAAATCATTTACCATAACAACAGTGTTATAGTCTATCATTTTCTTATTTCTCGAAAACGTCTATTTCAACAATAAATGTTGAAATCTATGTATTCGATATTTGATACATTTTAAAACATCTTCAAATCGTTTTACTCCATTTAAAAATATCACTTTCCAAAACATTTATTTAATATATTATTCACTGTCCAAAATCGTGAATATAAATCATTAACCAAGTTAAAGCTCTACACATTTAACTAAAGGATAATCCACTGTCCAAAATCGTGGATTTACTTCATTTACCAAATTTATTGCTTCTATATATTCATTAAAGAATTATCTACTGTCCAAAATCGTGGATATATATCCTTTAATAAACTTCTATATTTACTTATCAAATTCGATTGATTTCGGATTTATAAAACAATATTTATAAATTCACCATTATATTTTATAAAAATTTCAAGTTATAAATTCCTTCTATTTACCAATTCCATTTACATCTCATTTATATGTCATATCCAAATTATAAGATAATTTCTTATAAATCATTTATTTACAAAATTCGTTCCTTTAATAACTTCACAACTTAGTAAGTCTTATTTACTTATAAGATTTACTTATACTTCATTTTAACAATTTTGAAACTCCTTTATAACTCATTTATTTTGATTTATAAAATATCAAATTTATAAATCTTATATATAAACCATTTAAAATAAATAAAAAATCTCAATTTAAACCATTTACAAAATAGTCAACTCCATATTTCCCAAAAATCACATTTCAATTTTATTTCACCAATATCATAATTTTTAGAACATAAAAATTATCACATTTATTTATTTAAAATAAATTCATTTCTTTAACACTTCAAAGTTCAACAAAACGTATATTTCCAAAATCAAATTAAAATCTTTTTAAATTGAAAATCATCACTTTAACATTTTTAAATTATCAAATTAGGCCCAATGCTGCCGCAGCACTAAATACAACAATCACGACGTCCAAAATATCCTATGTTATATTATAACAGAATATATAACAATAACTATAAATAAATCAATACTGGTAAGAAATCCAGTTGGATCCCTCCAACCTATCACCTGCAACAAATATACATATTAGAATATATGTACAATGTCCGCTTCGAGGCAGACGCGCGTACAAAGGGTCATCCGCTCATACTCGGGAACGTATGGGGTCACCTGCTCCACTAGGCAGGTGTATATATCCAGATATCAATCAGTATATCATATATCATCCAAAAATAATCAATCGTCATATAATAAATTATTTCTCACTTATATAAAATATTAGTGAGTCAGAAAGAGTGACTTATACTCGCATTGCGTCCAATAGCAATTTCAATGTTTTATTCCGAATAAAATTAAACGCGCGTTTAATTTTACCCAAAATTCACACTAGCTCCAATAAAATCCAAACTAGCTCCATCGTGTAATGTTCGTCAATACGGTTCCAGCAAGTTGTTTCGGGCGAAACGGACCTCGTATGAAGAAGATATGGTATTTTAAACATTGTACAAATTAATATATAAAGCAATTTAATTTTTATTTTATTTTTTAAACCTTTAAACGAATCTGGCCGTTCGTTTCAAAGATGCAGATCTCGGCCGCCTAACGTTTCTTCTTCACCAGGCAAAAAAAGTCGCGCATGAAACCATACACACGATAAACCCTAGATCGACGCGGCCTCTTCGATATATTCGAAGACGATCGGCAAGTGCCACGACCTAGCCCATTGCCTCACGCACCTACGACGTAGATTTGGATGAGCTCGGTTGCTTATCTTCCCCGATAAACGCGTATGAACACAGTGCGTTCAAACAAAGATTGCCTACGATCCGCCACGCCATAACCCATCACAACCGTTGAATCGATAGATCACGACACCCTCTACAACTTTGTAGTTGATAAATTTTTGTAAATGTTTACGGATTGAGAGATTTTGAGGGAAGAAAAGGGGAAGATTTCGGCCATTGATAGTTTGTGGTGGCTAGCCCTAACCCAAGGGTTTATGAGTGCAAAATGAAATTTATAACGTCCTTTTATAGAAAATTCGACGAAGCTATTCATCCCGAAAATTTTCGAACTCGAAACGAAGCGTGCCGCCTGGCATTTATAATGTTTTACCCCTATTCCGAACGCAATTGAATATATATCGGGAGCCAATTCGATCGTATTTGAAAGACAGGTTTTCGAATTGACTATTTAAAATTTAAAATTTACTTAAACCGATTTCTACGCGTTTTACTTGCCCCAGACAAAACGTATATCCGATTGACACAGAATTTGAAATCTTATAATCATTTAACACTATGGATTCAATGAAACTGATTTTGTCGAAATCCGAGACTGTTTGAAAAATGGCTATTTTTACTCGTCAATTAAATATTCAATTTCTACAAATCAACTTTTAATTCGATTTTAAAAGTTCTGTAACATCATTCTAATTCAAATAAGATTTAGTTCAACTTTATAAATCATTTTCATTCACATTAAATTAAATTTTCTATTATTTCTACAATTTCAAATGTTAACTTAACGGTTTAATTATCCAATTAAATACAGATATTTGAAATATTATTTATTCAGCTTATAAACTTAACTTTTAAATATTTAAAATTAATTAAATATACGAATTTCAAATGACTAAAATTCTGGGTCGTTACAAATGATATCATCCACATATACCAACAAATATGTGATTTTATCTTGTTTGCATTAAATATATAGAGAATTGTCTGATTGTGTTGGTGTAAACCCTAGTTCTGACAAGGTTGACTTGAGCTATTCATTCCATAGGCGAGGACCTTGTCTCAAACCATATATAGTTCTGTGTAGTTTACATACCAACCTGCCATTGACTCCTTTCTTATATCCTTAGGCTGTTCCATAAATACATCTTCTTTTATATCTTCATTGAGAAATGCATTGTTAACATCCAGCTGTCTGATTCTCCATTTATTATGCAGTGCAATGGTTAAGATAACTCGTATTGTAGTTGGTTTGATCATAGGAGAGAATGTTTCATTAAAGTCAAAACCATATTGTTGATTATATCCCTTCGCCACTAATCTTGCTTTATATTTGGATATGAAGTTTCTTTTGATTTTATAAGCCCATTTACACCCAACTACGTTGCTGTCCTTCGGTATAAATACTATAACGACCCGGAATTTTGGTCGCTAGTTTTTGAACATTTAATTTATTTTAAATGTTGAATATGGATTGTTAATTGATTTCTAATATGGAGATTTGGGTTGAATCAATAAAATGAGTTATAATTTCAAATATGGCAATTTAATCGGATTTGGATGAATAGTGATTTAATATTTGAAATTGGGATAATTTGTGAATCTAGGGGTAAACAGATATGAAAATGATTTCTAAAATTTATTTTAAGTCAAGTTGGATTTGACTTATAGTATTGGAGTTTTGGATGGAATCAAAAGTCGATAAGTTAAATTTGGAATTTTTGTATTAATTTAATAATGGAATTTAATATATAGGAATAATGTAAATAATCAAATTTTGATTTAAAATGAATCGGGATGATTTCTAATATGAATATAAATTTTATATGATTTATAATTAAGTTAGTAAAGTTTTAAAAGTGAAATTTTAAATGATTTCGACGATTTTGAAAATTGCTCGAATAAATCGACGAGTTAAAATAGCCTTCCGGGGCACAGTCTCGGAATTCGACGAAACCTGTTCCATTAGATCCGTAATAGTTGGTTATTATCTAATTTTAAATTTTGTAGCGTTGGGACTTACCATTTGTTCGTATAGGAGAGAAACGGATTGAAATAAATATCAGAAATTTAATATTTTAAATTGATTTTAAAAAAAACTAACTTACACATACGATCAAATTAGCCTCCGAAACATGTTCCATTGTGTTTGGAACATGGGTAAAACATTATAAACGCCTGGCGGTATGTTTCATTTGGAGTTCATCTGGAAAATGCTCGTTAAAAATTGAAGATAATATTAAAATAATAGAAATACGTATATGTACATTCAAGCTACAGAAACCCAAGATCTATTTTTCACGGCCGCCACAAAATATTTTTAATGGCCGAAATCTTATAAACTTCCTCCACCATTATTTCCTCATCCATCAACTTCTAGGCCACAACTTCAACTAAAAAGTTATAGGGTAGCTCGAGCACTAAGCGATGTACGGTGGAGACCGTCAGCGAGTCGACGTGGAGGCCAAAAATTGCTTAAGAAGGCGGTGCGTTAGTTCGCAAATTCTGAGACGATGGTGGCATTTAACAGCGTCGCGCCTAGCACGAACGTCGAGGAAGGTGAGGCGTTTCGTTCGGCGGCCTTTGATCGAGCTCCGGCTCGTCGAGGCAAATGCGGCAAGGGGTTAAGGGTTGACGTTGTTGGTTTTTGTTGTTTGTGTTCTCACATGGAAGAAGAGGGTATCAGCAGCCTTGTTTTTCTCTTGCGTTTGAATGGAAGATTTTGTTTTGGTAAAAAAAAAGAATTTGTTTTAAATTATATTCAAACTTCATAAAGCCATAACTTTTGCATGCATGGTCAGATTCCGACGAAACAGGAAACGCTGAAATCGAAGTAACGAGCTCTACGCACTGCAGCGGATCTGGGGGCAGTTTGAGTGAGTGGGAATTTTAGATTAAATCGAACGGGCTCGATTTAATTTAAAATTTGAAAGGCCGACACAAAGTGAGTTAGTCTCACTCACATCTGGATTACTATTTAATTTAATTAGTTTAAATTTAAATTTTTGGCTGATTAATTGAATGTGATTATCATTATCAGTTTGGATGTGATATTATAATATATATATATATATATATATATATATATATATTGGAGTGATTGACATGCCTGCATTATATAGCGGATGAGATCCTATACGCCATGCATAATAGCGGATGACCCTTTATACTGCGACGTCCCCCTCGAAGTGGGATTTGGTATTTTTATTTGTTGTGCTAACACTTTAGATACAGGAAAACAGGTTGGAGGGATCCAACTGTATTCCTCAAAATACTGAAATTATTTTCATAAACTGTGATATGTTATTTAATATCCTATGATCATTATATTGGAATTTAAGTTATTCGATGCTATGGTTTGGATGAATATATTTTGGTATTTTGAAATATAGAAATGTCATGAATTGGGTTCTTAAAGGAAATGAAAAGAGAAATTTTGGAATAAAGAATGAAATTGATTTTTCGGATTTAAATAAGGATTTTAAATCATAATAAATGGTGAATTAGGTGTTAATGGATTTTGGAATTGATTTTGGATAAGTCAAGAGATAAATTTTTAAGAAAATTTAACTCAGGAAAATCGGTTTGAAATCAATTAAGTGTTTTGGATACTGTGATTTAAAGGATGATGAGCAATGAAAATTTATAACTGGATTTATAAATAAGTGGAATATTTATCAGTGGATAAATTTGAAAGTATAGATTTCCAGTGAGAATTTATAAGAAAGGTGCAATTCGTTTTGAAAATAAAAAGGTGATTTTATTTTTAAAGTTGGAAAGTGTATTTTCTTGGAAAACTAAGTATATTTTCAAAGGAAAATTTCTAAGTATGAACTAGAGGTTTAAAGATGTTTTTAAAGAATGTTTTAGAAAATTTATTATTTAATTTCTTTAAAGGTGAAAGTATATATTTATATAATTATATTAGTTAATTATTTTTAAAAGTAAATTAATAATATGATTTTAAAAGGAGATTTTATGTATAAGTTGGAAGTTTTAAAGTTGTTTTAAAAGAATGTTTTAGAGAAATTTATTGTTTTTAAATTTTTTTAGAATTTTAAAGTAAATATTATTCAAATTAATTATAGTAGTAATTATTTTAAAGGTCAAATTATTATTATGTTTTAAAAGATAATTATTTAGTATTTATACTTTATACAATAGTTTTATTTTAAAAATAGTTTGCGGCTAAAGTTTTACTGGGAAAATTATTATAGTTTTCATAACTATTATTTTAAATAAAGGGCTTTAGTAGTTTTATTTTAAATGTTTTAAGTGTATGTTTTGGGGTAAAGTGATTTAAATTATTAAAAATCTAATTTAATAAGGCTTGGAGTTTTTCGATGGAAATAAAATAATTGGTTGAATTGATTGTTTATTTGATAGTTAAATAACCGACTATCAAATCTAGACCCAAATATAACTTTGGAAATATCTAGGAGAGGTATGAGAATTATATGGTACAGTTACCGTTCGAGGTGCTATACTGTACGTATAAACTTGTTCGTTCTTCTAGGACCTATATAAGGAAATCCGTTCGCTAACGGTTAGGAGGTGAACTTCGATCTTATTTTCATCTGTAAATTTCTTAAAGAACCGAGGTTGAGTTTACCGAGAAATAACGAACGTTTTTTCGAATTGACCGGGATTGGATTTGTGATTCGAAAACTACTTCGATCCAACGAGTACATTTTCGTGATGAAGACAAGAGCTTTGAGTCGAAGATGGAGCAGTGAAGTGCAAGGGCTAATCGCTACTAATCCTGAGGGTGATTCCAAAATGGATGTAGTAGGAGTAATGCTTTCGGTTCCATTCGGACCCGGAACAGACTTGTATGCATAAATGCTTTCAGAACATCATCAGGAGGACGATGAGCATTCTAAGTGAGATGTGTTCTAAAATGGTAACGCTTAGCCTCGAACCTCATCAACCGGGAATGACTGAAAATCAGGGGATATGCAGCAAGGCTAAGATGGTAGCACCCAATTAGGCTAAGGTTATCCCCGTCTAGAGGTCCCTTTTTTATTCGACCGTGTGGACGGTTGTTGATCCCAACAGCGGGGTAATCTTATTCGGACCATCCAGTAAGGGGTAGCTTCGGTCTTGTGTTGCAGGGGATCGGGAGGGATCCTCGATATGTTGATCTAGACCGGGTACCATGACAGGTGGTACGCTAGTGCCTAGTAATTAGTTGGAAATCCATTCTCCCTACGTGCCCATTATGGTTTTGATTGTAGAGCCTAGTATTGCTGTAATTTAATAAATGTAACAATTTCGGCTATTTGAATAAGTATTTGTACTTAGGCACTATTATAATATCAAAAGATTTTGATAAGAAATATTTTGGTTATCGTAAGGTAAAAACCCGACATGTTTATTTGTGGTGTGGTCTTACGAGATACCTTTGATTTTCAAAGGATTTTGAAAATTTTAATAAATAAATTGAGTGTATTTTTCCCACACCGGTTTTCCAAACTGACTCGGATGTTATTTTATTATAATGCTCGGGTCAGACCGAGTATTATAAATACAAGATAGGATGAATGTGGAGATCGGAAGACGAGCTGGATGGCGAGATGTATCACACGTACTTGATGTATATTCCACTGTCCAGTATAAGTTGTGTATTCAGTTTGTGGGGACAAGTCAATATAACTGTCCAGTATTTTACTATCGATTGTGTTGTACTCTGATGGTGTAATGTATAAAACAGATATAGTTCTTTTTGTATAAAGATTAGTTATTATCTATTATATATTTTTCTGCTGCGATTGTGAGATTCTGTTATTGTTTTTGTTCCTTCTTTCTTCTATTTTCTTTCTTTTTCCTCAGCAATCTGTCTTTTTGGCACTTGATCGACGATATATTATACAACGGCGTATTTGTGTCGATTTTTCGGGGGTCGTGAATGGCGGGTCGTCACATGTGGTATCAAGGCTTAGGTTGGTGATAACCTAGGCTTTGGTGGGAGAATTACTCATTTGAGATAGAGTCAGTAGTACTCTAGAATGAGTTTGAGTGTAATAATAGATATGAGAGCGTAATTGTTAGTGAATACAAAAACAGTTTTTATATTGTTTTGACTTATCGGTTGAGTGTTCATGAATTCTGGTCGGTACGGAAAGTACAACCGTATCGATATGGGTTTCTAAACTCTTAAACAAGATAAACCAACATAATATTGTTTTAAAGTGGGTAAATGAAATAATTTTACCTAAAATTATATTTAGATATAAAAGAAATAATTTTCTGAAATTATTATATTTATTTGGATGTCTGGTTGTTAATATTATAATCAAATAAGAATCTAAAATTTTGAAATGGTCTATATTCGTAACCAAAATTTGATTTAAACCGGAATTTAAAATCTCGAATATTTTGGGAAAAAATATGTTTTAAGATGAATTTGAACATAAAGTTTGGGAATTTTTAAATCTTGGAAATTTTGGAAATGCTTTTCAAAGTGTTTGAAGGAAATAATGGAGTATTATTTTGGGAAATGTTTTTTTAAGAGAAATTGTTTTAAAATGAATTTTGAGAGTAGAAGAAGCACTAAACTCACTTCAGTCCCTGGAAAATAATCCTGATGATGATGGCCACATCATCAGTATCATTTTCGAGTTTTTAAGTGATGGATTACTACCGGGGTGATTTGGTATAATTATTTGTTTGGACTTGTTTGATAAACAATTAGTTTGTTTTAGAAATTCCAAAGGGAGATTGTTTGGTAAAACCAAGTTGCTTTGAAATCCGAAGGTTTGATTTGATATACCAAGATGGCAAGTGTTAATTATGATTTCAAAATGGTTTTGAAATTAAACCAGGTAATTGAATTATGGAAATTCTATTTAAATGATGTAAAAAGTCAAGGGGAAATCAGTATTTAATTTGTAAAGTGAAGTTGATATAATTAAGAAAGGAAATTGAAAATTTTAATCCTGGAGTTAAAATTTAATTTGAGTAATAAAAGTAGATAAGATATATTGGAATTTAACTTAAGATAAATTAAATGAAATTGAGTTGAATTTGGATTGAATTGAAAACAAAATTCAGTTGAGTTATAAATAACATTGAATGAATTAAATTCTTACTCAACTAAATTCAAAAGAATGGTATGAAGATGAATCTAGCGTAAGCTAAATTAAATAAAAATTGTATTGGAATGAATAAATTTCGGTAGCTTATAAAAATTGTTTGATACTTTGGTAAGTGAAATAAATAATCCAAAATTATGGATCACTACAAGAAAGTATGTCTTTAATAGCACCACTTGATAACGCATTACTTTAAAGCGTTATCATTCATCATTGACTGTTTACTCTTTTTTACTTTGTTTTGTTTCGTTCAGTACATGTTTCGAACACACATAACACGTAACACTTGGCCCAAAACCAAAGATATCCCTCCTAAAATTTTCGTCTCCCTCTCAAGACACTCAGTTCGTATTCCTCCCAATCACTCATCGCTCATCGCTTCCAAAATATCCCTCCTAATCGCTTATCGCTTGCCATCTTCGAACTTTGATCTTCGATCCAGCTCACCATCTCCGATCTCCACTCATCGCTCTTCAGCAGTTCCGAAGTAGACGCGTCGAGAACCCTAAATCTCCCACTCGGATTTATAGGTTAAAAATTTATAGGTTATCTTTATCAACTATTTTTAAGAAATCTTTGTATACTTTTAAGCGATGGTAGGCTTTGGATAATAATTTATTCTGATATAACGGTGTTCTTTTTTAGTTGGTGAAATTTGAAGTCCGCGTGAAATTATGGTATAGTAGAGATAGGTCAATTTTGCTCAGAGTCTATTTCAATGATTTAGAAAAACATTTCAATGGAGCTTCTTCAGCAATAAGGTTATGCCGCAAGACTTGTTTCCTCGACTTTACAGTCTGATATTTTTTGTTGTTCTGTATATAATTTGTCCTTAATTATTTATAACCCAGATGTTGTGGTTACATTCAAGAAGAGAAAGATCATAACCACTGTAAGTTAATTATAGAAGTAGTTTCATAGTTTGAAAATATTATGTTCAGTATTTTTTTTGGAAGATCAGCATTGATTTATTAGTCCTTGTAAAAAAGAAAAGTTGCTATTTTTGCTCAAACACTTGATTAATTAACTGTTACTTACTTTGGTTGATTTATATTGGCACATTATGTCAGGCATATGGTAGAAAATTTGTATCTCCAGTTTACTTAAAATTTTCTCATATTTTCAGGTAAGATATCAGCTCGGGTTAGATGCTTGTACACCTTTCATTTTCAACCTTCACCTTAGTGAATGGGCTAATTTGTTTTTGAAACGCTTCAGAAAAGGTAAAAAAAATTCATACACTAAAGTTATGCATTAACGAATATGCCTATGACCATTGGTGATAGAGGTAAAAGTAAAATGGTTGATTATCGTGTAATTGAATGTTTTGAGTTTTACTCCCATAGGCATATGTCATAGCTAAGCTCAAAATGAATAAATAGCCATAATGCAATTTCGGTGGCTGACCACATGTGCTCAATTAAATTATAAAAGCATTTTATGTTCGATCACGTTGAGTTAATTCTGTTTTCTGTTATATATTTGTGTTTTTTCTTGGTAATGAATCTGAAACTAGATGAAAATGGAGTTACACTATTTTTGTTGGAGAGTTTACAAAACTTTGGGATTTCAATAGAAGTTTTACCACTTAAGGGAGTGGTCATTGACATCCAATTTTAGATTTATATCACCTTCTAACATGCAAAAGGTTTGAAAAAGAAAGTGCATGTGTGTGAAATGATAAGAAAATACAGCTAGCATGCAATATAATACAAATTCTTCTTAGGATATCTTGATTTTCCATTCAACAGAAGGGGTAAAGGAATGTGTATCCACTCGATTAGCCGGTAATATAAAAAGCACTAGTATCCTGAATGGGTATTGTAATTGTACGACATAGGGAATGATAAATGTGGTTAACTTGCTATGATCTGGATAGCTACTTCCACAATTTTGACGATGGTTCTTTAGCTAATTCCACAATTTTGACGACGGCTCTTTAGCTGCTTAACTTGCTCACCAAATATTAGTTATAATAATGTTGACGATCTACGTTTGTACAGTATATCTTTTTTGTTTTCCTCTGTATCTCCACCTATACATTTGTCAGCAATTGTAATTAAGATTTTTTATTTGGAAAGTAAATCCCTTCGGTATGGATATATCATCATTAGAATTTCAGATAAATGTGGTTTGCTGTCCAATTAATATTTCAATGTTAATGTGCAAATGGTTGATATCTGCCTCCTTTTCCGATTGTAATAGTAATGGTTGATATCAGTCTGAAAAAGTTTGCAGTTCACTTGATTCTAACAATAATAATAGTAATAGTAATAGTAATGGTGGCGGCGGCAGCAGCAGAAGCAAGAACAACAATAATTCCATTCATAGCAATGGGGTAACCAATGACTTTGAAAATGAAGTGGAGTCTCGGTTGGTGAATCTTCTTCAGAACAGTGTTTTAAGTTTAGATGCAGTAACTAAACAAAAGACAGGGACTAATAGCTTAGAACCTGAAAGAAATATAATAAGTCTCAAGAAGAGAAAACTTCTCGTACTTGACATAAATGGATTGCTTGCCGATATCATCCCTGATATTCGTCATGTTCACAAGGGGAGAAAGAAAGTAGTAGGCAAAGTTGGTATGTGGGATTTATACATAGTTCTTTAAATTATAACTGTTTTTGTATTTGTTAGGTACTGATAATGACTATTCTTTTCTTTATTCAGTTTTCAAGAGGCCATTTTGTGATGATTTTATGAAATTTTGCTTTGAAAAGTTTGATGTTGGAATTTGGTCTTCACGGAAAAAGTATGTTTTAATCATTGTATCATTGTACTGTTCCTTGCTTCAATGAATATATCTTTTTCTCATCTTATAATTGGCTGCACCTTGATTTTGCAGGTATAATGTTGACGATGTTATTGATTATATATTGGGAGAAAATAGACAAAAGTTACTGTTTTGTTGGGTAATCAATTTCACAGCATTACCTCTCAATTATAACTTCTTTTAGGCACATTCAACCATCAACTACAACGATAATCGTCATTACCATTTTGTAATATGTTGAAATTGGAAATGCTGCAGGATCAAGACCATTGCACTCATACAGGTTTTAGAACCCTTGACATTGTTCATAAACCATTGGTTTTAAAAGAGCTTAAAAGGTTATGGAACAAAGAAGAAAATGATCTTCCATGGGAGAAGGGTGATTTTTCACCATCAAATACGTTACTTGTGGATGATTCTCCATATAAAGCTCTTTGTAATCCTGTAAATATGGAGTTCGTGATATCATTCTTATTCTTCCTTTCTTTTTATTATACAACTGTTTTGATATCTATTTTCTGAATTCATATAGGCATTCACTGCAATTTTTCCTGATCCTTACCGCTCTGATAATGTAAATGACTTGCGTATGAGAAGTTTGGCGTTCTGCACATATTATAATGGAATGAATTTTTAGTAAGTCTTAAAATTACTCTTTCCTCTCTTTTATTGGACACTATATAGGTACAATTGATTCCAACTTAAAATTACTCTTTCAGTAAGTCTTAAATTTGTATTGTTGCATAAGTTTTGTATCATAAGTCTTAAATTAATCATAAGTTTTGTATGATGGAGATTAGGCGAAGATAGGTGCGCGAGCTGAGGCATGCTTACGTGCGTCGACTAGAGTTGAGGCGGAGTCCCGATGTTGGCTTGTTCTCAAGTAAAATTGGAAACCTTGGTCGGTAATTGTTGAGGCAAGAAAATGATTAAGGTGAGATAAGAATCTCACACTACTATATCTAAAAATTCTGAGATGTTTACTGTTTTATGTTGGATTGGTAATAGTATAAATTGATCAGTGAAAACTTAATTAGAAAACTTTTTATTTATGATTTCAGTATTGACAGGTTTCGAAATTTACCTTGCCAGTTGAATTGTTTTGCACGTCCCTACCCCTCTGCCCTGTGAACTAAGTACGTCCCTGCTATGGTGCAAGCCAGAAATATAAATATCAAGCATTTTTTTTAATTCAATGCACAAGGACACACATCCCTGTCAATGCAAAAGCAAAACTCCCTGCCATGTTTTCTTGTTTTAGACGTTTACGTCCTTGGCATTTTATAATTTGTGTTTGCCTTATATTTTTTCTTTCTTATTTTAACTTGTCCCCTCGGCATTGAAATATGGACAAGCATTTCTTAATTTAAGAAAGCATTCCTGCTTTCATTGCTTTTCATCCCTGCCATGTTAAAGTATGAGTGCACAATGGGTTCTGCCTAGTATTCGCTTAATTTTATTTTTTAGGAATTACTCGAAGAACTTAGAATATGCATGGTATCTTTTGATAGAGTGGGATATGGAGAGAGTGATCCGAGCACTAAAAAGACAGAGCAAAACATACCTTTGGACATTGAAGGACTCGCAGATCAGTCGGGCTTTGGGCCTGCAAGTAAGGTCAGTGATGATTGAGGTGGATGGTGATAGGTGATGTTGTAGTGAACCAGAGAGTTGAACAAGTTTTTACAGTGAACTAGAGAGTTTTATTTGGGAGTTGTGCAGGCAGTATGGTGGGAAGAGTTATGGTAGTGACTGCAAGTTGTTGTAGTAGTGAACAAGTTTTTGAAAGTTTGTGGTAGTGATGGAGAATGGTGGATTGTGGGGTTGATGTATGTAAGCCCGTAAGAAGGTTGTATTTGCACCATGGATGTAGTAAGTGTGCAGGGCAGGCAAGGTGGCAGGCAGGTTGGAACCAAAGGCAAATGAAAGAGGAAGCAAGGATTGGAAATAATGAAATGCGGTAAAGTGTGGTTGAAAGCAAGTAAAGGCAGTGGCTATTGTAGGGGCAGCAACTGTGGTATGTCAGTAGATGAATGGGGTGGTGCTGAAAGTTATGGAGATGATAGTAGGGGGTGGAATGTGATTGACCCTAATGGCACAATGGAAATGAATGTTGACAGAGTGGATATTGTGTGTATAGAGATGTTCAAAATTGTAAATTGAAAATAGAGAACAATGAAAACAGTGAGAGTGTAACATAGTGCATTGTGTATTTATGTTTTGTTCGAATATTTTTGTGTTGAAAGCAATGTAAATCAAAAAATTGTAAAAAAAAATGAAATGCAAATCGGAAAGGAATTTTTTTTGAATTATGAATGTTTTTTATATAGATATGCAACTTGAAATGCAATTTATATAGAAATTTAATAACCTTTGGATATTTTATAGCGGAAAAATGGTGTTATAAAGATTTTCAATTCCATTGAGATTTAGCTGTATTATAGCGGCTATAATGAGCTATTGAATTAACGTACCATAGCGGCAAATTTGCGTTATAAAACTAAGCTCAACCATAGCGGCATATTTTGTGTTATAAATATTCAACAGTTTTTTATAACATGTCGATATACAGCGCTTATCAAACCGCTATGGTTGTGATTAATAGCGGCTATATGCCGCTATAAAAGACACTTTTTGTTGTAGTGGATATAAGATGTAAAAGGGACTCAAATGAGCAATATAAGATTTTAAGCAAATAAATTTTTGAACTTATAAATTGGGAGATGAAATAATAAACCAAGATGAAGATGGTTCTGTAATGAGGTAGAAGGATTGGGAAATTTAAAAATTAGAAATTGTAAACAGAGAGTAAACTGGACTTGGGTAAGTTGAATATAAATCTAAATGGTGAATTATTTATATAATTATATGTTATAAATATTTAATGTGGATAAACTTAAGTGGAAATTAAAGAAATTGTGAATAGATAAGTTTATATAACTATTTAAACTGAAAAGCGAAAAAAGCATAACCAAAATTAAATGGTTTGAGCTTCAAATAAATCCAGTTTGGTTATAGAATAATTGAAATGGCCATGTTATTAATAAAATAAATTCAGGAATGAATTGAGAAGGTGAATTAAAATTTAAAATAGATTGAGTGAGAAAACTAACTGAATGAAAATTAGTAAACGGAATGGAATTTGATTGCATGAGAATCAAATTAAAATGGTAATAGAATTGATGCAAGAAGAAATGGAATTACTATGAAATTAAAATGCAAGTGAAGGGATTTAAATTTGTAATAAAATGAAAATGAGAACGTATGGGTTGTGAATAGTTCAGAATAAAATAAAATTAATATAAATTGAGTTGGAATTAATTTAAAATGGTTATAAGCTTAAGTAATTGTTATTTGCTTGAATAACATCAAATTTGCATAAAAAATTAGTCGTTTGGTCGTAAACGAAGGTAAATAAAATTGGTTTTTGAATCAGTTGGAATGGATTAAAATTTAATAAAATGGATTGCATATAAATGAAAGTGAATCATAAATGTGATGCAAATAAATAAATTTGAAAGTTTAATAAAGGTGAACTTATGTAAGTAAGGCATGTAAATCAACTTGAAGTTAAATAGAAGTAAATTTATGCAAGTGAAACACATAGGAACAAATTTGTAGTGAACTTGAGCTTGTTTGTGTAAATATGAAATGTATGAAATGAATTTGGTTGTAAATCATTTTGGAATTCAATAAAATGGTATATAGATCCATGGAAGGAATGAAATTAGTGATTGGAAACTAATAAGTTGTTGTAAATTATGTTTGGCATGTCTGAGTTAGGAAATTTATGTGTTTTGGCTAGTTAAAGTAATGAAATGTTATGGAAATTTCATGTTTATGAAGACTAATATGCTTTTTTATGTAAGTATAGGTAAAGGGAGCTTTAGGGATGGTTAATGGTTGCGTTATTGCATATAAAATAAGTCGCTCGCTTAACAAAGCTAATAAAACGTACGTCTACGCAATAAATTAAGAAATGATAATATATTGCTATATATTTTGTTTTCCAACCTTGTGGGTCAATGTATATATATTTAGCATATTTATGATATTGTAAAAGCCTCTCCGTACAAAAGAGACGCTGTCAAAAAATTTCGAAAATATTGGATGTTAGAATTTTTTTAGAAAATTTGAAAATTTTGAATAACTAGAGTTTATTTTTGGAACGATGTTAGAAACCAAAGTTTTGAGTTAGAAATGAAATCTAATGGCTTTGGATTAAACTAAAGGGTTTTGAGAAATGAATGTAAGTTTTAATTAAGTAGTTTTGGGTAAGTTAATGGATTTGGGAGCATTTTCCTACCTTAGCAATTTTCGGGGACGAAATTTTTATAAGTGGGGTGGAATGTAACGACTCGGAATTTTGGTCGTTAGTTTTTGAATAGTTAATTTATTTTAAATGTCGAATGTGGATTGTTAATTGATTTCGAATATGGAGATTTGGGTTGAATCGATAAAATGAGTTATAATTTCAAATATGGCAATTTAATCGGATTTGGGTGAATAGTGATTTAATATTTGAAATTGGGATAATTTGTGAATCTAGGGGTAAATAGATTTGAAAATGATTTCTAAAATATATTTTTAAATCTAGTTGGATTTGAGTTATAGTATTGCACTTTTGGATGGAATCAAAAGTCGATAAGTTAAATTTGAAAATTTTAAATTAATTTAATAATGGAATTTAACATATAGGAATAATGTAAATAATCATATTTTGATTTAAAATGAATAAGGATGATTTCTAATATGAATATAAATTCTATATGATTTATTATTCAGTTAGTAAAGTTTTAAAAGTAAAATTTTGAATGATTTCGACGATTTTGAAAATCGCTCGAATAAACCGACGAGGTAAAATAGCCTTCCGGGGCATTGTCTCGGAATTCGACGAAACTAGTTCTATTGGATCCGTAATAGTTTATTATTATCGATTTTCAAATTTTTTAGCGTTGGGAGCTACCGTTTATTCGCATGGGAGAGAAACGCGTTGAAATAAATATCGAAAATTTAATATTTTAAATCGATTTAAAAAAAGCTAACTTACACATACGATCAAATTAGCCTCCGAAACACGTTCCATTGTGTTCGGAACATTGGTAGAACATTATAAGCGCCTGGCGGTACGTTTCATTTGGAGTTCATTTGGAAAATGCTCGTTAAAAATTGAAGATAATATTAAAATAATAGAAATACGTATATATACATTCAAGCTATAGAAACCCTAGATCTATTTTTCACGGCCACCACGAAATATTTTTAATGGCCGAAATCTTATAAAATTCCTCCACCATTATCGCCTCATCCATCAACTTCTAGGTCACGACTTCAATTGAAAAGTCGTAGGGTAGTGCGAGCACTAGGCGATGTACGGTGGAGATCGTCGGCGAGTCGACATGGAGGCCATAAAGTGCTTAAGAAGGCGGTGCGTTTATGCGCAAATTCTAAGACGATGGTGGCGTTTGACGGCGCCATGCCTGGCACGAACGTCGAGGAAGGTGAGGCATTTCGTTTGGCGGCCTCTAATCGAGCTCCGGGTCGTCGAGGCGAAGGCGGCGAGGGGTTAAGGGTCGACGTCATTAGGTTTTGTTGTTTGTGTTCTCATGTGGAAGAAGAGGGTATCAGAGGCCTTGTTTTTCTTTTGCGTTTGAATGACAGATTTTGTTTTGGTAAAAAAAAAGAATTTGTTTTAAATTATATTCAAGCTTCATAAAAACATAACTTTTGCATGCATGGTCAGATTCTAATGAAACAGGAAACACCGGAGTCGCAGCAATGAGCTCTATGCGCTGCAGCAGATCTGGAGGCAATTTGAGCGAGTGGAAATTTTAGATTAAATCGAACGGGCTCGGTTTAATTTAAAATTTGAAACGCCGACACAAGGTGAGTTAATCTCACTCACATCTGGATTACTGGTTAATTTAGTTAGTTTAAATTTAAATTTTTGGCCGATTGATTGGATGTGATTATCATTATCAGTCTGGATGTGATATTATATAGTAGTGTACAAACATACATACATACATACATATATGTATGTATGTATGTATATACTGGAATGATTGATATTCCCGCATTATATAGCGGATGAGGCCCTGTGCGCCTCGCATAACAGCGGATGAGCCTTTATACCGCGATGTTTCCCTCGAAGTGGGATTTGGTATTTTTATTGTTGTGCTAATATCTGTGGATGTAGGAAAACAGGTTGGAGGGATCCAACTGGATTCCTCAAAATATTGAAATTATTTTCATAAACTACGATATATTATTTGATATCCTGTGATAGATTATATTGGAATTTATGTTATTCGATGCTATGGTTTGGATGAATATATTTTGGTATTTTGAAATACAAAGATATAATGAATTGGGTTCTTAAAGGAAACGAAAAGAGAAATTTTGGAAAAAAGAATGAAATTGATGTTTCAGATTTAAATAAGAATTTTAAATCATAATAAAGAGTGAATTTGGTATCAATGGATTTTGGAATTGATTTTAGATAAATCAAGAGATAAATTTTAAGGAAATTTAACTGAGGAAAATCGGTTTGAAATCGATTAAGTGTTTTGAAAACTGTGATTTAAAGGATGATGAGGAATGGAAATTTATAACTGGGTTTATAAATAAAGTGGAATATTTATCAGCGGATAAATTTGAAAATATAGATTTCCGGTGGGAATTTATAAGAAAGGTGCAATTCGTTTTGAAAATAAAAAGGTGATTTTATTTTTAAAGTTGGAAAGTGTATTTTCCTTGAAAACTAAATATATTTTCAAAGGAAAATTTCTAAGTATGAACTAGAGGTTTAAAGATGTTTTTAAAGAATGTTTTAGAAAATTTATTATTTAATTTTTTTAAAGGTGAAAAGTAAATATTTATTTAAGTTAATTATAGTAGTTAATTATTTTTGAAAGTAAATTAATGTTATGATTTTTAAAAGGAGATTTATGTACAAGTTGGAAGTTCTAAAGTTGTTTTAAAAGAATGTTTTAGAGAAATTTATTAGTTTTAATTGTTTTAGAATTTTAAAGTAAATATTACTCAAATTAATTATAGTAGTATTTTAAAGGTTAAATTAGTATTATGTTTTAAAAGATAATTAGTTAGTATTTATACTTTATACAATAGTTTTATTTTAAAAATAGTTTGTGGCTAAAGTTTTACTGGGGAAATTATTATAGATTTCATAACTATTGTTTTGAATAAAGGGTTTTAAATAGTTTTATTTCAAATGTTTTAAGTGTAGGTTTTTGGGGTAAAGTGATTTAAATTATTAAAATCTAATTTAATAAGACTTGGAGTTTTTAAGTGGAAATAAATAATTGGTTGAATTGATTGTTTATTTGATAGTTAAATAACCGACTATCAAATATGGAGCCAAATATAACTTTGGAAATATGTAGGAGAGGTATGAGAATTATATGGCACAGTTACTGTTCGAGATGCTATACTGTACGTACAAACTCGTTCGTTCTTCTAGGACGTTTATAAGGAAATCCGATCATGTTTTCTAAAAAACTGGGGTTGAGTTTACCGAAAAATAGCGAACGTTGTTTCAAGAGACCGGGATCGGATTTGTGATCCGAAAACCACTTCGATCCAACGAGTATGTTTTCATGATGAAGACAAGAGCTTGGAGTCGAAGATGGAGCAATAAAGTGCAAGGGCTAATCGCTACTAATCCTAAGGGTGATTCCAAAATGGATGTAGTAGGAGTAGTGCCTTCAGTTTAGTTCGGATCCGGAAGGGACTTATATGAATGAATGCTTTCAGAACATCGTCAAGAGGACAATAAGCATTTTAAGTGAGATGTGTTCTAAAAAGGTAACGCTTAGCCTCGAATCTCATCAACTGGGAATGACTGAAATCAGGGGATATGCAGCAAGGCTAAGTGGGTAGCACCCAATTAGGGTAAGGTCATCCCTGTCTAGAGGTCTCTTTTTTATTCGACTATGTGGATGGTTGCTGATCCCAACCGCGGGGTGATCTTATTCGGACTATCCAGTAAGGGGTAGCTTTGATCTTGTGCGGCAGGGGATCGGAAGGGATCCTCGATATGCTGATCTAGACCAGGTACCGTGACAGGTGGTAACCTAGTGCCTAGTCATTAGTTGTAAATCCATTCTCCCTATGTGCCCTTTACGGTTTTGATTGTAGAGCCTAGTATTGATGAAATTTAATGAATGTAACAATTTCGGCTATTTGAATAAGTATTTGTACTTAGGCACTATTATAATATCAGAGGATTTTGATAAGAAATATTTGGCTAACGTAAGGTAGAAACCCAACATGTTTATTTGTGGCATGGTCTTACGAGATACCTTTAATTTTCAAAGGATTTTGAAAACTTTAATAATAAAATTGAGTGTATTTTTCCCATGCTAGTTTTTCAGACTGACTCGGGTGTTATTTTATTATAATGCTCGGATCAGACCGAATATTATAAATACAAGATAGGATGAATGTGGAGATCGGGAGACGAGCTGGATGGCGAGACGTATCACACGTACTTAATGTGTATTCCACTGTGAAGTATAAGATGTGTATTCAGTTTGTGGGAACAAATTAATATAACTGTCCAGTATTTTGCTATTGATTGTGTTGTACTCTGATGGTGTAATGAATAAAACAGATATAGTTCTTTTTGTATAAAGATTAGTTATTATCTATTATATATTGCTCCGTTACGATTGTGAGATTCTGTTATTGTTTTAGTTCTTTATTTCTTCTATCTTCTTTCTTTTCCCTCAGCAATCTGTCTTTTTCGGTACTCGATCGATGGCATATTATATATTGGCGTATTTATGTCGATTTTTGGGGGTCGTGAATGGCAGGTCGTCACAGATACGAGGCACCATGCTTGTTTTTGATAAGTGCTTTATATTCTTCATTGATTGCATATTTCCAATTGTTATTTGTACCGTCTTCTTCAAAGCTACTTGGTTCTGTTTGATCTAATTGTGCATTGTGTACTTTAGGCTTGAAGGTTCCACTCTTTGATCTTGTGAACATGTGATGTCCTGTCTTTGCACGAGATGAGTCATGACTACTGTTGTCCTCATCAGTGTGTTGAGACTTGGAGGGGGATGAATCTCCTTTCTCTGGGTTGTTATCATCATTTTGGTATGTGTCATTAAAATTGTTGGAGACCTCCCGAGGGTCATGACCTGATCCAGTTCCTTCTCTGGATAAAGTGAGTTGTGGTTCCTTGCTTTTTCGCAACTCTTCATCAATAGGATCGGTGTCTTTGCCAAAAACAACAAGTATTGAGGGTATGAATGTATTGCCTTTATCATACACTTTCTTTATTGTTCTAGCACCTTTATCTGCAAATGGAAAAATACTTCCATTAAATACAATATGCCTTGAAATAAATATCCAACCATTACTTCTCAAACATCGGTATCCCTTTTGATTACCTGCATAACCTAGAAAAGTACATGTAGTTGACCTGAGACTTAATTTGTGATTATTGTAAGGTCTAAGACATGGAAAACATAGACATCCAAATGTCTTTAGATCATGATAGTCAAGTTTGACTCCAAATAGTGCTTCAATGGGGTTCATATGTTTGAGTATTTTTGTAGGAAGTGTGTTAATAGTATAAACTGCCGTGTTGAAGGCCTATGGCCAGAATTTCATGGGAAGGGAGGCTTGTGCTAACAATGTTAGCCCAATCTCTACTAAATGCATGTGCTTTCTTTCAACAAGCTCATTCTATTCTGATGTATAAGGACAGGTTGTTCTGTGGATTATACCTTTTTTCAGAAAGTATTATTTTAATGACTTATATTCTCCACCTCCATCCGTCTGCAATGTTTTGAGTTTACGGTGTTTGTTTCTCAGCTTGTGTTGTGAACTGTATAACTGCCTTATGTGCATCTGACTTTGATTTTAGGAAATATAACCAAGTATATCTAGAGTAGGCATCAATAAAAGATATATAGTACCTGAAACCATAGTCAGATCTTACTAGTGTTGGTCCTCATATGTCTGTGGCCACCAGTTCTAGTGGTTTACTAATAATAGTGTTAGAGTCAGCAAATGGCAATTTATGACTTTTGCCTAGTTGACAGCAAGTGCAGATATAAGGTAAAGATAGGTCAAAAGGAATATTATTACTATTCCTAAGAACTTGTTTTACAACATCTACAATAGCATGACCCATAGATCAAAAATTTCTTTGCCATTCTTTACACATGATTTAGAAATTTTATACCACATATTTCTAGTTTTGCTTTTTCATGTGTTTCCAAGGTTGAACTTGTATAGACCCCTGTCCAATTTACCCTATAGCAAATATATCCTGACTCGGTAAGTCTTTTACTACACAAAATTTAGGTTAAACCTAAAATACACATTGTTGTCATTAGAAAACTGAGATACACTCATTAAATTCCTTTTAATTTGAGGAACTCTTAACAAATTATTAAGGTAGAGATGTCTTTTACCTTGAATACTGCTAGTTCCAACATGTGTAATTTTTTTGGCTTCACCATTTCCCATATGTATAGTATGCATACCTGTATATTCCTTATTGCCAAAATTGAGAACTCGGAGATTATTTGTGAGATGATTGGTGTCATCTGAATCTAGATACCAATCTTCACTTGTGATGTACTCTGGTCTGGTAAGTCCTTCTGAATTAAAATGTTGCATTCTTGTGCCTTCTGTCTAATTGTTTGATCTTTGGTCCATATGTTCCATGTTTGCACTTGTGCCATAGTTTCTTTAATTTCCCTGACTTTGATGACTTGGGTAATACTCAGTATTGAGTCTAAAGTAGCACTGTCTTGCCGTGTGTCCAGGCTTTTCACAAATTTGACATTTTGGTCTGTTGTTGTTCCATCTATTATTTCTGCATCTTCCTCTCTAACAGGTACCACCTCTCTGATTGTATGATTCTCGTCTGATATTTGAATTTTCTTGTCTTTTTCTTTGAGTCTCATTTTTGAACTTGAAGCATAGTTTATTGACAGATCTGTATTACATTCTTTTCTTTGCTCTACCCTTCCTTCATGTGGTAGAAGAATTGAATGAACATACTGCATGTTGGGTAGATTTTGTTCAGATGAAATGATTGCAACAACTGATTCACATTCTGTAAAGACCATTTAGTATAGTGAGAATTTGCTCAGTCTCTGACACTGTATGACCAGCAGTGTCAAGAAGATCACAATATGATTTTATCTTGGTTAAGCACTCTCTCGTTGTCATATTGCCCTTCTTTAAGTTCTGTAGTTGACGCTTGTAATACATGATTCTTTCTGCTGATTGTGTGTTCAACAGTTGTATTGCAGTCCATATCTCATAGGAGGCCTTACATCCAACAATTTGTAACAAGTCTGAACTAATGGATGATAGCAGCCATGCTGCTAGTAGACTATCTTGTCTCTGGTAGTTGATGAACTCCTTATTAATGACTCTCTCCCCTTTGTTGTTTGTGATCATTCTTGCAGGTGCAGTAGCAGTGCCATACAGATAATCTTCTGGTCCATAACCTTTTATGCTGGTTTCGACTTGATATTTCCATAATATAAAGTTATTTTCATCCAATGCAGTGGTGATTAAATGATTCTTTGGTTTGATAATGTTGCAGGGATTCATTTCAGACTCCGGTGGTTCTTGATTTCTTGGTCTTGGCTCTTCCTGATTCTTGTTACCACTTGATGTTATAGATGAAACATCATCATCTTCGACCATGATGGATTAACAGGAAGTGTAGTTAAGATTCTTGATGGGACTCAATCACTATGCAGTCAGACTTGCAAATCTTGATGAAAGATTCTTGGCGAGGCACCTTTGGTGGGGTTTCTTGATAACTGATACGGTGAGAAAGATGATACTACAATCTCAGATGATGAGAATGAAAAATAACTGAGAGCAAGCGAAGGTGGTGGATGATGGTCTCGATATGACACCCCTTTTGGATGGCTCAATGACGCTGTCAATTACTCATTGATGAGATCACTGTCGTTTGATAGTTTTATGGCTCTGATACCATAAAAGTGTTTGCAGAAGATGTGCAAATTTTGCGCTACAAATTGTGTTTTATTCAAAAACAATACTCAATGAGTTTTACATGGTGGTACTTATGCAGTTTACATATACACCGAGTTATTTAGAACAATGATATTAGGTTGAATATCAGGCCTGACCTGTAACTGGTATTAGATATGGGATTATAATTATCATTGAGCCACTTTTATTTCTCTAACTTGTAATATTACACAACCTCTACACCCCTAACTGTATAAAAGGAATGATTGTTGTTTTGGCAAGGTACATTTACTTTCAAACCATAAGGTTTATGTTTTCTTATTTTTTACAAAACAAAACCCTTTAAAAAGTAAAAAAAATAAAAAGATCCAAATATATTGTTGATAACCTTTAAAAGCTGTTTTGAAGTTACAATATAACCACTCGCGATCTCTATGGCTCTAGAGCTTCCCCAGGACATCAAAATAAATGTTATGTTTAAATTAAGTATTACCCTTGTTCTAAAAAAACATAACCACTCATGAAGATAGTATCCACATCAGTCCCTCCAATCAAGTCCCCATGTAATATATTATCTTTGCCTAACTACGAAAGATGTTAAATATATTTATTTCCAAAAATAGATAATGTTTCAAAAGTGTGTGATGAACATAAATTGGAAAATATACAGAAAAGTAACATGTGTTGTTGGAAATAACTTGAATGTGTATTTCTTAATGCGCTGATACAAGCTAAAATGATATTCTTATGGGATGAGGGGAGAGGGAGGGATGTTAGACACTTTTATTTAGAAACAAAGCCCATTTGAAATGTCATTTATTTTGATTTTGATCCAGCTGACCGTTAAAGGAGTTTGCCTTATTATATATAAGCTTATGAATTTAAATATCGTGAAATCAAAATAATACGATTATTTTCTTTCCTCTTGTTGTCAATATATTTCTTCCATTTAATCCTTCTTCATTAGAAAAGAAAAAAGAAGAAAAATATTCTATTTAAGGCTAATATGTTTTCTTTCATTTCTTCTGAGAATATATTCCGCCATTTCCTCCTCTTATTGTCCATCATCACTATAATCTATGGATTCATCCTCATTTATAGATATACCATTCATGGATACACACGCATATATTTATCCTCAATTATAGACATATATTTTACATACACGCACATACATGTGTATATATACATGTAAATATATAACATTTTCAGCAATTAATTGTTAATTGTTTTCTATTGTATTCTTTAATATTTTTATTTTTTATTTCTTGTAATGCAAATAATTTTTTGTCCAATATATAAAAATATGGTTAATTTAAATGGATGTAAATCTTTTTTTTTTTCAAAATTACACAAATAAATGTTCGATTCCTAAATTGTTTTGTGGTTCTACTGGTTAGCACAATTAATGGCAAGTCCCCACATAAATATGCTTAGCTAGATTGCATAAACAAGAGATTACATATAAACAAACACATGAAAATGTAATATTCCTTCACAGTTGTGTAATTCACACCAATATAAGGCTTTAAAAGTCAGATTATCTATTAAAATTTGAGATTCAGGCCATTTCCTACTTTTTAATCATATAACTGTAGTGACATTTGTTTTAATTTGAACGGAAGCGAATTATTTGATCATGATCTAATATTGTCCATTTATATATCAATGAAACTTTTAAAAAATCAATTATGCAGTCTCACAGAAACATTAGCAGAAATAAAAGACACATAAGATTTAACGTGGTTTGGATATAAATATCCTATGTCCACGGAGACCCATCAACTTCTTTTATTCCACTGAAGATAAAGAGTACAAAAGAGAGAAAAGAATGGTGGATGCTCTCACATACTCACATACATATGAAGATAAAATTCCATAATTTAAATAGACTTCAAACTGAAGGGTTGCTTGAAGATTAAGAAAATTAATTTTCTGATTACTCGTATATCTTTCCAAACTGCATGATTTGATTTTTGTACAAATAGATGGTATAATCTTAATTTCCATATCTTTCCTTTCATTGATTGATACTCCATGCCTAATCATTTATTTCTACATATAATAAATGCATTGACTAATTAATTGATTGACTAATTAATTAGTTTTCTTCCAAAATATCGTCTCATATCTTTCCATACGCAAGCCAAATTAATTGATTAATCGAACTAATTAATCAATTTATTTCCTCCTTGAAAAATATTTGAATTATCCAAATTCAACACTCCACCTTGATTCAAATATAACAATCTCTCTTTATCACCTCATCATCAAACAATCAATATAGAAATTGTTGGGTCTAGCGTCCCATGGCGCTCAGATAACAGGAATCAAACTGATCAAGTTTGAGCAATGCTCAAACCTGTCCTTTGGAAGTGACTTTGTCATCATATCTGAAGGATTATCCAAAGTGCTCACCTTCAACAATTTGATATTGCTTCATTCTTCCTCAAGCATAAGAAAGAATTTTCTAACATCAATGTGCTTCGTCCGTGAACTATAAGCTTGATTCTCTACAAGATGAATCACACTCTGACCGTTTGAACATAGCTCTAATGTCCGCTAAACCGTTGAAAGATCATCCAACAACTAAGTAAGTATAATCCTTCCTTTGTTGCTTCCACAATTGATATCAACTCTGCTTCGGTGGTCGATAAAGCTACGATAGATTGCAGGTTTGATCTTCATGAAATCGAGCCTGTGTCAAGTGTAAAAACATAGCCCGACACTGAATTTTTAACATCTCTATCCCCAGCATAATCAGAATCATAGTATCCTCTAAGAAAGATGCCATCATCCACTCCACCATATAAAAAGCCCACCGAAGAAGTACCTCAAAAATATCGAATAATCCACTTCACTGCTTGCCAATGCTTTTTACCTGGGATGGACATATATTAACTCACAACACCCACTGCATGGGTCAAATTTGGTCTTGTGCACACCATCGCATACATAAGACTACCAACAACACTAGAATAAGGTATATCGGCCATATAACTTTTGTCTTCTTCCGTTGAGGGAGATAGGTCTTTTGACAACTTAAAATGAGAGTTAATGGAGTGCCAACCGATTTGGCTTTCTCCATTCCAAATCGAGGAGGTCCTTCTCGATGTACTATGCTTGAGTTAGACTTGATTCTCTTCGCTTCCTATCCCTGCTTATCTCCATACCCAATATTCTTTGTGCCTTTCCTAAATCCTTCATGTCAAACTTTCCACTGAGCTCCGCTTTCAACTCCTTGATTATGACCATACTCCGAGATGCAATCAGCATATCATCAACATATATATAACAACAAATAAATCATATCACTGTCACATCTCCTAAAATAAACACGCTGGTCTTTGAAACTTCTGGAGTATCCCTGTGAAAGCATAAACATATCAAACCTCTTATACCATAGTCTAGGAGACTACTTCAGTCCATATAGAGATTTTTTGAGTTTGCAGATATAATCTGGTCTGCTACTATCAATGAACCCTTGCGACTGGTTTAAATAAATCTCCCCATCCAAATCACCATGCAAGAATGCAGTTTTGATACCTAGTTGCTCTAATTTCATATCATAATGAGAAACTAATGCCAAAAGAATACGGACAGAAGTATGCCTAACCACTGGAGCAAAGATATCATGATACTATACCCCTTCTTCTGAACATACTCCTTTACAAGTAATCTTGCCTTATATCTAAGGTTACCATTTTCACCGTCTTTCACTTTATAGATCCACTTGCATCCAACAGCTCTCTTGTCGGTGGAAATAGGCACCCAATTTCAAGTATGATTTCACTGCAATGATTCAATCTCCTCTTCCATAGCAACTAACTAATTGGAACTGTTAACTGATGCCATAGCTTCTCTATAATCACAGGGCTCATCATGGACAACAGTCAAAGCATATATTGCCATATCATCGAAGATAATATCTTCGATGCTCAATCCAACAAACTCAACAAGCAATTAGGCTTTCTTCTTTGTCTGACAGGCCTAGGTTCTGAATGAGCTCTACCTTGAGTTTGATCCTCTGTATCAACATTGATATTACCCTCATCAACCACGGTGTCATCGGAAATACCATTTGAATGTCTATGGAAATAATCAACAGATGACTTGCTTTGTGTCTGGTATTCTTCACATGTGCTCTCATTGTCGTCCAATGAGGAAGGCTCCACCTTCAACATAGCCTTCTCATCAAAACTCACATGCCTACTCATAACGATCTTCTTGCTAATAGGACACCACAACCTATATCCCTTCACTCCTCTCCTATAACCTAGAAAGATACACTTGCGAGCTCTAGATTCCATCTTCCCTTTACTCTCATGCATATAAGTTGGGCAACCAGATACTCTGAAAAATGAATAGCTAACAGGCTCTCCTTTGCATACTTCTTCAGGGATCTTCATATCTATGGCGGTAGAAGGTATGCGGTTGTTGGGGAAAGCTGCCATAGATAAAGCTTCAGCCCAAAATCTCTTCTTCAATTTAGCAGTCAGTCTGACGCATCTTGTTCTCTCCAATAATGTCTGATTATCCTTTCTACAATTCCATTAGATCGAGGATCTCCTGGTGTAGTGTAATGCCTTCTAATGCCTTCAGAACCCACAATAATCGATGAATTCCCGTGATACAAATTCAAAGCTATTACCTGAATGGAGAACTTTCAATTTCTTCCCTGATTGCTTCTCAACCATAGATTTTCACTTTCGAAACTTGGCTAAGGTTTGACTCTTTGACTGAAGAAAGTATACTCATACTTGACGAGAGAAATCATCTATAAATGAAATGACATATCTGGCTTCACCTAAAGATTGACAAAGGAAGGGACCCCAGACATCTGTATGAACATACTTCAGGACAGCTTTTGTTTTATGCTCTCCCATACCAAAATAAATCTTCGTCTATTCTCCAAGAGCACACTCTTCACAAAAACCAAGTTCTAAATGATGAACACCATCAATCAATCCTCGTTTTCTCAACTCATGCATGTTGCGCTCACCGATGTGACCCATCCGTAAGCATCATAATCTAGAAGAATCTGAATCAACAGATGCAACAGAAGCTGATTCACTAACTACCGCCCTTTAATAGATAAAGATTTCATGCCCTCTTCAAATCAGGTACATGTCTAACATCAGTGATCGTATGAATTACACCGTCAAACATCCTAATCATCACGCTACCAACACCAACCATACGGCAAGAAACATCATTACCCATAAGAACCTCTTGTACATCAATTTCATGGTAAGTGGAAAAGCAGTTCCTATCAGGTGTCATATGATAGGATGCGCCAGAATCAATCAGGCATAAGTTGCTCTTTCCAGAAGAGACAAAAGCTATAAATACATCGGTGTCACTTTCTGTATTTGATTGCTCTGCTGTAGAAGCTAAGACTTGCTTTGGATCTTTTCTTTTACCTTCAAGCTTGGGACATTGTGCTATAAAGTGCCTTGGTTTCTTACAATAATGATAAGTCAATAATGATAAGTCAACTTCTTAGCCCCCTAGACTGAGACCACGAAGAATTCCGCCCTCCACCTTTCCTCGACCTGCTTTGGTCTCTTCCCCTCTGAACAGATAAGCCTTCGATATCACTATCCAAGCTAGTGCTCGCCAGTCTACCTCTTAAGACTTCATTATGAAGACCAGAATTTACATCAGACATGCTAATTTTACTGCAGCCATAAATCATGAATTAACAAAAACAGTATACTCCTTAGGCAAGGAACTTAAGAGGATCACAGCTTGAGTCTCATCGGTAATATCAACTTCCGTTGCCGTCAGGCTCATAATCAAAGTGGTTAAAGCATCTACATGCTGCATGAGATCAGCTCTAGGCTTCATTCTAAACGAATAGAGTTGTTGCTAAAGATAATCTGATTAGTGAGAGATTTTTCTTGATATGCATCTGATAATGCATGCCATAGTTTCTTCGTCGTCTTCTTCTGAAAGAATTCTCTAAGAACTTCATCTGAAAAACTCAATTGAATTGTTATGAGAGCTTCATCTTCCATCCCTTTCAAATCAGCTGCATCAATACCTTTCAATTTCTCAGGCGCAGAATCAACCTTATAAGTCTTCTCCTTCTTGAATACAGCATCCATCTTCATCTTTCAAGTACCAAAATCTTCCTTTCCGTCAAAACATGTTACTCCATAATTGATACTGGATCTACCAACAAACTTACTAGAAGTAGCCATCAATATCCAAACAGAAACAATAACACTAGCTCTGGTACCAAACTATAGTGAAATTTCTTTTAATTTGAGCGGAAGCGAATTATTTGATCGATATATAGTATTGTCTATTCAGATGTCAATGAAACTTAAAAAATCAATTATGCGGTCTCACAGAAACAATAGCAAAACTAAGAGATGCAGAAGATTTAACATGATTCGGTACGTCCACGGAAACCCAACAACTTCTTTTATTCCACTGAAGAAAAAAGTACAAAAAAAGAGAAACGAATAATGGTGGATGCTCTCACATGCTCTCACACACTCACATACAAACGAAGATAAAATTCCTTCATTTAAAAATACTTGATAATGAAAGGTTGCTTGGAGATTAAGAAATCAATTTCCTGATTGCCCAAATATCTTTTCAAATTGCATAATTTGATTTTAGTACAAATAGACAACCTAATCTTGGTTTTCATATCTTTCTTTTGATTAATTAATTCTCCATGCCTAATCACTTATTTCTTTATTGTTATCCCATTTTTTGGTGAAAACTGGAATATCAACAAACTGGCAAGGAATGATGGATGTCGGGATTGAAAATCGATTGGAAGCGAGGCAAGAGTTCGTTCGGTATTCGAACTCCACCAGGTTCATTCGGCATTCTCGGATCCGAAGGCTCATTCGGCATTCTCGAATATGAAGGGATCATTCGGCATTCTATAATCTCCATTCGGTAGTACCCTCACCGAACCACCACCTCTCCACGCCACTGCCGAATCACCCCTGCCTCCATTCCACTGCCGAATCACCCTTGTCTCCACTACCTACCGAACCAACCATACCGAACCAGCTGTCAGACTAACTACTGCCGAACCAACCTCCTCTACCTACCATACTACCGAACCAACCACCGGTCCAGCTCCATCTCCACGTTACCACCGGTCCAACCTACCACCGAACCCCTATCTCCACTACCTGCCGAATCACCCATGTTACCACTCACCGCCGAACCAAGACGCTGCCGAACGAGAATGCTGCAAGGCCAGATTGCATCAACCCAAGCCCACCAGCAGCTATATACATCCAAGACCTCCGCCCCCAGTCTCACTCTATAAATAGAGGGGCAGGGGTACAACAATGGCAGAGAAGTTTGAGAGCTCAAACCTGGAAGGAACTTTCAAACAACTTTCATACACTTGTACTACAAGCTTTGTACTCGTAATCGGATTGGAAAAGGAGAATAACATATAAAGTGGACGTAGGCACATTTTGGCCGAACCACTATAAATCTGTGTGTCTTTTACAGTTCAGTCCCTGCTTTTTACGTATTTGCATAAACCACCTAAATCATTACGAACAACATAAAATCAACTAAATCATACGACTTGGAGTTGTTTGCCCATCTTTTGTGCAAACGTATTTGGGTTATTTGCTGAGATCTGTGATTTGTGTTTGAATATCGCTGATTTATATTCATACACTGGTGCTTTCACGGTATTGAGTGTTTGTGACCATTTTTTACGCAAACATTTTGGTGCTTTCACTGAGAAGGACCAGCACCCGCTACATCGGATAGAAGTTTGGATTTGGAAGACAATGACTAGGCAAAACAGTAGAAGGCTAAGGGCTGAGAGAAGCCAACAAGGAGGAAGTCAACAAGCATCCTCCGGAGGTGAGGAAGGACCGGCTTCGATCTACATAACCCGGGATGAAATGGAAGCCATAACAAATTCACTGCAAGAGAGGTTGTTGAAAAGTCAACAGGAAATGATGCAAACTTTCTTGGAGCAAATGAGAGCTGCAGGAATGCAGAACTTAGGAACAGCTACAACGGCTGTGGATGCAGGACAAGAAGCTAAGGTTACGGAACCCAATGAAGGACAGGATACGGAGCCAGGTGGCAATCAACAAGGGCTTGGGGGCAGGCCCACAGGATTCAACACAGGAGAACCTTTGGAAGGAGTTCAACAGGCTAGAACCAACGTTGCTACTAACGAGCTACACGAAGAGTATGTACCGGAGTTCCCTCGGGGGCAACCCCCGACAGACAACGGTGGATTGGTAGATATAATCAGGAAGACTGTGCGAGGTGGTTTGACCAACGGAGACTTGGAAGGAGTAAACAGGAGTCCGTTCACTCGGGAAATAAGGATGGCTCAGAATCCACCTAAGTTCAAGCTACCTAGCGTGGAGGTATACAATGGCAAGGAAGACCCTATGGATCACTTGATGAGATACACCAGACACATAGAGGTGCTGGGGGCATCAGAGGAGGTGATGGCCCGATGCTTCCCTTTGTACTTGACGGACTTAGCTGCGATGTGGTTCAGGCAGCTGGAAGAAGGATCTATCAGGACTTGGAGGGAATTGGTGGAAAGGTTTTTGGGACAGTTTCGGGTTCATGTCAAGAGACCGAAGAACGTGATGACATTGACATCGGTAAGGCAAAGGATGGATGAATCGCTTAGAGCTTTTCTAACTCGATTCAGTGCCGCAGTTGCTTCGGTGGATCGGCCCGATCCATCGATGGTTTTAATGGCAGCAGTATCAGGAGTCAGGGAGAACTCGGATTTCAAGGTATCTCTGATACGAGATCCCCTACGGAATCTCGACGAATTCTTTCATGAGGCAGAAAGGTTCCTTCGACAAGAAGATGCGAGTACGGATTTAAAATTGAAAAAGGTTAATGCAGTTGAGGTGGGAGGACCATCCAGCAATGGTTCGGATAAAGACAAAGGAAAAAGAAAGTTGGACGGTGATTCTGGAAATGCTAGGAAGCAATGGAAGGATCCAAAGTTTTCCACATACACAGGATTGAACGAGACACTGGAGCGGATATACCTGGATACTCGAAATCGCCTTCACTACCGGAGGCCGGCTAGGAGAGAACCAACAGAACGGGAAAGGACATCGGGAAGGCACTGTCTCTTCCATGATTTGGATGGACACGACACCAACAGCTGCAGGCACTTAAAGGACATAATTGAGGAGCATGTGAGGAATGGACAGCTGCCACAATATGTTGGACCTCGGAATGCAACAACGAGGCAGGAGCAACCGCCGCCTGCCTCAAGCTACGATGGTGGGAGGCCCAGGAATGATGGTCGGTTGATCGTCCCTTGACCAGGTTAATATGAAATAAGCAGCAAACTATTGGCAAGCAACCAAGTCATTTACACATGTACGGGGACGGAGATGGCCCCTAGGCATGCTCTAAATGATAATAAGCTGCGATGCTATGGTTTGTGAAATTTATCTTTTGCTTTTGGATTGGACACTGCTTTTCTTTTTGGTTTTCGGTTTTGGAGCTTGGATTGAGCTCCTGGTTTTTCTCGCCTTTTGATTTGGATTTTCCTCTGGATGATTATTTTCAACTTTGGATGCTGATTTGGATTTCTAGTTTTCTGGTTTTGGATTTGGATTTTGAATTTGGATTCTGGATTTGGATCTTCGGATTTGGATTCTGGATTTGGATTTTGGATTTGGATTTGGATTTTGGATTGGATTTTGATTGGATTTTTATCTGATTTTTGATAAACGGTCGTCGGGTATGGATTATGCCTGGCAAGGGGTGAGTCGCTTTGCCCGAACGTGGTAAATTGACTCATTCAGGTCGTCGAGTATGGACTATGCTCGGCAAGGGTCCGGAGTGACCAGGATTCGGCCTAGGACTTAGGCCCTATATTATCAATTGTTATTTTCAGGTCGTCGAGTATGGACTATGCTCGGCAAGGGTCCGGAGAGACCAGGATTCGGTTTAGGACTTAAGCCATGGCATTGTACAGTGCTCAGGGACACTGGGCCAAGGTCGTCAAGTGTGGATTACGCTTGGCAAGAACTCGGAGAGGTTAGCTCAACGTCCAGGGACACTGGACCAAGATCGTCAAGTGTGAATTGCGCTTGGCAAGAACCCAGAGAGGTTAGCTCAACATCCAGGGACACTGGACCAAGGTCGTCATGTGTGGATTACACTCAACAAGAACACGAGGAGGCTAGCTTAACGTCTAGGGACACTGGATCACGACCGTCAGGTGTGGATTGCGCTTGGCAAGAGCCTGGAGAGGTTATGGATTTGGATATCGACCCAGAGAGGTCCTGGATTCGGTTATTGGCTATTGGATAAGGATGGTTTGGGGCTCGGTTGTCGAGTTCGGATGGACATGGAATTGGCTCAAGCTTTGGTTATTGGATTTGGAATTGGATATCGACTCGGAGCAGTCAAGGATGATCTACTCTGCCGATATGGCTATGGACCTTGGATATTGGATTCGGAACTATTCAAAACACGCCTTGTTATCACAAGGCATGTTTTGGGGGGCAAAGTGTTATCCCATTTTTTGATCAAAACTGGAATATCAACAAACTGGCAAGGAATGATGGATGTCGGGATTGAAAATCGATTGGAAGCGAGGCAAGAGTTCGTTCGGTATTCGAACTCCACCAGGTTCATTCGGCATTCTCGGATCCGAAGGCTCATTCGGCATTCTCGAATATGAAGGGATCATTCGGCATTCTATAAGCTCCATTCGGTAGTACCCTCACCGAACCACCACCTCTCCACGCCACTGCCGAATCACCCCTGTCTCCATTCCACTGCCGAATCACCCTTGTCTCCACTACCTACCGAACCAACCATACCGAACCAGCTGCCGGACTAACTACTGCCGAACCAACCTCCTCTACCTACCATACTACCGAACCAACCACCGGTCCAGCTCCATCTCCACGCTACCACCGGTCCAACCTACCACCGAACCCCTATCTCCACTACCTGCTGAATCACCCATGTTACCACTCACCGCCGAACCAAGACGCTGCCGAACCAGAATGCTGCAAGGCCAGATTGCATCAGCCCAAGCCCACCAGCAGCTATATACATCCAAGACCTCCGCCCCCAGCCTCACTCTATAAATAGAGGGGCAGGGGTACAACAATGGCAGAGAAGTTTGAGAGCTCAAACCTGGAAGGAACTTTCAAACAACTTTCATACACTTGTACTACAAGCTTTGTACTCGTAATCGGATTGGAAAAGGAGAATAACATATAAAGTGGACGTAGGCACATTTTGGCCGAACCACTATAAATCTGTGTGTCTTTTACAGTTCAGTCCCTGCTTTTTACGTATTTGCATAAACCACCTAAATCATTACAAACAACATAAAATCAACTAAATCATACGACTTGGAGTTGTTTGCCCATCTTTTGTGCAAACGTATTTGGGTTATTTGCTGAGATCTGTGATTTGTGTTTGAATATCGCTGATTTATATTCATACACTGGTGCTTTCACGGTATTGGGTGTTTGTGACCATTTTTTACGCAAACATTTATATAACAAATGCATTGACTAATTAATTGATTGGCTAAATTGATTAATTGAACTAATTAATTAATTCTTGATTACCCAAATATCTTTCCATATGCAAGCCAAATTAATTAATTGATTGAACTAATTAATTTATTTCTTTTCTCCTCAACAAATATTTGAATCGTTCAAACTTAACAATAATAACATATAGCTAGGTTTGTGTGTTTTTTTTAGCTAGCGAGCATTTCTATATTTCAAGAAAGCATTTTATAGCTCGTGATTTGAAGTAGAATATAGGAGGAAAAAGGAGTGAGGATAGAAAGGTGAGTCCATGATATCAGGAAGAGAAAAATATATGGCCAGGGAATTCCCAGTTGATTGGAACTTTGACATAGTGTCAGGCCCGGTTTCAGGGCAAGGCCTGTCAGGCGGCCGCCTAGGGCAACCCCCCAGGCGAGGGCAACATACTGGTGGTAGGTGGTGGGGAACAACATAACTGTGGCAATATTTTTAACTGTTAAATTGTATCTAGCATTTGTGAAGTATGTGCAGGTGCAATGGTAGTGAGTGTGCTTATCATGGCAGTGGTTTGGAGTTCAATCCTTGCCTTTGACAATTTTTTTTCCAAATTTACTGCTCCTTTGTACTTAGTGTTGCCTTGGGCAACCCAGGTGGTTGAGCCAGCACTGCATAGTGTGAGCTAAAACAGTGTAGCATACGAAGAAGAATTCCTACAGCATATTTAAATCTGCCCAAAAAATGGAGCTTACAAGAGAGGAGATAGATAAAGCTTGGATCAAGCTGATCGAGTCATATTCAGTTTAAGCCAAAACCTTAAAAGCAAACCGAACTTTATTCACCAAGAACAATGCTTCATTTTTTTAAACTTGGAAAACACAATGGCAACAGGTTACTAGTATATAAGAAGTAGATGATTTTTCGCAATGATAACATTGACCAAAAATTATGGAGGCTTGGATCAGCGGATGACTTTACTGTACCAGGAGTTTACCGTCCGGCCGGTTTCTCCTGGGTTTTCAAAAAAAAAAAAAACACAACATTGACCAAAATTATAAATGAAAACTATGTTATACAGTTATAACGGACGAAATATCTGATATAAACATCTGCATAATTCCACCGCAACACAAAACTTAAATCATCTTCTGAACATGTATAAAATTTCATGATAATAGGTATAAATATGATTATTTTATTTTATTACTTTGTTTCCTGCTCCAAGATTCTAGACATCGACCAGGCCATTTTTAGAGTCAAAAAGGGAACTAAGTATATAGTCAAGATACAGGTAAATATCCATTAATTTCCATATTCTAGAATGATCAACTGACAGTCATATGCACTCCTTGATCCACATTGAAAGAATGTGAACGCTGTTACAAAAGCTACTGCTTTTTAGCCTAAATAAGGGAAGAAGAAAAAATCAGATATGACAGAGTAGATCCGAGTTAATCCCTTGTAAATAGTCATGTGTCTATATATAACCGGCCAACTAAGAATCCTCAGATGATGTACCAGCAGTGCATCAGAGATGCAGTCATCGATTCTCTCAATAGACCACAATTAACGCAAGCAAACATATTAATGACGAGGGATGCATTTTAACTTTGCTACTAAACTTTTAAAAGTGTATATTCGAACATCCTTGACTAACTCCTGATCAAGCTCGATTAATTTCAATATGAACAAAAATTCAACCACGCTAATTGACTAGAATCGGACGATTACACAAAAAAATGAAATATTGACAGTAGATTAAACTAAAAAGGCAAAAAAAGAAAAGAAAATTAGGGAGAGGGAGAGGGACACTAAACAGTCCATGGTTATTGCTTCAGCAGCCCAATCGTGTACATACAGTGTTGTGTGTGCTCACTTAAAACACAAGCCATGGTTAATGCTACAACAGCCCAATTGTGCCATACAGTGTTGTGTATGCTCACTTAAAACACATATCATATGAATATTGGTGGCTTTTCGCCATATTCATTATGCAAAGACTACTAATTTATTTGCTAATTCAACTGTAAAACACCCTGAGGAACTCACTATACTAAGTTAATTACTTATTTCAGTTTTATAACTAGTTTATCAAAAGGCTGCAATAACACATACATGTCCCTAACACCATGTAAAAAGCATCCACAGTCATTACATTAACATTATATACATCTAGATCTATGTAAAATTGCACTTACTAACAAGATATGTACTGGCCAGTCCAAATGGTACCTTGAAGAATTATCATATCAAACATATGCTCACACCAAGAACAAAACATAGACATGGTTCATTTTTGCTGTAAAAAATCACTTGTATGTACAGACTCACAATAATTGAGTTTTGAGTTCAATATTAGACATCATCACATGGCCTTACAATAAATGAAGGGCAAAAACTGACCACACTTTAACAATCTACTACTACAAAGTTATATCCTCACAACACTCATCATGGATTTCATTGATATTATCAGCATGTCTTTTGGCAGGTATACTGAAATTTTATAAAGCTCCCCCACTATGATACGGTATGAAGAGTAAACTGACTTACATACGGAACTACTGTTCCAATGATTCATAATTGAGGTGGCAATAATTATTTGAATTATAAGTTAACATACCTATTTGAAGCAGTACAGAGAAGCATGTGGTCCAGCATGTGTAATATTGACAGCTCCAAATTACAGCTCTACTGTTATATGCTTTAGACGACAGCTTCTCGTGTTCGTATTAAAGATGATATGTACTATGGTATAATTCATGGTTGTAATCACCGATGAGCAAACTCATACATCTTGAATGTGATATGGTTGATGTAGAAGCTACAAAAACATAAATTCAGTGACTCAGATTGATGCAAAACTTTTGAAACCAATAACAACAGTTTTGGAGAAACAGTAGGAAAACTGTTGCCTTTGTTTAAACTCAAATGGCATTTTCCCGAAAGAATCAGCAATGTGTGTACATACATACACGTTGTTGTCAAAAATCTTACAATCCTACGATTTAAATCACGTTTCGCATCGGATCTCTACCTTCCAATTCGATTATTTCGATTTAAACTCATTTAAAAACGCAGTTGAGAAAAATTATTTAATACATACTTATACATTCAGTATGTTTATTTGAATCCACAATTCCAATTCTAGCGTTTTATAAAACAAATAAAAATGTAACAAGAGGAAAAAACTAATTTTTAAGTTTAGATGTGAAATTTCAAACATCATAATCAATTGCAAAATGTGTATAAACATTAAAATAAGGATCTTTTGTATCTACAATTTACAATTTAAATCCGGTTTCGATCTAAAATTTTGAACTTTACAATTTACGAATCTCATTTTAATAACCTTGCGTACACATGTATGCATAGCAGAAAATATATACATTTGGGATACTTGCTAAACAATCTAAAGTGAAGGGGTTCCTGTAATTTAGATTTAAGACGGATAAAGAATATTTATATTTATATTTCGCCTCCAAAATAAATATATACATTTATTCAGATAATTCAAGCTTAAATTACAGTTGGGATGAGAAAAAATGAACCACAAACAGGATTCCTTGCACTAATACAATGCAGAAAGTTAATATCATTGCACATAAAGTGTAGGTATAGTGTACTTAATAATAGACACTGTGGAAATAAACTGACCATCACATCACCCAGATGGATAATTCTACTACTACATAAGAATCTACATACCCAAAAATATACTACATACATCATACTAGTAACCATCCGAAGGTCATAAGCTATCCATTGAGCTCTAATCAATTAATTCAATAAATAAAAGGATATGGTTAGATGAGTGCACGAGGACAAGAAATCTCAACTCAACAGGTTTACGTACCATGATAGAAATTTATTCAAATAAAATCTATAACAGTTCTAATCACATCTCGGAAGGAGCGATCTACATTATAGTAGTAATTCATAATAATTCAGTCAAATCGATGCTATAATCTCAGCACATCTGGAACATAAAGACCCAGAAGTCACAAGAATCTTATATCAATACATCTCGTCATACACACAAACACACACATGACTTCAAAAATTAAAAGGAAGGTGGATCAGATGTTGATTTCGTTGTCGGGAAACTGGATGATAACTAGTCATATCCAATAGTCTATATTTTTGCAAAAAACCAAGTGCTGCTAACAAATAGTCTATTCATTTTATATATTTGCTAAATGTATGATTGGCATGCTGCTCCCAAAGTATAACGGCACGATCTTATAAACTTCGTACAGAGTTAATACTCAACTCAAAGAGGGCCCCAGTAATCGCTTGGGAATTATCAGATGAGAGGAAAAAAAAGTCTCAAAAATTCATATAGCATGTATTACTTCCATAATCCATATAATATAAATAATGGCAGTTAAATACAATCACATAATCAGGTGAATAAAATTTCAAACCATATCTTATTGAACACTTGCTAAACAATTTTTTTCTCAAATTACACATGCACATAGACATATACATATATATGTTGTATATGTATGTATGTACACACACTTGTGTGTGTATGTGCAGTGTGTTTTGTATATAAACACACATATATAAATACATATGTGTGTTTATGTACATATATGTGCATATACGTGTGTATGCATGTGTGTGTAATAGGGGTAGCAATTGAGTACACCCTTTATGTGACGCCTCTAAGCTACACCACACTATTTTATAGATTTTTACAATTCAACGTGTATATGTGTGCATGCACGTGTGTACACATATTGTATGGGTAACGATTGGCTACACCCTCTATGTTATGCTCCTATGCTACACCTCATTATTTTATAGATTTCACAACTGAAATGAAACAAAATTTTGTAGAAATGTTTTTGTACCATTCAAGATCATTTTCATCAAATTTGATATCATTTAAAGATTCTTAGTATATTTAAAATGTTAAATTGATTTCAGTCGTCGAATCAAAAAATTGATTTGATATAAACTTTTTGAAAATGTTAGAATGGTCCAACTAAAATAAAATCTTGTAAAGATGAACTTGAATATCTTTAATAATAGTTGTAATAGCTTTGCTGCCACACTTTTTTGGCATCAATGTGAACTACCAAAAACGTCCCTCTATATTATCAAGTCTTAATCACTTAAAAGTTGGATCTAATATTAAACTTCTTTTACAAATTCAAACGCCTCTAAAAGTAGAATCTAACAATTAAAAATGCTTTACAAATTCAAAATGCTTCTAAAAATAGGATCTAAAATTATACTTCCTTTATAAATTCAAAATACTTCTTCACAAATATACAAATCTTAATATCACTTGAAAATAATAAAAATATCATTTTTTGACTGATTTAAACATATACAATTTATAAAAAAAATAATTCACGCGCAGAGCGCGTACCGTAACACTCGTTATAAGAACCAATCTACAAAGTTTGGTATGATTTTGAATTATGCAACTCATAAAAACATTAAGATGTAGTGGAAGGGTGCATCATAAAGGGTGTTAGTGTATCATTACCACACACAAACACAGACACATGCGATGAGGAAGAATCCATTGCCCTTCATTTTTGGTCCCTTCATAGTTCTCTTACATCAGTTATTATATCCAATAAGAGTAGATAAATTTAATGACATTCTCCTGTATCTTTTATTACTTTTCTTCATCTTGCATCGACGTTAAATCTATCTGTTCTTTTGTTGAATCTAAGAATTGATGTAAAGGGGCTATGACCGTGGATCTCTTCTCTCTCCTTGTGTGTGTATGTGTGTTCAATAATAATTTTTAAAACAGACCTCTCAACTAACTTATTTGGAAAATAGATTTGTTTTAAAACTTCTTATGAAAATAGACATGTTTTTGTTTCAGACGAAATATACATACGCATTATATAAATGCCATGTGTAAATTTGTACGTGCACGTTTACAGAATGCACAAGAGACCTTTCTTTTTTGTTAATTTCAAAACCTACTTGCGTATTCTGAAAACGCACAAGTAGGTTTCGAGCATTAAAAAAGACAAAGACTTATTTCTTCCTTTATTTCACAACTTCATCACTTTCAATCAAAATTCTCAACTTTAAATCCCTAGTTTCAAACTCCTATTCCACTCAAACATCAAATTTACATATCTTTTCATCTCCAAACTCTAAATAAATGAAAGAATCTTCTACATCTTCTCAAGAGGTAAAACCTTAAATTTAAACTTTGATTTGCAATTTTAATTTTTATTATGTTTAGTGTTATTGCAGATGTACTATAATGATTGGAATTCTTGATATTATAATTTGGATTCCAATGTAGATCAGAGTATATGTGTATTGGAAATTTGTGTAATTACTGATTGGAATAAATTTTAGTGAATGGAGAATCTGAACTAATTGATGGAAGTATTCTTTATCGCCAAGATAAGCATAGAAATGAAAACCAATTACTCATGGAGGTATATTATTCCACAACTTTCAATTCATCATCGCACAAATATTAAAAATCAAATTTAAGTAATTTTATTCTATATTGAATTTAATTGAATAGGCAGTTTCCACGATTTCTACTATCGATCATTCAAGCAAGCTTACACTCATATTATAAAGACCGCCGACTTCAAGATAACTTAAGAACGGTGCATTTTCGAAAAATATTTCAAATCGGGTATCTTAGATTAGATCGTCATCTTATTACCACGCTGTGTAATAGATGGAAGTCAACGACAAATACATTTTATTTTAGAGTTGGGTAAATGACTATAACTTTATTTGATGTGGAGAAACTAATTGGTCTTGATGCTAATGGTTTTCCGGTATATTTCGATGACTCTAAAACAGAGTATATTCGGTTATGTCACGACTTATTAGGTGTAGTTCCTTCTCCAGATGAGATTAGATCCAAATGTAAGGTTATCATGAGTTGGTTTAGACAGGAATTCGGAGATCCCCTTCCCGCAGAAGTAACGGATATTGAAATGGAGCGGTAAACTCGTGTTGTAATCTTGTATTGTTTAGACTTTTTGCGGATTATTCGAAAGGACAATGTAATTTGAGGTATTTGCCACTTTTAAGGGATTTTCAGGATTGCGATCATTATCCTTGGGGTAGTGCGGTGCTTTCCTATTTATATAGGGAATTGTCATATGTTGAGCTATAAAGTCTAAATTATTATGTGGATGTATGTCGTTATTGCAGATATGTCTCGTTCTTAGTTTTTTTTTAATTATTTTATATTGCTTGATATTGTATTAAAAGGTTCAATCAAAATTTGCAGGTATGGTCAGTTGGGGAAAATTCCATCAGATAATCAGTTTAAGGGGATGAAAAACTCAATGCAGCGGAAAAACAATGAACTGGATCGTGATTGTAATGAGATGGAATAAACAGAGATAAACACCAGAACAGCAATGCAGAAAAAAATAACACAAGTATTTATAGTGGTTCTACTACTGCGAGATAATGTATGTTCACTTAGGAAGAGGTGATTTTATTAATCACTGAAAGATTAAAGTTACAAGATTGATTCACTTTTGGAGGCTATACATAAGAAGAATTAACAATACAGATAAAATTCTGCAGAATTTCAGCTCTCTAGGATGGATGTCATTGTTGTCCAGAAGTTCCACTATTTATAAAGTGAAGAAATGATGAGGGGCAGCTGCTATTTAGCAGTCCTAAGGTTTGGTTCGGCATGCATCCGGCTCGGCAAGATTTGGTTCGATAAAACACCGAGCGAAAAATTTGGACCGACATCTTCAGAATACCGAACGAACTGTTTTGTTCGGCAAATCATCGGCAAATCACTGAACGAAATATTTCGTTCTGCAAATCACCAAACAAAATATTTCATTCGACAAAGAAATTTTACCACTCCAAAGCTTCAAGTTCCGTGGCTTCCATTTCGTTCGGCAAAACTGAGCTAGGGTTGTCGCTTTACCAAACGAAATCATCACGTCCCCAACGTTGCTTCTTCTTCCTCCACGCGACATCAACACCGCCATCGATGGAATTGACCCTACCTTCTTGTTGCTTCTTCTTCCTCCACCGCGTCTCAGCTCCTTCATTGATGGAATCGAGGCAACAATTCCAAGATGGTCATGGACATACTTGACGATCAGACAACCAAATGTATCTGCCTAATTATAACCTTTCCTTTCTTATGGTTGTAGATAAGTGTAATTCATTCATTAAAGAAAGTACATTACCATAGTTATCGTAATGTCTCTTATAGGTAAGTGTAATTCATTCTTTAAAATGTTACATGACTTCAAAACTTCATCAAGGTCAAGCGGCTCTTTATGAACCACATGTAGGGCATAGTCAAATTGATCACCAAGGCTAAGGTTCGCAAACTGCCAATCTCCATACCTTTCGGATGGTCTAATAGCCCTGCGATTGATCCGGGTAGGTACTGCTTCGCCTAAACTTCTTTCAGCTCCACCTTGAATCAAACTTCCTCTAGATTCATGCACATCACCAGTACTACTAGAAAGTACATGTAGATTATACTGTGATGTTTCATCAACTGCGTTTTTCTTGACAGCATCAACAACAACTCTACTATTTGGTTGGAACATGAAAACTTCTTCTATCTCTTTAGGCCTATCAGAATCTTCCGATGTCGTAGGTAGCTTCTCCTTCGGATTGAACATAGCAGACTCATCAAAAAAAACATGTCTGGAATGAACAATCTTCCTATCAACAAGGTTCCAAATTCGATACCCTTTGATACCATCGGTGTATCCCATTAGTATGTCCTTGTATGTTCTAGCCTCTAACTTGTCATCACCTGTATGGTGAACGTACACAGGACAACCAAAAATTGAAAAGTAATCAAGATATACTGCTTTACCTCTCCACTTCTCCTCTGGAATCTTCCCATCTATGGCTGAGCACGGAATTCGATTTATGATATGCGCCGCAGTTGATAATGCATCAGTTCTAAAGCCTCTAGACAAGCCAGCTGTCAATCTCAAGCAATGAGCCTTCTCCAGCAGAGTCATGTTCATCCTTTCTGCATCTTCATTGCATTGCGGATCTCCGGGTGTAGTGAAATTTTTTTTGAACGCCATGTTGTCTATAAAAGTCGAGGAACTCCCTAGAGACAAATTCACTGCTATTATCAGATCTCAACACCTTCAACCTAGAACCAGATTGATTCTCAACAAGTGCTTTTTAGTCTTTGAACTTCTCAAAACTTTCTTATTTGGCATTCATCACATACACCCATACTTTTCGAGAAAAGTTGTCAATGAAAGAGATAAAATGCTTTGCTCCTCCAAGAGAAAGAGTAGCAACCGTCCCCAAACATCTGTGTGTACGTACTCAAGTACTTGCCTCGATCGATAGAGTCTAACTCCAAAACATACTTTAGTTTATTTGCCTAACACACATTTCTGGCATTGTTGAAGTTTTCTTCTTTGATCATCTTTCGTCTCCGAAGCAACTATAAGTCCTTCTTTGAAATATAACCCAACCTAAGATGCCAAACCTTTGTGACATCCAAAGCACGAGAACTATCTACTTCAATACACGACTCTTCAAGAACCATGGTCCCTTTCAGCAAATACAGATTTCGGAACACATCTCCTTTCATAAGAACTAGTGCACCTCTCGAAACCTTCATACTATCCTTCTCGATAGTTACCTTGCATCCTAAAGATGCCAATTGTCCTTAATAAATTAAGGACTTCCAAAGACCTGGAGCATACCGAACAGCTGTCAAAGTGCGTATCACTCCATCAAACATCATGATCCTCACTGCACCTTCATCCATTACTCTACAGTTAACATCATTACCCATAAAAATAAAACTTTCCTCTCGTCCAATGAAAGAACTGAAGTAGTTCTTATTTGGCATCATATGGAAAGACACCCCCAAGTCTAGCACCCAATGGTCTATGACATTTGATACTGGTGTAGACAACACGTCGTTAGATACAGACTTCTCCACTACAAATGATGAAGATCTGTCTTCTTCAAATATGTACAATCCTTTTTCCAATGACCAGGTATCAGATAAAGCAATTCCCGTCATTATACTTTCCTCTCCTGTCATTGCCGAGCTTCCTGAACTTGGAACGCCCTCTGGAGTGCCAATTCTTATCTTTTCTACCTCTTTTAACAAACAGGCCGTGACTACTACTTCCACTTCTACTTCCGTACTTATCTCCTTTATCTGATCTTTCAAGCCCTCGGATAGAAGGTCTGACTTCACATCTTCCATTGTCAATGTGTCTCTAGTGAAGATAAGGCTCTTAGCGAAACCTGTGTATCGCTTTGGAAGAAAACACAAAAGAATCATTGTCATTTGCTCCTCATCCATCTTTTATTCAACGGTCTTCATCTTCATCACGGGATCATCAAAGAAATTAAAATGTTCCTTCACTGAAGTACCATCTCTCATCCGCATAGTGAAAAATGTCTTTAGCAATATCAGACGGTTAGTCAGGGATTTCTTCAAGTAGAGATTTTCTTGCTTGGTCCAAATGCCCCTAGCAGTGGTCTCACTGCTAATCTCTGATATAACATTCTCTCTTATAGCTAGTTGTAAAGTAGTAAACGCTCATTTCTCCATCTCCTTCCTTTCCGCGACTGAGATGTCAACCGTCAACCTTCAGGAGCAAACACTACTGGATGGACTTCATTCTTCATTAGAACAACATGCATCCTCCATTGCCACTTCTTGAAGTCTTTATCCTCATTCCATTTCTCAACTGCCAACTGTGATCCTGATGCAATATACATCCCTCTAGTACATGGTCTTGTAACAACTGGAGTCCCTTCATTTCCTAACATGGCGTTTAACGCTTCTCAATCAACCTTGCAGCTCTGATACCAGAATGTTGGAGAAAATTCCTTCAGATGACCAATCTAGAAAATAAAAAAACTCAATGCAACGAAAAAACAACGAACTGGATCGTGATTGTAGTGAGACGGAACAAACGAAAATAAACACTAAAACAGACAGTCATAAATCAATGCAACGCAGAAAAAAATAACACCAGTATTTATAGTAGTTCCACTACCGCAAGGTAGTGTACGTCCACTTGGGGAGAGGAGATTTTATTAATCACTGAAAGATTAGAGTTACCAGATTGATTCACTTTTGAAGGCTATACATAAGAAGAATTAACAATACAGAAAAATTCTACAGAGTTTCAGCTCTCCAAGATGGCTGTCATTGTTGTTCAGAAGCTCTACTATTTATAGAGTGAAGGAATGAGGAGGGGTAGCTGCTATACAGCATCCCTGAGGTTTGGTTCGGCATGCATCTGATTTGGCAAGATTTTGTTCGGCAAAACACCGAGCGAAAAATTTGGACCAGCATCTCAAAAATACCGAACGAACTGTTTTGTTCGGCCAAATCACCAAACGAAATATTTCGTTAGGTAAATCACTGAACGAAATATTTCGTTCGGCAAAGAAATATCACCGCTCGAATGCTTCAAGTTCTGTGACTTCCATTTCATTCGGCAAAACTGAGCTACGGTTGTGGCTTTACCAAACAAAATCATCACGTCCCCAGTGTTGCTTCTTCTTCCTCCACGCGACATCAACACCGCTGCCGATGGAATCGACCCCACCTTCTCGTTGCTTCTTCTTCCTCCACCGCGTCATCAGCTCCGCCATTGATGGAATTGAGGTAACCATTACAACATGGCCATGGACATACTTAACGATCAAACGACCAAATGTATCAATCCTGCTAATTTGGACCCTTTCCTTCCTTATGGTTGTAGATAAATGTAATTCATTCATTGAAGAAAGTACATTACCATGATTATCGTAATGTCTTGTAGGTAAGTGTAATTCATTCTTTAAAATGTCTCTTGTGAATGGAATACTGTAAAACATCGACGTGAGACTCCTAAAAATGTTCAATGTTGTCGTAATGAACTAGACTTACTACCATCTAAAAGGGTGACTTCGGATCTGTATGCCTTAACTCTTAGAACAACGAGATATTTGTTTGATCACTATAGAGATTTGTTGTGTAAGACTAGGTTGATTTTTTTTTGTGTTTTGAAAATTATTGTTTGAATCTGAGTTAGATATCTTTTTCAATATATTCCCAATCCGTTCCAATTAATGAAACTCCTGGACAATGAAGAGAGTTGATAAATGGAACTTTACACTTATGGAATAAGAGACTTGAAAACATAGGTGTTGATCTAAAATTTTCAACTTCCGTGGGTGAATATGAGTATTGGTATTGGCAATAACTCATCATTTTTTATTGAAACAATCTTCAAGACGCCTAGTTGCCTACATTCCTCAAGCACCATTAGAGCGGCGTGATGTGGTTAGCGGGATTTATAATGCTATGGAGATGATGGATGATATTGAACTCAATCGTTTTAAGCCCGATAAGGTTAAAACGAAATGCTTCGGACTCAAAAATTTACTCAAAATAATTTTAGATAAAAACAAGTTACATAAACCTTCCGCACATCATGTTGAAGAACCTCCTTCTGCACATTTGAAAGCTAATGTCGAACTACCGTTCGTGAATGAACAACAATGGCCACAATGGAAAGATAATGTCGAACCTCCATCATGCATGGACAACAATGAACTAAAATACAAATAATTTGAAACATCAAAAGTTCGCTAAAAATAAAATAAAAAATGTGCCTTCAATATCTTCAATTGATCAAAAGATGATATTATTAATTTGATCTATTATTTAGAGTTTGGAGATAAAAAGATACATAAGTGGAAGAGTGGTTTGAAATCAGGTATTTAAAGTTGGGAATTTTGATTGGAAGTGGTGAAGTTGAGAAATGGAGAAAGAAACATGTTGTCTGTTTTCATGTCTGAAATCTACTTGCGCATTATGCAAATTCACATGGACAAAAATACAAATGCGCATTTACAGAATGTGCATGTACATTTTGACTAAAACAAAAACAAAACAAAAAAAAACAAAAAATCTATTTTCATAATAAATTTCAAGCCCACTCTATTTCTCAAATAAGTTATTTTGAGAGGCCTAATTCAAGATTTTGTCCAATTATATAACTAAAAACGTACTGCATTTAGGCAGAATCCTAATGACAGCAGTGCATTTTACCAATAAATTTTAGGTCGTCTGTATATTGTAGTTTTTCGTAGTTTCATCCACTTCAGGGTATTGTAGAGATATCAACACCGGTCGGAAAGACGATTTCTTGAGAATTTTCGTATTTACCCAGAAACTTTTTTGTGGTTTACTATTTGTCTTCTACCGATGATAGATTCAGTTTGCAAGATGAATACTCATCATCGTGGCCGTCAACCTGAAAAAATCATACGGATAAGAAAACAATTGTTAGTGAAACAATGTTTGATTTGAGATGGATGAAAACAAGGAGCTAAAATGTTGGGTAATGATAAATAGTACAAGAACCAAAATTTTAAGAATATAATGAATCTAAAACGGTAACAATGATTACCTTTTATTGCAGCAACTATCACCTTTAGCCTGAAAATTTCATTGAGAGCACCCTGCCTAAGAACAACAGAGGGGAAATTTTTTGATAGATATGTAACTGCATAACTTAATCTATGACCTGAACCAAAACATTCCGTTACAATATGGAAAACTAGAAAGCTGAGAGGCAAAATATCAACTCTTCACAGAATAATATCAACATATATGAAATATAAGAGTATTGTGAAGATCAATATATATTTATAAAAATTCCTCAAAATGACTAGTTGACATGTATACAGCTTAAACTCAAGAAGACTCGAATTCGTAATAAACCAATCTAAACCAATCTATATCCACAAAATGTTCTCTTCTACATTCCCTTACAATTACTGGCACACTGGTAGGCGGCAGCTGAAAGAGAAAAGTAGAATAAGTTCCTCCATCAATACAACAACGAAATATTCAAATATATTTATAAAATTGGATAATGAATAAGTATCAGCATTAGTAGAATGCATCTGTTTGGTTATGTCAATTGTTGGCACCACGCATAAACTGGCAATCAAGTAATATAAATTGTTAATTTTGCAACAACATAAAACAAATACTTGCAAAAATAGAATGCCGCTTTAGACCAGATATCCATTATTTTGTTTCTCAAATAGAAGAAACAGTGGAAATTTTTAAGAAATGGCATATGTTGGCCTGAGAATACATGTAGAAAATTGCATGTAGACTATACTAATAGAATGAATCAGTTAAACCAACTGATCTAATATTATTTTCCTTCACTTTACAGTTCGGATCATATAGAAGCCCAAAGCCCAATATTCACTTATTCTTGTAACTGTTTAAATCATCTTATATGAAGAGATGTATACGATGTAAAAGAATTCATTCTTTTGCAAACTAATGAAATACAACTTCTCATCTTTTTCATATATCTGAAAAAAACTCTTATATGGTATCGAAGCCATAGCCTAACGACATCATAGGCCTGAAAACAACCATCACTGCGACAACTCCATCAGAAAAACTTCATCACTTGGAGTTTTCGACAGTTTGTTCTCTTCAGAAATTCATTTCATCATCAGAGAAGGTCTTACCCTCTGTTCACTTGCCGTTGTGATCAAGAATCTGGTTCTTGATCAGTTTTCTTGAAGTGTGCCTTGCCAAAGTACTCGGTCGGCATCGCTCATAATTCTGAACTTTGGATGCCCACTGCTACACCGTCAGAAAAGAGTTCTTGAACTGCTTTTCATCATCCGGTCATCTCTGACTTGGCTGCAAATTGAAATCCAGTTCGCTACTACATTTCAACCTGCCTCGCCAAACATCACTATTCAGTTTTTCTTTTAACTCAAAGATTTCATCATGACTAAAGATGATGAGGCCTCATCCACAACATCACCCACTGAAACCACCACCCTCATTCCCATAAAACTCAAAAGTCAGATTGCCTCCATACAACTTGATGAAAACAACTTCTTACTGTGCAAATACCAAGTTGAAACTGCCATTAGATGATATGGTCTTGAGGATTTCATTAAAGGAGCTGCTGCAATTCAGCCCAAAATGACTGCAGATAAAGAAGGAAAACTTGTAAGCAATCAAGATCACATAATGTATCAAAGGCAAGATAGTTTACTAACTTCTTGGCTTCTTTCATATACAAGTGTAAGTCACTTATCTCAAATAGTTGGATGCAATTAATTTTTCGAAATATAGAGTACTGTAGAACGAATTTTCAACTCTCAGTCACCTGCAAGGTTAATGCATTATAAAAGACAACTGCGGAATCTCAAAAAAGAATATATGTTAATGAAAGAGTATCTAACGAAGATTAAAACATATTGTGATTTGTTAAAACTACATCAAATGACTACACAGTGAACTATGCATCTAACTTCAAAGGCAAGATTCAAGAAAGGTCTTCATACAACAAAACATCAGACAAGAATCACAAAACCAAAGGGGAGGTTCAACTCAAAGAGGAAGAGGTGGAAGGTGGAACAACAATAACAAGGTCAAATGTCATATATGTGAAAAGATTGGTCTTATTGCAACCAATTGCTATTTTAGTTTCAACCAAGAATTCAGTAGAAATAAGAAAAATCAAAACATACAGAGGAATTACAACCCAAATGTCAATGTTGCTCAACTAAACCAGCAAGCAAAGAACCAATCTGAAAAATTCAAGAAATCAGCAAGCAAGTTCAGATAAGCTCATCAGACCAGTGGATATATTAGTGAGGAATGGTACCCAGATTTAGGAGCAGAATTTAAGCCATTAAAAGAGTATTTTCAAAATAAGGGGATTATTCATAGAGTTACATGTCCTCGCACTTATGAACAAAATGGTCTAATAAAAAGAAAATATAGACATATAGTAGAAACTAGATTAACTCTATTAGCTCAAGGCACTTTGCCCATGAAGTTTTGGCCTGATGCTTTTGATACATCAGTTTAGGTAATAAATAAATTGTCTGCCAAGGTTTTGAAAGGGAAAAGCCCAACAGAAGTACTGTTTGATGTAAAACCTGATTACACTATACAAAAAACTTCTTGTTGTCTATGTTTTCCTTAACTTAAACCATACAATTCACATAATCTAAGTCTTAGATCTGCTCCTCGTACATTTTTGGGTTAGGTTAATAACCAAAAAGGGTACAAATGTCTTAGTAATGATGAGAGAATTTATGTTTCCAAACATGTTATATTTAATGAAAATATTTTTCCTTATGCAGAGAAAAGAATAAAGACCTCACAAAAAATATATAATGCTGAAGTATCCATACCACCAATATTACCTTCTCTGATTGGAATACTGGGCAGAATCATGAAGGTGCTCCAGATGATCCAGGATGACAACACATTTTATCTGAAAGCAGATCAGGTCGCAATGCAATTGGTTCATCTGGCAACTTCAATCAACCACCTCTAGATAATTCCAACCCAGATGAAGGTCCAGAACATGATGAAAGAAATACATCTAATTCTCAACAGTTAAGTGAAACTGCAGGCAGTCATGAAACACCTGCAAAAAAAGAACGTTACATGATAACTGTTTGCATCAAAAATGGACACAACACTTTTTAGAAGTTTTTGGAGAGATAAAAGTGAGGAATATAAATATAAAAAGTAGATTATCTAACAAAAACTCCAATATCTGATAAGTAAATGCAAAGACGCAAGCGATTTAGAGTGGTTCGGCGTGTTGCCTACGTCCACTATGAAGTTTTTATGACTTTATTGATTCTCTTTCAACGATTACACTTGATTACAGCAAACAACAGCGGATTACAACTTGAAATTCGAGTACAACAGCAAGATTAGGATGCAAAACTCGATCCGGCAGAGCCTGGACGCTTGAGAATCAAAAAGATCCCTTTTCTGTAGGCTTTGTGACACCATTTATAAGCGTAGGAGGCTGATATCTCGCTCAAATCTTGAGAGACTTCTTCTGGCACGTGGATGGGCCCACGATATCGATCCCGGAAAGTTTCGACTCGATCTGTGATCGATACGAACTCAATTCGTATCGATCAAGATGATGTCCAATGGAGTCGAAACTTGATGAGAACATTCTTTGGCTTGTACGTAATCTTCTGTGAAAATTTTGTAGCATTTGGATCGGTGGATCTCGAGTTATGGTCGATACGAAATGAAGTGCTTCGGTTGGCTGTCCAGTCGAATCCATGGTTTCGAATCAATTCGCTTCGAATCGATCGTACATGTGATAACGCGGTGACATGGGGCGCATTCCTCGCATCAATCCACCTTTCGCTCCGAGTTGACCGAGTCGTTCCCCTGAACTTCGCCTCGTTTGTATCGATGACCATTGAGTGCATCGAATCGATGGAGATACTTTAGTTCATATCGATGGAGGTAGTCTTATTCGCATCCATCGAGCCAGTCCTTGCTCGTATCCATCAAGGTTCGTATCGATCGGGGTTACTGCAACTCGATGGATACGAGCAAGCGGTATCATGATGGATTCGAATAAGCGGCAATGCTGCTTGGCTCAAAGGACATGAATAGTGATTATTCAATGGATACGAAGTATGACTATCTGATGGATACGAACTAATGAATTCCGATGGATACGAATATGACTCTCCAACCGAAGGATACGAAGTAGGTGATAATCGATCGACACGAAGTGAGGTCGTCTGGTGGGTATGAGACTAATCAATGCGAAGCTCATGGATACGAATATGTGGCCGTTCTGATCGATGCGAAGACGATGGATTCGAATTAAGGTATACCGATGGATGCGAAGTGGTGTCGTCTGATCGATGCGAACGTCATCGATTCGAACTGGTGTTGACTGATGGATGCAAAAACAGGATCTCCCCCAACTTGCATCGATCATAACTAGAGCATATGGACTCGGATTGACCTGAAATTTGAAACGCTGGATTTATGGCTTTGCTTGTCATGACTTGTCAATTGTAGCCTGATCCGGACTTGGACAAAATTCATCGATATCCATAGCGAACCAGTGCGTACTCGATATCTGGGACGAACGATACATGATTCCTAATCAGTCGCTTGATATGTCGGCCTTGCCAAAAGGCGGGATAATATTTGCTCCCCAAATTACGTCTTGTGGAAGCATGACGTGCTTTGAAAAGCTGTAGTATTCACTCTGAGCAGTTATCGCTTTTCCGTCGAAGGCTGTAACCTTGCGTTGATGTAACTGATTGTTGCATGATAGCTATTAGCTGTTTGTCACCGTAATTGTTATTGGATAGATATCCAATTCCCGTGAATGCTGAAAATCGAATATTAGTTCGACATATATGTATATATGTTAACCTGATTCTCGTAAACGTTGTTCGTTCACGAATCGTTGTCAGTTTTCTTGTGTCGAATTCCGCATCGATCCTCTCTTGAACCGATATGAAACTCGAGTTGTAACAACACTTGACGGTTGATTTTGGATGCTCCTTCATATCGATCCTCTCCTGAATCGATATAGAAGTTTGAAAGGTTGCTCTCGTATTGACGGACTTTGCATTGATGGATGCGACATGGATATTTCGCATCGATGTGCATGAGTTCCGATGGATATGAAATTAGCGTTCGTATCAATGGTACCGATGGATTCGAACAGAATAGTTCGCAACGATGGACCGTGGATAGAGCTGTGAAACTCATCGATACGAATAAAGATTACGGATTGATGGAACTCACTTGCCTCCAGAGCTATCCTCATTGTGTACTTCGCATCGATGGATCCACTGACCGTTTCGAATCGATGGGAGCATGGGTGGATGGATTCGAACTGGCCGTTCGACTCGATGTGAAGGTTGACCTGCAATGACCGGTCGCATTTGACTGGGAGGCGAATCGTTTTTCCTTCACACTTCGGTCCATATAAATACCAAGGGCTCGATCATTTCTCACTTTTTACTTTTTACTGTTGCCTTCCTTATTTCCTGCGTTCGCATCGATCCATAAGCTTGAGAAAAGAGGAACTGCGCTTTGCCTTCGAATCGATTAAATACAATCTTTTAATTCTTGGAATTCCAATTTCAATTTAGGTACTTAATCGATTACGACTAAATCCAAGCGACGAAATTCGAATCTCAGATCCATCCCACCCTTGCTGATTACCAATTCCGGCAACGCCAAGGCCAGATCTGGGCCAAATCTTGGTCGAGGGTGGCCATGGCGGTGCTCAGATGGGATTGGAGAAGGAATTGAGGGACACAGGCCTCGTGGAAGGGTTGTTCGGCTTTGATTTCGTATCGATGAAAACTTAAAGGAACTTGCTTTCGCCTCGAGGACTTCGTATCGATCCTCTACCTTCGACTTTGCTTCGATTATTAGCCCATGGTTCTCGCGTTTATCATTTCGGATCGATACCGATACAAAGTATAGTTGTGATGGACACGAATTCCACTATAGTCTGATCGATGCGAAGTCAATGCGGAAGGCGTGATTTGGATCGATATGAAGATGACGTCCATTGGTCGATACGAAGTCATCGCGAACTGATCGATATGAAACCATCGGGTTCGATCGATACAAAGATGGCGTTCACAGATCGATACGTAACCATTGAGTATCGATCGATACGAATGAGACTTTAGGTGGCCAATCTGAACTTGCATTTTGATGGATACGAACTTCAACCGAACATATGACTCCGACGAGCTTCATTCCTGCATATCTGAACTTGATTGATGAACTGCATATTTGACCGCCTTTCGAAGCTCGTCGATGAAATTGTAACTCAACAAAATCTTAACAAACTGTAACTTGGATCGGTCCATAAAGTCTGGATGGCACGGTTGTGATGGTCAGCGATGATGGTCACCCCAGTCTGAATTTCGGAGTCTCGTCATTTGGGCATCTTTTCTAACTCTGCATACTTTTTTAAGCAACATGTAGCATTGTACTGCACGACACATTCATACACTTTACACTGGAGGACGCACGGGCTCATTATCGTCTAACGATGGTTTTTCATGGGTTAGTTAGCTATGAAAACTTCAAGCTCGTAGCCACCAGAAACTCAGACTTTAAGTCCTCCAGCCATCGATATACCGGCTATTGAGGCCGAAGTCACTGATCCTGCCCCGGACGTAGTACCTGGGGCATCTTTCATTTTCAACCCGGCAGATTCTGTTCCATCCAATGTATCTGAAGATATGTTAGGTAGAATATGCTTAAGACATGGTCTGTCGATGGATGATGTACTATTACCGGGCCCTAACGATAGATCGCACTGCCCTCCGGAAGGGTATACTGCATTTCAACCGTTATGCGTGCACGACCGGGACACTCTCTCCGTTTAATCAATATTTTCGAGAAGTGTTGTCTTTCATTGGAATCGCTCCATCTCAGTTGCATCCAAACGGATACGCCTTGCTAAACAGCATGTTCATCGTATTTATGGAGCATCTCTATCGGCCACCGCTCCCGAATGAGATCAGATATTTATTCAACTTCAAAAGTCGGACAGATAGCCCATCCTTTACGTTCCTGGAGGCAGTAAGAAATTGCCAAATAGTTACGGGATCTTGGACTAGGCTGAGCTACTTCAAGACAGAGTGGTTCTATGTCAGATGCCCTCCGGGATTTGCCAGTCGATGGCTATTCAGACGTGAGTATTGCTACCTTCTCGAATAGCTGACAAGATAGTCATGGCTGAAGTCAAAGTCATATCTTTTTTTTTCTTTACAGCGATAATCCAGCGACCTGAAGGCACTTATTACAAGGAGATAGTTCGGGTTCTTCAGGAAGTCCCAAGTGAAGAAAGACATATTGACTTAGTTCTGACAGACAGAAATTTGAGAATTCTCGGGTTAATTGAGCGGAGACAAAATATAAGGCCTGAGGGGACGCTAAGGGCCAGCACAAAGAAACAGGTTAAGCACAAGACGTCCATAGTTGTCATAACTGACAAAACCGATTCTGAGAGAACTCATACTGATGACGAACCTCTAGCTGGGCCTTCGGATTTAGTCATGGATTCTGAAGAGAAGAGAAAAGGCAAGGCGTCTTCTTTTAAATCTCCTAGATTCAAGAGATGGAAATCTGTGATCGTGTCTCGGGCCGCTTCTGGAGTTATAATTTCAGAGGCTTCTTCCCCGCGAGCGGAAAATCTCTTCGAAGGGCTCGCCGATCTCCCAATTCCGGGCGATGTGTCCTTTCAACATGATGCCGGATTGGACGAACTTCATCATGCCTTAGATTTAAACGAGTCTCTTCCCACTAGCATGGTCGACACTTCCGGTTGGTCGAAGGTTGCACACATATATACACTTCACGACACTACACGATTTACGACCGAAGGCTGTCCACTATTGAAATATTATTAAGTCTAGTCTTGTTTTACTTTACAGACACGATGGTTGGTCACGGCTCCATGCTTGACAGTTTACGCAACACTCGCTGAACCTCGTCATATTATGCGCCGTGCAGGAGAGAGGGCGACAGGGATTACGAGCAGGGACATTCTAGTCAAGAACGTTACGATAGAGATAGGGGTTATGTACGCCGATCTCGATCTCGCTCGCCCCCTCTCAGAGTTCCTGCACCGCCCCCAGTTCATGTTTCACGGCCTCCCAAAACTTCACGGCACAAGCCGTCGTCTCACGCTCCAAGGTCCAACTCTCATCGCAAAACTGATATAGTGGACCCCTCAACCACTGAACAGGCCATTACCGAGCCTACCAGGGAAGGAGCAGTCAAGTTTGCTCAACTGAAAAAGGATTTTTTCGATATCTGCTTTGATGGCTACATCTTTCATCCGCGCTTGAAGAGAATTCCGACGTCGACTGAACACACAGTGCATGATTACGTTGCGGATATATTCTTTCAGTATATGGAGTGGTCGAAGGCTGCGCAAAAGCGTCGAAGGTGGCATTTGAGCGGGTAGCTATCATCGAGAAGTTGGAGAAAGAGCTTTCTCATGAAGACCGGATTATCCAAGTACTCAATAACGAGGCTGAGTCTTCTCGCAAATCTAAGATAGCAGCTCTTAAGAAGGCCGACGATACCCACTCGGCCATGGATAGGATGAAACGGAAACACTACGTCACAGTGGAAGACATGAGCCACAAGAACACCATCGTTACTGCTGAGCGGGACGCAGCCCTCAGAGAGCTCAATGAGCTTAAGTCTAAGTTCTCTGAAATCATAAAGGAAAAAGATGCTGCTAATGTTTCCGCACAAGAAGCATGCAATTAAGCGGTGGCGCTTCGGAGGGAGAGAGATGCGGCCATGGAAAAAGTCCGTAAGGTTGAGGCTGAAGTTGATGAAAAGGTTCGGCTGGCGGAAACCAGGCTTGAGGCGGACATAGAGGAGCTTCTCGTCAATTATAACGCCAATGTATTGAGACATAGGAATTTGGCTTGGATCGACGATTACTCCACACATTCATACAATGCCTGGAATCTGCTGGTTGAAAAAGAGAAGGCGGTGCAGTTGGATGGAGCTTTTGATGAATTTGAGCTGGAGAATCGTATATTAAGCGAAGATGAAAAGAAGGTTCTTCATGATTCTATGATTTATCACGCAAGAGAAAGAGACTGCGCATCCAGCACCTAGAAATTGGCAAAGGCTCAGGCGTTGCACATCAAGTTACAAGTTCTGAAATGATTACTTCATCTGGATCCGAGCCGATCCCTGTGATCCAGCTGCAGCCCGTCCCAGCCTACGACCCGAAACAACCACATTTATCTCCTATAAGGGAACACTCTTCTGAAGCTGTTCAACCAACCATGAGTCGAGTTGAGAAAGGCACTCTGCACAAATCTCGTGTGTGTCTGAAACGAAGTACTTGCATTGAAGTGTGTACTAACAACTTTTTCTTTTGCCTTGTCCAGTGACTAAAGTTACATCAGCGGCGCCTCCTGCGACTCAGGAATCACATCAAATGCAGGAGGCCATTATCACTGAGGCGATCACTACAACCACGGCCGTGCCTATTGAAGTAACATAGAGGAGCTCACTTTCTTTTGATGAGCAGATGATGAACGAGCTCCTAGGCCGACAGAGCGACCCTTTTGCGGACTTACCGTTCGTCCTTAATGGCTTTCCGCCTGCTTCTAGCGCTTCGACACAGTCCACTGCTGCCCCCAGCGAAGCCCGTGATATTCGAGAAGCAGAGATACTAGCTGAAATCAATGCTGAGATGGAGGCAGCGGCTCATGGCGGTAGTTCTGAGAGTGGAGTGACGGCGCCTGTCCCAACTCCACTTAGAATGATATCACCCGGGGGTACACTCGTTGATATTAGTGCATCCATTCCGCCCCCGGCCGTAGATCCAGTTCCTCCGACTCCTCCAGAAGAGAGCATCCCTTTAGACTCAAGTTCGGAGGAGGAAATTGATATTATACCTCCGTCTGGGGATTGCCCGTCTAAAGGGAAAAGCTCGAAACGAAGGATTGTTAGTGGTTTTGACGGTTCCACGCCGAAAAAGATGCCGAGGAAGAAGGAATAGATAGGCTCCTTAGGCATATTTTCTAGGTAGATAGAAGTTTGTTGTTTTTTATAGGCCGTGTATAGATGTGGATTCGGCCCCCGCTGGTAAGCATTTTTTTTCTGTTGGAATAACTTGTACATGAATCTTTACTTTCAGTTAGTTGAAATGAAATTTGATTTTCTCTTTGCTTCAACTGTTCTTCCTGCCTTTTATGCTTAAGTGTTGTAACGTTCGAATCTCAGTTCGGTATGCTTGTGGAGTATCAGTCCTGGAGTTGAATTTGTTTTATACACCAAGTCTGAAAATCGTGAACACAAGCCATGACTGGAGATTGAGTTGGACTTTCGACGTCATATTGTTCCAGTCGGTGATTAACATTTAAGCCCTGCCCCCAGTTCCGAGAACCAGTTGCAATGATCGACTAGTGATCGCAGTTTGCCTGTATTTTCCAAGTTTAACATCGTCAAATTGATGCAGAAACAAGTGAAAGTTGAGCGGTTGAATCGCGCTTGGTCACTTGTAATAGTCACATCCACACTCCGGGGATCAGTACTTGTATTTCGGCGATCAATCGTGCCTATCAAAGTTTTTAAGCACATGTCCACACTCTGTAGACTTAGACTAATTTTTTGAGTGATCGTCCGCACCCAAATTATATTTATACCCTGTCCACACTCTGTGGACTCATGGTTATCTGCAATCGACAATCGGCCCCACATTGTAGGAATCCGAAAACTATCGACGTTTGAAATCCGGCTCGCATTCCGGAAACCTGGACTTAGTATTTTATACTCTAATTCACACTATGGGAATTTAGAGTTAGTGTTTATACTCCGGTTCGCACTCTTAGAATCTAGAGTTGATGTTCATACTCCAATTCGCACTTTGGGAATTCGAAGTTAATGTTTATACTCCGGTTCGCACTCTGGGAATCAGATTCGATGTTTATATTCCAACTCGCACTCTGGGAATTCGAAGTTAATGTTTATACTCTGGTTCGTACTCTGCGAACCTAGAGTCGATGTTTATACTACAACTCGCACTCTGAGAATTCGGAGTTAATTTTTATACTCCGGTTCACACTCTGAGAACCTAGAGTCGATGTTTATACTCTAATTCATACTCTACGAATTTGGAGTTAGCCGATAGATGGTCAGTCACATCTGTTTAGGCTCTTTAGAAACTCGTTCACACTCTGGAAACGATGGATTCATCGGGATCGTGAATGGTCGGTTCACATTCACCCCGAGTAAACAAGCGAGGTCGTTAGATGGACGGGTCCATCCTCCTCGAACTTGGTTAGGATACGGTCGAAGTCGTTAGATAGACGGGTCTACCCTCTCCAAAACTGTATTTAGGATTTTTATGCTCCAACTCGCACTCTGAGAGTTTGGAGTTGTTTTAAGGATTGTCGTGTATCAATCCTTTTTGATTTTAGCGTAGTGACTTGCCCCCGAGCTCGGGTTTCACTCAGTGAGTGGCCGGTCATATCACGGTCACTCCCTATTTGAATAAATTTCACCGCACGATGGAACTTAACTCTCTGTGCATCGTGATGTCGTACGTCATATTTGTTAACGCTAAAATGTGAACGCTAACACCCCGGTGTGTAAAGTGTAGTTGTGAAAGCACCACCCGATAGATCGGGAAAGAATTACAAGCAAGTAATAGCAGAAAAGCAGTAAACAACAACGATTTTATAGTGGTTCGGCTTAAGGGTATAGCCTACGTCCACTCTAAGTACTTTTATTAATAATCCCGTTACAAACTGATACAATTCTTCTCAAGTACAATACACTTCAAGCTACAAGTGATTTGGAACAAGTCTTAAGCTTCGATGTCGATTAAAGTTCTTAGATTCATGTTGAAGATGTGTGGTTTCTTCGTGAATTTCTTTGATGTATTCCTCTAATCTTGGAAGCTCTAAGTGTTGATGAAGTTCTCAATGCAGCAAGGTAACGGTGTGTGAAGAGAATGCGCAAAAAGTCCTCTGAATGTTGGAGGTGGTCGCCTATTTATAGAGAGTTCTGGTCTGAAATTGTCAAGTCATGAGTCGTTACCGACTCAATATGAGTCGTAAGTTGTGACCGACTCTCGATGAGTCGTATGTCATAGGCGACTCAGCTGGTTGAGTCCTGACTTCATATCAGAGCTTCTCCGGTCTTCTGTAACAGCACAAGTCTTAACTCGTCTGCGAGTTAATAGGTCATGGTCCAAGATGAGGCAGCGCTGGATTTCTTCATAGTAGCTTTAAGTCGTGGACGACTCAAGTTAGGTCGTGAACGACCTACCGTAAGTCGTAGGTCGGCCCTTTGTTGTTTTGGGATTTTAGTCAGTTAGCTTATGACCCGTCTTATCTGGTCCCAAGTCGTTTACGAGTTATTAGGATGCAGCTATCTTTCTGTCTTCATGAGTCATGCACGGCTCATAACAAGTCGTAACTCATCAACGAGTCAACCCCTTTGCAGCATGATTCTGAGCTTGTCTCTGAGTCTTAGGTTGTGAATTGACCTATCTTTTGAGTCGTAGACTTCCCTGAGTCGTGCCATCCTTAACTCGTAGAATTTCCTTAACTCGTCAGGTTCCTTAAGTCGTAGACCCCTTAAGTCACAGGCTTCTTGGGTCGTTGAGTCGTTAACGAACTTGAGTCGGCCTTTTCTTATCAACCGTTAATCCCTTGAGTCGCAAACCCATTGTGATACTTAAGGACCTTAAGTGGATGAGTCGGGATCAGATGAGTCGGTCTTTAATGAGTCGGACCTAGATCAGATGAGTCGGTCCTTGATGAGTCGAACCTCGATCAGATGAGTCGGCCCAGGCTTTAGTGGGGTTAACAATATTCAACAAATCACAGCTCTGGCTCGAAGAGATGTCATTTTATTGCTGAAATGAGAAAATATGGTAAAGTCAGTTGCCTTATTACAAATTCATATTTCGAAATGCAGAAACAAATTGCAAATAAAAGAATGAATCAAATAAATAAAGTCTGTCATATGTAGTAGCGACGGAGGCTTTCACTATTCCAAGCTCTCGGTAAAGTAAGACCGTCAACGGTCGATAACTTGAACGTGCCATCTCCGAGTTTTTAGGTGATCACATACGGTCCTTCCCAATTTGGCTTCATGTGTGAAGGAACCGGATAGACCTTTTTCAAAACGAGATCGCCAAGTTCAAAGGTTCGTGGCCGAACCTTGGCATTGTAGCTCGACTTCGATATGCGGCTGCCCTCAAATCAGCCTCTTCCCGTTTCTCATCCAGCAAATCCAAAGATTCAGCAAGTAAGATGGCATTAGCCTTTGGGTCATAATAAGTCACACGATGAAAAGGTATTTCCATCTCGATTGGAATAACGGCTTCTGAGCTGTAAGATAGAGAAAATGGAGTGTGTCCGGTAGCGGACTTGTGGATCGTTCGATAAGCCCATAAGGCCATAGGAAGTTCATCATCTCATTTGCTCCCGGCTGTGAAGACCGCCCATGACTCCCGCACCAAAACAAGGAAATAGTGCGCTGAAGAGTGTGCCAGGCAGCCATGGGTGACCGTCAAAGGTAAAAATAAAATCGCAATAGTCTATCGTAATACTCACAGCGCATGGATAAAATATAATAGAAAAATATACATAGTGAAGCTCCATAGAACAGAATCTCATCATATAACCTCATAATAGTTTGGTACAACAATCTGAAAAGTCAATACATCAAGCCTCACTACATATCTCTCAGAGAATCATATAAGCAGCGGTACATCCAGTACATATAGTAAGAAAACAATATGCAAAAGCCTCCAGCTCGTCTTCGTCATCAACAGCGTTGGTCACTAAGAACAACACCTGTCACCTGCTACCTAGTCTGCCCATCCCAAACGGATGAACAGCCCAAGGTAATAAGAGTTGAACATAAAACCTTGAGTCAGACAAAAGTCCTAGTGAGCAGTAAATCAACTATCAAACATACCAAAAGAGCATAAAGGGTAAAAGGAATAGGAATCCAATCATCCCACTCCACCTCTTTCTACAGTGATAGCCCCCAGACCCACTAAGCAGGAATAAACATAGCAAAGCAGACAATTAAATTAAAGCAATTATCACTCGAGTCAAGGTCGATGTTTTTCAAGTACAAACCCGCAAGGTCTAAACCAAGATCAGATAAGCACCCACAAAACATCGCTCTTGAGACCGAGTGACAATACAAACAAAGCATCCAAATATCCATGACTCTGTTTATCACTGTTATCATTGCTTCGATATCACCGTTAATTGAATGACCGGCTCATTCTTTCATCCGTCCGTCAAGGGCTAATGGTAACCCCGGTTCTAGACATAACTCCGCACGTCGTCGCAGCCCGTACCTAGGACTATCGAATCTGCCCAGAGTACTTGGCACGTCGTCGCAGCCCGTGCCTGGGATTATCGAATCTACCCAGCGTACTCTTGCTTTGAGCATGCTAGAACCTTCAATAACGATGAAATCTCAGCCTCCTAGTCATCCTCCTGGACGACTATTTTCAAACTAGTTCAAGCGCCTCTCGAGCCATCCATTATCAACAAACTCGAACCATATCACCGAGTTATCAACATGCTTGGGATGATCCCTTCTGGATTAAACCAAGGCTATCTCACATCATGCTTTGCTTCATCGCATCATAGCAAAGTCACATCTCAACATCATTATCAAATCTATTTATATGAGCTTTATCATCCGCTTCATATGCCACAAGCAGCTTTCCTCATTCAAAAGCCTTTCCACTTGGCTTTTGGATCATCTTCGACCAACTTGTCCAAACTCAACCATCAATCAACTAACTCATAACAATCAATCAAATCAATCATTAATCCAAATAATCAATCATTCAAACAAGATCTAAATAAACGATTATAACTATAATGGCAATTTAGTAAATAAAGAGTCCAAATCTAACAAGCATAAATTCTAAGTAACAACTTAATGAAGGATCTATCATGGGTTAACATGTAGTAGAATAGATATCAAAATTTTATGGACAATGGATCTACATGCATACTTAAAGAAAATGCATGAAATCACTATCTTTAACATACAAACAAGCCACCAATCCAATATACTCCTTTGGGTCCGTGTGAGAGATAACTACCACTCACCGAATCACCTAAACACTCCAAAAGCTACCAACTTCAAATCTGGACAGTAAAGGATCTAGCTTGATCCGACAAGATTCCGATTCAAACGATGAAATCTCTCTTCGATGGGTGGAGATCTTCAACTTTGGCTCTTGGATCTTCGATTAGATCTTCAATCTTGGATGGAAGGAAGCACTAGATTAGAGTAGAGAAAAGAAGTGAAGAAGTGTTGTACTCGAGCTCTCAAAATGGCAGCACTTCGTCGCTCCAAAATCCAGTGCCAAAAAGTGAACCAAAGACGTGTATTTATAGGCTGAAACTTAGGTCGTCCGCCCTCTTAGGTCGTCCACGACCTAACTATCCCGACCTACGACTTAAGCCTCTACACGACTCAACAACCTAACGACTCAACACTTAACGGCATACGCGACCTAACGGTCCAACGACCTAACGACTTAACCTATGCACGACTTAAAACACAAGCCGACCTAAAAACCTCACGCGACCTACGACCTAACTGGGTTAAGTACTCAAGCGGCTCAGCGACCTAACAAATCCAACGACCTAAAACACACGCGACCCAACGACTCAACCATAAGTCGCCCAACGACCTAACTACAACACAAGCCATCCACTAGGTCGCCATTCTCCTTAAGTCAATCACCACTAGGTCGCTAACCCGTTAAGTCGTCCCAAACGACCTAAATTACCCACGACCTAAGTTCCACACCTATCCCCTTAGGTCGCCTAAACCTTAAGTCGCTAGCCCTTAACTCGTTAACCCGTGGCCTTCTAACTCGTAACTCGCTAACCTCCTTAGGTTGCTCCAAAACTCCACCGACCTAACTATCATATGACCTAACCCCTTAGGTCGTTAACCCTTAAGTCGCCAATTACGTTAAGTCGCTCCACGCGAGTTAACTTTCACACGACTTAAGCTTTGCTCGACTCAAACTCTAAACAACTTAACAACATCAACGACTTAATGTCGACAGTTCTACGATCTTTCGATCCGTAAAAATACGAGTCGTTACATTCTCTCCACCTTAGGAATTTCGCCCCCGAAATTCCAAACTAACAAGAGCATCCAAAACTATTCTGCATGCCTACCATCCACAGCAATCAGCAAACCATGCATCCAATTTCTAGCCTAGCATGCAGAATTCTAAGACTAGAACAAGTTACAAATTCATGAGATGCCACGACACCTTAGGGCCATACCTCGAAGAGTTCAGGATGAGCTGCTTTCATCCTCTCTTCCTCCTCCCATGTACAGTCGTTAACATCATCACTCCATTGTATCTTGAGCAGCGTAATCGTCTTCCTCCTAAGCTGTTTCGTGTCGGTTTCAACAACACGAAGCGGCTTACAAGGTCTTGTAACAACTGGATCAACCTCCAAATCCTCACAGCTATCAGCAGAAACCACCGTATTCGAGTCGTGCACATACTTCCGTAGATACGATATATGAAAAACATTGTGCACTCTCGACATCTTTTCCGATAACTCCAATTTATAAGCGAGCTTTCCTATTCGCTCGATGATCGGAAATGGTCCAACAAATCTCGGAGCCAATTTTCCTTTCTTCCCGAATCGAATAACATCCTTTAGTGGAGAAATCTTCACAAAAACCATATCTCCTACGTCGAATTCCAAATCCTTACGACGCTTATCGGCATAACTTTTCTGACGGTCTTGGGCTGCCTTCATTCGTCGCCGAATGATCTCTATGCAATCGGAAGTTTGTCGAATCATTTCAGGCCCAAGTATCAATTTTTCTCCTGTTTTCAACCAACATGTCGGAGAGTTACATGGTCTTCCATACAATGCTTCATACGGTGCTATACCAATACTTGACTGGTAACTGTTATTATATGCAAATTCCACCAAATGAAGATGATCCTCCCATGATCCTCCGAAATCTAAAACACATGCTCTAAGGAGATCTTCCAAAACTCTGTTGACTCTCTCGGTCTGTCCATCTGTTTGGGGGTGATAAGTTGTACTCAAACACAACTCGGTTCCCAAAACTTCTTGGAAGCTCTTCCAAAATCCACTAGTGAACAATAGGTCTCGATCGCTCACTATACTCTTCGGAATACCATGAAATCGAACTATCCACTTAACATACAACTCAGCCAATTTCGATGCAGTCCTAGTTGATCGAACAGGAATGAATCTTGCACTCTTAGTCAAACAATCTACAATGACCCAAATCCCTTCATTTCCAGCTCTTGTTCTAGGTAGACCATCAACAAAATCCATCGATATTTGCTCCCACTTTCACGTAGGAACTTCTAACGGCTGAAGCAATCCACTTGGCTTCTTCTGTTCAACTTTTACCAACTGACAGTTCATACATTTGGAAATAAAATTTCCAACATCCTTCTTCATACCTTCCCAGTAATAGGTTCTCTTCATATCCCGATACATCTTATTTCCACCTGAATGAATTGTCAGCTTTGAGTGATGACTTTCCTTCAGAACTTCATCTCTCAATTCATCTATATCGGGAACAACTAATCGTCCTTGCTTCCGAAGCCAACCCTCTCGATCGACTTCGAATCCTTTATCCTTTTCTGGGTCCAATCCAAATTCCAAATCACGGATAATCTTGACAAGTTTATCGTCTCGCTTTTGGCTCTCGCCAATTCTTTCCACTAGAGTAGGTCTTATTGATAAGTTTGCCAACATCTCAGGTTCTAATCCACATCTAGGCCTGAAGTCAAATCCAGCTAAATACTCGAGACTCTTCCATTCCGAAAACATGGCTCCCAATCTTGCATGTCTTCGACTTAACGCATCTGCCACTGCGTTACCTTTTCCCGGAGTATAGGCTATACCAAAATCATATGATGCTAAAAACTCTAACCATCGTTGCTGTCGAAGATTCAAATCTTTTTGGGAGAAGAGATACTTCAACGACTTATGATCTGTAAACAACTCGAATCGAACTCCCAGTAGGTAATGTCTCCACATCTTCAAAGCAAATACAATCGTCGCTAACTCCAAATCATGAGTCGGATAATTCCTTTCATGCGGCTTCAGTTGTCGACTTGCATATGCAACAACTTTATCCTTTTGCATCAGCACTGCTCCAAGTCCAATACCACATGCATCGGTGTAAACCACCATCTCGTCATTTCCACTTGGAATGATCAAAACAGGAGCACTTGTCAGTCGCTCTTTCAGGATTCCGAAAGCTTGCTCACACTTAGCATCCCATCTGAATACTTGGTTCTTTTTCGTCAATCATGTTAACGGTGCAGCTATCTTGGAAAAGTCTTTGATAAACCGACGATAGTATCCTGCTAATTCAAGAAAACTTCTCACGTCAGATGCATTCTTAGGTCTAACCCAATCCTGGATTGCTGCCACCTTAGCCGGATCAACCGCTATTCCACTTCCAGAAATAACATGGCCTAAGAACCTCACTTCGCTCTTACAGAAGTGACACTTCGAAAACTTAGCCTTCAGCTGATGTTTCAGCAAGATTTCCAAAACAATCTGCAAATGTGTCTTGTGCTCTTCTTCAGTTCTAGAATAAATCAAAATATCATCCACGAACACAAGTACGAACTTGTTCAACTGATCCCTGAACACTCTATTCATAAGATCCACAAAATATGCTGGTGCATTGGTTAATCCAAACGGCATTACCAGCCACACATAGAAACCGGATGGTGTCCTGAAAGCAGTCTTCGGCACACTATCCCTAGCCACTCTTAACTGGTGAAATCCCGTTGTCAAATCCATCTGAGAAAACACCTTAGCTTCGTGAGTATGGACCGGGCGCTGTCGACGGTTCGTGTCTCGCCTCCTTGGCTCGTAGTCTACAGGGACGTACGATTCAGGAGTATGCTCACGCTGATGTTGGTTTAGATCGGGCTGATTTCGGGCATCAACCCTTGGTTCTGCAGCGGCGGTTGCGGTACGGTTATCCATGGTGTAATGCGGAACTGTACCTCCCCGAGATGAGGGCCCAGTATTGAAGCTGGCCGAGGGGCCGACCCTCAATTGTCCAACAGTCAAGGTAGGTTGATGTCCAGCAGCTTGCGCGTAACTTCCGTCCAATCGGGGACGGATGGACCTATGGTTGTCAGAAAAACGAAGCCGAACTCTCGGTAGAGGAGTTAGAGGCGTGATCCCTCCTGGATCTTCTACGCCTTTGGCGGTTCAATTGGTCAGCCAGCTCAGCATTTGCGCGCAGCTGTTCTGTTAGCTGTTGACGACTCTGTGTCAGTTCCTGAAGCAACAACTGCAATTCTTGTCTGGTAACCGGGCCCCAAGGATCTGAGGGTCCGGTAGCGTTTTGGTTGGTTGGAGGCAACTGCGCGGGATTTTGTCTATCCCGGCCTTCTTGATCAGCAACATTGGAGGTGGTCCTTGTGCTTACCATCTTGAGGGATGAACTCATTTACTAGACTTTACGCAAATCTGAATAGGATGGAAGGAATCTGGATTAGAGATTGGATCTTTCTCTTAGATTTATGCAATCCGGTATCGACGATAGATCCAAAGAGCAGGAGAATATCTGGGTTAATTTCTCGGTGAAAGTACCAAAGTGTGTGCCAAAAATAGACACAACACTCTTCAGAAATTTTTAGAGAGATAAAAGTGACGAATATAAATTTAAAAGTAGATTATCTAACAAAAACTCCAATATCTGATAAGTAAACGCAAAGACACAAGCAATTTAGAGTGGTTCGGTGTGTTGCCTACGTTCACTATGAAGTTTTTATGACTTTATAGATTCTCTTTCAATGATTACACTTGATTACAGCGAACAACAGTGGATTACAACTTGAAATTCGAGTGCAACAACAAGATTAGGATGCAAAGCTCGATCCGGCATAGTGGGCGCTTGAGAATCAAAAAATTCCCTTTTATGTAGGCTCTGTGGCTCTATTTATAGGCATAGGAGGCTGATATCTCGCTCAAATCTCGAAAGACTTCTTCTGGCACGTGGGTGGACCCACGCCATCGATCCCGTGAAGTTTTGACTCGATCTGTGATCGATATGAACTCAATTCATATCGATCAAGATGATGTCCAATGGAGTCGAAACTTGGTGAGAACGTTCTTTGGCTTGTACGTAATCTTCTGTGAAAATTTTGTAGCATTTGGATCGGTGGATCTTGAGTTATGGTCGATACGAAATAGAGTGCTTCGGTTGGCTGTCCAGTTCGAATCCATGGTTTCGAATCGATTCGCTTCGAATCGATCGTACATATGATAACGCGGTGACGTGGGGCGCATTCCTCGCATCGATCCACCTTTCGCTCCGAGTTGACCGAGTCATTCTTCTGAACTTCGCATGGCTTTTGTATCGATGACCGTTGAGTGCATCGAATCGATAGAGATACTTTAGTTCGTATCGGTGGAGGTAGCCTTGTTCGCATCCATCGAGCCAGTCCTTGCTCGTATCCATCAAGGTTCGTATCGATCAAGGTTCCTGCAACTCGATGGATACGAGCAAGCAGTATCATGATGGATTTGAATGAGTGACAATGCTGCTTGGCTCAATGGACACGAATAGTGATTATTCAATGGATACAAAGTATGGTCATCTGATGGATACGAACTAATGAATTCCGATGGATGCGAATATGACACTCCAGCCGAAAGATATGATGTAGGTGATAATTGATCGACACGAAGGGAGGTCGTCTGGTGGGTATGAGACTGATCGATGCGAAGCTCATGGATACGAATATGTGGTCGTTCTGATAGATGCGAAGTCAATGGATTCGAATTAAGGTATACCGATGGATGCGAAGTGGTGTCGTCTGATCGACGCGAACGCCATCGATTCGAACTGGTGCTGACCGATGGATGCGAAAACAGGGATATCTCCTCCAACTTGCATCGATCAAAACTAGAGCATATGGACTCGGATTGACCTGAAATTTGAAACGCTGGCTTTTATGGCTTCGCTTGTCATGACTTGTCAATTATAGCCTGATCCGGACTCGGACAAAATTCATCGATATCCATAGCAAAACAGTGCATACTCGATATCCGGGACGAACAATCCCTGATTCCTAATCAGTCGCTTGATATCTCGGCCTTGCCAAAAGGCAGGATAACAATAACCAAAGGCAAAGTAAAATATTTAAACCCAAAGTATGTTCTATACAATGAATGATAAGAAGCCTACCACATAAGAAGCTATCAAAAGCAACCACTGGAAAAAGGCAATGAATGAAGAGTTTAATCCCCTCGTGAAAAATAAAACTTGGAGCTTAGTTCATCCTCCCAACCATAAAAATATTATTAGCAGCAAGTGGACTTACAGAATTAAAAGAAATTCAGATGGAAGCATATCTAAGTGCAAAGCAAGGCTTGTAGTAAAAGGTTATACTCAACAATATGGTTTTGACTTCAAAAAGAGACTTTTTCACCAGTTGTCAAGTCAACCACTATAAGAACTATTTTCACAATTGCTCTACATAATCGGTGGAAAGTCAGGCAACTAGATGTTAATAATGCTTTCCTGAATAGGGATTTACAGGAAGAAGTCTACATGGAACAACCAAAATGGTATATCCAGAGTGAAAATGCAGGTCTTGTGTGTAAACTACATAAAGTCATTTATGGATTAAAACAAACACCCAGAGTTTGGTATGAAAAACTAAAGCTATCATTAATCAAGCTAGGCTATAAGTCAACCAGAGACTCCTTGTACATAAAAAATAGCGAAGGCAAAACAGCATACAAACTTGTGTATGTTGATGACGTCTTAATCACAGGAAGTAATGAAAAGGAAATCAGTAACGCTATTCAGCATTTAAATCATACTTTTTCTGTCAAGGATCTAGATGACTTAAATTATTTTTTGGGTATAGAGGTTATAAGAAATGATGATTCAGAAATTATACTACGATAGAAGAAATACATTGCAGAGATATTGGTTAGAGCAAAAATAAATGCAGCCAAAACACTTCCTACTCCTATGGCTACCAATCTTCATCCTTCCAAAAATAAAGGTGAACATATTACAAATGACAAGCAATATCGAAGTATAATTGAAGCTTTACAATATCTCACAATTACTTGACCAAAGATAAGCAACTGTGTCAAGAAGGTTTGTCAGTTTATGCAAAATGCACTAAGTGAACATTGGAAAGCAGTTAAAAGAATATTACGCTACCTGAGAGAAACTATCGATCATGGATTATTACTAAAGTCATGCAAAGAACTGAGCTTACAAGCTTATGTTGATGCCGACTAGGTCACCGACCCAGATGACAGAAGGTCAACGTCTGATTACTGCATCTATCTAGGTAACAACCCCACATTTTGGTGCTCAAAGAAGCAAACTACTGTTTCCAAATGCAGCACTGAAGCTGAGTATCAATGTATCCCAAGTACAACCGCAGAAATTATATGGATCGTATCTTTGCTTCATGAAATTGGGATAGATACTATCAGAAATCTTATCGTTTGATGTGATAATCTCAGCACAGTAGCACTCTCAGCAAATCCGGTTCTTCACTCGCGTACAAAACACATTAAAATTGATCTATGTTTTATTCGCGAGCAAATCAATAAAGGAAAGCTTGAAGAACACATTTCAGCAGCATATCAAAGAGCAGTTGTGTTAACAAAGGCTCTCTCTACAAAGTATTTTACAAGATTAAATGAGGAGCTAAAGATAGTTGATGGCGGCGAAGAGAAAAGGAAAAATAGAAAACCCTAGATAATTTTGAGAGGGGGTAATAGAATGAATCAGTTAAACGAACCAATCTAATATTATTTTCCTTCACTTTATAGTTTGGATAATTAGAAGCCCAATATTCACTTATTCTTGTAACTGTTGAAATCACTTATATAAAGAGATGTATACAAAGTAAAAGAATTCATTCTTTTCAAATTAATGAAATACAACTTTTCATCTTTTTCATAAATCTGAAAACTCTTATATATATGAAATACAACTTCTCATCTTTTTCATAAATCTGAAAACTCTTATATATATATGATGAATGTAAGCTCTATCTTAAAGCACAAATCTACTCATGATCATTAAGGCTAGTCTTAATGAGATGGTACTAAGTGCATCTCAGAATTAAGAAGTTCACAAAGATAGTTATGATTAAGAAGTTCAAAGTTTTCTGAGACAGTGCTATGTGCATCTCAGGACAGTACTATTAACTTCAAGATAGTTGGGAACTCGGATGGTATGGGTTGTCTAAGACCGTAGCATTCCGGATCGAATCAATTTGTTTATCAAAAATTGGAATTACAACCGATTAGCTTTTCTACGGTACTTAAATATTTGAATGCAAAACAAATAGGCATATGCTTATTTCAAGAAACTATTAAAATGAGAAGCGTCATGGATAAGGAAACAGATTAAAAAAAAAAAAATCTTTCAAATAGAATATTTTAATGGGAAAAAAACCTGATTCTTATATTAAAACAATGAAGAAAAGCAGCTTAACCTTATAATAATTATCTTTATTCCCCTCTTTCATTAACAATTTTGTTCATCCGGCCAAAAACTTCAATTACATGTCTATTCATCTCCAAAACCCTATTTAATATTTGAAATTTCTCTTTTGATTTAAAAAAGGTTATAAACTGAATACGATGAAGAAGAATCATCGCTCTTTATTAGGTCCGTCAACGGTCTAACATAAATGCCGATAGTGTTAAATCTGTTTCCGGAATCATTTTCGTATATCGGATATCCGCATCTTGGACAAATACCAAATATTATTCCCATCCGCTCACAGCTAATAACTCAATGAGCATATGTACAATAAATTCAGATTCAACATAAATTCTTTAAGTATAATGCTTATGATACCAAAAAAGGAAAAAACACCATAATAAAAAATAGTATTGAGCATCATATATTCATTTATATACATGTAATATAAATTATTATTATACAATAGTAAATACCAATCATTTTTTGTACTAAAATATACATAATATATACTATTATCTTAACTACACATGGATGAATAATTTTCTGACATGGATACAGCCATATCTGCATCCATATCCATTTTTCGAATACCGGGTATTATTTCATTTTTCGGATACCGGGTATTATCTCATTTTTCGGATATGAATGTTTCGGATTTTTCAAGTATCCGTTAATAGACCTACTTTCCATCTCAATTTTGATCATTTTTTGTCCATGATAAGTTTCACGCGAAATATAAGTTTATCCCTTTCAATTTGAGAGGGGGTTCGGATTTTGGATTAATATAAATAAAGATTTAGGAGAGGAGTAAGCAAATGGCCTGGAGAGGAAGCAATTGGATAATGAGGGACGACAACGTCTGTCAGCAATGGATAGCAGATTTGGTTAAGAAGGGGCGGATATTGATGAGATACAAGGAGGGTTTGATTTTGTATCAAAACGATTTGAATAAAGTGAGTATAAGGGGGATTGGAAGTGATTTGAGCTATCTTGGTAAATAAGAGAATTTTGTTTAACGTAAATAAGAAATCTACCTTAAGCTATTGTGCACTTATCAATTTTGTTGTTTTTTTCAATATTTCTCATATTAACCAATCCCATTATCAATAATGTTTCTCCTTTTAACAATTCATTTTATACCAACATTTAGATGCATCTAAGGTGAGCACGGAATAGGCATAAGCAAGAGCAACATGTTTCCAGCTAAATTGAACGAAATATAGCATATGCGAGTGGAAGTTAATTTCTTAATGACACTTTTTGTTAAATTGTATTGTAACTATTTATGTAACATTTGAATCATTAAACCAATGATCATTACTGATAAAGGTAGATATTTAATTTGAGTAGTTAGAGGTCTTAGATCTGATCCCGAAACATAAGTAATAATCAAATTCAAAAAAAAAAAGATAAAAGATAAAAACAATAGTTAATTAATAAACACAGAACTCATTTGTTAACAAACGATGCATATATCATAAATTCAAACTACAAATATTTGCAACTTTTACCTCAAATTGCAAAATATTTGCATTAAAAAAGGTTTGTTAAATTATATGACATGTATATTTTGTAAAAATTATCAAATTTGAGATTTAATGATAAAAAAATTCGAATTATATTTTTTAAATTTGAGAAAATGCAAATATTTTTGAACTTGCGTGTCGATTTTTACAAATATCCAAAAAAATTCGAATTATATTTTTTAAATTTGAGAAAATGCAAATATTTTTGAACTTGCGTGTCCATTTTTACAAATATCCGAAAAAGCAAAATTTCATGGAAACATTTTACCAAGAAAACTGAGAAACTGAAAAGCAAGAAGGCATGTATGGTGATTGATGTAAGATTTTGTAAAATTATTGCGAACTGCCAATCCTTCACACACAAAAGACAATAACTTATAATTAATCATGAATAACTTACCATTCCATAATCTGCGATGATCTGCGATATTAAATCTGAAGGTGTCACGTCATAGCTACAAAAAAAACATATTTAGTAAGATTTCCAAACATGTGCAAAGTAACAATATTGAAAAATATATTTATAGAAGTCACCTTGGGTTCAAAAGTTGCAAATTCTCGTCATCAGCCCAATTTTCAAGATGATTCACATCTTGCTGAGTGGAAACTTTAGAAATCACACCTGGGTCTCCTGTTTGATAAAATAATAATATGTATAGTAGAATTTCAATACATTTGCTAAACTAGCAGAAACTCTCATCTCTTATGATTATAATATAACCCTAGAGTGAATCCGGAAAACTAATTTTACACAAATTAGTTGGTTTTGTACAGTCCTTTAACCAATTTTGGTGTCGAGCATATTTAAGGGGAAAAGGTCCAAAAGGACTTGGGTTAAAGTGAAGAGATGAAGATATGCAGTAAACATAGCATACCGAGTTCATTTGAACAAATAGAATCCAGCTGCACGCGTTCATGGAATTTATATGCCTCGCAGCATACCAGAACAGGAACATCAAATGCATGAGCTACCAAAGCAACATATGCAGTTCCAACTCTTGAATAAACTGTTCCATTGGATAGCACTGAAGAAGCCCCAAGAAATACTCGCGTCACTTCATGCATGATGTAAGATAGAGCACTGATGTGAGCATAACAGCTCAAGCCCTTTGCTACTAATCTATGAAGCAAAGCATGTGCTTCAAGTTTTGAGTGCGAGTCAACAATTACAACACGAAAATGCTTTCCAAGTTCATGAGCATGTAGCAATATCATTTCAACGACAGTAGACGATCCATCAGTAAGCAAAACATCACCATCTCTGATTTTAGTAACAGCATACCCAACAATGACTTTATCAGCAAGTATTATTCTATCATTTATAAACTGATTGGTAGTTGACTTGAGATTAGATTTCTTTTCAAATTCTGAAAATCTATCTGGTACATTTGCAACTCTTTTCTTTAAGAATTTAATAGCATTTTCCAGGCTGATTGAGAGGGGCCTACACTGGGTAAAAAAAAAAATGAAACATAGCTATTGACTTTTGCAGTTAAATCTCGACTGAATAGTTTGTCTGGAGGTGTGGTGTAATCATGGATACCTTCTCGAAAAGCTAGAAGCAACGCTATGCATCGAGCATTGGAACCAGAAATATCCCCCGATATATAGAAGCCCAACCTGTTAGACATGAATATTGCAATATGGATAAACATCTGTTCTAATCTCATCGTTATTTTTAAAAATGACGCATCTGACTGCATATTTTACATATAAAATTTCATCCAGTATATCTCATCAACGTTGGTAAAATAAATAAGCAATGAAAAAGTGAAAACTGCAACTCAACCTTATCTTCAGAGACCTTGCACTAGCTCATGCGGCAGTTTTAGTGTTTACTATTACAGGACTGCAGCACTGTCCATTATGCAAGCTCAGGCCTGATGGCAAATTAATCGACACTTGCAATCCAGATTCTGCCGCTCGGCAAATAACTGAAAGTTACTGAAAGGAAATAAATAAAATAACGTGACTAACAACCAAGCGTCTATAAGTTCTAGTATGCTTGATACATATAAATTTCCTTTGAATAAAAATTTGAGCTAATAGGATTTAGTGATCCTCCAACCCATCAAGGTCTGAAAAGCCATCTTTGCAACATTGCATCTAATCACATCAATCTAGGTAGAAATCCTTGTCGGTGTCTAACAGCATTCATCAATGTATACATAAAATTTCAATCTGTACCGGAGAATATTAAGCAGTATAAAAGAGCATAATTTTATTCAATTATAGATAGATCATCATCTGATTCCTTGGAAGCAGCTTTCGTTGAGAAAAAAAAGAATCATGACAAGTTTAATTAAACACAAAACAACTTTAGATCATACCTGACTTTATGTATTTCCATTTGAAGTTCAACATTAAATAAATATAGTAAAAGCCGAATGAGTATTACAAAACCTTTTTATTCTAGTCCCTCTTATTCCTTCTAGATGCGGAGAATCACAAGTTTATATAGATATTAGTGGTTTTTGAAGTTTCATGACTCTTCCACTATGGATCGTGTAGACTTTTGATTTTTGTTGTAGTTTTACATTTTTACCTTTATTTTTTAGCTTGATTAATTGTTGGATCGCGTCATGAAAATGCATATTGCATTTACATTCTCCCACTTAATCCACAATTACATTATAAACTACTAGTACTAGTATGTTGGCATGCACGATATGCACATTACACACATGTTTTTGGCTTTAGCACAATGTGCGCACACATCCACTCTTCTTTCCATTTTTTCATCCTCCTTTTTTCTCCCTAAGTGAATTCAGATAACATTTACATGACTTTATAGACCGTCGAAACGACGACAACAGGTGAAATCCTATGCAACCAATTCCTTTTATTACCAGTGGAGATTTATAACACAGCTTTTCCATACCGATTAAACTCAAAGTTGTGCAAATATTCGTGGAAACATTTACATGAAACTCAATTCATGCTTACGAGTTTCATTAGAAACAAACTTTATGTATAACTTCTTATAAGTAATTCTCGATCTAACTTTAAATTTCACATGAAAATTTTTACATGACATTTTATGTGCACAACCATAGTCATGTACCAGAATAATAATAGCTTCTTTTTCAAAATAAAAATAATAATAGTTTTAAAGAATCCTAGAAATCAAATGTATTTCATATGAGCCGTATATAATCCTTGAATAATCTAACCAGTATAACTTTGATCGAATCGATAAAAACTTTATGCATGAATGCACATTAATCAATCTTAATGTTAGAATAACTTAATTCAATTTCACTTTTATTAGTGTATCTTTATGCTTGTGATACAACATCTTTTGTCGATGCAATAGATGAGCAAACTCCATAGGGTTGCCCAACTATAAATATACTAAGCAAATACACTGTCCATGCTAGTCATAAAATTTAAGGCAAACAATGTTTACACTAGACAAGCACCTTTGTCCAAGTGGTTAATTGAATCGGCTTTGGTGCAGGATGTCACAAGTTCGAAACTTGCTTTCGAACATTTAGTTGACATGGGATATGTTGTCCCATGATTTGTTGTATATAAAGTACCAGTTCAAAAAAAAAAACAATGTTTACACTATCCTTGTGCTTGTGTTGTGCTAACATCATAAAACAAGCACTAAACAAATTAAATTTTGATTGACGACCTCATTCAATTATCTCAAACTTCGTAACTCTAGTAAATGTCACAATTTTTTTTTACATAAAATTGTATGCTCCCACTAGCTCCTACCTTCCTACAAATGCTAAACTTGAGTGATGCTTTTAATGGGGAAACAATTAACATATAAATATTATACGAATGGGTACGGGAGCAAATTTTACATTGTCACCAACACATAAACTTCGCTGAAATCGACAATGTCTAGTTTAATTTATAAATTCATGACCTCGTGCATAAAAAGATATTTGGCGCAATGAATTTACCAATTCTTTGTAATAAGACTAGCACATTAAAGTATCGATATAAAATTCTTTTCCAATGGGTTTTAAAAATTTCTAGTTCGACATTTAAAATATGTCATCTTATTTCAATTGATTTACACTAATAATTGATCCCATGTGGGTGGAGTAATTATGCATGTGAGGTAATTTCAGATGTCCTACATAGATATCAAAACGTTATATTTTTACTAACACCTTATGTACATAAAATATATATAACATTAAATTCCAACCAACATCATGATTCAAATTGTCATTCAACTCATGGATGCTATAGATATACCACAAATTAAACAATAACTGCATCTGATTGGAATACCATATACAAATAGCTACCACTGATGCTTATTACATACAACAAAATCCACCTGAACTGAATAGTAGATATCAAAACTACGTACAGTGTATGAAAGCTGTTTTCAAAAAATGTCGAATATATTGGATGTACAAGTACACATGCACATTCATATTCACAACAAAGCTAGATCTAATATCCACAGACCTTGATCAACTTTATCATACGCATATAAGGTATCAGTTTAGTATCGATCATGTGTTAACAAAAATGTGAATTCATATGCAAGCTTTTATAACACCTTCAATGTTGGCCCACAATATACCACCTATAAACATGAATGCATTATACAAATGGATTACACTACACGAATTTATAATGCATATGTTTGAACAAAAGAAGGAAAAAACATCTTTATTAACTATAGTTACTAGCTGAGGAACCAGTATAGATTCAAACATATTTTCCACGATTACTAATAAATTAATCAGTTGATTCAAAAGTACAGCTTATTATGCCATTCTCTTTACAACGGACTGTATATAACTTGATACCAAATTATAGTGTTCCTTCTACCTTAATACCAATATTTTTGATTAATTTTAATGTGCATTACACCAAAATCTTAATTAAAAATAGTAGCATACTGAAATAAGGATATTCATACTCCAATTGGTTCAGAACTGATGAATCTTTACAAAACTAAAAAGAAGTATTTATGGATTTGTAACAACCTATGTTTTTTATTTGTACCGAGATGATAATTTCTTTTTTTTTTCTTTTTGCAAAAGGAGGTCACTTGATCAAAGGTTTTTTGATTTGTGATCATTTGTATGTCCTTATGTACACCAAATCGTGACTAGAAGTTTTATCCATATTAATGTTAAACCAAATGTAAAATAGAAGAGAAATTATCAACGCTAAGACCGTTCATCAAAAATAAGCTGACAATAATAGAGATGGATAAAAAATGTCAATCTTCCTATCTACTGTTTTAGCTCTAGTGACATTATGAGCAAAATTTGAAATTCTTTATGCGGATCGAGTACACTCTCATACCACTTTTTTGGAAGAAAAAAAATTAGTGTTTAAAACAAAATAACTTTAGATCATGCATGACTTCCATATTTCCATAAGAAATTCAACATGAAACAAATCTAGTTGATGACTCTGTTGAATTTTATGACCGCTACATATAACAGTGACGGCAACTCTTGAATTTAGCTTAACATGGGCATAATATCTTTTGTTATATAGGTTGATCCATGCTTTTAATCCTGTATGCACAATCTAGTGCACGCATACACAAAATTCAAACTAATTTCATGTAATTCGATCACTGTATATTAAGACTAAATATGTTATTACCATACTATCATTTTTTATAATTTCAAATGAAATTTTAGTTGGCTGGCTGATATAACCCATTTAAATCCAGTTCCACAAGTTGGGATAACTTGATTGGTAAAGAGGAGGAAAGGGAATTCTCATCTACTACAAATCTCTCTTGTAAAAATCCTTTTAAGCCTCCACCTAGACCCTGCTAGGCGAGACTTACCGTCTAATCATCCGCTTAAGCCCACGTAGACAAGTTTTAGCATCTCATATAAGAATCCAAACATGTATATAGGCCCTAGTTGGACATTATATAAGGTTTGATGCCTCTTATAAGTATATACATGGTAATATTAGACGGTTTTGCCCACTTGATTGCACTTCAATCCATCCAAACCCCTAAATTCTCAATTTTGATCAAATAATACTAAACCCAATACTAAGGTATTGTTTGGTTTAAAAACTGAGTTTTGTATTTTTCGTTATCAACATATAGTTTAAAATGCAAGGAAAAAGCGAAGGTGAAAAACGATTGTTTGCGTCAAAATTGGTCACAAACCCCAAATATCGTGAAAGCACCAGTATATGAACACAGATCATCAATAAATAATTACCAATCACAGATCTAAGTAATGTAGAGGATAAAAAACGACGAATGCTAAACTGAAACAGAAAGAAATTAACAGAGACACAAGATTTATAGTGGTTCGGCAATCTCCGACATACGTCCACTCCAAAAGTTAAACTTTTATTGACTTTCATTGCTGGTTACAGTTTGATTACAGCGAGTACAATGAAGAAATTCGAGCACAACAGTGGTCTAATAGTGCAAAAATGTTCCCGACAGAGTCTGGACGTCGGATTGCCAAAAGATCCCCTTTCTGTAAGCTCCAGGGCTCTATTTATAACCGTAGAAGGCTGATACCTTGCTCAGACTTCGAGAGGCCCCTTCTGGCACGTGAGTGGGCCCACGCGATTGATCTCATGCAATTTCGACTCGATCCGTGATCGATACGAACCAACTTCGTATCGATCAAGAATTTGTCCAATGGAGTCGAAACTTGGCATGAACCTTCTTTGGCTTGTACGTAAGCTCCTGTGAAAATTTCATAGCGTTTGGACTTGTAGATCTCGATATATGATCGATACGAGATATAACTTCCTCAACGTCGTCTGGTTCGCATCGATCAAACGCATCGATGCATGTTCGCATCGATGTCTTACACATGCGTGCTGGTGACGTGGCCTTATCTTTAGGGCTTGATCCATTTTCCATGCCGCGTTGAACGCTTTTTCGAATCATGCATACCCTCTGTTCGCATCCAACTCACTGTCTGGCTTCGAAGCCACTACTTCGCATCCATCAGTTCGCGCTGGTTTCATCTGTGCTCACCAACTCGAATCCATCGGCCGCTCACTTGTTCGCATCGATCAGGCTATTGCCATGGATCGATACAAATAAACCGATACGAGCTATGTCTTCGTATCCATGTAAAGATCGATACGAAGGCTACTGACTCGAACCATGCTAATCGATACGAATAGCATCGACTCGAAGTAAACTGCTATGTTTCATCCTGACCGATGCGAAGCCTTCGATTCGAACAAACCATCGCGCGCCCCTCTGTTCAATCCGGGTCCACTACCATCGAGTCAAAATCCTTGAAGCCTTCCTACCTGATCGATACGATCGCACTGTTCGTACCCATGTTGATCGATACAAACAACACCGGTTCGAAGTGCTGTCTGCCGATCGATACGAAATATATCAATACGAACCATTTTTCACGTATTTTAACCCATCCATATCTCGAGCATACGAACTCTGATTGACCTGAAATCTGAAACGTAGCCTCTTCTAGTCATGTTCATCATTCCCAATCGATTCTGTCTTGATCGGAGCTCGGCCAAATTTTAATGACATCGATTGCAGCCTTGTTTCCAATCGATCTTTAATCGTGATATTCATTCTTTCTTATCAATTTGTTGATATTCCAGCCTTGACCAAATGATGGGATAACATCTGCCTCCCAAAACATGTCTTGTGATAAAAAGGTGTGTTTTGAATAGTTCCGAATCCGATATCCAAAGTCCATAGCCACATCATCCAAGCGCATCGTTCTTGACTGCTCCGAGTCGATGTCTGATTCCAAATCCAGTAACCAAAGCCTTAGCCAATTCCATATCCATCTGAACTCGACAACCGAGTCCTAATCCATCCTTATCCAATAACCAATAACTGAATCCTGGACCTTTCCGGGTTTTTACCAAGCGTAATCCACATCTGACGACCGTGGTCCAGTGTCCCTGGAAGTTGAATAATGTCATGGCTTAAGTCCTAAGCAGAATCCTAGTCGCTCCGGACCCTTGCCGAGCATAGTCTATACTCGACGATCTAAAATAGCAATCGATAGACATTATGGGGCCTAAATTCTAGGCCGAATCATGATCGCTCCGGACCCTTGCCGAGCATTGTCCATACTCGACGACCTGAATAAGCCAATTCGTCATGTTCGGACGAAGAGACCTACTCCTTGCCAGGTATAATCCATACCCGACGACTATTAACCAAAAAACCAGATTAAAATCCAATTGAAATCCAATCCAAAATCCAAATCAAATTGAAAAACCAAAAATCTGCATCCGAAATCAAAACCAGCATCCAAGCATGAAACAATCATCCAAACAAAAATGCAAAGCAGAAAACAAACAGAATCGAGAGTTCAAACCAAACTCCAAAACCAAATCAGAAAAACGAGAGTCCAATCCAAAGGCAAAAAACCGATTTCACAAACCATAGCATCATAGTTTATCGTCATTTAGAGCATACCTAGGAGTCATCTCCGTCTCCGTACATGAGTAAATGACTTGGCCGTTTTGCCCGCAGTTTGCTACTGATTTCATATTATCCCAGTCGATTGATAACCAATCGACCATAATTTTTGAGCCTCGCACCATCATTGTTTGAGGTAGATGGTGATTGCTCATGTTCCTCATCGCGTTCCAGACCTCGACATATTGTGGCAACTGTCCATTCCTTACATGCTCCTCAATTATATCATGTAGATGTCTACAGCTGTTGGTATCATGTCCATCCAAATCATGGAAGAGACAGTGCCGTCCAGATGCTCTTTCACGTTCTGAGGGTTCTCTCCTAGATGGTCTTCGGTAGGAAAGACGATTTCGAGTTTTCATGAATATCCATTTCCAACGTCTCGTTTAATCCCGTGTAAGTGGAAAGCTTTGACTCTCTCCACCGCTTCCTAGTTTTCCGAATTCGTCATCCAGCTTTCTTTTTCCTTTGTCTTTATTTTTATCCGAGCCTCTGCTGGATGGCCCTCCATCCTCAGCCGCGTTCACCTCCTTTAGCTTCATATCTGAACACGCATCATCTTACCGAAGGAATCTCTCGGCTTCATGAAAGAATTCCCCAAGATCTAGTTGTGGATCCCGTATCAGAGACACTTTGAAATCTGAATTTTCTCTGATCCCTGACACTGCTGCCATCAAAACCATCGTGGATCCGGCCGATCCACCGAAGCAACCGCGGCATTGGACCGGATTAAGAAAGTTCTAAGCGATTTATCCGGCCTTTGCTTTACTGATGTTAGTGTCATTACGTTCTTCGGCCTTTTGATATGAACCCGAAACTGCCTCAAAAACCTATCCACCAATTATGTCCATGTCCTTATAGATCCTTCTTCCAGCAGTCTGAACCACATAGCAACTATATCCGTTAGCTACAAAGGAAACATCGGGCCATCACTTCTTCTGATGCCCCCAGCACCTCCACATGTCTTGTGTATCTCATCAAGTAATCAGTCGGGTCAGTTTTGCTATTGTACCTCTACCATAGGTAGCTTGAACTCTGCTGGATTCCGAGCCATCCTGATTTCACGAGTAAATGGACTCTGGTTTACTCCTTCCAGATCTCTGTTTGTCAATCCTCCGCGCATAGTTCGTCTGATAATCTCAGCCAATCCAGCGTTGTCTGTCAAGGGTTGCCCCTCGAGTCCTCGAGGGAATTCCGGTACGTACGCTTCATCACGCGCTCCTGTATTCCTACCAGCATCTTGTTGTGCGGTGTCACCTGGGATTCCTCCGTGACTTAGTCCCTCGTTACCAAGTAGTGTGCCCTCAGGCCTGGATCCATTCAGATTAGCAGGTGTGGGTTGATTAGGGATTGTGCCTTATTGAGCGGTTCCATTTGATTGCCTGTTTGGTCCTTCTATTCCAGCTTCGTGGATTTGAACTCCTGAAGCTCCAGCTGTTCTTGTTAGTCCAAACTGTCTGAGGAGGTTCTGCATCATTTCCTCATGCCTTTTCAGAAACTCTTCATGCATTACTCCCGTCATCATTTCCATTTCGTTTCGGGTGATGAAAGCCGAAGTCTGGTTGGCCCTGATGAAGCTTCCTGGCTTCCCTCACGTTGACTTCTCTCGATTCTTTGTCTTCTACTTGATTGCCTTATCATGGTTATTTAGATCTGAATCCTTAAACCTTCAAGTCTGAACTCCAACTCTGGTATAGCGGGTGCTAGTTGTTCTCAGCGAAAGCACCAAAGTGTTTACGGCAAAATTGATCACAAACCCAAATGTCGTGAAAGCACCAGTGTATGAACACAGATCAACAATAAATGATCATCAATCACGGATCTAAGTAATATAGAGGATAAAAAACAAAGAATACTAAACTGAAACAGAAAGAAATTAACAGAGACACAAGATTTATAGTGGTTCGGCGATCTCCGGCCTACGTCCACTTCAAAAGTTGAACTTTTATTGACTTTCTTTGCTGGTTACAGTTGATTACAGCGAGTAAAATGAAGAAATTCGAGTACAACAGTTTTTAATAGTGCAAAAATGTTCCCGGCAGAGTCTGGACGTCGGATTGTCAAAAGATCTTTTTTCTGTAGACTCCGGGGCTCTGTTTATAGGCGTAGGAGGATGATGCCTTGCTGAAACTTCGAGAGGCCCCTTCTGGCACGTGAGTTGGCCCACGCGATCGATCCCATGTAATTTCAACTCGATCTGTGATCGATACAAACCAACTTCGTATCGATCAAGAATTTGTCCAATGGAGTCGAAACTTAGCATGAACCTTCTTTGGCTGTACGTAAGCTCCTGCGAAAATTTCATAGCGTTTGGACTTGTAGATCTCGATATAATCGATACGAGATATAACTTCCTCGACGTCGTCTGGTTCGCATCGATCAAATTGTATCGATGCCTGTTCGCATCGATGTCTTACACGTGCATGCTGGTGACGTGGCCTTATCTTCAGAGCTTGATCTATTTTCCATGCCGCGTTGAACGCTTCTTCGAATCGTGCATACCCTCTGTTCGCATCAAACTCACTGTCTGGCTTCGAATCCACTACTTCGCATCCATCAGTTCGCGCTGGTTTCATCTGTGCTCACCAACTCAAATCCATCGGCCGCTCACTTGCTCGCATCGATCAGGCTATTACCATGGATCGATACGAGCTCTGTCTTCGTATCCATGTGAAGATCGATACGAAGACTACTGATTCGAACCATACTAATCGATACGAATAGTATCGACTCGAAGTAGACTGCTATGTTCCATCCTGACCGATGCAAAGCCTTCGATTCGAAAAAACAATCTTGTGCCCCTCTGTTCAATTCGGGTCCACTGCCATCGAGTCGAAATCCTTGAAGCCTTCCTACCTGATCGATACGACCGCACTGTTCGTACCCATGTGGATCGATGCGAACAACATCGGTTCAAAGTGCTAGCTGTCGGTCAATACGAAATGTATCGATACGAACCATTTTTCACGTATTCTAACCCATCCATATCTCGAGCATACGAACTCCGATTGACCTGAAATTTTGAACGTAGCCTCTTCTAGTCTTGTTCATCATTCCCAATCAATTCCGTCTTGATCGAAGCTCGGCCAAATTTTAACGACATCGATTGCAGCCTTATTTCCAATCGATCTTCAATCCTGATATTCATTCTTTCTTGTCAATTTGTTGATATTTCATCCTTGACCAAAGGGTGGGATAACAACGACCAATTTGAAAATTGGTTTTAACATATAACCTTGAAAATGAGCTTTTCACGTTTTTCATCTTTTGTAGAATATCAAAAATTATCTTCTCCCTTCCTTGCCTCCCTTTGTTTAAATATCAAGAATTTTCCAATACATTCATCTCTTACGCCATTTAACATACATATTGAAATGCAAAACACAATACTCATTTTCAAGCCAAACACCATCTAAAATTTTATCCTAAATACATGAATAATCGAAGACGCCTAGCTCTGATAAATTCATGCTTAAACGATTAATCTCTAGTTCATGTTTGCCGTCTAGCATCCGTCTAGCGATTTTTACAGTATTGCCAAAAACCAGTTTTTAACGCATAACTAATATAATGAAAGTACTTACACATCTCTTCAGATCAATTTTAGTTCATCGGGATACAATAAATCAATGATCTAGAGCGCAGTACATATTTTTCTAGATGCGTCATGTATAGATCAATCATATGTTTTGAGAAAGTAACAGACAAATATGTAAAATAAAAGGTTCCATTTTTTCCCTCTATGAATCCTTTTCTTATTAAGGTCTTTTAAAACACAAATATGCTTATTTTCCCAAGTAAGGTTCACATGTCTCAGTCTCTCAAAGTGCAACAGCTGTAACACCTACAATCAGAAGAGCAAGCAAAGTTCTTTAGAGAATTAGATCATAAAACCAAAAAAGATCATCCAAATCATGAAAACTTGTTTCGACGTTCCATAGTACATATATCAGTTATTAGGTCATTTCGCTCTTACACACAATCATCTGTGTGTGTGAGTGAGTATATATGTACACATACCAACACACACTCAGATATATACATATGGTATAATAGATACCCTGAGAAAAATACGTTGTTCTATTAATTTCATAGTATTGTTAGGTTGGACGAAATATTAAGATAACTATGATTGATATTTTCAGTGTGCTTACCAATTTAAAGTACTATAGCAGATATGGATATCCGATATCCGAAAATGATTTTAGATACGAATACGGTATGACACCATCCGAAACCATTTACAGGTCTAATAACGATGACCAACATCATTACCAATTCTAACAACTACTGAGCAATAAATAACATCGACGGTAATATGATCTATACTCGACTTGTTCTTGCTCTTGATATCGTCTCTCTTTTCCTGTTGGTCGCTCCCGCTGTCTTCCAATATTTTTGTGTGTGGACAAAGTTGGATTCAATGTATTATTTATAACAGGAGGATGTACAATACAGTCATTACGATAAAGGTATATTTTTATATTTTAAAAATATGGTAACTAAAATATATAACTATATAGAAACTATGCATATAATGATAAAACTAGAAAAGATACATAAATATATAACATACATAAAAGATTAATATCATCTAAAGTACAAATGAAATACAATATATTACAAATTTGCCTAAAAATAGTGGGTTGTCGTTGATTTTATCAAGAAATTAAGGAAGAAGGAAAGGGAAAAGAAACATAAAAGTTGCTTCCCATATTTCATAGTCAATGTATATGTAGTCTTGTTTATTCATTATTTTAATGATATGGTTGTTGCACTTGCATGTATACTCAATATAATCTAATAAAGTAGAAGTTAAACAAGATATTTGACACTATTAGCTACGCAGATGGGAATGAAGAGCCGATTCTTTCATCTCTTATATATAGATAGTAAGATTGTCAATTCCATATAGGTAGATGAACCTCATTTGAAATCTCAAGAACTGCAAAGATTAAAATCGAGGAAGACTTGGGACTTCTCAAAAGAAGTTTCGATGTTGAGCATAAGATATTCTTGGCAACGCCAAAGTGAGATGCCGCAAAATCTAATCATTGCATCATGCAACTTCCAAACCTAATGCAAAAGAATGGATTACAACAATGGAGAATAAGCTTGTCTCGATGAGGAATGACTTTGTGGGTCTATCATCCAATATTAAGGCCATTAAACAATAAATGATTTCAAATGTCAAATGAAAGAAGATGGATCGGTAAATAAATTTAAGAAAAAGCAATAACCAAAGGCTTCACCCATATTAAGGATTGAGGTTTTCATGATACGTTTCTTTAGTGTTTTGAATCACATATATTCATTTGATATTGGCAATCATAGCACATGATCTAAAACTTGTCTAGATATACGGTAAATTATGGTGAGTTGGATGAAAAGATCATGGATCAACATTTGATTATCTAAACAAAGGCGGCACATGTGCAAGCAAGATATCTATTGATTGGAAAAAATCATTAATACATTGTTATCTTTAATTTCATTGTGCGGCAAAAAGTTGTAAAAAAAAGTTACAATTTGCTCACTTTGAAGAGGAACATTTTGTATGCATAGTGAGATCCAAAATGTATGTTATGATATTATCATTATATGTTGACGATGTACTATTATTGGTTGGAAACTATATGGATATGATTAATACCAATTAGCGAGTGGTTGCCCTCTACTTCTGAGATGAAGAGCATGTGAGATGCTAAATTTGTACTTGAAATTTAAATCACTCATGGACTATTTTTGAATGATTTTGATTTGACTCAAAATTGCATATTCCAAATATTTTTAAACAATATGTATAAGAGCAAATGAATTGACACCCTAGTCACTAAATACCAATACTTTAGCCTTAAAAATTATCCCCGGATAGAATAAAATGGAACAATGTAGAATATTCCATATTATACTATTCCATTACCACATGGTTAGCCTGACTACTTGAATGTAACAAAGAAGTACATCACCGCCCTATAATCTCATTAGCTCTAAATTTGAACGTCATGACTTACGTTGCATGCTCATTGTGCAATAGTGGATATGTTACAACGAATGACTTTATTATCATAACGTGGCCAACTCTAGGTTACTAATTTACCCTGAAATTTTTAGCATGTCATATCATTTGCTTATGAATAGAGGCATATGTTGAAGGTACCATACTATCATCACTCTCATGTCTGAAGATTGATAACGTGTACAGGTTAATTAATCTAGTGGTTGCATCAAGGTCGGATGTAGGAATTTCGTTCATCGGGAGCTTAACTCACATTTTTTAAAATAAAAATTAGTTAAAGCTAATTATTATGCTAAGAAACCAACAATATTTAATAATATTTGTAATACATTTGAATCGTACTTTTCTAATGTAAACACAAACTTTTCAAATTGTTCACGTCATTATATAATATATGCATATAAGGTTAAAATTCAAATCTCGATCTTGACGAATATTCCTCGCAGTTTTTATAAAAAAAATTAGCGCATATATAAGGGTATGATTTGAACATGCTTTGACAAGAACCGTATAAATTTATTTTCAATGTTTTTAGTAGTACACACACATGCACGCACACACGCACATGCGCCTGCATACACACTCTCATTATAATTACATACATCTTTTAAAATATTCATTTTTCATGGATTTCTTTTAAAATATGTGTTCTTTATGGTTTTTCTTTGTATTTATACATTTAGATTATACTTATCTACCTTTTAATTTTATGGACATAACTCTTATTTCAAAACTATTTATAGACAACAATCTTAGCTTTTAATTTTCTAAAATAGAATTTTAAAGTTCAAATTTTCATATATTTTGATTTTACTTTCAAAAATAGGAAGTTCAAAAGTCATTGCAAACTAGGCATATCGTTATTATACTATTTTTGACCGAATGTTCCGTAAAACAATAGATTTCGATTTACTATTTCATTATAAACTCTAATTTGTATAAATCCCAATCTTTAAAAATAACTGTAAATGACTGGTATAATACATTTTTTGTGTAAGTGCAAACACAAAAGACAAAATGTTCCTTGTGATATACATGTATAAGATCACAAGTTTTGAATCTCAATCTTGACAAAAATACTATTTTAATTTTTACAAAAACATTTGGCATATAAATAAGGTCATTGATTCCAATTCGAACTCTGATAAGAGTGGTATGTTTTGTTTACACTGTTTTTGTATTCTCGTTATCACACGGTGCCCCTTTTAAAATATTTAACTTCATGATTTTGTTTTCAGTTTATAGTTTATATACATTAAATTCTATTTATTTAACTCTCAACCTTTATGTACATATACCCCTTATTGAAAGCTATTTATAATTAATGGAGCTTTTTAGCTTATAATTTTTCAATATTTCAAAGTTTTGATATTATACATACTTTATTTTATTTTAAAACTGAGAAGCCTACCTCAATTTAGACTATATGTTCGTGATATATCATTGTTATGCTATTTTTAATCAAATATTTCATGAAAAACGAGATTTTGAAATCTTGAAACTATATAATAAATGGTAATATTTGTTTTCTAACCTATAAATCTTACATACTCCAATTTTAATTGTACAATCTTTCAATATTACTAAAGATACCATCATGTGTATTTGACCTCTTACTAATCGGAGACACTAGTTGTTTTAAGCAGCGCGTTAGTGGAATGGTGAATCAATTCGGCACGAATGTTAATGTTCTATGAAACGGTCGTGATAGTAAGTATCTATGATTCTGTATGATCAATTGAGAATTGGAGATGGTAAAATAGTAATTCAGAGTAGGAAATTCGAGCAGGGGTCTCATCCCTTGTAAGGCATGATGTGAACCTACCACTACTTCCGTAGAATAGACTTCTAGAGAAGTTGTATGCTTAAGACTAGAAGCATACATTTAAGAAGCGTTGCAAGGGTCATAATTTGACATAATTATGTAATGTTTACCTATTTTGCACTACGATCGCTCAAGGTTGAATCAGATTCAATTCCTCTGTCATCAACCATCAATTTATGATCTGGTTACTTTAATAGCACGGTGGGACCTGCTCAACAATTAAATCATATCATGCTTGGCGAGATTTAATTGGGCACATAATAATATTGGGGACAGAAGAATTGAGGTCATGATGAATCATAGTAATATTAACCCCACGCAAGAAACAAAACCCCACCTAAAACCATGTATATCAGCACTCGTGTCCTAGAGTCTGTTGTCCTTCCCTAACTACGTCCATTATTTACCAATCTGTCTATGGATCAAGAGAATCAACAAAAAAAATTCGAAATATTATTACATTTGAGCCTTACCGTTAATCATTGACGCAGTTGAAACAACTTCCGAACCAACCATAGTGCCATAGTCCACTGCAGGCATAACATTCCCAATCTCAGTCCCACCGTCAACTTTTATCATCTCTCCGCTTCTTCCAGGATAGGAACAACTACCAGAACTCTTCTTGCTCTCTCCCCATGCCACGTCGTCGTCATCCAACTCCATCGAGGTCCGAGACATCGACATCGCAAACACCTCCATATTACTCGAACTTCCATCGCTATTGCTGTAACTTACGGTTGCATCACTTAGAGGAGAGTGAGGAAATTGGGACATAATTGTGTCGAGGTGGGAAGACGATCGCTGGAGAGGGCAACCTGGAGGACTCAGGCATGTCGTCTGGAGAAGTGAAAGGCGGTACAGAGTTTGTACGGTTACGGAAGTTGAAGGGGTCCCCGGTTGGGGTTACAAAACCAGCCTGACGGTCGATGACGGCTCTGTTCGGACGGCGCCAGTCCATTTGTACTATAGTTTTCCGTTTTTGATTTTTGGGGGATTATGGGAAGGACAGGAAGGAAAAGTAAGTTTAGGCGGAGAGGACGGAGATGGAGAATGGAACATATATTGAGATTCTTAAATTACAAGCAACGCCTATAGAAATTGATATTGATATTTAAAAATAATTTTTTTTCCCTTGAAAACCAATTATCGCTGACATTGTGCCACTGTAGTATATACAAACAAAAACATCAATGATGTAACAACCGGGGGAAGAGCCGGTTATTTTATGCAATAGCAAACTAAAAAGCAGGAAGGATCCACGGTCTAATTACCAAACTACCCCCGATTTTCATATTTGCACGCATCCGTAAATATTAACCCGTGTCCTAACAAAAAAAAATAGTTTGTTGAGAAATTTTCTGAAATGGGACTTTTTTTTTTGAATTTGTACGAAAAGATTAATTTTCTTCTCACTTTTTACCTCTCCCCATCGAATGAGAATGTTTGTCTTGATTTCAAGCTACGTGTATGTGGTTAATTTCTATAAATCGGTATAATTATTACTAAAGTGACAATCTATGTGTGTAACGTATTCATATTGACGAAAATGATAAAACCATTTTTCGTTCAAGTCGATTATAAAAATTTTATGATTATTTTGTAAAAATATGGAAAATAGGCACAAGACAAACTTTGAAAAAAAATTAGGCTAAAAGAAAACAAGTTTCATTTTTGGGCTGAATAACAAACTTTGAAGAAAAAAAATTAGGCTGAAAGACGGTGCTAATTATAGCTAGCGTTTTATATAGTGTAAAATTGAATATAATGCTAATTTTAACTAGCATTTTATATAGTGTAAAAACTGAATATAATGCTAGCATTATCCTTCAGCCTAATTTTTTTTTCAAAATTTATCCTTCAACCCAAAAATGAAACTGGTGTTCTTGGCCTATTTTTTTCTTCAAAGTTTGTCCTTCTCCCTGATTACCTCTTGTAAAACTATCTTTAATTTTCTTACATTATTATGTATTATAGTTTATGCATATTTTTTTCTTTCTAAAATCAATATTTAATTACAAGAAAACTTATGCATGGTTTAACCTTTCTGAAATTGGTATTTCATTACAAACAAACACATACATAATTTTGTATATTAAAATGGGTATGATATTACAAACACATACATTGTTTTTCTTTTTAAAATTTGACGTCATGTCCATGCTTTGTCATTGATACTATTTAATTTTGTTAAAGATGACATTAATGGTAAAGATAATTGATGGATATTTATATTTTGTAATTTTAGAAAAATTATTATTATTTTCAGTTTGCGAAGATGATATGTTTTTGTAAAAATGTCGCTTACTTAAACAAAGACTGAAAATTCCAATCTTAGTTAAACAACTCGATCTCTAAATATCAAGTAAAGACCGATAAGGTTGAATATTATATCAAATATTAAAATTTAAAGATTGAAATTCAAATATCATTTGAGACTGAAAGTTCAGTCTTATATAAAATTTAAAGATTGAAATTCAATCTTCGATATTATTGAAGACCAGATATTAACGACTAAAGTATGACCTTTAGTCGGTTTTAAATACATTATCGATCTTTTAATATTCTTATTTTGTATGCATATGCTCACATATCAAAACATATATAAGTTTGTGCATTTATATGTAAATATGTTTTGAAAACTGATAATTTTATAACTTTTCAAAAAAAAATCTTTGGACAAACTCTAGCAAACAGATACGTCCTATAGAAATACAAGCATTACCTATTACACAGGAAAATGCACATTAAACAAGTAAAGGCTTGGACTTTGTAGGCTCATTAGCATAGTAAACATGTCTTTGAAAATCCATCCCTCTTCTTTGGAAATTTTACACAATCGCTGTCAAAATCGTTGGATCACTGTTAACATTCATCTCAACTACTTAACTAAGCATTGATAAGAAACGTATCTTTCAAAATGTATATGATCACAAAGTTCAATGTTGATTTCTCCCGTCATCTAAGTGATTTCTCCATTATCCAACCTAAAAATAGACACTGGATGAACGTAGATTTGTGTAAAATCAAAGTGTCAATTCACAAGATCTCTATGAACTAAGTATCTCATATTGAACTTCGCATTGATAAAAGGTAAGTTGAGATTTTGATCATTGTTTGGGAGCAGCCACAATATCCAAAATAATTTAAACATGCTATTTAAAATTGATAAAATTAAGGATGTATCATAGGTGTAATTATGTAATTTGATTATATAACTCAACTTTTACAGCAAATCTTACTCTGGTTTTTGGTTTTATTTTCTATTCTATATGTTGTTATATTGTGATATAAATAATATTATAAACACATTAAATGTATGTAAGTAGAAAATTCTTAGGAAAAGTACTAAACCGATTGCGGTTACGAATGCGTTCGTAACCATGAGTATTGAATCGGAAAAAATACTTGTCCTTAAATGTTTCTAGTCAAAATATATCAAGAACATGATATCGATATATCAGTTAAGACCAGTGTGCGTAACTATTGCTCAATTTTCTTACAAGTAATTAACGAGCCAATCAAGGCACGATCGGCCCTAGTATGTTGATCCAAACTCAAGTTGGTAGCAAACATTCTACTAAACGAAGCATCAAGATGATGCCCGGTTGTCATATCCTTGGATAGTCTTAAAAAAATGCTCGGGAAAGCAGACCAAAGCTCAGCGATTCCCGATCCCTTTTGGCCCGGCTCTATGGTGACGGCTCCTTTATACCGACCCGCTTCCACCCAGACCCCAAATCAATCTGTCCACTTCAGCATCGCTTCAATCATCGGACGACACCGCTCTAGGTTCCTCAAGCAACCAATATTCTTAACAAAGTCGACTCAAGCATGACCCTCTCTCTTCTGGCCTCAGTACAATCGCCCACGGTCGGTCTCAAGCAGCACCCTCTTTCGCCTTACATCCGGCCTGGCACCATCCCAGTTGGATTTTCAGCTACTTTCAGTGCCCTTCACTCCTTCAACAATCGGCCAGCCAACTCAATAAGCCTTGCCACATAAGCATGCAATAGTAGATAATAAGTTATCCATCCATCTGTATGAAGTATTATAGCCAAGCGACTAAACCGATATGGTAAACCATTAGCATTAAATGCACATTAAATGCTAAGTCTGTGCATGGTATAGAATGACAATGAGTGCATTTTCTCATTTGCACATCCCCTTGCTCATTTACAGCTGTCCTCCATCTACCTGTTCCACCTGATCAACGACCAATAACTATTCTCGCCAGGTTTATAGCACAATCTCAGTCATCTATCATCCATTTCATCTATTATAAGTACCATATGCATTAACATCAAATAACTAAAGATCTACGTGGCATACTCGACTGTAGTGAATTCGAGTGGTGAATCGAAGAGTTCTAAGAGTATTACAAATCAAGGTGTCACCATTAGGCTAGATCCATATGGTATTATTCTAGTGTACATACATATAGTTAATATATCACTCTTATTACATTATATATATATATATATATATATATTATTGCCTCATTGTACATATAATTAATTTTAATAATTCAAACTATTAATTGAATGATCGAATTCGTTTTAAGCCGTTAGTTTAAGTTATAATATATACATATATAATTTTTTTTATTTTGGTTATATATATATATAAACAAATTAAACATATATATATACATATATATTATATTTTCAAAACATATAATATAATTTCTAATATTTTTTATCATTTTTAACTATTTTAAGTCATATAATACATTAGTATGATGTTTAAAATTAATATATGTAAATGTATAGTTATTTATTATAAAATTCCTTTCGATCGAATTTTATGATATAAAAATTCCTCAGTCATATAATACACTCGAAATGTTTATTTCTATTTAATACTAACATTTAACATTCTCTTGGCCATTTTATTAAAAAAAATGGGGAGGGGTGTGTGTGTGTAAATTGTTAGATTAGAATTTGGGCTTTATACAAATTCAAAGGTTCAAGATGAAAGAGGGTCTTTGGTTCATTATCTCATTCAATTATCCTTAATCTTATATGAAAATCCAAGAAACTAGAGTCATATAAACAAGGCATAGTTCATGTCATATATATAAGTCAAAGTTCAAGGAAGCCGAGTATGAAAATTGTTCAAAGCATGAGTCCTAGATTACAAAGCTTTGAGTTCAATTTGACCTAACAGCCATGGAAATCTCAATTTAAAGTTCTTTCTTTGCACACAAATAAAAAATGAGGAAGAAGATCTAGAATTCGACCGCTTTTTAAGTAGGGGTACATTACTATTTATAGATAACTTAAGCTGATAGATTCTTGAAATGTGGAACCTTATCAAAAAAATATACGCTCACGATTTGCTGATGTGGTACATGTTCGAAGTGGCACGTGGCACATCTTCCTTTTTAAGTTATTTTGGCATTGATGATCCAAACATAGCTTGCTACATAGCCAGTGACAAATTGCTTTATATGGATTAGTCATCATACGATAACACATAGATATCACCATTCGACAACTTAATTCATCACCATGTGATGGCTTCATATTATCATCCTTCGACGACTTGCTTTACCACCATGCAACAGTTAGTGATCACCAGCACTCGATAGCCTGTCTTGTCATTATGCGATAGCTTAATAGGTTTGTTGGCACTGAAATTGGTTACTAACACCTAAATCCAAATGAAAACACTGAATCACAATCACAGCTCACAGATGGAATGTATTTAGAGAGTAATGACATGAAGAACAATCAAAATTAAAATGAAACCAGTAAAGAACAACAGATTTTATAGTAGTTCGGCTAACTCCGGCCTACGTCCACTCCAGAAGTTTACTTTTATTGATGTAACAAGCGATTACAGTTACAAAGTGGTAGACTAGCCTTAGCCTTAGAAAGTAGAAAGCCAGAAAGCAGAAGAGAAGCCCCCTTTTCAGAAGCCCTACATGCTCTATTTATAGACGCGTTCAGGTAGTTGTTGGACTCTCTGAGTAACCTGAGCCCATCAGGGCCGAACGGCCCATGCCGAACCAAAATGCCACACCGAACGCATAGATATGCCGAACGCATTCATCCAATGCCGAATGCACTCGTATGCCGAACGAGGTCCAATGCCGAACGATCCCTGATGCCGAACGATCCATCCAATGCCGAACGATACCTGATGCTGAACGATCCATCCAATGTCGAACGATACCTGATGCCGAACGCTTCTAAATGCCGAGCGCCACTGGATGCCAAGCGCTACTGTATGCCGAGCGCTCCTGGATGCCGAGCGCTACTGCATGCCGAGTGCTACTGGATGTCGAGCGCTCCTGAATGCCGAGCGCTATTGCATGCCGAGTGCTACTGCATGCCGAGCGCTCCTGGATGCCGAGCGCTATTGAATGCCGAGTGCTTCTAGAATGCCGAACCACTCATGTATGTCAGACGCTCTATGTATGCCGAGTACTCTTGAATGCTATTCGAACATGAATGCCAGACGAACCATTTGTGCCGAACCACCATCGAGTGCCGAGTGAGGGGAGGATGCCGAGCGAGGTTTGTGCTGAACGGCTTCTAACTTCCAGATCGAACCACATTCCTTGACCCAAATTATAATCGATCCATCTCTGTCCAATCCAATTTCCGTCTTTCAAGTGCGTTGCGTCATCCACCCATCCAGTCGACTGAATCCATCGTTCACCAGCTTTGACGAATGTGCAGTCGATTAAGTTAAACCCGTCTGTCCGTAGCCTTGTAAAAAGGCGGGTTAACACTTGCCCCCCCAAAACATGCCTTGCAGTGACGACCCGGAAATTTTAACGAATTAAATTTGGAATAATTAATTGATTTTAAAATATTTAAAAGTTAATTTTAACTTGAATTTTAGGATATCAATATTTACTTGATAATGAAATCATTGAATTGTATAGTTTAAATATTGAATTTAATAAATGAAATCGGGTAAATTGTTGAATCTGAGATTCTAAGCCTGTTTACAATAATTTGAAGGCTTATAAAATCTATAATGATGATACTGAAGGTAATAGAATGGTTGAAATTTAATATAAAGGTAATTTGTTCAATTTTAATAATTCATCGTTTAAATTAGAATTTAAAAATAGCCTTCCGAGGCACAGTCTCGGAATTTGACGAAGCCGGTTCCATTAGATCCGTAATAGTTAGTTATTATCAGATTTCAATTTTCATGGCAATCGGAATTGTTATTTGACCCTGGCAGCTCGAAATGCTTAGAATTATTTTAATCTATTTAATTGGAATTTGATCATTTTCTTCTGTAACTCGCACATACGATCGAATTAGCTTACGAAATCTGTTCCGTTGTGTTCGAAATGCGAGTATAACCTTATTAACGCCTGTTGGCAGTTCTGATTTGGGGTTCGGGATTTCGCGTTATGCAAAGAGAGTTATTTTCGATATTTAAATATTTAATTAATCACTCTCGTATTCCAGAAGCTAACCACTCTCGTACTCGTGAAGCTTCCTCAGTTCGATATTTTTCCCCGTCCTCTCTTCCTTCAGCAGTTATGTAATCGAGCCCCTCTTTTCCTTCATTCCCAAATCGATTCGAAGATATAAAAAAAAAATTAACAATGGCAAGCGATTTGAATTTGAATCGCGATGTGTAGTCTCGAGCTCGGGCTCAGGGGATTTTGCCGAGGGTGAGCGAGTTGAACGTCGCATGAGGAGAAGCGAGCCGTGTCTGAGAAGCGCGAGCTCGATGTTGTGTTGGTGCGAGGGATTGGGGAAGACGAGTCGCGACTGGCAACAGCAGGAAGAGCGGCTGCAACGGGGTAGCTCGAAGGGGTTTGAGGTGGAAGTGGTCGCGTTTGGGCACAGGCAGATGGTGCTCGAACCTGGGTAGCATCGCGATGGAGTGATGCAGTGGTTCGATTTCAAGGTGAGGAGGTTTGCAGTGGTGATAGCGGTGAGTATTCTATAGTTTGATTACTTGATTCGGCATGCATATCTCTGTAGATATGAATATCTTTGTTTCTGCTTTTTGTTACTATTATTGATTACTGAAAAGCCTGACAACAACATGTAACAACATGTTAGTAGCAGTGTAAATTCAATACATTCCATTTTATTTAGCAAGTGTCATAACTGAGCACTCAAAAAAAATCTAAAATTAACCCTACAGAACACATGTAGACACAGTAACAAATCAGGAGATAAATTGTTAATTAAAATAGTTTGGATGAAATAAGTTACCATTATAAATTGTTAATTAAATAATTGTTTGGTTTGTTATCGATGTTTAAGAATTGGTTATTCGAGTAATTAAAGATGAATTTAGTTTAAGTCTATAAATTGATGATGTAATTAGAAGTTACATAGTTTGTAATTAAGAACTAATTAATGAATTAATTTGTAATTTAAGTACTTAGAGAAGTACTTAAGGGCTTGGTTAATAAATATAGCTAGTGAAAGACCAATGGTTAAGGGTTATTAAATGATTTATTTACGAGATAAATGTAAGTTAATTAATTTATTAATTAATTAAGGATAATCAGTTGTGAAATTTGGGAGGTATAATTACTTAATGTAACTTAAAAGGTAAGATTACTTAGTAAGATAATTAGTGATACTTGTAATTATTGGATGTAATAAGTTAATGGATGGTCAATAAATGGGAGTAATTTAGATCTAAATTATTTGGAGGAATTGATAAGAAGGGTAAGTACTCAGTTGAAGTAATTGAAGGGAAAGTTATCAAGAGATTCATTAGAGGAAATTATCTTTCCTTAAAAAAAAAATTACACCGGTGATAAATTTTAAGGTAGATATTTAGGGAATGATAAGTTATTGGCGTGCGACAAATTATTAGAAAGCAAGCAAGATTATAATGATTAATATTGTGGATTTAATGCATATAATTAAATTAGATATCTAATGATGAAATCAAAGATTTATTAATTAAAGTTGATTAATCCATAATAAGTGACTTATGAAGTTAATTGATATAAGTAATTAAGGATTGATGTAATTAAAATAGTTAATTAATTCATGAAGTAATAGAGTACTTATGGATTTTGGTTAAGTATACTTAATATCGTCGGGTTAATTAAAGATAATTAATTTAATGTAATTGAAAAATAATTAATCCAGAGTGATTTATTAAGATGAATAATGATGGGTTGACTAATTAATTAATTTGGAATTAATTAGTGTTAAATGAAGGAAACTAAGTGATTGAGGTTTGAAAGTTTAATTAGAATCAATTGAATTAGTTTGTATGTGGTTACGCTTTGCTTATGGATGATTGAATGGCATTGGATGTTTTAAATAAGTTGATATCCCTGATACGTAATGTTGTGTATTTCATTTGAATAACTTGGGTTAGGATAACATGAGTTTCGAAGAGACCAGGAATTGGGTGTTAGGAAATACTCAAAAACCACTTCGTATTAAAAGTAAATTGATGACTGGAAGTGAATGATTTAAGTAAATTAAATTATTATATATAAGTTTGGTACTTAGAATTTGATGTGTGGAATAAGTGTGGTCCATAGAAAATTGTGAATTTGGTAAATTGATATAAGATACCCGGGTACTTTATATTAGTTGTTTATTTTGGTTTTTCATGTTAGTTGAGTTTACTCACCCTGGTTTCCAGCCTGACCCGGGTGTTACTTTGATGTAATGCTCGGGTCAGACCGAGTATTATAGATTGTCAGGTAGGTATGTTCTGGAGCCCAGGAGACGAGCTGGATGGCAAGAGCGTATAGATATTTCCGCTGTATTTATATATTCTGAGACATGCTTGTTTGTATATGTTCAGTGACTGTATATATATGTGAAACTCTGATGTAAATTAAAATGTAATCGACAGATATAGTATTCTTTTGTAAACTGTTATTATTTATTATTATATTTTATTCGCTGCGAATGTGAGTTGTAGGTGTTTTTGTTCTTCTTCCTCTATCTCTTTCTTTTTTTTTCATAACTATCTGGAATTTTCGGCTTCGAAAATTTCGGGTCGTTACACTTGCTGTCGGAAGGTGTGTTTTGAATGATTCCGAATCTGACATCCAAAGTCCATAGCCAATTCCATATCCATCCGGACTCGGTAACCGAGTCTTAATCCAACCTTATCCAATAACCAGTAACCGAATCCATGACCTCTCCGGGTCAATATCTGAATCCGTAACCTCTTCGGGTTCTTGCCAAGCACAATTTTCACATGACGACCGTGGTCCAGTGTCTCTGGACGTTGAGTAATGCCATGGCTTAAGTCCTAAGCCGAATTCTGGTCACTCCGGACCCTTGTCGAGTATAGTCCATACCCGACGACCTGAAATAATAACTAATAATACATGGCCCAAGTCCTAGGCCGAATCCTGGTCTCTTTGGACCCTTGCCGAGCATAGTCCATACCCGACGACCTAAAATAGTAATCGATAATTTTGGGGCCTAAGTCCTAGGCCGAATCCTGGTCTCTCCGGACCCTTGCCGAGCATAGTCCATACTCGACGACCCGAATAAGTCGATTCGCCGCGTTTGGGCAAAGAGACTTACCCCTTGCCGGGCACAATCCATACCCGACGAACGTTTACCGAAAACCAGACAAAAATCCAATCAAAAGCAAATCCAAAATCCAGATCAAACTAGAAAACAAAAAATCCATATCAAAAATCCAAACCAATATCCAAACCAGAAAGCAATCACCCAAATAAAAAGTTCAAACCAAGAAACAAATAAAATCGGGAGTTCTAACCAAACCAGGAAAAAGCAAATGTCCAAGCCAAAAAAGAGAAAGCAGATTTCACAAACTAGAGTGTCGCGGTTTATCATCATCTCAGAGCATGCCTAGGGGCTATCTCTGTCCCCGTACATGAGTAAGTGACTTGGCCGTTTGCTCATAGTTTGCTACTTATTTCGTAATATTCCAGTCAATTGATAACCACTCGACCATCATTCCTGTGCCTCGTACCATCACTGTGTGAGGTAGACGGTGGTTGCTCCTGCCCCACCGCTGCATTCCGAGCTTCGACGTATTGTCGCAACTGTCCATTCCTTACATGCTCCTCAATTATGTCCTTTAAATGCCTGCAGCAGTTGGTATCATGCCCATCCAAATCGTGGAAGAGGCAGTGTTTCCCTGATGCCCTCTCATGTTTGGAGGGTTTTCTCTTAGCCGGCCTTCGGTAAGGAAGGAGATTTCGAGTCTCCAAATAAATCTGTTCCAGCGTTTCGTTCAATCCTGTGTAGGTGGAGAATTTTGGCTTTCTCCACCGTTTCCTAGCTTTTCCTAATTCGTCATCCAGCTTCCCTTTTCCGTTTCCTTTATCTCTTTCCAAGCCTCCGCTAGATGGCCCTCCATCCTCAGCCGCGTTCACCTCCTTTAACTTCATATCTGAGCACGCATCTTCCTACCGAAGGAACCTCTCAGCTTCGTGAAAGAATTCCCCAAGATCCATTGGAGGGTCCCTTATCAGTGACACTATGAAATCTGAATTCTCTCTAACTCCTGACACTGCCGCCATTAAAACCATCGATGGATCTGGCCGATCCACCGAAGAAACCTCTGCATTGAACCGAGCTAAGACAGCTCTAAGTGATTCGTATGTCCTCTGTTTTACCGATGTCAGCATCACTACATTCTTTGGCCTTTTGATATGTACCCGAATCTGCTTCAGAAACCTGTCCACCAACTCTGTCCATGTCTCGATAGATCCTTCTTCTAGCTACCTGAACCACATAGCGGCTATGTCCGTTAAGAATAAAGGGAAACATCGAGCCATAACTTCTTCCGATGCCCCCAACACCTCCATATGTCTTGTATATCTCATCAAGTGATCTGTTGGATCGGCCTTGCCATTGTATATTTCCACGTTAGGTAGCTTGAAATCTGGCGGATTCTGAGCTATCCTGATTTCACGAGTGAACGGACTCTTGTTTACTCCTTCCAAATCTCTATTGGTCAAACCTCTGCGCATGGTTCGCCTGATAATCTCGGCTAATCCAGCTTTGTACGTCAAGGGTTGCCCCCCGAGTTCCCGAGGGAATTCTGGTACATACTCTTCATCTCTTTCTCTTATATTCCTGCCAGCATCCTATTGCGTGGTGTTAGCTGGAACCCCTCCATGAACTAGTTCGGCATTATCTGGTGGTGCGCCTCCGAGTCTAGGTCCATCCGGATTGTTAGTTGTTTACTGGTTGAGCGCTTCTGATCAGGCTCCATGGATCTGAGCTCCTGCATTTCCTGCTTGCGTAAATTATCTGAGAAGAGCCTGCATCATCTCCTCTTGTCTTTTCATCATGGCTTCCATTTCCTCTCTGGTGATGTAGATAGATGCTCCTCCTGCTCCATTTCCCGAGGAAGCCTCTTGACTTCTGACGCAGCAGATATTTAACAAAGCGATATAGATTGAAGAAAGTAGCAAACAGTGGATTGAAGATACTGAAATGCCCAAATTCGTTGATCACAAAGATACCGAATTCTAGCTATCTTCGACACGTTGATCGCGCACGATACCGTGAAAGAAGATCTTCAATTCTTCAAGCGTTGATCAAGCGCACTTGATTCCGCGAATCGGCTTCAACAATCGTTGATTCGAGCGCACTCGAATAACCGAAAGTGGAGATAGGAGATTACGCTCAACTACCAATTTAGGATGAAAGCACACAGAAATCAAACAAAAATTTTTATTCAAAATTCAACAACTTTCAAATGTACAACACACTCCCTATTTATAGTGTTTTCGACCCAGACCTTAAGTCGTATACGACTTACGACCCAATTTAAGTCGGCAACGACTTAACACCATAGCGACCTAACCCCCTTTACAGCACTGCACACGCAAAGGACTCACTAAGGTCGTTAGCCGACCTATCTGACTCAAGACACAAGACACAACGACTTCACAGTAACTACTTCACAACAGCGTCTCAACCGACTCAACGACATGCCGACTTATGGCTTAGGCAACGGCTTAAAAATACAAAACACCTTTACTCACTTAGGTCGTATACGACCTAATGACTTCCGACTCAAAGAAAGCAAATTACAACATCAGGTTACGACTTAACAATAGTTCCTTACCCATATTACAACACAACACATAGGTCGGTGACGACCTAAAATTCAACACGACTCAACTCAGGTCACACACCATATGACCGACTTAATATACAACGACTCAAAGACTCAATGACATAACGACTTAGTTAAGGTCGTAACTCATTTGTGGCTTAAAGAATCACCCAAATGTTGCCTCTTCCCTCTGCTGCCTTCAATTAGGTCGTTGCCGACTCAAGACCACTTTCTTAGGTCGTTGCCGACCTAGAAACTGTGAACGACCTATAACCAAGGCTTGCTTAGATCGTGTTGCCTTCCCCTGTGACTTGTTAGGTCGTGGCCGACCTTCCTTAACCCGGAAACGATCTAAGCCTTCTATCTTAAGTTGTGCACGACTTAACTCCTCATCTTTAAGTCGTGTACGACTTATCTCTCCTTTTCTAGCCTGAGCTGCATCATCCTCCCCTGGTTGAGAAAAATCGTCCTCGAATTTGTAAAATCTTCCGTATCAGATTGTTCATTTCCATAATATGGTATAAGATGCTTAACATTGAACACGTCAGAAGTGTTCACATCCTCCGGCAGCTTCAACTTATAAGCATTTTCATTAATCCGTTTCACAACTTCTATAGGACCAATTTTTCTGGCTTTCAACTTGTTATAAGTGCCTACTGGAAAACGTTCCTTTGTTAACACAGCATAAACCAAATCACCTTCGTTAAATTCAACACTTCGTCGCTTCAAGTCTGCAGTCTGCTTATACTTCTCATTTGCTTTCTCCAATCGTTTCTGAATGATTTTACGACATTCAGTCAATCCATCAACAAAGTTTACAACTTGTTTAACCGTCCCCTTCGGTTGTGGTACTACTGCTAAATCCAACGGTCCCTTTGGCAAACTTGAATATATGATCTGGAATGGGCTGAATCCCGTACTACGATTCACTGCATGATTATGAGCAAACTCTGCTTGGCATAACTTCATGTCCCAACTCTTCAGATTGTCCTTCACAAGACATCGCAATAAATTTTCCAATGATCGGTTAACAACTTTTGTCTGTCCATCTGTTTGCGGATGATAAGCACTACTAAATTTCAGCTTCGTTCCAACCATCTTCCACAAACTTAGCCAAAAATGACTCAAAAATCTGGTATCCCTGTCTGAAACAATAGATTCTGGTAACCCATGTAAACGATAGATCTCTTTGAAGAATAATTGAGAAACATGAACAGCATCCGCCGTCTTCTTACAAGCAACAAAATGTGCCATTTTTGAAAATCTGTCCACCACAACAAATATAGAATCATTCTCCCTTTGAGTTCTAGGTAAACCCAAAACAAAATCCATGCTGATATCAACCCATGGTTTAGTCGGTACAGGTAACGGCATATACAACCCTGCATTTGTCGGTGTTCCCTTCGAAACCTGACAGATATGACATCTCTCCACAAACCTTTCAACCTCTTTCCTCATTGACGGCCAAAAGTAAGATTGAGAAATCAAATGCAATGTACGATCACGGCCCACATGTCCTTCCTCGTGCAATTCCTTGATAATCTTCATTCTCAAACTGCTCTCTGGTATACATAATCGGTTCCCCTTGAATAAGAAACCATCAACCAATGCATATTCATCAGTATTTCCATCTTTAACTTTCTCAACGAACTTTGCAAAGTAAGGATCCTCCTCAAACAAGTCTGGCAATAATTCAAATCCTGTCACCTCAATTTTCATTGTCGTTAATAAATGATTCCTCCTACTCAAAGCATCAGCTACCCGATTCGTCATCCCAGACTCGTGTTTGACAACGAAAGTAAATTGCTGTAAATAGGCAATCCACGATGTGTGCCTTGCTGAAATCTTGTCCTGCCCTTGCACATGCTTCAACGCCTCATGATCAGTGTACAGAACAAATTCTTTCTGAAACAGATAGTGTCTCCAATGCTTAACAGCCTGAACAATTGCGTAAAACTCCACATCGTACGTGCTATACCTCATCTTTGCTCCTGATAACTTCTCACTGAAATAAGCAACGGGTTTCCCATTCTGACTCAAAACTCCACCAATTCCCACCTTTGACGCATCAGTATGCAATTCAAACAACAACTGAAAATCTGGTAAAACAAGAATTGGTGCTGTCGTCAATAGTTCCTTGATCTTCTTAAAAGCAACCCCTGCTTCCTCTGTCCATACAAACTGTTTCCCTTTCATGCAATCAGTAACTGGAGACATCACGCTACTGAAGTGTGGAATGAATCTTCGATAGAATGACGCTAGCCCATGAAAATTTCTCACTTCCGTAATTGTCTTTGGCTGTGGCCAATTCCTGACTGCTTCAATTTTATTCTGGTCCACCTGTATACCTTCTCCTGACACAACATATCCCAGAAATAAAACACTATGCGTCATGAACACGCATTTCTTCGTAGCAGCATAAAATTGTTCCTCACGAAGAATAATCAGCACTTCCCTCAAATGTTGAACATGCTCGTCCATACTCCTGCTATATATCAGAATATCATCGAAATAAACCACCACGAACTTCCCAATGAATGGTCTAAAGATTTGATTCATCACCCGCATGAACGTACTAGGTGCATTTGATAAACCAAATGGCATAACCAACCATTCGTATAACCCCTCTCTCGTCTTGAAGGCTGTCTTCCATTCGTCTCCAGGTCTAATCCGAATGTGATGATATCCGCTTTTCAAATCAATCTTTGAAAAGATAGTAGCCCCACTCAAATGATCTAGCAAGTCATCCAACCTCGGCATTGGGAATCTGTAGCGAACAGTAATCTTGTTCAAAGCTCTACTATCGGTACACATTCTCCACGAACCATCTTTCTTTGGCACCAATAAAGCTGGCACTGCACATGGACTCAAACTTTTCTGAACACGTCCCTGCTCTAACAACTCTTCCACCTGCCTCCTCAGTTCCTCATGCTCCGTAGGACTCATCCTATAATGTGGCCTATGTGGTAATACTGCCCCTGGCACAAGATCAATCTGATGTTGAATATCCCGTAACGGTGGTAACTCCGTTGGTAATTCTTCAGGAAACACATCTCTGAATTCTTCCAATACCGGCTTTACTTCCTCTGGAACTTCTACAGATTCAGTGGCTTCATGTCCAATCAACAAAAATACCTCTGGACTCTCTTCTACTTCTTCAATAAATTCCTTCAAAGTCAATAAGGCCTTCAGCTCCTCAATCTCTTCAGATTTACTCTCTTCCTGTTGTCTCTTCTTTGGAACTAAAATGATCTTAACACCTTCAAACATAAAACTATAACTATTGGTTCAACCGTCATGCTGCACTGCTCGATCATACTGCCACGGTCTTCCCAAAAGCAAATGACAAACATCCATCTCAACTACATCACACCAAATTTCGTCTTTATATTTCTTTCCAATAGAAAATGGAACTCGAACTCGCTTATCCACCTTCACCTCTCCTCCTTTTCTTAACCACGCTAACTTGTAAGGATTTGGATGTTTTTCCATTTTCAATTTCAACTTTCTCACAGCTTCAGTAGAGATAATATTGTCACAACTTCCTGCGTCAATCACAAACTTACAAACTTTTCCCAGAATAGTGCATGTAGATTGAAAAATGTTGCTCCTCAACCAACTAGCTTCTTCTTCCTGCTTTGGTATTAAAGAAGATCTCCTCATCATCAGATTACATCCTTCATCTCCTGACGCAATATCCTGTTCGTCCTCCTCAACTGGGCTAGAATAACCTTCATCAACATCCTCACCTTCAGCTTCAACAATCATAGTTCGCTTCTTCGGCTTCGGATTCATTACTCTTGTGACCCACTTCCTGGCAATTGTAACATTTGAAACTGTTGTTGACCTTCGTCTTCGCAACTTCATTTATAACTGGTTTACTGATAGATTTAGGAACATTAGAGCTTCCACTAACACCCTTCACTTGATTGTTGGAATTAGTAAACACACCACCTCCACGCCTTCCCTGCTTCTCCCAAGCCAACGCTTTCTGATGTGCTTCTGCTACACTTCTAGGATCAAACATATTCACCATATCTTGAATTTGTATCCTCAACCCTCCAACAAATCTAGTAGTCAGCTGTTCTTCCGTCTCCATAATATCATTTCGAGCAATCAGTTGATAAAATTCATCAGCATAATCATTAACAGTCTTCGTCCCTTGCCTCAGATTCTGCAACCTCTGATACATAAGTGATTGATAATTATAAGGTAAGAATGTAGCCTTCATTAACTTCTTCATCTTATCCCAAGCAACAATCTTCGACTTCCCCGTTCTCTCTCTCGTAAGTTTAGTTTGATGCCACCATGCTAAAGCTCTTCCCCTCAACCTAGTAGCAACCAACTTAACTCTTCGATTCTCCCGGACTTCTTTGAAATCAAAGATCTCTTCAACATTAGACAACCAATCCAAAAATTCCTCTGCTACCATTCCACCCTTGAATTCTGGAATTTCCATCTTCATACCTGACTTCCAACGACGATCATCATCTACATCTCGATATGAATTTCGAACTTGGTCTCGATCTCGATAATGAATGCTAGCTCTATCACCCTCTTCATCAAAATCAAATGTACGTCTACATCGATCTCGACCATTATCATCCCTTCGATCACGCATGTCCCTTCTACTGTGTCTCTCTTCATCTCTATATGGCTCTTCTTCAAACTCACGTGGAGTTCTTCTCTCTTCATGTCCATAGTCATGGTGATCTCTCCTTGATGAAATTGATGTTCTCTCTCTAAAAGATTGCGGTGATACCCTTCTCGCTTCCGTAACCGATGGCGAAACTCGGTTTCCTCCATGGTTCGAGATTGGCGATCTTCTCCTTTGATTTTGATTCAAATCATTCATCAATTTCTCTAATTTTCCAATGCCTTCATCAAATTTCTCATTAATGCGTTGTTCCATTTGCTCGGCTTCTTCTCTTCTATACAACACTTCAACATTTTGATGACGATTAGCTCTCCTTGGCGGCATGATTGATTCAACACAACCTTCAACTAATACTTCAAAAATCTTCAACACAAGCAAGTCACGGCTCAACCACTAACTTGGCTCGGCCTCAACACTTCAAACTCTTCAAACTTTGGTGCGCAAAAATCTCACGGCCAAATTCAAACAACTTTCCGTATTTTGATCCAAAATGAAATGGATCGAAAGCTTCTAACTTGTTGCAACTTCAAGATGAACACGATGAACACCAACTTCAAACTCCTTGGCTCCAAGACTCGGCTTAGCTATGATTGGCTAAGTCTAGCTTTGATACCAAAACTGACGCAGCGGATATTTAACAAAGCGATATAGATTGAAGAAAGTAGCAAACGGTGAATTGAAGATACTGAAATGCCCAAATTCGTTGATCACAAAGATACCGAATTCTAGCTATCTTTGACACGTTGATCGTGCACGATACCATGAAAGAAGATCTTCAATTCTTCAAGCGTTGATCAAGCGCACTTGATTCCGTGAATCGGCTTCAACAATCGTTGATTCGAGCGCACTCGAATAACCGAAAGTGGAGATAGGAGATTACACTCAACTACCAATTTAGGATGAAAGCACACAGCAATCAAACAAAAATTTTTATTCAAAATTCAACAACTTTCAAATGTACAACACACTCCCTATTTATAGTGTTTTCGACCCAGACCTTAAGTCGTATACGACTTACGACCCAATTTAAGTCGGCAACGACTTAACACCATAGCGACCTAACCCCCTTTACAACACTGCACACGCAAACGACTCACTAAGGTCGTTAGCCGACCTATCTGACTTAAGACACAAGACACAACGACTTAACAGTAACTACTTCACAACAGCGCCTCAACCGACTCAACGACATGCCGACTTATGGCCTAGGCAACGACTTAAAAATACAAAACACCTTTACTCACTTAGGTCGTTTATGACCTAATGACTTCCGACTCAAAGAAAGCAAATTACAACATCAGGTTACGACTTAACAATAGTTCCTTACCCATATTACAACACAACACATAGGTCGGTGACGACCTAAAATTCAACACGACTCAACTCAGGTCACACACCATATGACCGACTTAACATACAACGACTCAAAGACTCAATGACATAACGACTTAGTTAAGGTCGTAACTCGTTTGTGGCTTAAAGAATCACCCAAATGTTGCCTCTTCCCTCTGCTGCCTTCCATTAGGTCGTTGCCGACTCAAGACCACTTTCTTAGGTCGTTGCCGACCTAGAAACTGTGAACGACCTATAACCAAGGCTTGCTTAGAATGTGTTGCCTTCCCCTGTGACTTGTTAGGTCGTGGCCGACCTTCCTTAACCCGAAAACGATCTAAGCCTTCTATCTTAAGTTGTGCACGACTTAACTCCTCATCTTTAAGTCGTGTACGACTTATCTCTCCTTTTCTAGCCTGAGCTGCATCAACTTCCCTCCTGATTGCTCCATTCTATCACTTGCTTCCTTGCTGATGGCTAGCTATTGCTCCTTAGAATTTAAGTTTCTAACTCCAAAATTCCTGAGTTCAATTCTCAGTGGAAGCACCAAAGTGTTGGCACCGAAATAGGTCGCTAACACCCATATCCAAATGAAAACACCGAACCACAATCACAGCTCACAGATGGGATGTATGTAGAGAGTAATAATATGAAGAATAATCAAAATTAAAATGAAAGCAGTAAAGAACAACAGATTTTATAGTGGTTCGGGTAACTACGGCCTACGTCCACTCCAGAAGTTTACTTTTATTGATGTAACAAGCGATTACAGTTACAAAGTGGTAGACTAGCCTTAGTCTTAGGAACTAGAAATCCAGAAAGCAGAAGAGAAGCCCCCTTTTCTGAAGCCCTATGTAACAATTCTGATTTCTCGACGCCCGAAAGTCGACATCAATACGTCCACTGTATCGAATGCTGCACAGTCGAATGCCGGAAAACCGAACCGTTAGGGTTTAAAGAAGAAGAAAATAGAAGAAGAAACAGAAACAATAACAGAATCCCACATATCGCAGCGGTTAACATATAATAGATAAATAAATATCTTTAAACAGAATCACTATATCAGTTATTACATTACATCACATTACATTATCAGAGTGTACAACAACAAATAGCAGAAAGGAATATTACATATACTAGTGATACGTTTCGCCGTCCAGCTTGCTCCCGATCTCCACAGCATCTCTTTTTCGATTATTGCTCCCGAATAATGCTATCCTGACTCTAGGCTGCCCGTGTGGAAATTAGTGGGCACCCAGAGTTTAGAAAGGGAACAATAAACTCCAGGTCAGTCATGGGACTGATGTTAGACCTCAAAAACAGTTATTTTCATAAAGAAAAGAAATCCTCTATGCTTTTGGAAAAATGAAACTACCATAAGGCCTCCCGTCACACACACAATGCAAACGCAGAATTGGAGGAGATTTCTCCTTATGATAGTCAAACATGCTTAATACGCAAAAAATCTTTTCGATATTATCATTAGTGCATAGTGCAAAAAAACTTTTTGAAAATATAATATTAATCTTAGCCAGCATAGACATTTCGTACTATGTCTACCATAGCCACCATCTAAACAGTGGTGACCACCATAAGTAAATGGCAGGTTATACAACTAAAACCGTAAAGAGATCGTATTGGATGATTGGATTTCCAATAAATGGTTGGGCAAAGGAACTTCCCACATAAAATGGAATGCCTCTGGAGGGACGTCCCCGAGAACCTAACTGGATCTCTACTACACAAGGCCGGGTTACCTCTGTAACTAGGTAACAACTGACACGAGTATGCCATCCCTCGGTCATTACCGACCTTTATCTGAGGGTCCCCAATCCAACCACATAGTAAAGTATCTGGGCTCCATACCATGATACCACTTTCATAAAAAATCAACATAAGTAAATATCTGGGCTCTATACCATGATATCACTTTTTTATCCAGAAGGAAATGGTCATACCCTCAGGAGGAGCTATCCCCAAATAACCTTGCTGCCATGATTCCTGTTTCGACCATTACCGGGTTGTGAGGCTCGACGAAGTCTCGTCCACAAAGCTATGCTTTTTACAAAGCCATGCTTCGATCACAAATGATCAACCAATGATCATCAACACACAGCAGCACTTAGCATGCCACATTACCAAATTGGGAATGTATCACTAGTAACCATCAACTACATAACCTCTGAGCTCGTACGTCTCAGAGAAGGGTGTTAAGCTAAGAGAATAAATCTCCGCCACCAACAGAAATGTATTTGATAGAAACCAGCTTTACATCTCAAAGTGTAATGTCCAACACACATCCGTACAAGTCTATTCCGGGTTCGAACAGAACGGAAGGTACTTCCGAAGAAGCCCTTGCAATTTCCGGATATTCACAATCCCGATCAGACTTTCTATCACTTAGGAAATCTGTATACCGGTGCGACTCAGTGCAGAGACAATCGACGGGTTACCCTTTCATTCTCGAAAATACCCGGTCTTCACCACCGGTCTTCAAATGCTATCAATATCGACGTATCATTATTCAGAATGGGTTATATGACACAAAGTCCTCTCCCGGCTAAACTGAATAATGAGCGTAAATTTAAAAATATATGGACATTGGATTTCAATTAAGTCACAGCTTAATATCCAAAAAAAATCTTTCAATGGTTTAAATTACCATTTCAAATCTTTTAAATAAAAGATTTATTTCACAAAGTTCACCCAGTTTCATAAAGATCCATTCATGGATTTCAAAACAAATTCCATTTCAAATTGGATTAAATCATCCAATCTTTCAGTTTAAGATCTAATTCATAACTTTCAAACCCTTTCCAATTCAACTTGAACTTCCTTTAATACCAATTGGAAATTCATTTCTTATATGAAAACTTATATCATTTGAGAACAAATAGTTTTTATTTCGGAAAAATTCAATTTCATTTATATAAGTTAAAATCTTTGGGTTAATTTGAGTTCCCAAAGCAACACTTTATAAAATAGTTCAAGTTCTTGTAAACCCTATATAATCTTTTTGAAATCATAAGCTTACAACATAGAATTCAATTTCAAAATTTTTTTAATTCAAATTTAAATCAAATTTTAAAACTAATTTAAGTCATTCAAAAATAACCTTTTATTTTGAAAAATTCCTTTTCAAAAGTTTTTCCACTTAAATCCGATTTATTTCCAAAACCATTCGGATTCAAAAATTCAATTCAAAAATTATTTCAAAAACTGTGACTTAACCAATTTCGACGTGCAATCCATATTTGTGTGTGTATAGTGTAATCCAGGGTTTAACACAATAGTGCACAACAGCAACCATCACAGATTCAATCATATTAACATCGATAAGCGGTATAACCCATAACGCTTATCTATACACAGATTCATAGATAAAACAAATATATCAATGAGGCATATCACCGAATATAAATAAAATTACTAATTGTGAGGAATCCAGTTGGATCCCTCCAACCTGTTTCCCTGTATCCACAGATATTAGCACAACCAATAAATATCGATTCAATCTGATAATAATTATCATATTCAGCCAAACAACCAATCAAATATTTATATATTGGCTATTTAAATTAACTAGTATCCAGATTTGAGTGAGATTACTCACCTTGGGTTTCGACGAGCGTTCAAACTTAAATTAAATCGAACGATGTTCGATTTAACCTAAATTTTTGCTTGCTCAGAATGATTCCAGAATTGCACCACTGCATAGATCACGTCGCTGCGATTCCGGCGCCACCAAATTCGTTGAAATCTGATAACAAATGCACGAGATATGAATTTTTTAAGGTTTGAATATAAATTTGAAAACAATTTTTTTATATATATATATATATATATATATTAAAAATACCATCGGCTCCCCTTTCTTCCACTTCCCAGCGCAACAAAATCACACGCACGAACCCAACTTCATCCCAAAATCACGATCGCTGCTCCCCCCATTTGATCATCGAGATGACGATCGGTGACTGCCAAATCGAAGCCCATCGGCCATACTACCTTCGACCGAAACGAGGTGGAGCTCTGTCATCCCATGCATCGAAAAGCACGCTCGAACGGAACCCCTATCGGCCTTGATAACTCCCTCTACGCGACGCTAAAACCCATCGCCACCGTACGGATGTGAAGCCGACGCCGAGCTCTTCGGTCTTCATGTAGAAAGTTTTTGGAATAAAAGCTTGGATTAAGAGGAAAATCGAGATGAAATTCGAGAGTTTTCGGCCATTAAACGAAAGAAGACGGCGGCTCTGAAATTAGGCTAGGGTTTTGCATAAAACGCGTATATATATACGTATAACCCGATTATATTAGTATTTAATTGACTTTAAAGCAACTTTATCACATGATCTCCAAACAACGCGTGCCGACAGGTGTTTATAATGTTTTACCCACGTTTCGAATACAATGGAATGTGTTTCGGAGGCTAATTTTGTCGTATGCGCGAGTTACAGAAATAAACGATCAATTTTAAATTAAATCGATTAAAATAGTTTCTATGCGTTTCGAGCTGCCAGGGTCAAACGACAACTCCGATTGCTACGAAAATTGAAATCCGATAATAACTAACTATTACGGATCCAATGGAACTAGTTTCGTCGAATTTCGAGACTGTGCCCCTTAAGGCTATTTTGACTCGTCGATTAATTCGAGCGATTTCCAAAATCGTCGAAATCATCTAAAATTTCAGTTTTAAAATTTTATTAACTCTATTATAAATCATATATAATTTATAATTACATTAGAGACTATTCTGATTCACTTCGAACCAAAATCTGATTATTTGCATTATTATATTATCAAATCCCCTTATTAAATTAATATAAAATCCCAAATTCAACCTATCGACTTTTAATTCCATCCAAAAGCCCAACGTCATTATTTAAATTCAAATAAAATCAAAATAAATTTTAGAAACCATTTTTATATTTATTTACACCCAGATTCACCAATTATCCCAATTTTAGTATTTAATTATTATTATTCAAGTTTCAATTGAATTGCCATATTGAAAATTACAACTAAATTCTATTGATTTAACAAAATCCTTATTTCAAAATCAATTCAAAATCCACATTAACATTTAAAATGAATTAAATGTTCAAAATTTACGACTAGAAATTCTGGTCGTTACACCCTACATGCTCTATTTATAGACGCGTTCAGGTAGTTGTTGGGCTCTCTGAGTAACCTGAGCCCATCAGGGCCGAACGGCCCATGCCGAACCAAAATGCCGCGCCGAACGCATAGATATGCCGAACGCATTCATCCAATGCCGAATGCACTCGTATGCTGAACGAGGTCCAATGCCGAACGATCCCTGATGCCGAACGATCCATCCAATGCCGAACGATACCTGATGCCGAACGCTTCTAAATATCGAGCGCTACTGGATGCCGAGCGCTAATGGATGCCGAGCGCTCCTGGATGCCGAGCGCTCCTAGATGCCGAGCGCTACTGGATGTTGAGCGCTACTGAATGCCGAGCGCTCCTGAATGCGGAGCACTACTGAATGCCGAGCGCTCCTGGATGCGGAGCACTACTGAATGCGAAGTGCTTCTGGAATGCCGAACCACTCATGTATGCCGGACGCTCTATGTATGCCGAGTACTCTTGAATGCTATTCGAACGTGACTGCCAGATGAACCATTTATGCCAAACCACCATCGAGTGCCGAGTGAGGGGAGGATGCCGAGCGAGATTTGTGCCGAACGGCTTCTAACTTCCAGATCGAACCACATTCCTTGACCCAAATTATAGTCGATCCATCTCTGTCCAATCCAATTTCTGTCTTTCAAGTGCGTTGCGTCATCCATCCGTCCAGTCGATTGAATCCATCGTACATCAGCCTTGACGAACGTGCAGTCGATTAAGTTAAACCCGCCTGTCTGTAGCCTTGTAAAAAGGCGGGTTAACAAGGTTCATCCTTTAATATTCAATTTAGTCACCATGCAATAGCTCAAGAAAATCAGACTTTGACATTTTACTAGATCATGATAGCTTTGGAGCATCATCCTTCGATAGTTCATCAAATCATTATGCAACACCTTTAAGACATCATCCCATGACAGCTCAATGGTCATTAAATTACGATAGATCCAAGTCCACCAACCCTTGATAGCTAACTTAATCAACCTACAATAGTTCTAAGACCATCATCCTTCGATAGCTAGTATGGTCAACCTGCGATAGCTTTAAGACCATCATCCTCCGATAGCAAGCTTAGACAACCCACGATAGCTTTAAGACTATCATTCCTCGATAGCTAGCTTGGTTAAACCACGATAGCTTTAAGTCCATCATTCTTCGATTGCTAGCTTGGTCAACCCAGAATGGCTGTAAGACTACTATTCTTCGACAGCTAGCTTGGTTAGCCTACAATAGCTCTTAGGGATGGAAATTTAATCGAGTTAATTGACCTAACCGACTTAACCAACCTAACCGACTTAACCGACCTTGACCAAACCGCTTTAACTGAAAAAATCAGTTAATCGAACATTCGGTTAATTGATCGATGTTAATCGACCAACATCGGGTGATTAATGGTTAACCACGGTTCATATATCGGTTAACCGTTAACCGAACCTATTTTTAAGATTAAAAAAGCCCAAATCCCCTTCTATTCGCAACCCGACATACCCATTATTCCCTAGCCCTAATCGTATTGTGCTTGCTTCAACCGTCGACCGCTATTTCAAAATTTGTTCCCAAAAATAAAGCATCTCGTTCATTTTCATTCCTAAAAAAAAGGACAAATTTTCAAAACGGGCTACTTTTCGAATCAATTTCGCGATCGGCGTTGGTTTTGAAACTTATTACCAAACAAGACTGGTTTCTTCACAGTCAACAGCACAGTCACGTTTTTGTAACTGCCATCAGAAAGCGCAACTCTTAGTTGCGCATGGGATTTTTTTTTTCGAATGCGCAACTAAGAGTTGCGCTCGATGGTTTTTTAAATTAGGCGCAACTGTTAATTGCGCCTTTTACAGTTTGGTGCAGGCGCAACTCATAGTTACGCCTGCACAGGTTGCTGCTGCTAAAACAGAGACAGCAGCAACCATCCTCCTCATTCCACCAAAACTCTTCCCAACCTTCAGCCCCTCTTCCATGGCCGAACCCATCAACTCTCAACCCAAATTTTAGCCAATTACCACCATTTTTTCACAAAATTATCAAATTTCTTCCTCTTTCTTCAATTAAACCAAAGCTACAACAATCCCTTCAACCTCACTCACATTATCACTGATGATTATGGATAATTGGGAGATTCCAGATGCATTATTGGTGCAATATGTTGAACGGATGGAAGCTGAAAATGAATTTGTTCCTGAAACTCAGTTTGAAACAGTTCCTGAAGCTCAATTTGAGATAGTTCTGGCGGCTAATGATGTTGATGTTCAATCTGCTTTAGATAATCAATTCTGTGTAGACAAACCGAATCAAAGACTGGGAAAACAAATTAGCGGCGAAGGACGAGTGAGAGAAGATAAACATCCACTTTGCCACCGTGGAGGTGTTTATGTGGTAGTTGTATGCAAGACTCAAACAAATGCTGGACGTCGGTTTTATGGATGTGCCGGTTACCTTGATCATATAACTAACCTGAAAGGTGTTGAGTGCCGTAATTTCTTCAAATGGCTAGATCGTCTCTTAACCCCGAGGGGAGTTGAATATGCGCTAGAGATGCAAGCCGAAGTAAGACGTTTGGAAAAGGAAAAGATACAGCTTCGACATCAAGTAGAGTATTTGCAGTCCGTAAATCCAAATTTGAAAAGGGGTCTAGTAAACTGGATAGTGCAACTGTACTGTAATGGATCTGTATCAAGCTTGTTTAATTGAGTTATGTATGCTTTAGTTGTAATGAATGGTGTATTACTTGGTTTTATTTGTACTTGGTTTGTTGTAGTGGATATGCAATAGATGATTTAATCAAAGTAACATAACATAACAAGTAATTTAAATGTTTGACATAAGATATCGTTTGATAACAAAGTTGCGTACAGAATAAAAATATAAGTTATACAGTTCACGAATGAAAGAAGTAGTAGAAGCAGGTAAAATATTTATTGCTTCCTACACGTTCGTCTCTTATGACCCAAGTTACCGCATTGTCCACATCTGTCCTCCATTTTGTCCATGACTCCCTTTATTCTTATAGACCTCGGTCTTCCTGTATTCTTTCGCGTTGGTGGCGGGAGTATGGTAGGGCCTTCAGGTACATCCCAATATCTACTGTCGGGCACTGGATGAAAAACTGGAGAATAACTATGTCTATAAATGTCTGCCGTAAATCAGGATGAAATAAGATCATGGTAAGCTCTTTTAGCTCCTCCTCTACATCGTGCGCATGCAGCTAAAACATGGGAACATGGAAAATGGGCTAGAATAGGAATATTGCATGAACAGCTGCAGCTGTCATTGGTAATATTTACTGTGTAATTGCACGCGTTTGTGTCTGTTTCTTGCCACTCCGTTAAGCTGAACCTGTTAATGCTCATATTACGTGCTTCTGCTGAATATTTTTCCATCATTTTTTCATAATTTGGCGTGAGCGAAGATGCGTAATCCATTCCAATGGTACGTCTTCTGTAGAAGTAGCTATTAAGGCGATGAAAGGTACGTGCCACTAACGCCTTGACCGGTAACGATCTTGCACCTTTAATAACTCCATTGAAACTCTCCGAAGCATTGGTAGTCATCATACAGAACCGTTCACCATTGTCCTTGTAAAGAGCCCACTGTTCATCCTTATGTCGAAGACTTCTATCAATCCATCTGTCAGCAGCATGACTCACATATAGCAGTGAACTCTCTAGCAGGACTCATCCACCACCCAACATGATCTCTTTTAGACACAATAGCGTGAAGCCGCCATAGACAATTAGCATCAATATCACATATAGCAGTGAACTCTCTAGCACGAGACTTTATGTTTTTAAATGAAACTGAACACTTTATCGACCATTCACTTATATGTTCAATTAAAGATTCCTTCGATTTAAAAATCATACCAACTCGAGGGCCTTTCTCCACACATTCTAGCCCATACATTTCGTCGGTAAATTGAAATTCTTGCACAACAGATCTTTCCATAATTGTATCATTGCATTGGTCATCTTCTAACGGTTCTTCCATCTCGATATGCTCATCGGTTTCATCAACTTCCTCTGGAATATCATCTAAAGGAGCATCATTGTTAACATTCATAGCATCGATCCATGTTTCATCGTCTTCTATTGAAGCAGCGATTTCCATGCTATCCAAATGGGAAATTTCAATATCAGCATTTCCACCCTCCATATCCTCGGTATCAACATCTTCATCTGGAAGTCCATGCAAGTAGTCGTTTGAATTCGGAGTTGGAATTGACTGTGGAGGACACGATGGATATGGAAGGGTGACTGCGATGGATATGCCATGACACCGTACCTGTACACAAACATTTGATTTTTAAGTGCCAAAAACATGAATAAAACATTAATACAGCACATAAAAGCATACCCGGCTGCCTGTGCGTAAATGTTTGGTGGCATAGGAGCGCAACTATCAAGTGCGCATGCAACTTTGCGCAATTCAAAGTTGCGCCTGCAACTTTCCAGAGGCCATATGCCATATGCAACTTCCATATAATAACAACATATAAGTACAACAGTTCATCCAACGAGGTGAAATATTTCATACAACTCATCATATTTCATATAACAACATGTTCCAATCAATAATACAACAACGCAGCACCTACAAGCCAACAAGTTTCAAGTCAATACAAATTCAAAACATAGCAACCAAATGACAGACTAATACAACCCTATCTTCTTATTATATTTTTGCGGTCGCGTAGTATTCTTTATGTTTGCGTCGGAGGCGGTTGAGATGGTCCAGCTTCAACAATTTCAAGCCCCGGCTGGCTACCTTGTGAAGGACCCCGCGTGCCTCTAAAACGTCTTCTTTGGTAGGTAAGACCAAAAGCCTTGGGCGGACGAGGCGTATACGGTGGTGGTCTTTCTAGCTTATGCCTACCAAGAAGCGACTTGATAATTTCCTTGATGTTGAAGCACTTTCCTTTTACTCTGTCCTCATCTGTAGGATCTGCCAGGACATCGTCAACTTCATTGGAAATCATATACAACCCTTGAACCTAAAATAAAAGAATCAATGACGCAAGTAAGTAAAGCTTGTTGAGGAAGTTCAAAGAGTAAAACTTGTTGTCACTTACCAAATTACGTTCCACCGGTCCCCGTGGAGCATATCTGGGCAGTCTGGTTGACGATTCTCTAAGTACAAATCGCCGTGTGATATGCCAGTACCAACTATAGTACTGTTCGATTGAAATTCTAGGTACGCGTTCGACCTGAACATGATCCAACCTGTGATCCCACTTTGCGACATACGTGTTGTACAAGGCTCTATTCCAACCATGTGGGAAAATCTGCTCGGCTGGATCCGGTATATGCTGATGAAGGCCAAATTGCCTCATCACTCTGTCGGGGTAGTGCATGGCTACACTTTGCAAGCAAATAATCGGGGTCCTTGCATACCAACTTTGCTCCCCGTCCAAACATATAGGCGGGAGATCCTGTACGATCTCAGCCGTGTATGGTGTCCAATCAACAGCATGCTCGTCCATAACATCGAGCTCGTTGCGATAGAATGTAGGATGCCGGGCTGGATTATCTCTCCAACGTCTATCTCTGGTCCATCTACAGTCATAATCAAAATAGTGTGTGAATATTGGCAGAAATAAAAAAAATTCACTGCTAATTTCAAGATGCTTTTACCTTGACCCGTACGGTAATCCCGGAGCAACGTTGGCACTAACATTTGCCGTCCAACAGAAATACGCGTCCAAGACCATACCTGCAAATTATGAATGTTAAGAAACGTCTTTCAAAATATTTCATAAATTTGGTACACCGATAAGTCAAATCCGACACACCTGCAAAAGGGTTAGACAACCTGCTAATCCGTTCGTCTTTCTTAGTGCCACATTATCCAACTCCTTGTACAATGCGCACAAAACAGCGCTACCCCATGAATAATCGGAAATGGTGGCAAAATCCTCTAGCAAGTACAACCATTTAACGCTAACTCTACCCTTCGTATGGTTCGAAAATAGACGAGATGCGATTAGAAGTAATATGACAGTCCGTGTGAACTGTTCTATCTCCTCAATAGATGAATCGCCTGAAATCTCCCGGCCGATTATAAGGTCATTCAGCCATTTGACCTTCAACTCTCTTCTATTGACCACCGCTTCTGGAGGTGGAATTTCACCAAGCAAACGTTGACAAACCTCATCGGCGTCCACGTTACCACCATAGTTCAACACGGCGCCTTCGATGGGAAGGCCAAGCAAAATAGATACGTCTTGCAGTGTAATGGTCATTTCTCCAACGGAAAAATGAAAAGTGGAAGTCTCCGATCTCCATCTATCGCATAAAGCTGTGAGTAATGACCTGTCAAATCTGATATATCTAATCTGCATGAAATACCAAAATCCCGCTAGATGTAGTAATTGTTAAACCCGTTGATCTTCAACCATCTCCATCAATTCTTCAAAACTTTGCGAATGATTCAGGCAATCCACCGGTTTTACACTCTGCAAAACAAAGAATTATATCTTTTAGTTAAGTCAAAAGGCGAAATAACGTGCAAAAATTTACTATAATTACAAGGCGAATAATATTACCCTCATTAACTCTTCAAAATTAGAGCGGTGATTATCTTGCATATAAAGCACGCTACCGTCTACCGGTCCGCTTTCCGGTTCTTCAACGTTCATGCAAAAAACCGATTTTTACACATCGTTTACAATCATTTAGTGATTCAACGCTTCAAATTGGATTATTAAGATATACAACAAGCTCTTTGACAATATTTCTAGCAAATACAACCAAATAATAAGCAAACTTTAAATTTATCAAAAAACTAGGGTTTACAAATTACCAAAATCTATTTGTGTTAAAGAGGACCCGCTTCCATTGTTGTAGCTTTGGTTTAATCGAAGAAAGAGAAAGAAATTTGATAATTTTATGAAAAAATGGTGGTAATTGGCTAAAATTTGGGTTGGGAGTTGATGAGTTCGGCCATGGAATATGGGTTGAAGGTTGGGAAGAGTTTTGGTGGAATGGGGAGGATGGTTGCTGCTGTCACTGTTTTAGCAGCAGCAACCTGTGCAGGCGCAACTATGAGTTGCGCCTGCACCAAACTGTAAAAGGCGCAACTAGCAGTTGCGCCTAATTCAAAAAACCATCGAGCGCAACTCTTAGTTGCGCATTCGAAAAAAATAAATCCTATGCGCAACTAAGAGTTGCGCTTTCTGATGGCAGTTACAAAAACGTGACTGGGCTGCTGACTGGGCAGAAACCAGTCCTGTTTGGTAATAAGTTTCAAACCAACGCCGGTCACGAAATTGATTCGAAAAGTTGCCCACGTCGAAAATTTGTCCAAAAAAATTAACCTACAGAGTTCTCGCCCCTACCCCCTATTATTAAATCTTTGAATCCAAATACAAAGTAATCCTCCGCAAATCCGCTACCTCTTTGGTTTCATTCTTTGCTATCTTGATCGTCGATTTGAATTCTAAGCGATAGTGAATGCTAGCAGGAAGAGAAAAATAGGAGTACGATTTATTTTTCGTAGTTTTAGTATTTTTCCGTTTTATTTAAATTTTATTGATCGTTTAATTCATTTTGATGATTTCAAAATATAAGAGGTGATGTTTGCCCAAATATTGATTTTAAACTGCTATTATGATTTCAAAATATAACAGTTTTAATGATTTCAAACTGATATGCAATATATTTACCTGGAAATCACATGAACAGTACATTTTGAAGTAACCGATTATCACACTGAAACTATAGCTGCATTTAATTGAAATAACCGATTATCATATTATTCTTGAAAAATTGTATTCCACCATTTACGATAATGGAAAGATACATGCTACGTAACATGAAAGTTCAACTGAAAATGGAATGCTATAGCTACGCTTGTTTCAAAGCTTCAAATTTATAATTTTAATAGTTAAACATATGGACATTTTACCTTGTCTGTGATGCAGGCTAGAAATTTTGAAGTTATTAAATATCAATTAAGTATATGAATACATATGATCAAAGGATTGAGGTATACTAAAAAGGAAAAACATGTATTATAAGATGATGGTACTTAGTAGTACATAAATATGAATATACTGAAGCTGACCTTATATATGCACATTTGGCAATTTGAATTTGGAATTATAGTTCAGGTGGAAATTTCCATTACATGACTCGGGCGCATTCGTTCAATGCAACATTCCACTTCTCAAGTAGCACCTTACCACGCTTGTCACCACCTCATGCTTACATGTCTATCCTCCATAGTGTCACCATCTCAAACTCGCTCTTCTCATCACCTCATGCTTACATGTCTGTCCTTCATAGTGTCACCATCTCAAACTCGCTCTTCTCGGTGTTTCGTTGTTTCAGTACATGCATTTCAGTTGGAATAGTTACCATATCCCCCATACACACACACACATATTCTTCTACTATTCTTGCTGATCGAACTTCTTCGTCTGTCGACAGTCCAGAAATAAGCTTCTATTTTCTTTCTTGCACTAGTTCCATTCTTTTTTCCACCATTCCCTGTATAGTAAATAATCAAATACATATCTGGTGTCCTGTCTCATGAATAATCTCAAAATCTATCAACACTTCAAAAATTCCCATGCCACAAAGTTAAAATGTTAAAACTTGAGCACATAAATATGTTGCAAACAATTCATGCCTCTACATAAGTAATGATAATGACTTGGTGTAGAGGGATCTAACATAAGCTGAGAGTAGTTATAAGCATGCAAAATTAATAAACTATTAGCTCAACTGGAATCCCATTTTGCCTAAACAGTGATCTTATCTTCACCTTAAGAACGACAAATAGAAGCACCGTTGGCACATAGATATTTATATTCCTATATATACAAGTTAACCTCATAGAGTAGCTTTTATTTTGTTCATGATTCTATAACACATCATGCATCTGTCTATGCTTGACACTATTGTAATACCTCATAAAAATTGTAATACCTCATTTTATGTCTTCTTCTGCTTAACTAAGTGTTTATACTAAGTGTTTTCTTTTTATATTAAATTTTCCTTTCAAAGTATACTTTATATGCTTTAAAAATGAGTTTGATGTGCTTGAGATTTGAGTGCGATTGTAAATCATTTTTTCCTTTAGTTCTAATTCAATTTTGCTTTGGAAACAATAAGTTTGAATTGTAGGTCGTCTAATAAGTATCTTCAATTTTATTTTTATTTGTTATTCGATATATTTAATTTGTGATAAGTATCTTTAATTGTCGGTCTCCGATAAGTATCCAGTAAGTTGAAGTCCAATCTTCAATAGAATTGGTTTTATTATTATTTTTAGTTCATGTATTCAATAGATAAGTATCTTCAGTTCATGTATTACATTTTAGTTCATGTTATATCAGTTCATGCATCATATATGTATTAAATTGGTTTAATTATTAGCATATATCATGTATCAGTGAGACATATATGCAAGTTAGACATATAAGCAACCGATATAGTATTAACTTGTATAACATGTACAAATATAACATGTAAAAATATGTAGATCAAGAGATGATGATGCGTATGTGGAAGAAGCGGATGACGAGGAAACCGGGGACAAGGACATCAATGCTAGAAAACCACATGTACACCCGAATCACAAGTCTTCTTCTAGAAAGCCTTCTTCGGTATGGAAACATTTTACTAAAGATATTAATTATAATGTTCAAAAATGTATTTGCAACTACTATGGTCAACAATTTGCATGCGATTCTAGATCAAATGGCACTACATATTTGAATTATCATATAGTAAAATCCTGTAAGTCAATTCCGCATGATAGTGATAAGAGACAAAAAAACTTTAGCTTTTGGAATAAATAGCGATAGTGAAGGTAGTTGCAATCTTACCACATAGTCATTTAACAAAGAGGAATGTAGAAAAACATTAGCTCGAATGATAATTATTGATGAACTCCTTTTTAGTTTTGTGGAAGATGAAGGATTTCTTTAATTTTGTTGGCAATTATGTCCTAGTTTTGAAGTTCCTTCATGTATATTGGAATGTCTCGTGTATCTGAACATAATGGTTTTAGTTACAACGTTATCACTGTATCATGTTTTATTTTCTTCTTGGGCTTGGGCCTGCTTTGCAGCCCAACTGTATATTGTATATATATACAAACTGATATGTATTGTAAGATAGTAGTGAATTCAATCAATTCAATATCTCTGTTTCATTTTACATTTGCAATCTCTCAAGTATATACAATATCAATTATATCAAAATCTTATATGGTATCAGAGCCTGAAGGCCTTGAGGCAATATCATCAACTCAAATCAGAGAGGAAAGATCAAAAACTAAAGCGATCAAAGAAGCCTAACGGCAGCTGTCAGTGTGAAAGTTCATCTTTCAGATTGTCATCAGAAAGATTTCATCATTTGACAATTTAACCCATCAGGTGATATCTCATCATTTGGGTTATTTTTTAGAATTTGTTATATTGCGAATAACAGGTGCCATATCAAGAAATCGTTGAGATTTCTGATTGCAACAAGTTTTCATCAAAATATCAAGCAAATTCGTAGCAAGAAACCTCAAAAGGTCAGAAAACTCATTCAAGAAAGCAATCAAGAACATAAAGAAAGCAACTGCCGTGCCAAGAACAGTCAGAGAACATCTCATCATTCAAATCTTGGCTGCAACTTACCTTTCTTGCCAGTAATCGAGTGCTCTTGAATCAGTCTTTTCTTCTGAATCCCAGAATTCTTCAATCATTGCTGAAGGAGATAACACTTCAGCCACATCTGATAATACGAGTAACCCACAACAACTCACTGATGCAACAGAGAAGTTGATCAAGACTGTTATCAGCCCTCAAAGCCAATTAATCACTGTACATTTGGAAGAAGACAATTATCTCCTATGGAAATTACAAGTCGAAACTGCTATGCAAGGATATGGACTAGAAGGCTTCATTCTTGGCTCAATTCCCACTCCTCCAAAATTCATCACTGATTCACAAAACAAAATGATCAGCAATGAAGAATACACAAAATTCTACAGACAAGATAGACTAATAAGTTCTTGGCTACTATCATCCATTGACAAGAAATTGCTATCACAAGTTATAGGATGCAAATCATCAAATGACATATGGATTACAGTTGAAAGAATATTCAATACTCAATCAGCTGCCAAAATTATGCATTATAAAAGGCAATTGCAGAATATTACTAAAGGAAACCAGTCAATGAGGGATTATCTTTCACAGGTCAATAACATCTGCAATATGTTGGATGCAGCAGGACACAATGTGTCTGAAACAGAGAAAGTTCTAAGCATCTTGAATGGACTAAGTGATGAGTATGAAGCAGTTGTGGCAGTTGTATCATCACAACCAAGTTTGCCACCTGTACAGTATGTTCATGCCACACTCCTTGCACATGAAGCAAGAATAGATCATAAGAAATCTCAAGAAACAGATCTATCAATCAACTATAGTTCAAGTTCAAGAAGTAAAGGGCAGAATCAAAACAAGCAAGGACAATCTTATCAAAGAGGAGGCAATTCTAATAGATTTAGAGGCAGAGGCAGATATAACAACAACAGTAACAGGCCTAAATGTCAAATTTGTGAGAAAATTGGTCATACAGCTGTTAAGTGCTATTTTAGATTTAATGCCAATTATGTACCAAATCAGAATCAAAGTAATCATGGAAATGGAAAGTCTGGTGTTAATATGGCTCAATTGCAATCAGACAATAACAGCAATGGTGAAGCAAATCAAACAACAACTGCAACAGCAGAACATATTCATGATGAAAGCTGGTACCCAGACTCAGGAGCAACCAATCATATAACAAATAATCTTGACAACTTAAATCTTGGAAATAAGGAATATAGAGGTAAACAGTCTATATGCATGGGGAATGGTGAGTTAGTTAATATCACTCACACTGGAAAAACCAGTATTAATGGCAAAAGACAACTATATTTAAACAATTTATTGAGAGTTCCAAGAATAAAGAAAAATCTGTTGAGTGTGTCACAGTTTGCAAAAGACAACAATGTATACTTTGAATTTTACCCTGATTATTGCTTAGTTAAGGATATTCTGACTAATGAAAATCTTTTGCAGGGTGAAGCAGTGAAAGGGCTGTACAGATTCAACATTAAAAACAGATGCAAATCTGAAAGGAATCATGGATGTTGTAATATAGGTGAAGTGAGTCAGTATGAAGAAAGTAGAAGTAAATTTGATTTGTGGCATTACAAACTTGGTCATCCAAACACAAATATTGTGAAACAAGTACTTGAAAGAAATAAAATTGTGGCTGACAATGTTACTGTACCATATGTTGTACATGTTGCCAAATGGGCAAAAGTCACAAGTTGCCTTTCAATGACTCACTAACCAAATACTCAAAACCATTAGAATTTGTTGCCACTGACTTGTGGGGACCTGCTCCAATTTGTTCTGATTATGGTTACAGATATTACATATCCTTTATTGATGCATATTCTAGATATACATGGATTTATTTTTTAAAGAATAAATATGAAGTGTATAATGTAGTGATACACTTTATACTACTGGCTGAAAAGCAGACTGGTAATCAACTCAAAATTATTCAGTCAGATGGTGGTAGTGAGTACAAACCTCTCAGCAATTACTTTGCAAAAAGGGGTATTATACATAGAATTACATGTCCCTATACATCTGAACAAAATGGTCTAATAGAGAGAAAGCATAGACATATAGTTGAAACAGGGCTGACACTACTTGCTCAAGCATCATTACCATTGAAGTTCTGGCCTGATTCCTTTAATACTGCTGTATATTTAATTAATAGGCTTCCTACAAAAGTTATTAAAGGAATCAGCCTAATAGAAAAACTACTAAGTGTCAAGCCTGACTATCAAAGTTTAAAAGTGTTTGGATGTCCATGCTTTCCTCACACAATACCATATAATAATCATAAATTATGTTTCAGGTCTAAACCATGTACCTTCATAGGATATGCAGGTAATCAAAAAGGGTATAAGTGTTTAGATGAAAATGGTAAACTTATACTTAGTCGACATGTTGTGTTCAATGAACATGTTTTTCCCTTTAAAAGCACAAGCATTAAAACAACACAAAAGATATTGAATCCAAAGTATTCTGTACCCAGTATACCTATTTATAGAGATGTTTTCCACCCTGAGGTGATTGAAAGGACTGCTGAGGGAGATGATCCACGACTCACAATGTCAGATCAACCAGGTCATGAATCATCCAACTCACCCAGCTATCTCAGTCAAACTCCTGCAAATGCAAATCAACAAACAGAGTCAGGTGATGAAAGAGACTCAGAAAACACACAAGCACAGTCAGAAAATAACAGTAATCAAACAAGTGCAGATGCATCACCACAAAGTAGATCTGGTCACCCAATGATCACAAGGTCAAAAAGTGGAATCTTTAAACCAAAATTATACACTGCTACATCAAAGTTAGAGGAACCAGTAACATTTGAGCAAGCTGCAAAGGATAACAACTGGAAGGAAGCAATGGATGAGGAATATAATGCATTACTGAAGAACAACATATGGGAATTGGTTCATCCACCAGATAACAAAAACATCATAGGATGTAAATGGACATACAGGCTAAAGAAGAACCCTGATGGAACAGTATCAAGATATAAAGCAAGACTAGTAGCTAAAGGCTACACACAGCAATATGGGTTTGATTTCAATGAAACCTTTTCTCCTGTGGTCAAGCCAACTACTATAAGAATCATCTTAAGTGTTGCTCTATATCATCAGTGGAGTATTAAACAATATGATGTCAATAATGCATTTCTGAATGGAAATTTACAGGAAGAAATATACATGGAGCAACCACAAGGATACAAGAAAAATACAAGTCATGTTTGCAAACTGAAAAAGGCCATATATGGCCTAAAACAGGCACCAAGGGTCTGGTTTGATAAACTGAAAGCCACACTAATCTATCTTGGCTATCAGTCTACAAAATCAGACAACTCTCTATTTATTAAAATTAGCAATAAGATAAACATTTACATTCTAATATATGTTGATGATCTTATAATTACAGGAAATGATGACAATGAAATCAAATGTCTTGCTCAATATCTAGACAAAGAATTTTCCATCAAAAATTTGGGTTCACTAAACTTCTTCTTAGGTATATAGGTCAAAAGGAAGTCCAAGACAGAGATTATCCTCAGTCAAAGAAAATACATTCTGGAGCTATTGAAAAAAGCAAAAATGGATAATGCCAAGCCTCAGCCCACTCCTATGATAAGCCATTTATACTTATCTAAAAACAGGGGAGAAAACATAAAAAACACCAAACAATACAGAAGTATTGTTGGTGCTTTACAATATCTTACTATCACAAGGCCAGACATATCTTTCAGTGTTAACAAGGTATGTCAATTCATACAGGAACCAAAAGATGATCACTGGAAAGCAGTAAAGAGAATATTGAGATACATAAAGGGAACTGCAAATTACGGGCTACTAATGAAGAAAGGCAATCATCTAAATATAACTGGGTATACTGATGCAGATTGGGGAACTAATCCAGATGATCGAAGATCTACTACAGGATATTGCATATACATAGGAGATAATCCTATATCATGGTGCTCTAAGAAACAATCTGTTATCTCAAGATCCAGCACAGAGGCTGAATACAGAAGCGTTGCAAGCGCAACGACAGAGATTATGTGGATACAGTCACTGCTACTTGAACTAAATGTCAAATCGCAAGTCAAACCAACATTATGGTGTGATAATCAAAACACAGTATACATGTCAGCAAACCCAATACCTCATTCAAGGACAAAACACATAGAAATTGATCTGTACTTTGTCAGAGAACAAATACAAAAAGGAAATTTGCTGGTAAATCACTTACCATCTGCTTACCAAAGAGCAGATACGCTTACCAAAGCCTTGTCGAAACAAAACTTCGTCAGATTCAGAGACGAATTGAAGGTGGTCGAAATTACCACAAACTCAACTGAAGAAGACGAAGCTGAAGGGTCCAATCAACTAAAGTCGAAGGCTTTCGCTCATACTACAGCAGAACCATCATCTAAATCATCTTCGACAATGACTCGATTTGCTCAGAATAACACAACAACTTTGGTTGACTCGAAAGAACATGGAATAATGATCAAATCTCCCAGATCCATGCAGTTTTGCTCTAGATCTGAGCGATAATCATCTTTTTTTTTATGGCGGCGCAGAGAGATGAAGCCATGAGCGTAACCCTAATGTTGGTTTGAGGGGGGGTATTGGAATGTCTCGTGTATCTGAACATAATGGTTTTAGTTACAACGTTATCACTGTATCATGTTTTATTTTCTTCTTGGGCTTGGGCCTGCTTTGCAGCCCAACTGTATATTGTATATATATACAAACTGATATGTATTGTAAGATAGTAGTGAATTCAATCAATTCAATATCTCTGTTTCATTTTACATTTGCAATCTCTCAAGTACATACAATATCAATTATATCAAAATCTTAAAATGTAGAACAATTTGCAGGGATGTGCTTCAATTATATTGGGATTCGATAGATTCTCTTAAAAAGATGTTCTCTGAGTCATTGCATGGTGTTTGTCTAACTGCCGATACATGGACTTCTATTCAATATGTGAATTATATGCCGCACACTTTGTTTATGGAAATTGGAATTTACATAAAAGGGTTATAAATTTTTGTGTGATTACTTATCATAAAGGAGAAAATATTGAAAAATTTATTGTCCAATGTATCAAGAAATGGGAACTCAAAAGAATAGCGTCTATCACGGTTGATAATGCTAGTGCAAACGAAGTGGCAATCAATTATGTGAAAAATAAATTAAATGAATATAATGGTGGTTGTGTTTTGAATAGTGAATTCATTCATATACGTTGTTGTGCTCATATAATCGATTTAATTGTCAATGATGGGCTAAAAGAAATTAGTAGAACTATAGCTGGAATTCGTACTGCAGTTAGATTTGTAAGATCGTCTCCAGCACGATTTACTAAATTTAGAGAGACTTGTTTAAGTTTAGGAATTGAGAATAAATCCATGCTTATTTTAGATGTACCCACTAGGTGGAATTCAACATATTTGATGTTGGAAGCGGCTTTAAAATGCAAAAGGGTTTTTGATGATATGAAAGAAAATGATGGTATTTTTGTTGCCTACTTTGATAATGAAATTAGTCATCCGGTTCTATAAATTGGAAAAATGCTGAATTATTTGTTAATTATTAAAATATTTTTATAATATTACTTTAAAATTTAGCAAAACTTTAGCCATTACCGCAAATGATTATTTTGCCAAACTAAGTGGAATTCAAGAAGAACTTCAAGTATTAATTGCATAAATGAATCATTGTCTTGGAGGAATGACACATAGTATGAAAGCTAAGTTTGACAAATATTGGAAAAGCATAGGTAACATGAACAAAATTTTATTTATTACGTGTGTATTTGATCCAAGGTATAAATTTCAATTTTGAAGTTATGTGTTGAAGACATGTATGAAAAAGCAGTTGTGGAAGACATGTTAAAAAATGTGAAAGATATTTTGATAAGGTTGTTTGACTTCTATGTGAGCGATTCTACATTTTGGAACACAAACATGTGATGAACCACGACCTAATAAGTCCATTGATAGTGAAAGTGTGAATGTTAGTGATGTTCTTTCTAAAAAAAGGAATACTTTTCTAAGACAAGTTCGACAACGAGATAATGAAGGAAATGAACTAGAAAAGTATTTAAATGCATCGATTGAGGATGCACCAAATAATTTTTATGTTTTACTATAGTGGAAGGTAAATAGTTCCAAATATCATGTTTTATCTCTAATCGCTCGATATCTCCTTGCTATTCCGGTGTCGACGGTTGCTTCTGAAATCCGCTTTTAGCACCAGAGGAAGGGTTATAGACCCATTTCGTAGTGCTTTGAGCCCACGAATGGTTGGTGCATTAGTTTGTACTGAAAATTGGTTAATGTCCAAACCAATTTTTGTCGATCACCGGATGAGGTTCCTCTCGATGATGTTTATTACTATGATGAAGCCTTCTCGGGAGATAGTAGCGTTCGTAGAATAATATAGTTCCACGTTTGTTTGATTTTACATACAATGCTCTAACTCATTTGTTTTCCATGTAGAATTTGTACATGGATGTCAATATGAATCGCCATCATCTTCTAATTTCAACATGGATAGTCCATCTCCATCATCACTATTTCACCATGGTTAGTAATCTACATATTAGCTACCAGTGTTAACTGCTAACTACGTATGTACTTAATCTACATATCAGCTACTTTTAAGCCTCTCGATGATTTTCATTGAATATAATAACTTTCCATCAGTGTTTGTTTATAATTTATATAAGTATTAACTTATTCACTTATCAGTATTCACTTGTTCACTTATTCAGTTCATTAATGGTATTGGATTAATATGTTCGGCATTCAGTCAAAAATAATAAGAGTTAAGTCAGTTAACTGGGTCAATGGAGACTGATGTTGGCATAAGTTAGTACAATGGTATTACAGTCAAAAATTTAGTATACAGTGGTAGTACAGTCAGTTAACTTGGTCACTGGAGACTGATGTTGGCATAAGTTAGTGTTCAGTCAAAAATTTGTGTATGACCGTGGTATTACAGTGGTATTACAGTGCAGTGCATGAAACAAAAATTTATATATGAAACTTTACATATGACCATTGTATTACACTTTACAGTGCATGAAACAAAATTTTCATTTCATCAGTCATATATAATGTTACAGTGCAACCATTTTCAGTTCATATTCATTTAATTTGTTTTTCACATATATAATTGCAGTTGATATAATAAGTTATTATATAATTTCATTTCATTTCATCAGTTATATTAATGGGTTAACCGACCAATTATGCTTTGATATTTCATCAGTTATTATTTCACATATCATTGCAGTTGACTTAATAAGTTTGTGAATATATATTCAGGTGATATGTGAATATATATTCATGAGGCAATGATGTGCAATGAATCACAACCATTGATGAACTGCAATTACATTAACAAATTGCCATTGCCTGATATATAATAAGTTATTAACCGGTTAACTGCAAACGAAGTCAGATTATATGTGAATATATATTCATCAGGCAACCAATTATGCTTCGATACATTCAAATTTCATTCCATCATAATAGCTTCAGCTTGCGTATATAAAGTCACAATGTAACTTATTAGTAATTACATTTATTATAATAAGTTATTACATTGCATATAAAACGTTATTACAGTGCATAAGTTACAGTTACAGTGCAGACTCATATTATATATGTTTACTTATGTTATTTTTGATAGACTCATATTATATCCATTACAGTTACAGTTACGGTTACGGTGCATAAGTTACAGTCACAGTGCATAATAGCTTGCTTATATCCTTTTACTGGTATTATTTTTATTTGGACAGACTAACTGAGACTAGGTTCGAAAGCGGAGACTGGGTCAGGAGACAGCAGTATTGAGCTGAACTGCTGAAGAATGGAGAGTCAAGAGTGGAGACTATACACTAGGAGTTAAACTATTCTAATTCGCTTCACTGTATTGTAGTTAAACTATTGTAATTTGAGTTTGACTTTGTAGTTATTGCACTTGACATGTAGTATTATTGTAATGTAATTTGAATTTAAGTTACTAATGTAATGCTATGAACTATGAATGTATGAACTATCAAGCAACTATGAGTATGAACTGAGAGTGACAAAGTGTCAAAGAAACTATGAATTTAAGTTTGTCTAACTGACATTATAGTTGTTGTCTTGTTGGCACTTGACATATTGTTTTGGTCGGTTAACCGGTTTATTTAACCTGTTAAAAGACTATTTAAATGGTTAACCAAACCGTTCAACTTATTCAGTTAACCGGTTAAATAAATCTGTTAATCGCAGTTATTTTTGGCTAGTTCGGTGCTAGACCATAGACTAAATTAACTAAAACTGATTAACCGAACCGAAGAACCTCTAACGGTTAGCCGAAAATTTTAAACGATTGAGTCGGTTGACCGATCGCGTCCACCCCTAATAGCTTTAAGATCATCATTCTTGGATAGCTAGCTTGGTCAATTTGTGATAGCTTTAATCCCATCATCCTTTGATAGCTAGTTTGGTCAGCTTGCGATAACTTTGTGGCCATCAACCTTTGGTAGCTAGTTATTATCAACCTGCGATGACTCGCCTTCAACCTACGATAGTTAGTACATTTTAGGTACAAAATTTGCTGCTCCCTCATTTTACAATTTCATTTTATGCTTTAGTATAAATAATTCTTCGTATTCTTAAGTCCATCCATCTTATTAGCCATTTATGTTCTTTATTTACGATCCTGCGCCTATTTTCATTTCCCTCTTTTTCCTATAAATAACCCCATTTCTCTTCATTTTCTCTTTTACTAATTTTTCTATAAATTAAAATTGATTTATACTAAGTGCTCTTAATCAACAAACTTTGATTTTTCAGAAATTTTCCATTTAGCAATGATTTGTTTCCTGCTAATACATCTACTATTGATTCTACTTTTATCCCTCTATATTTGGCCACCTTTTAATTTTAAATTTAATGAGATTGATACTATTAATAGTTTTCCTTAGCTTTCTTCCGAAATCATTATATTGATATTGTTGGAAGTATAAGCTAGAATATGTTGGAACTGCATATTTACCTTCTCTGTTATTAATGCATGCAAATGTCTCTTGATTTTTAAGTTTCCATAATAATAAATAAGCTTTGAATTGGTGTTTTGTAATCATATAAATATGATGTATTTTGATGAATGAAAGTATTCAAGTTTCCAGAGAACAAGTTTCTTCTCTAATTTTCAGTCTGTTCTTACATAACAGTTTAAAAACTGCTCTTACCTTCCATCAAATTGGTATCCGAGCCAACTTATTACCCCACCAATTTCCATACACACTTCTATTTTTCCCACATCAGAATGGCCACAAAAAATAATTTCTTACAACCTCAGCTTCCCCGTTTAACTGGCAAAAATTACTGCCAATGGAATATCATGATGAAGGCTCTATTTGCTTCTCAAGATCTCCGGGATATTGTTAAGACGGGTTACACTGAGCCCGCTGATCAAATAACACTTAATCCACAACAATTGACAGCTTTAAAGGAAAGTCGCAAGAAGGACAAAAATGCATTGTATTTTATCTATCAATCTGTGGATGAAACCATTTTTGAACGAATTTCAGCAGCAAATACATCAAAAGAAGCCTGGGATATTCTCAGTACAACTTACAAGGGAGAAGAGAAGGTAAAAATGGTAAGGCTACAAGCTTTACGAGGAGAATTTGATTTGCTTCGAATGAAGGAAGGAGAATCTGTTGAAGACTATTTTAATCGAGTCATTTCTGTTTCAAACCAAATAAAAATAAATGGAGAAAATCTTCCAGACCAAAGAATCATAGAAAAAGTTCTTCGAAGCATGACAAAATCCTATGAGCATGTCGTTGTTGCAATTGAAGAATCAAAAAATCTAAGTGAACTCTCTCTGGAATCTTTATTGGGCTCATTACAGTCTCATGAATTACGTATCAAACAGTTTGAGACTTCTACGGAACAAGCTTTTCAAGCACAAGAATTTCAACATGGAGGTTTTCGAGGACCAGGACGTAGGGGAAATTTTCGTGGACGAGGTAGAAATCAGTCAGATTTTCATACAAGAGGAAAGACTCAAGTAGGAAATTACTTTTCTCAATCAAATCAAGAAACAAATCCAGTCAATCATTATGAAAGTGGAAGAGGTCGTGGACGTCATGGAGGCAGAGGAAGAGGTAATTATCAATCTCAAATTCAATGCAATTTTTGTTATAAATTTGGTCATTTGAAAAAAAATTGCTACTCAAGATTAAAAAAGGAAAGAGAAGAGTCAAGTTTTTTACATGAAAATTCTGATTCAAAAGATGAAGAATCTGTTCTTCTTATGTTCAATGAGCAAGAGATCTCTTCCAAAAATATATGGTACATAGACAGTGGGTGCAGCCACCACATGACAAGAAACAAAACCATACTTGTTAATATTGATGAATCTGTCCAGCGTGAGGTAAAAACCAGAGATGACAAACGGCACTTGGTGCAAGGATGTGGTGATATTCCAATTCAAACCAAACATGGGATGAACTTTGTTCGTAATGTTTATTATGTTCCAGGTTTGAAACATAACCTCTTAAGTGTTGGACAGCTTTTAAAAAAGGGGTATAATGTGATTTTCAAGGATGAAAAGTGTGAAATAAGAGATAAAAATTATACTCTTGTTGCAAGAATTAAAATGACAGCAAACAAGATGTTCCCTTTAAAGTTGAATGACACTACACTTAACTGTTTTTCAAGTATTGTCAGTGACAAAGCATGGCTGTGGCATCTCCGTTACAATCACTTGAGCTTTAGCACATTGTCAAAGATCTGCCAGCAGCATATGGTCAGAGGCATTCCATACATTCAGCGACAAGATCAAGCATGTGAAAACTGTATATTTGGGAAACACAGTCGAGACCCTTTTCAAAGTGGTATGACTGCAAGGGCATCTCTACCATTAGAGTTGGTACATTCAGATCTATGCGGTCCAATGCGAGTAAATTCTCTTGGAGGTAATAGATTTTTTCTCACATTCATTGATGATTATAGTAGAAAAATATGGATATATTTTCTAAAACAAAAATCTGAAGTTTTTGAAGTCATTAAAAACTTCAAAGCACTTGTTGAAAAACAAAGTGGTTATCAACTAAAGGCGTTACGCTCACACCAAGGAGGTGAGTACATGAGTAGAGAATTTGAGGCTTTTCTGAAAGAAAATGGCATTAAACATCAGCTGACTGTGGGCTACAGCCCTCAACAAAATGGGGTGGCTGAACGAAAGAATCGCATTATTATGGAACTAGTGCGTAGCATGCTCAAGACAAAAAGTCTACCGCAGTTTTTCTGGGCTGAAGCTGCTGCATCAGCAAGCTATGTTTTAAATCGTGCTGCTACTAAAGGAGTGGAAGGAAAAACCCCAGAAGAAGTTTGGAGTGGCCATAAGCCTTGTGTCTCTCATCTTAGAATTTTCGGAAGCTTATGCTACTCTCATATACCGAAAGAAAAGCGAGGCAAGCTTGACGACAAATCTGAAAAGTGTATTTTTGTTGGCTACAGTGAGAATTCAAAAGCATATAAGTTATTCAATCCAATTAATAAAAGAATTATTATTAGCCGAGATGTAATATTTGATGAGAAAGCGGCATGGGATTGGAAAAATGAAAAGAAAACATCACCCATGTATTTGATGACACTCTACTGCAGCCAATAGAAGAAGAAACACAACCTGATCAAGATGAAGGATTGCCACACTCATCACCAACATCATCAACAGCAACATCAGGTTCAGCTTCACCACCTCGCAAGACCAGAAGTTTGGGAGAAATATACGATCAAACAAGAACGATGCTTGAGGATGAATTTTCAGATTTTGCTTTATTTGTGGATAGCGATCCAATTAATTTTGAAGAAGCTGAAAAAGAAGAAAAGTGGAGAAGGGCCATGAAAGAAGAAATTGACTCTACTGACAAAAATCAAACATGGGAATTGGTGGAGCTTCCTGCCGGCAAGAAATGCATTGGAGTCAAATGGATCTATAAAACTAAACGAAATGCTCATGACGAAATTGAAAAACACAAAGCACGCTTGGTTGTGAAGGGGTATAAACAGCAGTACGGCACTGATTACCAGGAAGTTTTTGCCCCCGTAGCTCGACTTGAAACAATTCGATTAATTCTTGCACTTGCTGCCCAGAATAATTGGAAGGTCTTTCAAATGGATGTGAAATCAGCATTTTTAAATGGTTTTCTGCAAGAAGAAGTCTATATAGATCAACCGCCTAGTTTCATAAAAAGGGAAGAAGAAAATAAAGTCTATCGGCTTAAAAAGGCGCTCTATGGATTGAAACAGGCACCACGAACATGGTACAGCCGCATTGATGATTATTTCAGAAAAAATAACTTCAAAAAATGTCCATTTGAACACACTCTTTACATCAAAGAAAGCACAAAAGGTGATACCTTGATTATCTCTTTATATGTTGATGATATAATCATCACAGGAAGCAATGCAAAGGACATTGAAGAGTTCAAGAAAAATATGATGCGTGAATTCGAGATGACTGATTTAGGACTGCTACATTTCTTTCTTGGTATGAGATAAAGCAAAATGATGGAGGTATATTTCTTTGTCAACAAAAGTATGCAAGAAACCTCAAGAAAAAGTTCAGGATGGAGGATGCAAAGCCTGTCAATACACCTGTTGCACTTGGGACAAAGTTGAGTAAGAATGATGATTAAAAAAATATTGATCCAACACTATTTAGGAGCCCAGTTGGAAACTTAATGTATTTAACCGCCACGAGACCTGACATTGCATATGGCGTCAGCCTAATTAGTAGGTTCATGGAGTGCCCAAAAAGATCTCATTGGGATGCAGGTAAAAGGATATTGAGATATATAAGAGGAACTCTCACAGATGGGATTTACTACCAAGGAGCAAACGAAACTCAGATCGTAGGATTCTGCGCTAGCGATTGGGCTGGAGATTATGATGACAGCAAAAGCACTTCTGGAAATGTATTCTTCATTGGATCAGCTGCTGTATCTTGGATGTCTAAAAAACAAGCTGTGGTCGCTCTATCAACAGCCGAAGCGGAGTACATTTCATTAGCTTGTGCAGGATGTCAAGCTCTCTGGATGGTATGGGTACTTGAAGAACTTAAACAATCTTTTAAATGGTGTCCAGTAATTTACTGTGATAACAATTCTGCCATTGCCTTAAGCAAAGATCCCGTCTTTCATGGAAAAAGCAAGCACATACGAATCAAATATCACTTCATTCGAGACCTGGTCAAGAATAAGGAAATTTCTGTTAATTATTGCAAAACTGAAGAACAAGTTGCAGATATATTTACAAAAGCTCTGAGATGCGATGTGTTCAAAGATTTTAAGAAAAAACTTGGCGTCACAACAATCTAGCTTAAGGGGGCTGTTGGAAGTATAAGCTAGAATATGTTGGAACTGCATATTTACCTTCTCTGTTATTAATGCATGCAAATGTCTCTTGATTTTTAAGTTTCCATAATAATAAATAAGCTTTGAATTGGTGTTTTGTAATCATATAAATATGATGTATTTTGATGAATGAAAGTATTCAAGTTTCCAGAGAACAAGTTTCTTCTCTAATTTTCAGTCTGTTCTTACATAACAGTTTAAAAACTGCTCTTACCTTCCATCAGATATGACTTTATTTACTTAGGTTATTGTTATTTGTCGGTAGGTTTTGTAGCTCTAATACTTATTTGTGATAATTCTAGTCTATCAACACACGATGGGTCATTATGCAATAGCTCATCTTTTGATGCGTCAATGCTCGAAAGCCTTTATATACCTTCAAAGTTCGCCTCACGATAATCATCTTTCGATTGGTCAATGTTCGAAGGCTATCATAAGTTTTGATATGCAAAGTGTAACATTCAGCAAGCGATAACTCATATTTCAATGGGTCAATGTTCGAAGGCTATCATAGATTTTATATGTGATAACCGAACACTCATCATGTGGCAACTCATATTTCGATGGTCGATGTTTGAAGGCTATCATAGATTTTATATGCGATGGCCTAACACTCATTACGCGACAACTCATATTTTAACGGGTCAATTTCCGAAGGCTATGATTTTATATGCGGTAGCATAACACTCGTCGCACTACAATTCATATTTCTTATGCTACAACTCGTATTTTGGTGGGTCGATACTTGAAAGATATTCTTTGTCGATTTGTCGTAGATTTCTGCACTATGACTCGATATTAGAAAGCTAGTTTTCTTTACTATTATCAATATGTAGTAATGCATGGAACGATGATTAATCATTTGAAAGCTAGTCTTTATAAGTAATTTATCACACGATGGCCTATTATTCGAAAGCTGACTAGCTCATTACAGGATGGATCGTTGCTTGAAAGTTAGTCTTTAGTGGTAATTTAAAATGTACTACTAGCTTATTTTATATCATCACCTTTTTGCATATAGAATCATGCTATGTACAAGAACGCTGTTTTTTTCATTGAGCATTCATAGAAAGAAAATACTCTTATATGTCAGATTTGACCTTAATTTGGAATTCATGCCATATTTACATGACAGTTTGACATATTTTGACAATATTAGAATTCCGGTGCTTGTTTGACATTTTCTTCAATTAAATATAATGATAATAGGATCGTCAACATAATATTTGTTATATAAAAATATTAAAGAAAATGTGTATGTACATATCTACATACATACGATATAATATTAATCATGCATATTAAATTGTTTTTTTAAATGCATACGCACTAATCAGCTCTTTAAAAAGTTGAATAAACTTCATTTTGAAAATATGCTGCAGTATCAATCATTTTATGTTTCTCACTTTGGTTTTGTTTATTTATTGAGTAACCTTACTCATTGAAATTTTCCATTTTGATGGAACGGGAAGTTTATAGTTTGAAATGTTCACGCCTTGTTATTAAATTTTGGTTTCTTACTATTAAAATATTGTTATCGCTAAATGTCATCATAGTTATCATGGTTAGGAACATGAAGGAAGTTTTCAAAGGATCCTCTAAGTCCCCTAAGCTCAAGAATCCTTCTGAGGAAAAACTTTACACTTCTCATCGATCTTATGTCATATGACAAGAAGATGTCAATTCTGTATTATGACATTTTGTCATATCTTGAGTCGAAACCAGGGTTTTAGGTCCTAATGATATAATGGATGCCCCTCTAAAAGAGTATTTTATTTTCACTCCCATCCATATCTTTCATTCTTGCTACCTCCCTTTCAACCCTATCATATCCAGCGTTCTATCTTTCCTCAAAGTCGCTCTTGTACAGTTAAGCCTTAATTCTTACAGTTATATCAACTCTATATTTATATTATTTAGGGAGCTCAAATTGGAAGCCTTGTCCCTGTTCATTTTACGTTCTTTTATTTCGTTCCATAAAATGAAAGGTCAACCGAAAGGCTCCATATACTATATTTGCCTTATTAGGGTTGGAGTAATTTCCGACTTTGTTAACAGATCCAGGGACTAGAGCCACTAATTCTTCCATGTAAGATTTTTTGCTCAGAAATCGCTGAAATATTTTCCGACCCTTGTAATTTTTTTTACCTTAACCGTTTTCATCCGATCACTATTTTACTAGCTTCACTAATTTTTACAAAGTCATTCTTGGTTAACATTATTAGCTATCGACTCGAAGTAAATTGATCCTAAGGTTCTGGCCAAGATTAACTATTTCGGGGATGTCACTAAGTTTTCCAGGAGTCTCTTATGACTTCTTACTGAAGAAAAAGTATGACTGTACTCCGTAATCTAGCCACCTCACCAAGTTTTTGGTGAGCCCCCGATGATGAAAAAAAAAATTGGTCTAGCAACCCTTGTTGTTGTCAAGCTTGACGTTTTTACCATAAATTCATCGATACAACATCCGGCTTCTTACAGTCCTAAATATTCCCCAGGTTCCACTTCTTTCTTTTCTTCTTTTACATCAAAGAAGATAGATTTTTTCCTAATACTTAACACATAACTGTAGGATCGATTTCACCCTAGAGGGGGGTGAATAGGGTGATACTATTAATCATAAAAAATTATTGCGGAAGTTAATATAAAATAATTCCAACACAGATATAGCAGAAATGTAGTAGCACAGATAATAACAGGATATTAAAAGTAGAAAATAGAACACACAGATTTATCCGGCTTCGGCAAAACCCTGCCTACGTGCTGCCCTTAAGGTTTCTATTAGAAATTAAGTAGTTAGACACTTACACACGTAAACTCGCGACACTCGCTATCGATTAACCTAACTCTACGCTCAAAACCCTGCCAAAACTCAGCCACTGAGTTGCGAATTCTCGAACTACACCACGTAGCTCGTCCCCTAGTCACACGACTAGAAATTAGAAAATTTTAAAAGGAAAAATTACAATTAAAAAATAATTAAAAATAAAAAGCCTAATTGGAAATTATAACAGCCCAATGTGATAAAGGAACCGGCCCTATAAGTAAAGTAGGTAATAAACAACTTTGTCCCCTTTATTCTTTTATCGGCCCGACTCCTTGTACAATCTTTGAAAATGGCTGCTCGTTCGTCTTCAAGAAAATTAGGGCGTTTGGTAATTACATTAGCCGATTGTTTGTTGGTCGATTACAATGACTATTCCTTTGATTTGCTTCTGCAACCGATCGCTTCTTCAATTCGCTATGGGTCCTTCAATTTGATCGAATTGGGTATAAATTGGTACGTGATTTTAAGCTCTTTGCTTTACTGGTTAATTTCATTGAACTCGATGCTTTCATAACCGATGATGCTAAATGTTTATATAGGATTCGAATTCCTATTTTCTCGTTCGTCTGATATTTTGTTCGGCCACTTGATTATGTTTGAATGACTGTGATTTTTCCGACTTGTTCAAATTTGTATATTTTGTGTTACTTGATTCACACGGCTTTGATTGATTTCTTAACCACCACGGTTTGTTTATTTGGTTCCTTTTTGACTTCGACCTTGACTTTTTTTATGTGATAATGTTTGACTTTGGCACTGACTTGATCAATTTAAAATTCCTGATGCATTAACTCAATTTGAAACTGCTATTGTAAAAATGTTCGACCTTGACTTCGTTAAACTTTGGCCTTGCTTTGAGAATTGACTTTGACTTGATTTGATCCTGCTACCATATGTTGCATTACTCCATGTATGTGTGCAATGTTGTTTTGATATTGACTCTGATTGTCTGCACTGTGCATTGCTTCCATGTTGCCCCGAGTACATGTGTATTGTTACTGCATTTGTATGTATATTTCACTTGCTCCCCTGGTCTGCTTTCATTGTAGTTGTTGAGTTGTATGCATGCCTGAAGTCTTGACACATTTTAGTCTTCATGTATATTGATCATAGTCACTTGAATTTGCACACTACCTACATGTATACATGTTGTTTCACACATGTATATATGTATGATTGCTTTGGGTTTCACTATGTTTGCTCTAGTCCTCATGTATGTGATGCATGTTGAAACTAGTCTGGTTGCATATATATGTCGTTACTGTCTTGTGTACATTTTACCTATTGATCTACATCGCTTGATTCGAAGTCTGGTCTGGTATACATGTGCACTGATGCATTGTATTTGCTTTTGTCTTCATGTTGATAGTGTATATGAGGTCTGGCATACTTTGAGTTTGGTTAAGTTGTTGTAGTCGAGTTGCTTTACCATTGACTGTGGCATTGTGTTCATGTATATTTGGGTCTAGTGCAGTTTCATTGTGGCTTCACTTTGAACTTCATGTGTAGTTACTGTGACTTGAGTCTGCTTGCATCTGAAGTGTTGTAGTGTTTATTTTGCAGATTGCTTAGATGCTGGATTCAATCTGAAACAGAGTTGAAGTTCAAATACGAGTGAACGAGTGAAATGTAGTGAGGTGAAAATGTAAATGGAAAATTGTGATGTAATCAAAATTGTATTGTAATTGAAATTGTATATATACAGTGAGAGCACAAATTTGTACTATTCAAAATTGTAATAAATATCTGTTTGAATAATATATATATTTGAATTTAATTCTATGTTATTTATTTTATTCAGCAAATATTTATTTAATTATGTGAAAAATAAAATAGTACATTAACAAATACATTTAAATGAATATATATATTTATTATCATCAAACAAAAATCATATACTAGCATATTCAACAATCTTCCCCTTTTGATGATAACAAACATATATTAAAGATTTTGAATTTTTTATATGTATTTGATCATTCCCTTCGCTCCCTCTATTTGAATACTCCCTCTCTACACAAGGCTCCCATTTCATATATGCATGACAATAAATAAAAATATGCAAATGAACCTAGATGCATTTAGAAAATACTAAATAAAATATTTGACCTTTATTTATCAAAATCTTAACTTTTCTCTCCCCCTTTTGTTATCAGCAAAAGAGTAAAAGTATTAGAAAAATACAGATATGGTGATAGACATTAATACAACATTAAAAATCAATCGAGTATAAATGTTAAATTTCAATAAAAAATGAAACAAAAATCATAAATACTTGGATAGGTGCATATTCCACTTTTAGAATGATTGGGTCATCATATAAAACCATATAGTCGTGTATATTTATGGTATATTTATATCAGGAATTGCAATATCTACTAACCATGCATAACCGTTAGGACTTTTAAATGAGATTAGTAGTATTTCCAATTTTTTTTTTCAAAAAAGAATTCAAGTATCTTCTAACCATGCATAACCGTGAGGACTTTTAAATGGGATTAGAATAAACTTGTCTATTTAATCAATCAATTTTGATAAGCGTTCCATACATGCATAACCGTGAGGACTTTTAAATGAGCATGGAAGCACATAATCAAAAATTCCAAGTAATTCACCCATGCATAACCGTGAGGACTTTTAAATGAGAGTGAATACTTTGGATGTTTTTATTGCTAAAAGATATAATAAATTGAAAAAACGAGTACTATATTGGATTTTGATGAGTGATGGTCGATAGAAATATGATAGATAGAGATAGTCATGGAACTTTTACCAACAAAAAGTTTTTAAAACTCTTGCTTAAATTTCTAAAGAAATTTAGTAATTATACTTTCTCAAGTTATAATATATGATCAATATCAACAATCATCACATTTTCAATCACTATTTATCTTTTCGATAATCCGTAGGGAGTCAGATTAGTTAATGTAATCATTTAAACTCAAATTCAAAAATAATCATCAAATTTTTAAAAAATAGTTAATATGAAATAAGGTAAAAAATAATTTTCTAGAAGGGGTTTTATAAGAAAAATTTCTGCTATTTGAAAATTATTTGAGATTAAAAATATGCAGATATTTTCTCTGAAAATGTGATGCAACTAATGAATGTTTCAACATGAAAACACGTTCCACTAATAGTTTTTCTATCAACTAGATTACCAGTGTAAACTTCATCTGAATTCCTTTCACTCGAAATTATCATTAGTTGGATTTGATAGACTAGGCCATGAAGTGTGCACAAAATATCTTAAAATCTTTTTACAATGAAATTCTTTTGATTTGAATTAAAATCCTGCAAATTTACAAACAGTGACCATAGTGTCAGATCTAGAAGCAGCAAATATATCCATGAGTAATCATCAATCAATAAAACACCATTATTAATCCAAAAAATTCTATATGAAGCACTTCAAAGATGAAAAGTTGATTGGTCAACATTTTGCACAAATCAGAACCAAAAATAAGAACAAGCCAAATAAGAATATATCAAATAAGAATAACTCAAAATCAAAATCAATATTTATTTCTTTATCATATAACTGGCTGATTTAAATTCAGATTATGGTGTAGATTATCACATTAAATATACCATTACTTATTTACCTTTGCCAATAACTTTTCGTTGTTGACCATTATGATTTTGCCACCTTTATACTAGACTAAGGAACTTTTAATTGTCGCCCATTGTGTATTTGGAATAGCCAGAATCCAGATAACACTGTTGATGTTCCTTAGCCTGCCACCATACCTACATGAGAGAAGATTTTTATGACCTATTTGTTTTTATAGGTCTATGATTGTTAGTGGCAAATGTTTTTGAAAAATAAGTTTGTAGAGGCCCAAAACTATTTATATATGTTCCTTTTGGCACCAAGATATGTTTAACTTTGAGGGATTTTATATTCATGCCTTTTGGAACCCAAATTGGAATAGTTTTCACGTGTTTAGGTCTGCACCAACAAATATTTTGGTTACGTCCAATTTTTCTACAAATTGTGCGCTCGGATTTGTCTTCATTAATTTCACTTTTAACACGTACAGATTGATTATACCCAAGTCCTTGTCTAACCGTATTAAAATTTTGTTTCCCTAATAGCATATTTAACGATCTTTCTCCTTTGGAAAATTTTCCTAAAGTTGTAGACAATTTTTGGACTTGTGTTTTGAGAGATTCATTTTCATTCAATAATTGAGTGCACTTTTTAATAGAATTTTCCCTCTTAGTATTTTCACTCTCTTTCAAAATCAAAATTTCATTTTCAAGCGATTTAATCTTAATTTTTGACTTTTTAATCTCTTCTTCGAGTGATGGACACTTATCATACTTAGGGTTCTTGCTTTGATAGTTTTTAACCAATTGATCAAGTTGTTTATCTAAATCTATCAAAGTATCTTTTTGTGATTCGATTTTAGCATATTTCTTCCTAAGTCTTTCAAAACAGCCATTTACTTCGTGGAAATATAAAAGTAATTCTGAATGAGTGAGTTTTGATACCTTATTTGGCTCATCATCATCGTCGCTATCAGTTATATCACCTCGAAGGAACATATCTGCTTTCCCACTTTCACTGCCAGTGCTTTTATTATCAACATCACTTTTATTCCACGTAGCTGTAAAAATTCTCCTTTTCAATTTCTTTTCTTGGCCGTGTCGATTTCGAGGGCAATTGGGCTTGATATGGCCGGGTTTGTTGCACTTGTGACAAATGATCTCGTGTTCTTCTGAATTGTCTAGTGCTTTGATTATTCTGCTTTTCAGTTGTTGATTTAGAGCTGGATTTCTGTATTTGTGGTTCCACTTTTTGAATCTTTTTATTAGTAGTGCCAGCTCAGCTGCTCCATTATCATCAGCATCATCACTACTGCCTTTTGTCAATCCTGTTAAGCATGTTTCTGAGTCGATTATGGGGGATCTCTCACGGATGTTGAATTTTGCACCATATATTGCATCAAAAGTATTTCATATTTTCTGTGCATTTTCATAATGAGAGATAAATTATCTTGATTAATATAAGAATATAATATATGCATAGAAAGAGCATTAATCGAAGTATTTTTCTCATCTATTATATCACACCCATTTTCAATAATATCCCAACATTTAACATTAACAAATTTTAAACAAAATTCCATTTTTAATTTCCAATTCAAAAAATCTATTCCACCAAAAACAGAAGGAGTAATATTGGATCGACCTCAGCTAAAGCATTATTAAAAGAAGCCATTTTAAAAATTCAAATTTCTAAAACAAAAATTGGTTTTTGGAAAATCAAAATTTAAAAAAAAATGACTTCGGTTCCTAGCTCTAATACCACGTATAGGATCGATTTCATTCTAAAAGGGGGGGTGAATAGGGTGATACTATTAATTACAAAAAATTATTGCGCAAGTTAATATAAAATAATTCCAACATTGATATTGCAAAAATATAGCAGCACGGATAATAACAGAATATTAAAAGTAGAAAATAGAACACACATATTTACCCAGCTTCGGCAAAACCCTGCCCACGTGCTGCCCCCAAGGTTTTTACTAGAAATTAAGTAGTCAGACGCTTACACACGTAAACTCGGGACACGCGCTATTGACTAATCTAACTCTATGCTCAAAATCATGCCACAACTCAGCCATTGAGTTGCAATTCTCGAACTACACCACCGTAGCTTGTCCTCTAGTCACACGACTAGAGATTACAAAAGTTTAAAAGGAAAAATTACAATTAAAAAACAATTAAAAATAAAAACCCTAATCGGAAATTATAACAACCCAATGTGATAAAGGAATCGGCCTAATAAGTAAATTAGGTAATAAACAAATTTGTCCTTTTTATTCTTTTATCGGCCCGTCTCCTTTACTTCGATCTTTGAAAATGGCTGCTCGTTCATCTTCAAGAAAGTTAGGGCTTTTAATAATTGAATTCGCCGATTGTTTGTTGGTCGATTACAATGGCTATTCCTTTGATTTGCTTCGGTAACCGATTGCTTCTTCAATTCGCTCACGGCTCCTTCAATTTGACAGAGTTTGGTATAAATTGGTATGTGAGCTCTTTGCTTTACTGGTTAATTTCCTTAAACTCAATGCTTTTGTAGCCGATGATGCCAAACTTTTATATAGGATTAAAATTTCTATTTTCTCGTTCACCTGATATTTTGTTTGGCCACTTGATTATGTTTGAATGACTGTGATTTTTCAGACTTGTTCAAATTCGTATATTTTGTGTTACTTGATTCCCACGGCTTCGATTGATTTCTTGGCCACCGTGGTTTGTTTGATTTGATTCCTTTTTGACCTTAGCCTTGACTTTGTTTATGTGATAATGTTTGACTTTGGCACCGACTTGATCAATTTAAAATTCCTGATGCATTGACTCGATTTGAAACTGCTACCGTAAAAATGTTCGACCTTGACTTCGTTGAACTTTGACTTTGTGCTTTGAGAATTGACTTCGACTTGATTTGAACCTGCTACCAGATGTTGCATTACTCCATGTATGTGTGCAGTGTTGTTTTGATATTGACTCCGGTTGTCTGCACTGTGCACTGCTTCCATGTTGCCTCGAGTACATGTGTATTGTTACTGCATTTGCTTGTATACTTCACTTGCTCCTCTAGCCAGATTTCATTGTAATTGTTGAGTTGTATGCATGCCTGAAGTCTTGATACATTTTAGTCTTCATGTATATTGATCATAGTCACTTGAATTTGCACACTGCCTATATGTATACATGTTGTTCCACACATGTATATATGTATGATTTCTTTGGGTTTCACTGTGTTTGCTCTCGTCCTCATGCATGTGATACATGTTGAAACTAGTCTGGTTGCATATATGTCGTTACTATCATGTGTACATTTTACCTGTTGATTTGCACGCTTGATTCGAAGTCTGGTCTAGTATACATGTGCACTGATGCGTTGTATTTGCATTTTTCTACATGTTGATAGTGTATATGAGGTCTAGCATACTTTGAGTTTGGTTAAGTTGTTGTAGTCGAGTTGCTTTACCATTGACTGTTGCATTGTGTTCATGTATATTTGGGTGTAGTGCAGTTTCATTGTGGCTTTACTTTGAACTTCATATGTAGTTGCTGTCTACATTCATGGCTTGGTTGCTTTGTGTATGATCATATATGTTTGCACTGAGTTGGTTTTAGCTGCACTATGACTCGAGTCTGTTTGCATATGAAATATTGCAGTGTTTATTTTGCAGATTGCTTAGATGCTCGATCAATCTGGAATAGAGTTGAAGTTCAAATACGAGTGAAATGTAGTGAGGCGCAATTGTAAATGGAAAATTGTGATGTAATGAAAATTGTATTGTAATTGAAACTGTATATATATAGTGAGAGCACAAATTTGTACTACTCAAAATTGTAATAAATATTTGTTTGAATAAAATATCTATTTGAATTTAAATTCTGTGTTATTTATTTTATTAAGCAAATACTTATTTAATTATGTGAAAAATAAAATTATACATTAACAAATACATTTAAATGAATATATATATATGTTTATTATCATCAAACAAAAATCATATACTAGCAAATTCAACAATCACAGACATGCAACTGATTTGGGCTACCACTTTATCGTTAGTCAATAATCCTAACGGTTTGCTACAACCAAAAGCTAAAGGGAAGTCAATACTCTCTAAAGCTACTTCATCCTCTCTTATTTATACCATGGAAGATATCATAGCACTAGTTATGGAAAAGAAGTCGAAAAGTTCTAGTGGTGTGGCTGCTTCCTTTGAGCCTCCCTTTAAGAAGCCAAAAGAAACTGAACCCGCTATGTCTTTGTGAGTAATGCAGAATACGAATCTTAAGGCTAGGATTAACACTAGAGGGGGAGGAGGTTGAATAGTTTTTAAAGGAATACTAAATCTTTTGAGTTTTTGTTAATTTGAACACAAATGTATGCAATATTCAGACACAGATATGATCACAGAATCAAGCACGGATGCTGAAATAAAGTAAAAGAAATAAATGAAAGAACACACCGGATTTTATACTGGTTCGGAGTTACCCTATGTCTAGTCCCACACACAAGTACAGATTTCCTTTCAAAAGCAATTGTACAATTACACCCTCGATTTCAAGGCCACGAGGTACACCTCTCCAGATTCACAATCCTCTGGGTAGAGATACTTGATTTCACGGGAAATAAGTTCACCCAATTGATCTCCAAGGCTACAATCACACCTTTTCTCACTTGATTGATTTCCAAGGCTACAATCACACCTTTTCTCGCTTAAATGATTATAAAGAAGCCTATAACTCTTAATAGCACTGAGATCTTGTAGAGATAGTGGTAGAGAATCAAACCAGAAATGATCTAGTTAGATTCAATATTGATTTTGGTAGAGTAATGGTAAAAATGTGTATAAAGAAATGTGGAAGAAGAAGAGTAGTGAAATCAGAGAAAATATGGTTATAAATTTGTTCGAAACTACCCCTATTTATAGTAGACAACAGCCATGTCCATTCGTGAAAGGATACGACGAATAAACACTTCCTTTGAAATTCAAAATTTTGAAATAAACTGCTACCATGTCGACATGGGGGACTTGAGGATGTCGACATGCCTAAGGAAATTTGGTAATTTGTTTTTCTTTGAAAATAACTTCTATCTTGTACTAACACTATTTTAAACTATATAAATATACTTAACTATAGTCAAAATACATAAATAAATATAGAGAATAATATTTTGGTATATATAAAATTTTACTATAATTTTATATTTAAATTTAAGTATAAATATTAAATGTTAAATATATTATTATTAAAAGATAGTTTAAAAACCAAGGATAATTTGATTTTGAAAATAAAGATTATTTTGAGGCTAAAAATATTTAAAACCGGGATAGATGTTTTTGATTCTTTTAAAAGGAAGATTTTGAAAACATTTTGAAAACAAGATATAATTTTGTAAAACATTTTGAATAAAAGGGTAGCGGATACAAAACAATGTTTCGTTAGATTTTTTGTAGGTTCCATCCTACTTCGGGTTCCATCCCTTTAACAGGCTCGAAGTGGATACCATTCCATGAATAAATCGGATTTTAAGATGCCAGTGCTTTTCTATAAGTTTTAACAAAATTCCTAATTAGATTACTTTTTATTGAAATCTTGAGCTCTTGATAATCTTGATACTCATGAGTCTTCAATCTTGATATCTTGAATCTCTATTCTGTACAGTCTTCATTCTTGGTATCTGCATGGTTATATCCTGCATATACATATATATCTAAACTATAATGTTAGTATTTATATTTATAATCTTATTCTAAGGTTATTGTCATCAAAACCATCATCTCAAGGACTAACAATCTCCCCCTTTTTGACGATGACAACCTTTTTTATAATATATTACTTCTATCCTAATAACTCCCCCTAAAACTAATAACTCCGCCTTAATCTATGCCTAACTATCCTATTTTATACTTCTCCTTTGTCATCAACAAAAAACAAAAACAAAAACTAACTAACTCCAAACTATATAACTCCCCCTTATTATAATACTCTATGGCATGTGATTATAATGATAGTATTATCATAAATAATCATTACTTAATTCTAAAACTAAAACTTAGTCCTAAATTACTAACTATCCTGACTAAGAATCTATGATAATACTTATAATAGTGAGAAATCAAATATAAGAACCCAAATTATTTATTAATTATTTATTTTTTTATTTACGTATATGTAGAGAACGTAAATAAAAACATACAACAATAGAAAAGAGAGAAAAGAAACTAATGTGTGTCTTTGAAAATGGAAGATCTATGAACCGAACAATTTGGATAGTGGAAACAGAAATTTCCACGTTATTCCATCCTTGTCAAAGCACACTTCGCCAACGCAAATGACTTTGTAGTCATCTTCAGCGTGCTCTTCTTCCATGAATGCTTCTTCTTCTTCTTCCTTGTTATCCTCTTGCACTTGATCTCCTGAAGACTTTTCATCAATCAAGTTCGGATTTGCGTGATTGTCCATTAGAAATTTTTGCAAATTTCTAAGGATTTTGTCTTGCCGTTCTTGTTCTTTGGCCATTCTAAGTTGCACCACTTGAATTTCAGTCATTAGTTGGAGTGCATCCTTCAAAGAATCCTCCATTTTCGTCACTCGTGCGAGCGTAGTTCGTTGAAATGGTCCATAAGAAGGAGAAGGGAACCAAAAGGTTGAATTTTTGTTTGATTTGGAAGAGGAGACCATTGTTTAATTGATTTCAGAAGATAGAATAGGGAAAGAACAGAAAGAATGATCCAAATTTCGAAATAAGAAGAATATATAACCACTTATTTGAATTTTGGTGGGAAAAATTTCAAAAATAAAAAATCGTTATATGTCGACATGGGTAGAGGGGGGATGTCGACATGATGCTTGATATTTTTAATATTTGATTTATTTTGATTCAATTTTTAATTATACTTTGTTATTTATGTTTTATATTTCAGTTATTGAACAAATACCTAATTATCTTCTTGATTTAGTACATATAGATTCATTTAAGGGTTTTGTTAATATACCAGCAATTTGATTCTCAGAATTGATATCATCAAGGGTAATTAATTCCTTACTTATATTATCTCTGAGAAAATGATGTATGATATCAATATGTTTAGTTCGATCATGATGAGTAGTATTTTTGGATAAATTTATTGCACTAGTATTGTTATAATAAATTGAAGATTTTGAGATATTTAAACCAAAATCTTTTAAAGTTTGTTGCATATATATTACTTGAGAATAAGCCAAAACAGTAGAAATATACTCTGCTTCTGTTGTTGATAAAGAAACGGTGGTTTGCTTTTTACTAAACTAGGAAATTAGAGAATGCCCCAAAAAGTGACAAGTTCCACTTGAACCTTTTCGGTCTGATTTACAACCAGCATAATCAGCATCACAGTAAGGTATTAAGTCAAAAGAACATTTTTAGGGTAAAATAAGCCATAATCAAAGGTGTGTTTAACATATCTTATAATACGTTTTACGGCTTTTAAGTGGGTCTCTTTAGGTTGAGATTGATATCTTGCACAGAGACAAACACTATGCATGATATCAGGTCTACTAGCAATGACATAGAGTAGTGATCCAATCATTCCTCATATAATTTTTGATCTACATCTTTTGAGAGATCTTCTTTACTTAGGTATCCATTGGTTGCCGTGGGAGTGCGTTTTCCACTTGCAGTAGTCAAACTAAATTTACTAACTAGGTCTTTAGCATATTTTTCTTGACAAATAAAGATACCATTATCTAATTGTTTTATTTGTAATCCTAGAAAGAAGTTTAATTCACCCATATGACTCATATCAAACTCTTTTGCCATTATTTCAGAAAATTCTTTATTCATTTCAAAATTAGTTGATCCGAAAATGATATCATCTACATAAACTTGTACTAGTCGTACATCATCTTTAGTTCTTTTTTAATAAAAAGAGTATTATCTACTTCACCATTTTCAAAGTTTGATTGTAATAAGTAAGATCTTAGTCTATCATACCAGGCTCTGAGAGCTTGTTTTAGACCATATAGAGCTTTCTTAAGTTTGTAAACATGATTTGGTAATTTTTCATTTTCAAAAAGTGGTGGTTGTTCAACATATACCTCCTCTTTTACAAATCCATTTAAAAAGGCACTTCTAATATCCATTTGATATAATTTTAAATTATTATGATTTGCGAAAGCAAGTAGAAGCCTAACGGCTTCTAGTCTTGCTACGGGAGCAAAGGTTTCACCAAAATATATTCCTTCTTCTTGATAATAACCTCGAGCGACTAATCGGGCTTTATTTCTAACAACCTCTCCTTGTTCATTCATTTTATTTTTATAAACCCATTTAGTTCCAATTATAGTTTTATTTTCAGGTCTAGGAACAAGTTCCCAAACATCATTTCTAGTGAATTGATTTAGGTTTCTTGCATAGCCAAAATCTATGAATCATCAGTTGATGCTTCTTTTGGATTTTTGGGTTCAAAAGTTGATATAAAGGCTACATTGCTCATTTTACTTAGTTTATTTCTAGTTTTAACAACAGATTGCATATCTCCTAGTATATTTCTGTAGGATGATCTTTTAAAAGTTTAATTCTTTTATTAGTATGATTAATTTCATTATTAGTTTCAGTTGACTCTTGATTTTGATTGATTAAATCCTCTTCATCGTTTGTATCTTCAAATTTCTTGCGATTTTCATCGAATGAAACCTGCATTGTTTCTTCGATGGTGTTAGTTCTTAAATTAAACACTCTGTACGCTTTACTTCTATTAGAATATCCGATAAAGATACCTTTGTCGGATTTAGGATTAAATTTATCTAAGTTATCTTTTGTATTTAAAATAAAACATTTACTTCCAAAAATTCTAAAATAAGATACCTTAGATTTCTTTTTCTAAAGAAGTTCATAAGATGTCTTATCAGTTAAAGGTCTAATTAAAATTTTATTTAAAATATAACAGGCGGTAGAAACTGCTTCTGCCCAAAAATACTTTGGTAATTTACTATCTGAAAGCATAGTTCTCACACACTCTTGAATCATCCTATTTTTATGTTCTACTACTCCGTTTTTGTTGTGGAGTACTTGGAAATGAGAAATTGTGAAATATTCCATTTTTATTGCAGAATTCCTCAAACTTTTCATTTTCAAATTCACCATCGTGATCATACGAATGGTTATAATTTTTAGAGAAAGTTGATTTTGAATCCTTTTTGTAAAGTTTTAAAACATTCAAAAGTGTCACTTTTATGTTTCAAAAATATTATCCATGTAAATCTAGAATAATCATCTACAATTAGAAAACCATAATTACTATGATTTATTGACAGAATTTGAGATGGACCAAATAAATCAAGGTGAAGTAATTCAAAAGGTTTTGAAGTTGAAATCATATCTTTTAATTTAAAGGAACTTTTTCTAAGTTTTCCTAATTGACATGCATCACATAGACTATCTACTTTGAAATTCATTTTAGGGGGACCTCTTACTAGATCATATTTTGACAGTCTAGATAAGAGTTTGAAATTCAAATGTCCAAATCTCTTATGCCAAATCCAAGAGTCACTTGTATTTGCCAAAAGACATAAGTTATCATTTGAGACTTTCATACTAAGAATATAAATATATTTTTTCCTAATTACCTCAAATATTATGGTTGAATTATTATCTTCAATGTGAAACTTATCTTTTTCAAATTTAATTTTATATCCTTTATCGTAAAATTGACTAATACTTAGCAGATTATGTTTCAGATTCTTAACTAGCAAAACATTAGTAATAACAGGAGTTTCAGAGTTACCGACTTTGTCGATGCCAATCACATATCCTTTTGAATTGTCTCCATAGTTAACCAGTCCTCCATCTTTGTATATTATATCATTCAACATATTTGGATTGCCAGTCATGTGTCTAGAGCATCCACTATCGAGTATCCATTTATTCTTTTTGATATGCACAATTTGTCCATTGTGGATTGATACCACAACACCCATAAAGCTTGTTTCCTACACATCATACAATTTTGGTAGACAACTTGAATTTGAATATTGATTATATGCAGACCCAAGAGACAATGATGATCTGAATATTTCTAAACTAGTACTAAAAAGTTTTTCAAACAAAGCCATTTTAAAAACTTTTTCAAAAAATCATATTACGAAACTTAGAAAACCTTGCTCCGATACCAAATGTAAGAAATGTGGAATACGGATCTTAAGGCTAGGATTAACACTAGAGGAGAGGGTGAATAGTGTTTAAAGGAATTACTAAATCTTTTTGAGTTTTTATTAATTTAAACACAAATGTATGCAATATTCAGACACGGATATGATCACAAAATCAAACACAGATGCAGAAATAAAGTAAAAGCAATAAAGGAAAGAACACACCGGATTTTATACTGGTTCGGAGTTACCCTACATCCAGTCCCGCACACAAGTACGATTTCCTTTCAAAAGCAATTGTACAATTATACCCTCGATTTCAAGGCCACGAGGTACACCTCTCCAGATTCACAATCCATTGGGTGGTGATACTTGATTTCACGGGCAATAATTTCACCCAATTGATTTCTAAGGCTACAATCACACCTTTTCTCACTTGATTGATTTCCAAGGCTACAATCACACCTTTTCTCGCTTAAATGATTATAAAGAAGCCTATAACTCTTAATAGCACTGAGATCTTGTAGAGATAGTGGTAGAGAATCAAACCAGAAATGATCTAGTTAGATTCAATATTGATTTTGGCAGAGTAATGGTAAAAATGTGTATAAAGAAATGTGGAAGAAGAAGAGGAGTGAAATCAGAGAAAATATGATTATAAATTAGTTCAAAACTACCCCTATTTATAGTAGAACAACAGCCATGTCCATTCGTGAAAGGAAATAATGAATAGACACTTCCTTTGAAATTCAAATTTTTGAAATAAACTGCTACCATGTCGACATGGGGGACTTGAGGATGTCGATATGCCTAAGGAAATTTTGGTAATTTGTTTTTCTTTGAAAATAACTTCTCTCTTGTATTAATACTATTTTAACTTTATAAATATACTTAATTATAGTTAAAATACATAAATAAATATAGAGAATAATATTTTGGTATATATAAAATTTTTACTATAATTTTATATTTAAATCTAATTTTTACTATAATTTTATATTTAAATCTAAGTATAAATATTAAAAGTTAAATATATTATTATTAAAAGATAGTTTAAAAACCAAGGATAATTTAATTTTGAAAATAAAGATTATTTTGAGGCTAAAAATATTTAAAACCAGGATAGATGTTTTTGATTCTTTTAAAAGGAAGATTTTGAAAACATTTTGAAAACAAGATATAATTTTGTAAAACATTGTGAATAAAAAGTTAGCGGATACAAAATAATGTTCCACTAGATTTTAAGTAGGTTGCATCCTACATAGGGTTCCATCCCTTTAACAGGCTCGAAGTGGATTCCATTCCACGAATAAATTGGATTTTAAGATGGCAGTGCTTTTCTAGGAGTTTTAACAAAATTGCTAATTAGATTACTTATTATTGAAATCTTGAGCTCTTGATAATCTTGATATTCATGAGTCTTCAATCTTGATATCTTGAATCTCTTTACTGTACAGACTTCATTCTTGGTACCTGCATGGTTAAATCCTGCATATACATATATATATCTGAACTATAATGTTAGCATTTATATTTTATAATCTTATTCTAAGGTTGTTGTCATCAAAACCATCATCTTAAGGACTAACAGTCTTTACCTTTAGCCCTTACGTATAGCTCCAACACTACTATAGTCACCTTTCTGGTCCAAAGCCCATTTATCGATGTTATGGGCTCTCCTCCCCGTGACTCTACGGCTTTCCTTTAATAATATTTACGTCTTAACTCTCCTTCTTTCGATAATGTTCCTCTACCTACCAGGATGAAAATTCCTTCTACTTCATGCTTTGAGAAGTTACTAACGAACATTCTTTGCTTTCCGGACACCATTTCACTATGCTCCTCGGAAACTTCTTCGCTCTCGAAGTAGACTCACACTTATCATTTGCAGCATCTCATCTTGGTGTGTTTTCTCTCGTTCTTTTACTTTGATGTGTTATAAGTTTTAATCATTCCAATACTAACTTTATGTCATGACTCCTCCCAGATTTGAAGGCACTTGTTTAATTTCCAGCAATCATCCTCGCTTTTCTCTCGGAATATGTCTTCATTACAAGAACAAGACTCTTTGCTTTCCTAGAAGATATATACTCTTGAGGCTCAACTTCATGGCCTCCGATCCAACAATGAATCACCGTCTGCTGAAAAAACTACAGTTATGACTCTTTTGGACTTGGAAAAGAAAAGATCCCCGAAATTAAAAGATACGGTAAAATTTTTGGAGGACACGCTTGCTTAAGCTCGGTATGAAATTTTTGATCTTAGAGTGGCCTTAGCTCAAGTCCCGAGTTTACAAAAATATTAAGCTAAGAAAGACCTTTTTATTAGTAAATTGAAGCCATCTTTGCAAGCCATCAAGTCCAAATTTTCTTCCTTCTTGAACGATGTTCTCCCTTTGTGGGAAGACTAAAGTTTCAAGGCTGTTACATTCACTGCTTATCCGGAGAACAGTGACCGTTGCTTGGATATGGACTTCCCTTCACTTCATGCTGCATGAATAAATTACAAAGAAAATTCAATATTGTACTTGAACGCATCATAGGGGATTATTCTGAGTTTGAGAATAGGGCTTCTATCGATCCTGCTAAATATCTGGCCTTAACGATCTCCTGTTAGATGACATCGACGAAGAATCATGGAGTGGTAGGGAAGATAAGTCTGATGATGAAAATGATGATGACAACGATGATAGGAATGATGATGTTAGTGACTATATCGAAGATAACTCACCAAGAAAGGATGGATATGATGATTCAAATCGAGATGGGTTTGGAGCCCCTTGAGGTCCAAGTTATCCATCTGATTTCCCTTCTTCTAATGCCGACAAAGGGTCTGATGAAACTCCCCTCCTACAGATCCCACTAGCAAATCCGCGCCTTTTGAGTCGAGTGGATTAGATCCATCTTTTTATGAAGTTCCTTAGGTTCGATCTTTCAGGACAAGCATTACAACGACTCCTCCAGAGGTAATTTCTCCATCCAGTCACTGTTCCTGAGTTCGTTTTGCTTTATAGCTGATAGTTCTCAACATAACTTAATTATCAATGTAGAAGGACAAATAGGAATTACGTAAAGATCATGTTAGATAAAAAGAGAGGAAATTTTAAGACTTAACAGAGAAGGGGAGAGGTTATGCAAAGGTATAAAAGATTCAAACGAGAAATATATGAGGCTTTTAAAACGTCTTAAGTATCTTAAGGATTTAAAAAAGAAAAGAGTTGTGCCTTTACTTCATAAATCATGCTTTCATCAAACCAACTTTATCAAAGAAAATAAAGAGCCGACCACCCTTTTTTGGATGTTGATTAGGGATAAGGCTTAGTTGATGGAGTGTCGGTATATGGTATATGCTCGATTTTCCATGACCGACTTTTCTTTTCTTGGCATTGATTTTGGGGGCTTAATCAGACATCTCCATAAGAGGTATATGGAACTGTACGGATCTGACCCTTAACCGGGCGAGTGTTGGAACTTACCTAGAGTCCCTATCGCGCCTTTAACTATTAACTCTCTCCCTTCTGATAGGATTAGGTTCAATAAGGATAGATTTGTTACTAAATATTACAAGAATTGTTTTTTTATGAACCTTAATGTTGTTGTATATCTTTCAATTTTTTAAATTGAAATTATAATGGAGTTTCAAGTTATATTTCAATACGATCACCATCAATGTGCAGGCCTCTAAATTTGCCTTTGTTTATTTTTCATCTCCTATATCAAGAGATAACCAAAGTAAATTGGTCAAGGGCTATTAAAGAAAATTATCTTTTAGTTTGCAAATCTCGCCTGTCGAAATATTGTTTTCTTTGTGACCTTCACAACATGTATACCCAATTTCCAATCCTATATTTTAGTTTCTTGGTGGACAAATAAATTCCAATTCCTTTATGATATTCGACTGATTATGCCAAACTATTGTGTGATGAACTCAGTCCTCTCCTAAAGAATGGGATCATCATGGATTTCCCCCGGTTAACACCCCTCTTGGCATCGAAGCATCTTTCAGCACTACATTTTCTATTTCACCTTCCTCCATTCAAAAGATCCAAGATGTCCTTTTTCATTCTAAGAATTAGCAACATTGTAATTATCATGGTTATTATTTATGAATAAATAGTCTTAGTTGTTTCTTAATTATCAATGAAGAATATGTTACTGCTTCTACTTTCGTTTTTTTATTGAGAATTAATTATTATTCGTTTTTGATTTAGAATGAAGAATTGTCGTCATCTATTTATGATCCCAACTTTAATCAACGTCTTGAGAGCATTTGATCCAAATTAACAACAGTCTTGGGAGATCGTGCAACCCGATCTCTTTTATATTTGTCATCTATCAAAAAAGCCGAAGCTAACAAATGGTATGAGAAGTACAATTATATGAAATCCATCCTAAAGACTTTGAAGAGAAATTAAGGATCTTGAAGAGAAAATTATTTCAAAGAACAACGAAATTTTGACATTAGTTAGAAAACTTGACTTATGTTCTGGTTCCCAACAAACTCGGGAATATGATGCGATGATTTCTCTACTAAATCAACGAAATTTTTTATTTGGAAGTCGATGTAATGAAATGTGAGAATGAGTGTCGATCGTATGAGCTTATGTTGACCAAGAGCGAAAGAGGGTTGCCTAATTCCACTCTAACAAAAATCTCCGAAGAGGGTCCCTTCGTGTTCCTCTTCTTAGTCTTAGGGTCGTTTCACACATGACAGTGGAGTGACTGATCCAACTCTAGAAAGTATATTTAGTGAACTCACAAGGTTAAGTAGACTCTTCAAGTTGGAGTTTAGTCAAAAAATAAAGGATTGTTGGAACAAGAAGTCCATTGAAACATTCCCGAAAATTAGATTAGAAGTCAAGACTTTGGAGCACTGAAAGAATGAGATTGCACCAAAGTTTAAAGCGCTTGAAGACGATAAAAGTAGGATATCCCATAAAATTTCCCAGTTAAAGAGTGCTAACAAAACTTTTGAAAAGGCACCATTGGTTGAAATTAACTCGTTGACTCCCTCAATCTTATTCGTCATAAGGAGACAAAAACCAAAGAAATACTTTCCCGTGGTCATTTGACATATTGTCGATCTCCAACTGCATTGGAAACCTAAATGAATGAGGTAAAAGGAGCTTAAAGATCAATTATAACTAATGAAATTTTATTTTGCTAGGGCTTCTCGACTTGACTCTCTTATTTATTATTTAATTGAAGTCAAAGTCGTTTTTGACTTAAAAATTGACTTCATAGTTTTAGGTGGGGGAAGATATAACAGATTGAGGAAGGTAGTGTTAGAACAGGGCTAGTCTGTAGCTGAAGTAATGAGTGAATTTCAATTTTTTTTTATCATTTTGGATCTTTATTAGGCCTATGAAGTCTAATTTATTTACAAGTCTAATTTATTTAGAATATTTCAAATTTCTTTTAAATAAAAATTCTTTAAATTATAAAATGATTTTATATTATTTGATTCATGTTATATTATATATATATGTATATGTATATATATCATATACATATGTATGTATACGTGCATGTATAACATACCAATCCGTGAAAGGTATAACATGCCCATCTATAGGTGCTTAGATTTACACCGCAACAGACACATTAGCTCATCCTATATACCAATATATTGTCTAAATGTATGTTTTTATATATATTTTTAATATATTTATATGTTTATAAAATATTACAAATATACACATATATATGTGTATATAAATCATATTTTGTTTAACTAATTTTATATAAATATATATTTATTTATATGGATATATATATATATATATAATTTAAATCATTTACAAAATTACATAAAATATAGTTTAAAATATATTTTTAAAGTCCAAAACAACATATGAATGTGTATGTATATAAAAATTAAATTATATATATATATATATATTAAATTTGTATATATTTATGAATAAATAATATCTCAATTATTAATAAAGAGAATTCAATGAATATGATTTCCACAACGTCTTTTTGAAATTTTGAAAATACTCTATGTCCATCAACGGAATCTCACAATCGATTTATGACCTCCATCACCATCCCCTCTCAAACCAACCACCAACGGAATTTGACTATCAATTGGCAACTGACACTAGTAGCAAAACTACTAGGAAAAAATGTGTTTTGACCGCTAAATCTTTTGCACTTATAGCACACATCCATCCATTAATTTTTTATTAAATAAAAAACAAATAATTCTAGCTATCAGATGCATGTACATATGATTCACACTAGTTATAATAAATTTTATATATATATATCAAGAAAATAGACACAAGGAATAAGCTGCAAAGAAAATTATTCTTAAGGACAACAAGTTTGCTTTTTAGTCTAAAGGACAACTTTTAATGTAATCAAAAAAATGATAGTTACAACTATCAATCTATGATTTACACTAAAAAACGTCCTTGAGCCTAAAAAACAAACGTTTTGTCCTTGAAACTAAATTTTTCTTCAAATTTTTCCCTAAGCCTAAAAACCTCTATATATATATATTACAATTTTAAATTTATATAAACATATATATTTTGAATAGTGGAAAATAGGCACAGCGACAAGCTTTGAAAAAAAAAATTAGGATGAAGCACAAAATGTTTTATTTTTAGGCTGAAGGTCAAACTTTGAAAAAAAATTAGGCCGAAGGACACAATGTTAATTATAACTAGCATTTTGTACAGTGTAAAACTGAATATAATGCTAGTTATAACTAACATTTTCCAAAGTTTATCCTTCAACCCAAAAATGAAACTTGGTATCATTCAGTTTAATTTTTTTTCAAAGTTTTTCGTTCTCCCTAATTCCTTCTTTTATATATACATAATATCAGGTCATGATAGGATAAGTTTTTTTATAAATTTTAAAATATACTTGAATAAATATTTGTATGGATATTCATTAAAAAATAATAAAAAATTGTTTTTTAGAACTTAATTTGAATTTTAAATTTATATTGAAATGCTTAAATATATTTTGTAATTTTAAATATTAATATGTAATTTTATAATTTAAAAATAATTTTAGATCTAACTTTTAATTGGGGGAATTTGTTTAAAGGACAAAAATTTATATTATTTAGCCTCAAGGACACTACTTCCATATTTTAGCCACAAGGAAAAACATTCTCCCAAAATAAGTCATAAGAATAAGCGGTCAAAATTATCAACCACCACTCCTTGCACCACCACTCGCCGCCGCCACCTGCACCGTCAACCTCACCGCCGCTCCCAACACCACAACAATCGCCAAAACATAAAATTTTAGTGACAGATTCGACACTACTAGTATATAGTATCATTTTCCTTTTATTAAATAAAATGATATTAGACAATATCATTAATGTCATTATAAGCTAAAATATACATATACCTACACTATTCCAATTTAAATTTACTCCTTTACAATCACCACCAATATATATCCTACTATACTTAAAGAAAAGATGCATCATTAATCTTTTTTTCTTTAAAACAGAAAAATCGAGACTGCATATTATCATTTATATCTACTATCAAAAAACTACCGCTATCAAATGTGTATAAAACGCTACTATCAAATGTATATCTACTATCAAAAAAAAATGCTACTATCAAATGTGTAGAAAAGTGCTACTATCAAATGTGTATAAAACTGCTACTATTAAATGTATATCCACTATCAAAAAACTTCTACTACCAAATGTGCATTGAACTGCTACTATCAAAATGTGTATATAGTTTCGTTTACTACTACTATCAGAATACATAAAATGTGTATAAAACTGCTATTATAATTCATAACTACTATTAATGTGTATAAACCACTACTATAATTCATAAATACTATTAAATATGTGTAAACTGCTACTACAATTCAAAAAAACAAAAGTTCATAAACCGCTACTACAAACATAATAAATGCACACTTCATTTATAAAATGGTACGTTTGTTCAAAAATTGCTACTAAATTCATAAACTGATACCATAATTCATACTATAATTCATAAACCGTTACCATAATTCATAATAATTATTAAATGTGTATAAAGTGCTACTACAGTTCAAAAACAACTACAATTCAAAAACTTCTATTACAAGCATAATAAGTATCAAAAAATAAAATAAAATGATACTACATTTGTAATTTTTATTATAATTAAAACACAATAAACAACGTTGAACAAAACTAATACTATATAGTATTATTTTGTTCTTATTTAGTGCAATTAAAAATATTATCACAACTCATAAAATGCTGCTACAAAATAGCATTTTAGTCTAAGATTACACATTCCGCGTACAAAATGATATTACAAATCACAAAAATACTACTACAAATCAAAAAATGTTAAATACTTAAAAACTGCTACTGTAGTTTACAAAACTGATACTACATAGTAGCACTGTCCTTCTCACCGAATTTTTGTCCTTCTGCTATATTACATTGAAAAGTTTGTCCTTCTAACTAAAAAATTGATGAATTTTGTCCCTCATACTATTTTCCTATTTTCAGTTTTGGTTTATATTTGAATAATTCTAAAATATAATTTTTTTCTTCCTTTTGCCTAGAGCAAGTTAGGTAATAATTTGATTTTATAAAATATAAAGCATAATTTCAGGATATATATATATATATCGTTGATTTATATACATATATTGATTTAAATAGTATTTAACAATAATACATACATACATACATATGTGTATGTATGTGTGTGTATAATCATTATTTTTGTACCTAAGATAATATACCTTTAAAACTTTGTATTTGAAATTATATAAGTACATTTTGTATAAGTATGAATGTAGTATTAAATTATACACTATATATACATATTTATATATTTAAGTTATTTAAAATAAAAAATTGGTTTTTATTAGCCATGCTGCATATAGGCATATATATATCTGTGTGTGTGTGTCTCTAAATTTTTTTAATACATAATTATATATGAACATACAACCAATCAATTATGACAATATACATGTATAGCAGAATTGTCACCTAACTAACTGTATACATATATAAATTATATCTAAACATCAATAATCATATATTGGTTAGAAATGTATCTTACTCCTAATGCCTGAAAGTACACCTTGAAATGGTGAAGTTTGCTCCTTAAACTGATTTCCAATCTAATAGAGTGCTAATCCCTGAACCGATGGCCACCCTTTATCGAATAGTACTTGATTTGATTTGATTTGATTTTAATTTAGAATATTAGAGAGATGGAAGGGGATAGATCTAAAGGGGATATGGAGGCTAAAAGAGATCACAAACTAGCATGGTTAGAGATGCTTATATAAAAGAGAAATTAGGGATATTTTAGGATCAATATCCTACATCATTTCTTACCAATTCTCTTCAAGCTTAGCCTTCCATCTCAAAACGTTTATTGCATCATATCATGGTCACACCAAGCCCGTATCATGGCCGAATGTGATTAACCCCTATATGGGCTTTAAACTCATTTAAAACCTGAAAAAATATTATGCATTTAAATCTAATTTAAAATTATATTGATATCGCATTTTGATTAATATATTTATAACTATTATAGATACATTTTCCAATATTTATCCATCAAATCAAAATCCTGTTTTTATAATTAATATTTTACAAATATTAATTAATTTATAATAATTAATTAAATTTTATCAAATAAGTATTCATCATTTCAGTTATATGACCTGTTAGGTGTAAATTTAGTCAGCAATTAATATTGAACTATTCGAATATTAACGTTCATATGTCACCGAATAGGTGGTGCAACATTTTGGCCAAATTTATTGCTTACTCGGTTTTGGTAGAATCCAATTTTACTTTATTAAGCATTACTTGGTTATGACTATTATTTACACCATTTCTCTTGATCAAAAATAGATCACTTTGAATTTATGAAATTTGGTAATGGTCAAAATTACAATATCGTCTGTATTCAACTCTATAGTGCAAACAGAAAAAAATATTTGGTTTAATAATAACAATCATTATTAATCGAACTACTTTGGTCAGAGATTTTGATATATATATATATATATATATATATATATATATATATATATATATGAGGAAATGAATTCTCTCTTGAATAGTGCCTCACTTCTAATACTTCCACTCGACCCAACTATAGTCACTCAATGAACACCGTGCTATGATTTGACTATAATCAAAGTAGAGATTTCATATTGAAGATTGACAATATTCTCATGATGAGAGAACCGTGTGTTGATGCCAAAAGTGGAACAATACCCAAATATAACCTATTGCATGATTAGATCTAGCAGACATAGCAAGAAAGTAAAGAACACATAAAAAATTATAATGGTTTGGTAATCTCTAGACTACGTACACTTTGTATTTTATTTATTAGAGATTTGAGAAAGATTGAAGTCATAAGTATAAGGGATTGACAATTTCTTAAACCTAGAAATGCCAAGAGTATTTGCCCAGGTGACTGTTGTGAAAAGAGATAAGAGATGAAGAAGATTGGGTGTCCAAAGTGGAGAAAAGATCCTTCTTTAGTTGTCATAGGGTTGATATTTATAAGCGAGATTACTCTGCAGATCCAGGGACCTCCGTAGTATAATATCTCGATGCAAGCCCGGAGATGCAGAAGAGAGTATGCCTGGCAGACTCCTGTATAAACCTCTCAGTATTGAGAGGTTCCTTTGAGTAGCGGGAGGATTTTGTTGGTGAAAACCTTCTTTCTCCCTTGTTTTGTCCTCCTATCTCTGACTCGTTGTGTTGTAAAATCTTTTCCACGAAGATCACGTTCTTTCCGACGATTTCCTTCATACTACTCACCTTATTCTGCTTTCTTTGCTTTCCCTTCGTAAATACTCAGAATTGCTCGTCTATTCTTCGAGAAAAGCACTCTATGATAATTTCTTGAGTTTGTGATCAAAGTACAAGAGGTTCGAGAGGTGTGTATAGCAAAAAAATCACTCGGTACCAAAGAGGTTCGATTTACCTAATACTTTGTGGAATTTCTTGAGTATCATCTTTTAGGTCTTCTAAGTATTTCCAAGTTCATGAGTTGTTTTGTATTCTTTTGGTTGTTCTAACTGATAGAGTTAGGGGTATGTCCTAGGGACAATTATATAATTTGTTACATATATCTAACTCGTTGACCAATCTTGTTCAAACTAAAAGGTGTATTCTTTTTATTACATACTTGATATAATCAGTTATATTAATTAAATAATTTAATTAAAAGTATATTTAATAGAAAATCCATAAATGGTATGTTTTGTGATGGCAGTTACAAAGTGTTGTAATCGTGAGAAATTTATCATAATAAAAAATAAATATACCATTTTAAATATTCCTATTCAAGATGTACCGAGATTAGATGTCTATATGTTCATTGAGACTAATTACATAATGCTCTCCAAATCAACTAATTATTGTTGATTTATTTAATATTCTGAATGTTATTCGTAATTATCTAAATGCATGTATAAAATTTATAGTTGCATGTATCGATATGCGATATCAGTATAATTTTACACATAGTTTAAATAATAAAATAATTACAAAAAAGTTTTTTTTCTTTTACTTGGAAAATTTTCACATTAGGAATGTGCTTGGATCATCCATAATGATAAGAGGAGGAAATCAATTAATTGGATTGATTGCAATATAAAAAAGGAATAAAAGAAGGGAGGTTTTGTAAGAGAATGGGAAAGGTTCCTTTAATTCCTTTAAAAACAAAATCGCCTCATTTATATTATATAAACCTCATTCATGTTTACATTTATATATGCATTTTATATATACATAAACTATACAGATCATTTGATATAATGACTTTTAGCATACATACATATATTTTCATTATATTCATACCACTTTGATGCACTTATATGTACATTTAGGCGGCATGATCGAATGCAAGAGGGGATAACATGTCTACAGTGGTGTAAATCCCAACACCTAAACGTGGGCATGTTAACCATGTACATATTATAATGTTGCACATGCACGTCTACACATATGCGTATATGATGCACATGTTCAAAACATAATGCAAAATAAACAAATAAAACTTTATTTATAAATAAAAAAATAATGATTTTATTTAAAAGAAAATTTAGAAAAGTTCTAAATATATTTAAATCTCATAGGCCTAAAATAGATTTAAATGGTAATTTTTTTGAAATTCACCCATTTCTTCCATTGCGGGCTGGCCTAGTTCCAACAATAGTACCAGATCCCAATAGCCTATGTGGTCTAGATTAGTTGTGTCAGGGCTTACTGATTAAGCTTTCTCACTTAGTATGGTGTCTAAAATGGTAATGCCAAGGATTGGAATTGGGTAATCAAGTGCCCCGCTCTACTTGGTTGCGTACCTGACATGAAAGGTAAAGTGAGCCCAAAGGTTGTCACTGACAGAAAAGACCCAATTTGAATTGGGACTTGGACTAATTTTTAAAATTGTTTTGAAAATTAGAATAAAAGTTTTTAAATTTAAAACTCAAATTTAATATAAAAACACGTTTATTATTAAATTTATAATACATTACAAGTCTTCAATAAGTTTGAAAAGATAATGATATTTTCAAAATGTTTGGAAATATTTAAATACTAGTTTTAAAATTTAAAATTTATTAATAAGATTAATAAAATAAATTAATTAAAAAAGTTAATTAATTAATACTTGTATACATGTATTATATATCTTGATATATATCATGTTATTTTAAATTGTTTAAGATAACATAGGTATACACATATATGTATATAAGATAAATTTCTAAAATTAATATCATTTGATCAAAATTGTTTAATTAAATTAATTAATTAAAGGTTAATTAATTAAATATAAGTGCCCATTTATAAGATATATGTGTTATACTATAAAGGTTATAGTACATGTTATAAAGGTTATAGTGTTTACTATAAAGGTTATAGTAGACACGTCCAATGTAAAAGTTGTATAGGAATATTAATTAAATAAGATTTGGTTAAATAATGTTATACATAAGATTAATGTATAAGTTAACTAAAATATAAAAGTTATATAATAATGAGACTTATATGATATGAGTGTATAAATTAAAGGCGGAATAGTAAAATGCCCTAAATAGACTCAAGGAATAAATACATGTGCATAGTACGCATACCATGATTTCAAATGTGTTCGACACTTGAATCATGCGGGTATTTCATAAGAAATTCATTATTCTGTAAGTTGATATCACTAGATATAATATATTGAAGATTATGAATCTTTAATATGAAGTTGTCCTCTATCATTTATATATTAATAGATTACTTGCATACTCTTTAGTTGTTGATCTTTCCTCAAGCTAAGGATGTTATGTGTAGTATTATTAGTATAATGAATAGACGAGGTAAGATAACTACATGCATTTGTTGATCTTTCCAGAAGGTGCGTGCATTATACTTAGGCCGTCGTAAAATGATAGGTCTGGATGAATAATCCCACTTCACTTGTTGAGCTTTCCATAAGGTAAATTCAGGATTAGGACAAGGAACCATGTGTTAGGAGTTGTATGTGATACAACTGATAAGGATTTATCCTATGCAGGACTATGATTTGTTGAGCTTTCCTCTAGGTCAAAATCCTAAGATGTATGAGTGCTAGCACTCACTAGTGAAGTTGAAAGACTCTATACTTCGCTTAGGGTTTGGCGAAATGTAAAAGACTACTGGGAGGCTTACTAGAAAAATAAATTGATAATGTTTAACATTTCTAATATTAAGTACATATGTTATATAATGTTATAAAAATCCGATTGATAAATTTTTACATTTAAAATGATTGGTAAAACATTTATTAATTAAGACATGAAAATGAACTAAATTGAAGATTGAGAAATGGAATATAAAATATGCTTATCAATAAATTCTTGTTGCATGTTAAAATTTAAACATCCATGCAAGCGCCTAATTTTAGTACTACTTAATACCTTTGTAATTAGTGCTTATGTGTTTATTTGGTTAAGACCTGAGTATTGCATTTTATGAGTTCCGAACTCAAAAGCAATACGAGACTATAGATATTTGATGCATATACCATCACATATAAGTGTTATATGGTGAATATTCAATGTTCGTAATGTATGATGCTTTGATGAAATTAGTTTATTCGAAGCGAACAAATAAACCGTGCTATGAGATCGAGTATTCAATTTGATTAATTACAATAAAGATCTTATTGTGTTAAATGTGACGCAAGACCAAAACTGCAATATAAATACAAGAATTGGATCGCTAAAATGTCAGTTTGATCAGTTTACATAAAGTGCAACACATTTGATGTCCTTAAATGTTAAGATTAATTGAATGTGCCTTTTTTAATATTTTTTTTATGATATTGTTGTAAGGGGATTCTTTTGAATTGTTAAACCATTTAAAAAGGAGAACGAATGTATTAGAGTAAATGTGACTGAAGGTACAGTTGGGATGAAGAAAGTGAATGGCTACTTCTGCTTTATAAAGAAATATCGAAAACAATAATTGTAATAATAATGTTATGATACTTAATATTGGAATAAGAAATATGATTTCTATTCTAAAATGTAATTTTGTGTAGAATTTTTTTTACGAGATTTATTTCTATATGTTCAAAATATTTGATCAAAGAACTCTCCACTGTAAACTTGTTGCAGTATATGAAATAAATAGTCTACGTTAAGTGGATGATGGACCTCCATATTTTGTATGCTGTTATAGTAATGGTGGAAATTGTGGGAGCATGCCATATAACACTTATTGATTAAGTTAAGTTACGAGATTATTTTATAAAACATAGCAAACATTATTTATGAAATAATGATTATTTTTTAGTGTCGACTAAAAATTGACATAGTTATATTTCGATGCGAATATTATGAATATTCGTTATGAAACTAAAACTATATTATAGTATTTGTTTTCATAACAAAACGTTGCATTAGAAAATAATGAAGTATCTAAAATTATTTACAATTATTTTGGAATTATAAACTAAGACGTAGTTTTGAGATATAATTTTTATTATATGATTATATGAAACTGTCTAATTATGTCTCAAACAATTAATGGGTATACACTCATTTAGTGGAAGTATCATAAGAGTTGATGAACTCTTTGGATTGGTACATATAGATGTATGCAATCGTAAGTCTATTAATACCAAAACGGTTCCATATACTTCATCATATTCATCGATGAGTTATCACAGACACAAACATGTGTATTAGATATGCATATATATGTCTATGATGAGCTCACAAAATATAAAATGGAAGTAAATAAAACAGCATGCGATGGAATTGATTCGATTTGATTGAATGGGTGAGTATATTGGAAAGAGTTCTATATGTACCTAATGCAAATAAAGATTTAGTTTTAAAGGCCACTCTTCCCTACAATACATAACAATGTATTAATAAGGAGTAATCGAAATTTGTTGGACAAAGCATGATTAGTGATGAGTGAAGTTGAGTTAAAATTCTTTCTATAAGGTGTGTAATAAGAAATATTACACAATGTTTAAATTAATATCATCTAAAGAATAGTTTACAAACCATATAAGATAAGGGTTTATGAGAAACCCTTACATATCCTAGGCCAAGAAGTTGGCAGGTTCTGTAAATTGAAAAAATACACGTAATAATTATATATAAGGGATATTGTATGAATCATCTTAAGGAACTTTGGAAACTATAGTCATTAGGTGACTAATTTATATTGTGAACATAAATATATTATGAACTAATGCAAAATCAATTTCATATATAGAAATTCTTAAAATCTTTATGAATGTCCATTTCATTGTATTGAGAAACAACTATTGTTTCAAGAAATACCAGCTTCGTTGCGAAGGAATTTATTTAAGAAATTATTAGTATAAAATGGATTTGGACATGATCCAAGGATAAAACTGATTGCATGGGACGGAATGAAATTGACCAAATCTAATCGAATACAACACATTAGAATGTTTAATAAGTATTTTTGTACATTGAAGAGAAACTATGAGTTTCTTGTCAATGTCGAGAATAGATAATCCTCGATGGTTAATTAAAACATTAAGAGTATTGACTCTACGATATGGTATGATGCATAAATCCAAAATAAACTTCAAGTACGTTATCAAATTTTGATTTTGAAAGTTTTAAGCAAAGGGATATGATCCACTTAGGAGAAAAACAAATGTAATTGGAATATAGTGAGCCAGATTAATAATAATATCGTAAATTTCAATTGTTGAAATTAGCATAACACATTCACCATTTGATGATCTCTAGTAGGTTTGGATTTTACTCACCAAAATATCATATAGTATGACTTTATGTTTTGGCACTTATGTGTCGAAACAGAAAATTCCAAATTACGATTTAGAGTAATTTTTTTACACATAATTACCAAAGTATCTCGAAGTCAATGGGAGCAATATTGAGTTTTCGAGTTTTCAGATATGACTAGAGATTTGATACGTAAGTATCATTTAGAAAAGCATCAAAGTTGAACAAGTATTTTGATAGAAATTTCAAATGTTTGATTATCAATCAAAAATGCATAGGAAGTGTATGTTCATTGGAAAGAGCGTTAAATGGTACATTGATATTTCTGAATTATAAATAAACAACACATTGCTGATTTTTAATGAAATGCTTATGTTAAATACAGCCTTGTTTTTTTAATACTCGACATTGGATTTGTAAATGATGTCTTTTATAGTAAGTATAAAAGATATTGGGAATTTCCCAAATGATATGCAAGGATACCTTGTTAAAATGTTTAATACAGGACATGTAAGAAGGATTCCTTATGTATTGGCAGTCAGAATTATCGTACATGTTGTGTTGCCTATGGTATCGTTATTTTTTTATGTTTTGATACATGAAGCAAATATCAAATCCAAATTGATATCACTAAATGGTTGTTTGAGATTTTCTTGTGTATTTATGAAATAATAGAACATTGTTTTTAGAAACAACAAACTTCTTATGAAGAAGTGTTCGAACTCAAATTTTCATAAGTGATATTGGGTATAATATGTCAATGATAAATTCAAGTTAAAAAGCTTTAGGTTGGAAATGTTCCAAATGAAAGAATATGATGGATTCGATGAAAAAGGCTAATTACATCGCCTTGAATAGTGTCGCGATGAAAACAATATATATATACATATATATATATATATAATATAATATAAATAGGGAAATTTATACTTGAGCTGAGAGTGGTTCCAAGTGTTGAAAATCTCATAACATTGTTATATGATACCAGTGTCACGATGTAGTTCTAGCAGAACTGAGAGCTCATTGAACGTAAAGAAACATACTTTGAATTGTTCCATATGATAAATGTAGTTTATCAATGTCAGAAAGAGTTAATTGACAACGTAGATAATTAAAGCACAATAGCATACCCGTTAATTGAGGGACTGATCCGATTGGTTTTGAAAAAACGATTAAAGAAGTTGGAATAAGATTCCATAATTGGCCCCAGGTGCAAGTGGGAGATTGATAGTGGTAGGGGTATGCCCTATGGGCAATTATGTAATTTGTTACATATATCTAACTCGTTGACTAATCTTGTTCGAACTAAAAGATTTTTTCTTTCTATTATATACTTGATATAATGTGTTATATTAATTAATTGATTTTATTAAAAGTATATTTAATAGAAAATCCATAAATGGTATGTTTTATGATGGTAGTTACAAAGTGTTGTAACCATGAGTAATTTATCACAATAAAAAATAAATATATCATTTTGAATATTCCTAGTCAAGATGTATCGAGGCTGGATATTGATACATCCATCGAGACTAGAGTACGTAATTTACATACTTATAGTTATTGGATAATATAGAATGACTCATTTGATAGTTTTCTGTTGGTTAATATAACTAAGTCAAACAGAAAATATTTATGTGACTAATTTACATAGTTCTCTCGACTTGAGAATACTATTGATCTTCAATGTGGAAGCTCTACTTTGATTATACTTAAATCATGTCATGATGTCCTTCGAATGACTATAGTGTGGTCGTTGGAAGCATTGAAAGTGAAACACTATTTAAGAGAGGATTCGTCTCCTCAATTATATGAGGTTAGTATCATGGTCAACTAAAGTCAACTCAATGTCAAAGTCTCTGGCCAGAGCATTTTGGTTAATAATAATAATAATTGTTGAACCAATGACTTTGTGTTTGGACTATAAAGTTGAATATGGATGATACTGTAATTTTGACCATACCAAATTGCATTCCAAAGTAATATAGTTTTGACGAGTGAAATTGGTGTAAATAATTGTCACTAAAAGGTACCGCTTAAGTGTTTGTGAAATTTGATTTTACCGAAAAAACCCACAAGCGATGAATTCAGCCAAACTGTTATACCACTAGTTAAGGTGACGTGTAAACATTGATATTTTAATGGTTCAATATTAATCGCTGACTGATTTCACACCTCTGTGTTGTACAAGTGCATTTGTGATTTCTATGGAAACCGCATGATTTAACTATTTGTAAAATGTTATAAATTGATTAAATTAATTAGTATTTATGAGACATTAATTATTTTGATTAATTTGATGTTTTTGAATGTTATTGGTAATTTTTTAGATGCATGTATAAAAGATATATCTGCATATATATCGATATGCCATATCGGTATAATTTTAAACGTAGTTTAAATACTAAAATAATTACACAATAGTTTTCTTCTTCTTTTATTTGGAAAATTTGCACATTAGGTATGTGCTTGGACTAGCCATATAATAGTGAGAGGAAGAAATCAATTACTTGGATTGATTGAAATTTTAAAGGGAATAATGAAGGAAGTTTTGATAAGAGAATGGGAAAGGTTCATTTGATTCCCTTAAAAACAAAAATTGCCTCATTTATATTATATAAACCTCATTTATATTTACATTTATTCATGCATTATATATATATATATATATATATATATATATATATATTATACATGCTATTTGATATAATGACCTTTAGTATACATACATATATTTTTATTATATTCATACCACTTTGATGCACTTATACCTACATTTTGATGGTATAATCGAATGCAAGAGCGGATAACATGTCCATAGCGGTGTAAGTCCCACCACCTAAATGTGGGCATGTTAAACCATGTACACATTATAATGTTGCAGGTGACATTTACACTCATGTGTATATAATACACATGTTCAAAACATAATACAAAATAAATAAAATAAAACTTTATTTATAAATCAAAATAAAATAACGATTTTATTTAAAATAAAATACAGAAATTTTCTAAATATATTTAGACTCCATAAGCCTAATATTGATCTAAAATGGTAATTTTTTTTGAAATTCACTCATTTCTTCTGCTACTGGCTATCCCAGTTCCAACACTAACTTCCATAGAAAATCTGCTTGGTTAAAAGGCAGTTAACATTTATCCCTAGAGTATGCTTTCATTAAGAACAGAGCATGCTCTGGATCAAGACAAGTTTTGATTCGCCATCTCCTGACTTTGGTTAGTCGTTCAGGAATTACTTCGAGGCATTTTTTATATGCTTTGCATAGATGAGACTCTATCCTTCTGTGTTAAGGATGAGATCCACACTTCAGAGATCGCGCTACACCTTAGTCGAGTTTTATCTTTCTCCTGCCGTGCTTTCTACAAATTTTGAGGTTGAAAATCCTTCTGCTGCCAAGAGCTTTCTTTTGGTACCGACTGCTATCAATGTCCCTGAGTGCTTATATTAGCAAGAATTTGGAAAAATTTTACATTACTTTTTTACTTATGCATTTTCATTTGCAATCGAGAGCTTCTACCCTTGAGTCCTCTTAACTTCTCGTAACCAAATCCATTGCCTCTAATCATCCAACTGCCTTGAATCACACGCGGTCGTCCATATGGTGTCACTGTCGACAATCCTCTGCCGCCGATCCAAGTTAGCTGCGACCAAACCCTCGAATCGCCGCCTTGTCAAAGCATCCTGGCCTGATTCCTTTCGAGCTTTCTCCATCGATTGCTTTTGTTTGCTAAATCTGTCTTCCTATTCAAGTTTCAGATCATCTACAGTGGGCGGTGCTTATTTGGCACGGTGATAGTGCTGGTTGCACATGCCGTTCTGGAGACACGTCTAACTTTCCATCTTCGATGAACTCCTATTAAAGCATAGCTAATCTTGCACCTTTGTTTGAGCTCTAGTATGATGGTTCTTTTCGAGAATGGTTGTATTGGATGGACTTCAAAATCCAAAAGATTCCATTGCTCAATACCTTTGTCATTTACTACATAACTTCTTTCATCACTGCATTCCCAGTGTTCCTATAAAGGAAAACATTTTGCTTCGCTCTGGAAAACGATTCCAATATCAGTTGTTCAATTATAACTTGTAAGATCCGATGTACGGTTCCATCGTGCGGTGCAAGTAGTTTTTCTAGCTCGAGCGAGCTATCTACACAGGATGTCCATTCGTTGTGCACAGCACGAACTCACATTGTATAGATCAACACTTTCACTTTCCCCCGTTCACACTCGAAACTCGATTGGTCGACACATATTGACATCCTTTGGGTTTTGGACATTGGACACACAAGTTCAATATTCAAAATAAAACTTACCTGACCATGTTGAATGCTATGTTTTCTTGTTTAGAATGACTTGTCAATCACTGCGCTTCAAGTCGGGTGAGGGTACGTCTACTCCTCCTGAAGCTAGGTCCTCCAAAGCTCAAGCTTCACCTTTTATATCTACCAGTCCCGGATGTTCGATCATGGTCGAGTTACGAGGTGCAATCGTGCCAGCAGGCCTACTAAAAAATCAACCTCCCCCTTTGAATGTATATATTAGTCTAAGAGTTTTGGATGGCCTGCTTGAATAGATGCCGACCATCCTATCTACGAGATTTATTCAAAATATATGCCGCCAGCATGGTATCCCCAAGGGTGATGTACTTCTTCCAACCAAGGCTGAATAAGTGCATCTTCCTTCTATGAGGTATACAACCTGCAAATGATACATGTGTTTGGTGGTGCCATGCTGCCCTTCAGTCCATTTCTTCGAATGATTCTCCAACAGCTTGGGTTGGCATTGGCTCATGTCCATCCGAATGGTTATGCTCTTCCAATCTCTTTATACATGCTTTTCATGAATCGCTTCAACTGGGCTCCAACTTTTTAGGAGCTTACCTACCTCCTGCATTTCAAGCAATGACAGGAGTCTTCTGGTCATATGATCATCGAGGCTTGGTGTAGGTGAAAAGTCATCGAGTCTCTTCACAACAAAGGCTAGAAATTCAAAAATGAGTACTTCTTCGTTCGATGACCATATGGCTTCAATGGGCGTTGCTTGTCCGAAATTGAATTTCTTTCCTTCTGTCCTTCCCATGCTTGAATTCCTTCAGTTCATATGCTTAACCTATTGCTTGGATTTTCATAGGCATTCCGGAGATGCTCATGATAAGCACACTGATATGCTAAAGGGTCTAAGGGAGGTCAGCTTCCAACACCACACGACTACACATCTCCTTAAATGAAAATCTTAGACAGTGTCTCCTGTTGCTTCCTGATAGATATGCTATTGCCAAGTCACCTCTACCCAGTGGCTCTAGTGTGCCTACCCAATCTTCTATCCTCACTCATAGCTCTAGAAGGAATCTTCAAGGAGAAGTCGAAAGTCCGTCGAGTACGACACATGTCTAAGAGCCTATTGGAAGGGGAGCTGAAGAACAGGCTGTCGTTGATGTCTCAAGGGAAGGGAATGAATGAGTTGGAATGAAGCCAATCTCGAAGGAGAGTAAGAGTGCGAAAAGAAGGGAAGGTTCAATGGTGGGAGAGGAAGAAGAGAGCGCCGACGAAATTAATAGTGACTATTGTGCTAGTGTGGAGGAGGGTGATAAATTCAAAGAGACAACCCATGAGAGCCCTAAACTTCCAAGCTCGTCCTGTCCGAAACGAATCATCATTGAAACTGTAGAGGCACCTGAAGAACCAACCATATTACTTCAGATGAAATAACTCCTCGAGGTTGCATTCTTGGTGATGTATTTGCTTGTTTAAGCGATTCCGACATTTCCATTACTGATCTTCTTGCTGAGGATTCCCCTAGCTTCAGCTTTTCGCCTAGAGGAAATTTGAATGAAGGTAGCGAGACTCCGTCTATAATTCCTTACCGACACGGTCTATAGAGTACTTAGGCAGTCATCGGTATCATATACTTCACTAGGATCAGTTACATGCATCCCTGCATTCATTGTTCTTAGTAATCTTGACATTTATTCTATTTGTCTTCTCATTTCAGGCTCTGTGGCTAGGGATAGGTATATAAATTTCTTAGGCAATACTAGTGAGTTTCCAGCTATTAAGGTCTAAGACCAATGAGGAGAGGCACATAAAAAAAGAGCGAGAAGCGAAGGACAACTGACGGGCCGAAAAAGAGAGAGTAAGCGAGAGGGAGAAAGGATGGAAGAAAAGAGAAGCTGAAGAAGGCCTGTCCATCCAAGCGACCGAGAGAATCCTACTACTGCGGTTCTTCTTCTGATCTGTTGCACTACGCATCGTGCTTTAAATTTCTTCTCAGCAACAAGTTCCTGCTTCACAGTCCTTGACCGCCATTGCTCCTCCATGACTAAAGGGAACCTTCGCTCTCTTGGCTTATCTTCCTAATATTCGCCATGCCTGCAGGTCACTTTCCCAGACCTTTTCTTACACAACGTCATGTTTGATCAAAATATTGAAGATGTTTCTAAGAAGGAAGTAGACAAGGATACCCATCGCGTTTAGAAACATATTAACCGAGGCTACGAGTGGAAGCGGCAGTACTATGCCCTCTTAAGAGTCAGTCAGATCAATTATACCAACATATAACCTTTTGATTCTTAAAAGCAAACATATGCGAGAGTCATAAAGGATTAGGACGTTGATTTGGAGAAGGTGACAGTTGAGAGAGAGACACCACTCTAAAATCAGAGGCTAGCGCAGAAAGCTTAATAATGCAAATGAAGAAGGCTTACAACAATGCTAAGATTATGATGTAGAATGAGTTGAAAGATGCCTATGAAGAGGGTGCGACGTTGAAAAGGCAAGCTGGCGAGATGGTCCTGGCCCTCATTGACAAAGATAAAACCATTCAGGCCAGGGACCAGATTATCAATGAATAGGCAGTCGAACTTCAAAATCTCCATGAGGAGAACAAAAGGCTTGCTGGTATCTTGTAACGCTCTAAGGCCAAAAGGCTTACTACCGATATCAAGCTTGCCATTACCTAACAAGAAGTCAAAGAACTTCCTGAGGAAAAGGTCAGGAAAAGGGATGAGATGAACCTCAACCTCCTACACTTCTACCCTAGTGTCATATTACAAAAAAGTTTGAAGCGGTTGGGGAGTGCTTATCCCAAGTCTCTCACAATGGATAAGAAGAGGTGCTTTGCCTAGTTGTGGCATCTGGGGATAACCATTCTAAGGTGGAATTGATGGCTAAATAACTCGATGTCATGGATATAGAAAAGCTTGTGGAGGGAAAGGATATCCTTGCTGTTGAGGATTTTGCTGCTACTAATCAGGCTCTCGCTGGCTTAAGTTCATCGAGTAGCACAAATCATTTTCTCTAAAATTTGGAGAGCCTACGTCGATTATTCTGCATCTGTGGGGGCTAGCTCTGAGACCATCAATGTCATTTCGTCCTTTACCGTCATTACTTCTATCGAGCCTTACATTCCTTCTTCCATAAGCCAAACAGAGGTGCATTTGACCGAAGAGGGGGAATTTGTCAAATCTTCTATGGAATAAAGTCCAGGCTTGGGTATGTCTCTTATTTCATCGAGAAGCTCCAGTTCTTGTGTGAATCCGTTACTGACGTTTATTATTCTGTTTGTCAATTTGTAGGTCATCTACATCTTCCTCCTATTTTTCCAACTACTCGGGTTTTGGGATCCATATCAATCTCATCGCGTCGACTTACAACACTACTTGACTTGTTGCTTCGGTCCTTCTCTCCAGTTCTGGAGCTAATCTTGACTCTTAGAAGGTTGGGGCTTTGGAAGGGCTAGAGGGCATTTCTCAGTCCTAGAAAGAAGACTTCACGATTACCGGAGCTATGGATCTGATGGGTCACGTTTTGATGGCAGAGAGATTGAAGGTTGACTTTGAGAAAAACAAGGTGAAATCTAAGCCCGACACCACGAAGACCACTTCTTCCACTCTTGCAAGCTTCACTACTAAGCTTTCCACAATCAAGATGAGGCCGACAAAGTTCTTGATCAAAGCTTGTAAACCTTCTAGTAGGAAGAGTGATGAGCCTCATGCCGCTACTGGGGAAGAGCCTATCGAATACGAGGGTGAAACTCCCAAAAATAAGGCGCTTAAAGATGAAAAGAAGCAAAAATGACATTCTGATAGCAAGGGTGGAAAGAAGGTGAAGAACAAGTAGAGAGTACTAACAGCTTATTTGTGTGGTGGTTTGTTTTTGTTTCGGGTTGCTAAATCTGTAACTTTTTTCTTTGGGTGATAAATTGGTCATGTTTGCGCGGTATCGGCCCCCATTGTATCTTTATATAAAGGTTGTAGCAATGAAAAGATAACTTTTTCTTGTAATCTTTTTTCCATTTTCTATTCTACACTTTTATATACAATACTTTTTTTATAATTGCCTGTGTATATAGTATAACCTCTTGTACTGCAATTTTCTTATATTATATATGCTTGTTCCCATGCAATGTGTTTATTTACTGCAACTTTGTACATATAAATAATATTCCTGCAATTGCTTTCGCTATACCCCCTATTAGTCCTGTTTATAATTGTCGAAGCGTCCAACTTGGCGAAACAAGGACCAACTCTTAACCAACACCATGGCTATCGATGCTTATGTTTGGTCAGTTATCTCTTGATTGGTAACTAATCCTACATGTTCTATGCTCCGCACTGCTCCCATGGCAGTAGGGCCGTAGATGGAATGCTTATTCTCTTTTCCATATAATTTTGCTGCATGCTTGCTCCTGTTCATGGGACTTAAAGTTTCCAATGCCAAGATGCAGGCACCAATGGGATAGAAATATAATGAGGCAAATTATCTGATTGCCCCTAGTCTGCGCGTGCCCTCCCTATATGTATCTTGGATTGGTAAAGTCGGATAATACTGTTTTTCGAGCCTTCACGGCCATTTTTGCTTATCCTCGACTAAGCGTGTACCGCTTGGTCGCAAGCATGGTTGTTAAAATCCATTAGGACACAAGTTTTGACCTTCGAAAACTAGCACACAAATTATCCAATTCCAAGTTCCTTTCTTGAAGCTGCCATCAAATCGCTGACGACTGAAGTCAAAAATCCATCGATTTACTAGTTTTTATTCCTGAAGACTAGCATATTGGTGGTTCAATTCCTAGAGTTTGTTCTTAGCATTGCCTATCTATGGGCAACCGTAAATTCCTTGGTCGGAATAGAATTATTGGATCAATCCCTAAGTGGAAATTCAAACCACTTCGTCGTTGCCTATCTCCAGGCAACGAAGAATTTTAGTAAGTTAGGGCCGAATTTTTTAATTGCCTTAAGTAACCACCCTTCCCAACATTGCCAATCTCCGGGAAATGCCAGATTCCTGGCGGGTGGAGTTTTACCTTCTTAACATTACCAATTTCTGGCAACTCCAGACTCCTAAAGGTTAGATTTTTCCATCCTAGCGTCGCCTATCTCCGGGCAATGCCAGGTTCCTGAAGGATAGAGTATTCCTTCCTAGCATCACCTACTTCCAAGCAACACTAGATTCTTGAAGGATAGGGTTTTACCTTCTTGACGCCGCAATCTATTGTCAACGCCAAATTCCCAAAGGTTAGAGTTTTCCTTCCTGGTGTCACTTGTCTCCGGGCAATGCCAGATTCCCGAAGGATACGGTTTTACCCTCCTGACATTGCCAATCTCTAAGCAGTGCTAGATTCTTAATGGTTAGAGTATTCCTTCTTGGCGTCGCCTATCTTCGAGAAACAGCAAAACCTGAAGGAAATGGTTTTCCTTCTTGGCATCGCCTATCTCCGAACAACATCTATCTTCGAGCAATGCTAGATTCTTGAAGGATGGGGTTTTACTTTCTTGACGCTGCCAATCTCTTGGCGGCACCAGATTTATGAAGGTCAAAGTTTTCCTTCGTGGTAGCATCTATCTCTGGGCAATGCTAGATTCCTGACTGATATAGTTTTACCTTCCTGATGTTGCCAATCTCCGGGCAGTGCCAGATTCCTAAAGGTTAGAGTTTTCCTTCCTAGCATCACCTACCTTCGGGCAGTGCCAGATTCCCGAAGGATTAGAGTTTTCCTTCCATGCATCGCGTATCTCTATGCAATGTCAGATTCTTGAAGGGTATGGTTTTACCTTCCTAACACTACCAATCTCCTCGTAGCGCCAGATTCTTGAAGATTAGAGTTTTCGTTCCTGGTTTCGCCTATTTCCGTGCAATGCCCTAAAGGATATGGTTTTACCTACCCGACATTGCTAATCTTTGGGCATCGCAAGATTCCTAAAGATTAGAGTTTTTCTTTTTGGCATTGTCTATCACTGGAAAATGCCAGATTCTTGAAGGATATGTTTGTCAAAAAATTTGTCGTTGCCAATCTCCGGGCAACGACAAATTCCTGAAGGTTAGGGTCAAATTATCCAATCGGCTCGTAGGAACATACTCCCCATCCATTATTCGAGGACAGTGGAGTACGTTCTCGACCGTACTGCTAATCCACAGTACGTAGGGTTTTGTTTGCAAGAATATGGTTTCATTTGTCCAAGAAGCTGGCGTTATTCATGAACGATAGAAGTGGCAAGTGATGCCTTATTACATTACCACCAGTGTCTTTGGGTGACTTATTTGTGAATGCAAACTAAGAAAACTAAATGTAGTAGTGCCGCGACAAATTGTTGTTCCATGCACACGGGATGGAGATTCCATTAACAGTTGCCAACTTGAATGTTCCATCTCCAAGCTTTCGGTCGATCGCGTGGAGCCCTTCCCGATTCAAGCCAAGCATCCATGTACGAAGGAGAACTCATTTTAGAATGAGATCCACAACCTCAAAGGTACGGTTGTGAACTTTGGCATTGACATATCGAGCTACTCTTTTCTGGTGAACAACTACCCTTAATTCTACTTTTTCCCTTTTTTCATCAACCAAATCGAGGGATTTAATAAGAGTTGCTCGTTCATCTTCGGGTCAAAATGCCTTTTGTAATGAGAAGGGACTTCCAGTACTATCAGATCATCGCTTCCGATCCATAAGCCAAAGCAAAAGGCGAGTGTTCAGTTGCCGACTTATATGTCGTCCCATAAGCCCATTGTGCTAGTGGAAGCTCATCAACTCAGTTGCCCTTAGCTATAGTCAGTCGATTCTTTAAGTGGTTTTGATGATCTTGTTTGCTGCTTCCACTTGTTTCTTTGCCTGTAGATATGCCAATGTGGTGAAGCTCTTCTTGATTCTGTACTGTTTGCAGAAATCTTTGTTGTTTGTTAATGATCTTTTAAGGTACTCCGAAACTGCAAAAAATATTCTTTGTTACGAAACTAGTCACCTCCTTTGTTGTAATCGTGGAAATCGATTTGGATTCAGTCCATTTTATAAAGTAATCCACTATCATATTTAGCTCCTCCCTTCGCTATCGGTAGCACACTGATAATGTCGATTTCTCAAATTGCAAATGGCTATGGCTATGGACTGACCTATTGCATAAGTTTCGTCGATGGGGCTCTTGAAATCTTTGCAAATCTCTAACACCGATCACATCATTTAGTGTAGTCAGCCGCATCTTGGTTTATTATTAACCAGAAATATCCATAGTGGAGTACCTTCTTCGCTAGAATTTACCCCTTGGTGTGATCACTATAGGTGCCCTCATGGATTTCCATAAGGATATTCCTAGCCTCATCCTTGGCTATACACCAAAGCAGAGGAGCCAAGAACCCGCTCATGCACAGTACTCCATCTTGCATCATGAATCATGACATTTTCCAATGGAGCTTCTTTCATTCATTTATGTTTCTCAGGAGAGTTTCATTGATCATATAGTCTTTAATTGGGGTCATCCATGACTCCTCTTCCTCCGTGGTCTCTAGAATCCAGTCGTTGTCCATCCGACGATACTATGAGATGTCAAAACTTCCATTGTAACCAATCCCATTAGCTGCGCGTCCCTAGAACTAGCTAGCTTAGGTTATGAATCGGCCTTCGTGTTTTTTCTATAGGGACATGCATTATCGTATAATGCTATATGTCCTCCAGTAACTCAAGCACCTTTGACAGGTAAGGGGCTAACCTTGCACCCTTGGCCTTTGAAAGCAATTATGACCATGGGGTCAAAAATTGGTGCTTCAAATCCATCGACATCATTATTTCGGAAAACGATATCATTAGTTATCATCCTCTGCTACTTGGCTAATGCTCCATCTTCCAACAAAGCATCCCTCCTACAGTACGTGCTCAGCAAGCTCGCGTACCGTTCCATTTTCCTCAAACTTTTCTCTACTAGACGAGGTTCTCTGGTTATAGTGTTAATACATAACTTTCTATCATTCCGCCTAAGCCTTTCTCCTCTTGATCCAGGTTGATTCCCTTATACAGGTGTCCTCGGGAGTCTTGGGACTTGAACACCTTCTTGCGGTTCTTTGACATACTGCTGGAGCTTATTTTTCCTTACAACTTCTTTGATGAGTTCTCTCAAATGCTGATACTTGTTTGTGCTATGTCCACGAGTTTCATGGAAACAACAGAACATTACAAAGCACCTTTCCTACTCGGTTGCTCCCTTATAGGTAGGTTTTTATATTGTTTTGTTCCTTGAGTAGCAATTATGTGTTTTCCTATGTGCAATTCAGAGGAGTGTATGTCCGGTTTCATCGGACATTTCTTGTTGTCATCGTGGCTACTTCCGAGCCTTGGTTCTATTTCTTTTGATCACCAGAGTTTCCAATATTAGTTGCCATATTACTAGTGCTATCTCTGGATTGCTTTACTGCTATGTTTCTCTTGATCAACTCCTTCGACTTTCCGCCATTGACATTCCTGAAGCTAGGCTTGCTTTTTCCAAGTGCAAAAAATGGTTTGCCTTTTGATGGAACTCTTCCATGGTTGTAGGTTGCTTCATCTTCAGCCATCTTTCGAAATCTATGTCTGGATGAATGCCTTGAATCGATGCCATGAACACCAGATCCTCCTTCGGATTATTTACTTCAGTAATAGCAACATTAACCGATTCAAGAAACCTTTTAGTGACTCCTTAGGCCCTTGAGATAAGCTTGACAAGGACATCATGTCCTTGGGTCATGCATCATGCAGTTGAAATTGCTCCACAAGTTTTCTAGCCAACTCATCGAAAGTCAATACGGACCTCGGCGCTGGCCTAGTGAACCGTATCGATGCAACTCCTTCCGAGAAGATGGGAAAGCATCTACGTCAAACAGCATCCATCGCCCTAGCACCATCCATGTGCCATTCATACTTCAGTAAGTGTTGCTTAGGATTAGTAGTCCTATTATACGATGGCATTGTCGGCATCATAAACTTCCTGGGATATTCCTCTCTCATATTGTTTTCCATAAACGAAGGCCTACTTGGTGCACAACCCCAATCCTCATTCTTTCTACCTATGCTTTCTTCAACCAACCACTTAACCACATCTATTATGTATTTCTCACTGGTACAGTATTCCATTGGACAATTATCAGGTGCGGCACTGAATGTGTGTCTCTACAAATAATCTCGGTTCGCCCTTTGATGTCTAAGTTCTCCAGTCTCTGGGAGAACCGCTCCTACGGTTTTTTGTTGACACCCAGTTGGTTCTGCTACAAATATTTGTACTTCAGGTCCATTATCTTCAACATCCAGCTCGCAATCATCACCCTCAAGCTGCAAGTCATCCTTAGAATTAGATAAGTCCAAAGCTTCAGCTTTCTGTCCTCCGAACCTCTAGAATTCCTCTCGGTATCGAGTTGGATCCTCTCTGTATTGGGTGGTTTTCTTTTGGTGGGAGCATCCTGACTTCCTCTATAACTCCTTCTACTGCTCAAGCATCCACTTACTTAATTTTCGCTTTTTACTTTGCTTGTTTTCGCCAGAAACAAACGAGTTCTCTTCTTTAGGAGGAGATGCCGCCGTCTTATTCCTCTTAGTCCTTTGTGCTTGCTAGGTTAGTAGAGCCTTCGTCTTGTCCATCAAAGCTTTTTGACTATCCACCATCTTTTGGTTTAACTCTTGCATCATCTTCTCAAGCTCACCCCTTGTAACAACTTCATGTTAAGCAGATAAGCCTGGTACTACCATTGGTTTCCTACTTCAATTTGGTTGGCATTCTCTTCATCTCCACCAATCATCGTTTTAGATGATCTGTACCTCTCCTACGCACCAAATTTCAAATAGTAAGCTTCCAAATTCCTTAAGAAAAACTTCTGGACCTAACTACTAGACCTCTTCAAATCCAAAATAGTAAGCTAGATCTAACCCCGAGTTCAATTCTCAATGAAAATACCAAAATGTTGATGCCAAAAGAGGCACAACACCCCAATATAGCATATTGTAGGATTAGATCTAGCAAAAGCAGCAAGAAAGTAAAGAATACACAAGAATTTTTGTAGTGGTTTGGTATTCTTTAGCCTACATCAACTTTATATTTATTCCTTAGAGATTTGAGAAAGATTGAAGTCAAAAGTACAAGGGATTGATAGGTTCTTAAGCCTAGGACTGCTAAGAGTATCTGCCTAGGTGACCATTGTGAAGAGAGATAGGAGATGAAGAAGATGGAGTGTCCAAATTGGAGAAAAGATCTTTCTTTAGTTGTCATAGGGTTAATATTTATAGCTAAAATTTCTTTGTAGATCCAGGAGCCTACATAGTATAAGGTCCAAATGCAAGCCCAGAGGTGTAGAGGATAGTATGCTGGCCTAAACTCCTATATAGACCTCTCGGTACCAAGAGGATTTTGTGGGTGAAAACCCTTCATTCTCCATTATTTTGTCCTCTATCGCCAATTCCTTGTTTTTAAAACTCTTTTCCATGAAGATCACATTCTTTTTGATGATTTCATTAATACTTCTTATCTTACTCTGCTTTCTTTGCTTTCTTCTCATAAATCCTTAGAGTTGCTTGTTTAGAAAGGCACTTTATGACTATTGCTTAAGGTTGTGATCGAAGTACAAGAGGTCCAGGAAGTGTAAATAGCAAGAAAATCCTTTCGGTACCGGCCGACTTGCCCAATACTTCGTGGAATTTCTTGAATATCATCATTTGGCTCTTCTAAGTATATTTCCAAGTTCACGAGTCATTTAATATTTTTTGGATGTTCTATCTTCCACCGAAAATATTCTCTGTTAAAAGGCTAGTTAACACTATGTAAATTAATTATACGGATACTTTCTATTTGACCTTATTTATATCAAACAAAAAAAAACCATCGAATGAGTCATTCCATGGTCATCAAATAACTATCAGTACATATCTTCTAGGCCCCTGCCAGTCATAACTAATACACTGCCCAACATTTGGGGAGCATTACGTACTTTAGTCTCGACAAATACATCAACATCCAATCCCGATGCATCTTGACTAGAAACATTTGAAATAATGCATTTTATTATATTGTGATACAATACTCATGATTACAACTATTTGTAATTACCACCATAAATGAATCGTTTATGGACTTTTTGTCAATTTTTTTAATTATCTATAACACATTATAACAAATATATAACAGAAAGAAAAGGACACCTTTATTGTGAACTAGAATTGATTGCAGAGTTAATTAATTTGAAATAAATTACAAAATTACCCCTAGGGCAATCCCTTAACTATATCAGGCAGTACTTTCTAGCTATCAAAGATATCAACACTTCTCCCATTATAGATGCTTTGATGCTCTTAAAGAAATTAGAGGTCCTCCAATCTTGTACAAGGAAGTCGGTTCAACTAGTGAATTACACTCTTGCACTTTGGAAGTTGAAAGGAAAGGGAAAGAGTTGGTTTACCAACATCACCCTCTTCTTCATCCTCAAGGCCAGCAAATTTCAAGAACATTTTATTGTAAATGCTAATTTTATTCTAAAGAACAATCATTGTATACTATGCCTTTTGAGTAATAAAAAGCTTGCATACTTGTTTCGTAGTGCCTTCTAATGAGCTGTTTATTTGTTCCTTGTAATATAGCCCTTGTGCTTTTCTATTAATGTTTTTTCCATGTTGAATGATGTAGTTTATGGACTCTTCCTTCTATTTCTTTACATCAAGATTTTTTATAAAGCTTTTGGGGTGGATTTTATCTCTCTTTGTTCGTCTTCCTTGAACAGTTGCTCTGGTTAGGACGAAAGGCTTAATTGACCACCCCACATTGGGTGGTTGCTTTGGCCAGGCCTCGAGGCGGGACCAAATGCTTATTGTCCACCTCCCTTGGGTGGGTGCTTTGACCAAGCCTAGCATCGAAATCAAAGGCTTAATTGACCATCACTTTTTAGATGGTTGCTTTGGCCAGGCCTTGCAGTGGGACCAAAGGCATCTCGTTCATCTCTCTTGGACGTGTTCTTTGAGTAGGCCCGACGATGGAATCAAAGGCTTAATTGACCATCACTCTTTGGATGGTTGCTTTGGCCAGGCTTTGTGGTAGGACCAAAGGCTTTACGTCCATCTTCCTTGGATGCGTGCTTTGACTAGGCCCGACGGTAGGATCAAAGGCATAATTAACCATCACTATTTTGATGGTTTCTTTGACCAAGTCTTACGGTGGGACAAAGGGCTTTTCTTTGGCTTTTGTTCCATTTCATTCAAAGTCCACTTCATATAAATATATGGCCTTGATTATCAATTTCAATCTTTATTATTTGAGACCTCATTTGTCCTTTCTTCTATTTCTTTGAATGCTCATATTCGATGAATTTGTGTAACTCTCCCTTCTTTACATAATATTCAGTGATCCATGATAAAACTCTACAATCATTAGTATGGTGCCTATCTGCTTTATGATAATAGCAGTGTTCTCCTCCTTCATGCTTTTCTTTCTTCTTGGGGTTTTCTTAGAAGTCCAATAATTCAATCTTTCCCTTATTAGAAAATAAACCCTCTCTTGCGAAATACAAAGGGGAGTGAAAATTTTGCTCTTTGGTCCTCTAGTTGTGTGATTTCCTTTGCTCATGTTTGTGCTTTTTTTGTGGATTTAAAATTTTCCAATCCCCTTTTCATTGTTTGAGGATTTCTTTCTTTTTAACAAGGGTCAAACTGACGACATCCTTTCATTTTCAAGTGAACTTATCGAAGTCATAATTTAGTTCTGCCTCGAAAACGTTCCTTAAGCTTGAATTTGGATGCTTCATCTGGCTTGGGCAAATGGACCATTTCCTGGTTCAATGTTATTTTTATGCCTTTGGCTTGGTTTCTCTCCGCTCAACTTGTTTGCTAAAGCGAAGATTATCTCTTTCCCTATATGGAATGGGTTCAAACTCCATTTATTTGGGCTATGTTGTGTGATCCTCTTCTTTTCCCTCTAAAGTTTAAAGGGCTAAATTCCTTAGAGATCTATTTCTCATTCCTCGTTGAATTGTTGAAAACTTCATGAATGGCTCAAGATACTCAAATGTGGTTCTAATGACCCTCGTTAAGACTTAACCACCATGGTGAAAGCTTGAAAGAAACATGTTTGGTTAGGAAGGGATTTTTGACCTAAGTTCAACTCTCAATGGAAGCACCACTAAATGTTGTGCTAGAATTTGGGCCCTGTACAAATTCAAAGGTTCAAGTTGAAAAATGGTCCTTAGCTCATCTAATTCAATTATCTTTAATCATATATGAAAATAGAAAGAAACATTAATTATATAAATAGGGCATAGTTCATGTCATATATGTAAGTCAAAGTTCATGAAAGTCGAATATGCAAATTGTTGAAATTACAAGTCTTTAATTACAAAGCTTTGATTTCAATTTAGCTTTGATTTCAATTTACCTTTGATTTCAATTTGACCTAATGGCCTTCGAAATCCCAATTTCAAGTTCTTTTCTTACACACCTGAGAAAAAAACAAAAAATAAGGAAGAAGAAGATATAGAATTCGGCCCCTTTTTAGGTGGTATACAAATCTATATATAGAGAGAATTTGAGTTGTGGGATTCTTAACAAGAGGCACCTTGTCAAAAAAAATTGATGGTCACGATCTACTGAAATGGCACATGTTTGAAGTGGTATGTGACATATCTTTTGTTATAAGTTAAGAAGTTCTGGCATTGATGATCCAATCACAGCTTTCTACATAACCAGTGAAAAATTGTTTTTATGTGGATTAATCAACATGCAACAACATATACATATCATGATTTTAAAACATAATTTTCCATCATGAAATGGCTTCATATTATCATCCGTTGACAGCTCGCTTTATCACCATGTGATAGTTACTAATCACCAGCACTCAATAGCTTGTTATATCATTATGTGATAGCTTAATAGGGTCGTCCTTTGATAGTCAATTTAGCCACTATGAAATAGCTCAAGCAAATTAGTCTTCGACATATTACTAGATAATGATAGTTTAAGAGCATCATCCTTTGAAAGTTCATCTAATCATTGTGCGACATTTTTAAGACATCATCTCACGACAACTCATTTGGTCATCAACTTGTGATAGCTTTGAGTCCATCAACCTTTGATAGCTAGCTTGGTCAACCTGGGACAACTCTAAGATCGTCATCCTTCGATAGCTAATCTAGTTAACCTACGATAGCTTTAAGACCATTGTCCTTCGATGGCTAGCCTAGTCAACCCACGATAGCTTTATGACCATCATTCTTCGACGGCTGCTTGGTTAACCTGCGATAGCTTAAGACTATCATCCTTCAATAGCTAGCTTGGTCAACCCAGGAAAGCTTTACGACCATCATTCTTGGATAGCCAGCTTGGTTAACTTACAATAGCTCTAAGATCATGATACTTCACTAGCTAGCTTGGTCAACCTACAATGGCTTTAAGACCATCATCATTCAATAGCTAGTTTGGTCAGCTGTCGATAGCTTTAAGGCCATCAACCTTTGATAGCTAGTCATTATCAACCTGTGATGACTCACCTTCAACCTGCAATAGTACATTTTGGGTATAACAATTATAATTAATGTGAACATGTGAGTGTATTATATGTATATTTTATGAAAATAATATTCTGTCAAATCAAAGATATTTTCATATTAGAATTACATATAGTTTAGAATTTAAATATATGTTACCAAGACAAACTTAGATACATTTATTTGTAAATTTGAATTTGAAAACCGTAACTTGGTCAAATTATGTGTGATATTTTACAAAATCAAATTTGTTATTTATTAAATATGAATTTTAAAATTTTATATTCATATATGTATATATTAAAAAATTTAAATAAGGCAATTGATACACACACACATATACACTCAATATGTACATGGTAAATAAAAATTCCAATATTTACGCTTGTATATATTAACCATGATTTTATTTGTTGTATCATCATGTAATACCCTACATTTCATTATTGCATACGGGATTATGTAACAGATATATTTATACATGTATACATTAAATATATTTAATTAATAAGATTAATTAAATAAAGTAAAACATTTAAATAAAGTATGATATTATTAAATAACTATATTGGATCTAACGTTAACTAATATTTCGGCCTTTGCATGCTGGCACTACGTTACACACAAACTAATATCCCACTTCATTCCTTTCTAGAAGAAATTCCTCTTTATATCCTGGTACATCTTGGTACCTCCGGGATGTATAGTGAACTTCGAACGATGGCATTCATCTAAGACTTCATTTCTTATGTTTCCCTATACTCGGAGCACATAATCTTCCTTTCTTTCTCAACCACCCATTCTGGTCAAGACTGAAATCTTTCAAGTCATCACCCTTGGTTCCTTCCTTTAGCTTACTGATCCGTTCAGCTAACACTGGATCCTCCATCTGCTTAGAATCAATCTGTTCGATCAAAACTGGTCGAACTTCCAAACAAGACAATATAACTATATCACCACTAGACCCTACCTTAGATCTCCATTGCAATCTACTAATGCTTCTAAATCTTTCCACTCAGCCATTATTTCCAACATTGCATTCTAATGCTTCCTGCTAAGTGCATCTGCAACCCGGTTGCCTTTCCTCAGTTTGTACTCAATCCTAAAATCATAAGTGGTTATGAATTTTAACCATCTCCGTTGCCATATGTTCAGCTTCTTCTGAGATACTTCAGCGACTTAAGATCTGTAAACAGCTCAAACCTTTCCCCAAAAAGGTAATGTCTCCACACCTTTATAGCAACCAACTCTAAATCATTCGTTGGATATCTGACCTCATGTGATCTAAGTTACATAGAAGTATAGGCAATCACTTTACCTCTCTGCATCAACACAGCTCCTAATCCAGTTCCACATGCATCGATATAGACTACCTAACCTGATTCCCCTTTGGAACTATCAACATAGGTGCATGGGTCAATAAGTGTTTCAAACTCTAGAATGCTTCCTCACATTTATCGGTCCACACAAACTTCGCATCCTTCCTTGTCAGCCTAGTCATTGGTGCTGCTATCCATGAGAAATCCATAATGAATCTCCGATAATAACTAGCCAATCCAAGGAAAACTCTCGGTTACTATCTCGTGTCTCTTCAAACTTCACTGCCTCGATCTTGGTCAGATCTACCAGTAACCCTACCTCTGAGACGACATGAGCAAGAAACTTCACCTCCTTTTTTCAGAAGTGACACTTCAAAAACTTCGCTTTCAGCTAGTGCTACCTCAACGTCTCAAGCACTCCTTTAAGAAGAACTCCATGCTCTCTTTCATCCTCAGAGTAAATCAAGATATCATCTATGAAAACTAGCACAAACCTGTCTAAATGTTCTTGAAAAATCCGGTTCATCAAATCCATAAAGAAAGCTGGAGCATTCGTCAGTCCAAACGACATAACTAACCGTTTGTATGATCCATTTCTGGTCCTGAATGTTGTTAAAGGTATACTATCCTCTGCTATTTTAAGCTGATGGAAACCCATTGCCAAATCCAACTGAGAAATTACCTTTGCTCCACTTAGCTGGTCGAACAAATCGTCAATTCTAGGCAATGGATATCGATTCTTTAATGTCCTCTCATTTAACTTACGATAATCGATACATAGGGTCAACGATCAGTCCGGCTTCTTAGCAAACACTGCCGCCGCACTCCACGGTGAACTGCTCGGCCTGAAAAAACTCTTGCCTTCTAGATTCACCAACTGCACTATCAACTCCCTCATCTCTGAAGGGGCCATCCTGCTTGGTGGTCTACTCACCGGTCCTGCTCCCGGAACCAAATCTTTCTGAAACTCAATGGCTTATTTCGATGGCAATCCAACTATAGGCTCAAAAACATCTGCGAATTCTCTAACCATGAAAACTCGGCTTAACTCATCATCTGTATCCAATGCAACCAACAAAGCAAACATTGCGCAACTAGAACCTCCTACGGTGAAAATAATCTGATCGCTACAATCTGGGTGACTAAGGGATATCTTTCTACCGTGGAAAAATATCTTAGCATTATACTCACTTAACCAATCTATACCTAGGATGATCCCAGACCCCACAAAATCAAACACATGAAAACTGCAATCAAAAGTATGACTTAACAGGTCAAAATCAGACTGATCACACCTCAACTCTAGAGTTGCATACCCTCCTATTAGATTCACAACCCACAAGGAAGTAACTAAATATGTAGGATCAAGGTTAAGCTTATCTATAAAACATCTAGATATCAAAGAATGCGATGCACCGGCATCAAATAAAACGCTAACTGACATACCATGAATCTAAAGCGTTCCCCCAAGAACTGACTTTCCCTTCTCCTAGGCTGTTGGCTTGGAAGCAGCAGGCTCCAATGCATACACCTTGCTCTTACCATCTCTAATGGGCTCCATATACTGGTTCTTATAATGGCCTATCTAATCATAATTAAAACACTTGACATTCTTCCCCTTAGCCACATCCTTCGCTTTCCCTGAGCAACAATCATTAGCAGAAGGCCTTTTCTTGTCGCACTTATAGCAGACAACTTCATACATCGCTTTCTTGGCTGCTCCACCCTTCTGTGCACCTTTCTTGTGAAATAACTTCCTCTTCTGGCTCTGCCCAACCTGGACCACTTTTTCCTTGCTCCTGTCCAGAGACTCAAGGACTTCTTCCTGCCTCAAAGCCATCGATATAACAATATCGGAAGGATCTCTAAGATGAGACAAAGTAGCAATGGTCAATTCTGGCTTCAATCCTCTGATAAACTTCTCATTCCATTTCAACGCGGTATCTACAAAAGCATACTCATACCAGGCCCACTCTTCGAACTCCCTGGCATACTCAGCAACAGACATCTCTCTCTACACCAGCTCAGTAAACTGCCTAATCAACGCTGATAGTGCCATTACTGACATAAATCTCTCCTGAAATCTCCTCTTGAAATCTCCTCTTGAAATCCTTCCAGGTTATAGTTTCCTTATCAACTCTCGTTGATACAATGTTCCACCAGAACAATGCGGTCCCCCGAAGCTGCCTGGAGGCCAACCTCCTCTTCTACTAGTCATTGAGCACTAAATGTGCAAAAATCCTTTCACAATGCAACAACCAATTCTCCATTTCAATGGCATCCTCTGTTTCCATAAACGGCTTCCCTCCTAACTTCACATAATCACTGCTCATCTTAGCAAAATGATTAACTACTGGAACTTTTTGAACCCTTGCTCCATAACATTTCCCTCGACCACTCCGGCTGTGACTCCTGCCTGCATCATATTCTGGAAAACTGATACATGTCTTCTATTCCAACTTGCGGGACTTCAGTACCAACTTTCTTTGCCTGACCTTGTCATTTCCCTACATTAGGTCCGGCGTTCCTTTCGGTACCATCCATATCTATATTCAAAACTCATGAGATATTGAAAGATAACCTAATTAAAGATAGACGAATAGAGATAAAGTGCATATTTATATAGCAAATACCTATAGGGTTAACCCAACCCCAAAGATAATGCTAATTTCTTTGGATTTTTGTTTATAGAATTTTTTTTTTCTTTTTTAAATTTTTCATAAACTTATGCCCTTATACCAAGTTGTAACATCCCATATCCGAAGGCCAAAAGCTAAGCGCTATGGATGCTGTAGTCATCCATAGAATTAACTTCTGGTGATGAAATATGGCAGTGTTAATGGTGTCCATAATATTAGAAGCACTTGAATATGAACAAAATCACATATTTCCAAAAAACAATAGTTTTAATGATTACATTTTGAATAAATCATATCCAAGCTACAAAAATCCCAAACGTAATCCCAAGAATTGATCAAATATAATTTAAAACAATATGCCAAGAGCGACATATGAAGATGCCCCATTGGATGATCAAAGAAGTATAGACGTAACTGTCTTAATACATAATAGAAACAATTTTGAAACAAAATTTATAAATTAGCTATCCATCAGCCACTTACTCGTATTCAGATGCTTTATTCGCCAAAATCTGCTAAAACATGAAACCCTAAACCCTCAGCCCGCTCAAATCAAAATTTAAGCAACCGAGAGTTTAAGGGGAAAAAAGTTCGAGTCAGACTCAAAGCCTGGTGTGAATAATATCTGTTACATCTCAGTTTACTGATAACTAGTGAGACCATGCCGCTTCGTGGAACGGGTTTCCATTCACTAATATCTGTTTTCAAAACATATATTTTGCAAATCCTTTCTTGCAACCAAATTGGTTAATCAACAGATTTTGACAATATAGCAATATCCATTATGCTAAATACAGGAAATAAATTAGACTAGCTGTCTAAATCTGAACTATCTGTTCTTTACTGGATTATCTGTCCTAAATTCTAAGCTAACTGCTCTTTTCTGGACTATCTGCCTGATAATGGGCTATTTGCACAAAACAGTAAAAATGGTGGACTAACTGTCCTTAATAATTTAGCAAAATCCGTTATGGTAATAAATGAACTATATGTTCATATCAGAGCTGATTGCTCTTTTCGGACTAACTGTCCTAAACTAACATCCCTTTGGGCTGACAGCCCTCAAAATAGACTGACTGTCTGAATTTAAAATGAGCTAACTTTTCGAATTTTCTTTTGGGTTAACTACCTTTCAAAATATCTTAGCCAACTGCTCTACAATATCTGAGCTAACTGCTCTTTATATTTTCCTTAAAACCTTTTCAAAATGATTTAGTCCATCAAATCATATATATACCAGGAAAATATATCTTTAGCTTTAGTCTAAGATATTTTTGCCATGTTATGTATTCTTTACTCAAAATATTGTTGATGATGTTCAATATGGATTGTCTATCCTTTAAAATAAGTTAAAGTCCTTTATAACTGAAAACACTTAGGCTATCTGCCTATTCTTATATTCGAAACCTTTGTTTAAAACCATTAAAAACCCTTTCAAAAACATAGAAGGCAACTCCTTCAAAATCATTCATAAAACCCTTCAAAAATGTTGAAGGTAACTCCATCATACCCTTTAATAAACCTTTCTAAATCATTGAAGGTAACTCCTTTTAAACCTTTTAAAAGATTTCTTTTCATAAGCTTTAAAACATATGACATCCGTCTTCTAAATCCTTTAAACCTTAGCCTTTCGAAAACATAGCAAAAACTATACCTTTCGACCTTGTCGGAAGGTTTCTTTTCGACCTACTCGAAAGGTTTCACCTTTCAACTTTGTCGAAAGCCTGGGGAATCTCCCCTATATAATAAACCTTTCGAAAGAAATGTACCTCAAAACCTTTCAAAGCGTTGGGTTCAATTTAAAATAGGTGGAAAAACTTTCAAAACCAATCAAAGTTAACTACTTTGAAATCTTTAAAACATTTCAGCTTCAAACATTTGGATTATGCAACGGGATCCAAAAAACATTAAGGTCAAAAGCAATTGCTTCTAAGATTTTATAAAACCTTTCGAAACCATTTGAAACCAATGAAGTGTTGATGTTGGAACCGGCCCTTCGAAACCAATACAGAGAGACGGTAAGTTTTAGAAAACGAAAGATAACCTTTGACTCGATCTGCGTCGAAAGGTTAGGAAGCGGTAACTATGCTTTCGACCTTATCAAAATATGTACCTTTCGACCTTGTCGAAAGGTTTCATTTAAAACAAGAAAGCAAACTAATCGGAGCCTTTTTCATTTAAACCTTTTGACAATTTCGAAAGCTTTTTGTCGAAAGCTCGCAGGCGTATTTTCTTTAAACCAAAATGAAATACCATCTCTTTCAAAAAATATAACCTTTCATCCCTAAACCTTTCGACTCCATCGAATTCACTATGTACCAGTTGCATAATACCATTGCATTGGTATTTGACTTAGCCGAAAAGTTTGATACCTTTCGGCCTTGGCGGAAAATCTAGAATGAAGGCGGAAGCTCTGCCGAAAGGGATGAAATAGAAGAAAGACTATTTGTTTGTACTTTAAAACAGTTCTTTTGTACCCCACCTGCGTTGTTTGTCTAAATTTGATTGGCTGTCAAAATTTTATATTCAAAAGCACTGCCAGATCTCCTTTTTTGGAAATTTGAATAACTTTGAAAACGCCTTTTCTTCTTTATAATTATATAAAATGTTTAAATCCCATACCTTAAATAATTTTATATAACTATTAAAACACCTTTAAAAATTTTAGAAAAATTCCATAAAATTAATAATATGTTCTCTTCAACATATAAAATTTTCGAAGCCAAACTGAAATTATTTTTTCCATAAATAATTTTATAATTTAAATAAACCTTTTCTTCCTTAGAAAATACATAACAATTCCATAAAAATTCAGAAAATTCTAAAAATCGAAACCCATCTCTAAAATAACTGTTTAGATCATCATAAAAATTGGCAAGGCTAACGAATGTCATTTAATAGGTTTTCCTCTTAAAATATATCATAAAATCTATATGAACATACATAAATCATCAACGTGTGTGTGTCTCTATATATTAAATCATTTATCTTTCAAAAACATGGCAAACCTTTTGCAAAATAATTCGAAATTAATCTTAAATCCGAAAACATAAAAATTTAGAAATGTAAACATTATTCACCTTTTGCTTTAATGTTTAAGGAGCTTGAGATTTGAATGAATTTGATTTGAATTTGCTTTCTTTAAGCTTCTCTTTTGTTTCCTTTTCTTCTTCCTTTGTTAATGGTGGTCGGCCAAGCTTTTAATATTTGAAAATGAGAGTGAACGTGTGTTATGAAATACATAGCCTAAGGACGCCAATATAGGAATGACCTCTTTCCCATAATACCCCTCCTGTAATTCATTTTAAACTCCACATTTAATTTATTAGTTAAAAGGCATAACTTCCTTAATTAAATCAAATCTCAATCTCCTAATCAACACATTATTTTATTTAGTTTATCTAACTAAATTTTGTAAATATTGTTATTAAAAATCTAGGGTGTTATGGATTTCCCTCCTTAAAGAATTTCATTCTCTAAATTAAATAAGGCTCAAAATATACAAGAAGGTAAAACATACCATCAAAACAAGTTAGGATAAGTTTGTCTAATTTTGCTCTCAACCTTCCAAGCACGATCTCTATCATCTTTACTCCACTAGACTTTGACTAATCTGACCGTCTTGTCTAAGCCTCTTCTCATCTCTCGCGACAATGCGAATTGGCTTCCTCACTATGGTCAAGTCCTAATCTACCACTAAATCATCTAGCACCGTCAGTGCAATAGTAGTCTCCGGGTCTCTAACACACTTTCTGAGATTAAAATATAAAAAACATCATGGACACCTGCCAAACTACTCGATAACTAGAGTCTATATGCAAGCTTCTCAATCCTCTTAAGAATAGGAAAATGTCCTATAAACCTAGGAGATAACTTCCCCGACGTCCCAAATCTAAGCACACCCTTCATCGATGATACTTTGGAAAAAACTTAGTCCCTAAATGAGAACTCCAAATCTTTCCGTCTCTTATCTTCATAACTTTTCTGCCTAAACTGAGCCTCCTTCATCCTATCTTGAATGATCTCAATCTTTTCTACAGCTTCTCTAACCAAATCTAGACTATCCTCGGTCTCCAACTAATAAACGGGAGATTTGCATGGCCTTTCAAACAAAGCTTCAAACGGTGTCATCCCAATACTAGTCTGATTACTATTGTAGTGCAAAAACTTGACTAGATGGAGATGGTCCTCTTGTGATCCCCCAAAGTCTAGAACACAGTCTCTCAACATATCTTCCATGATCTTTCTAACTCTTTCCATTTGTCCATCTGTGTACGGATGGTAAGCGGTACCCATCATAAGATTGATTCCCAAAATTTCCTGCAGACTCTTTCGAAACTCGCTAGTGAACAAGGAATCTCTATCACTAACTATGCTACTTGGAACTCCATGCAGTCTAATCACATTATTCATGAACAACCTTGCTAAAACAGGTGCCGTCCTGATTGACTTAATTGGAATAAAATGGTCCCCCTTAGTCAATCTGTCCACCATAACCCATACACTTTTATTTCCCCTATTCGACCATGGCAACCCGTTTATAAAGCCCATAGCAATAGAATCCTACTTCCACAATGGAATATCCAATGACTAAAGCAAACCACTTGGTTTTCGATGTTTGGCCTTTGCCTGCTGACAATTCAAGCACTGCTTTACACACAAACCAATATCCCGCTTCATTCTTCCCTAGAAGAAATTCCTCTTCATATCCTGATACATCTTGTTACCTCCGTGATGTATAGTGAACTTCAAACGATGGCATTCATCTAAGACTTCCTTTCTTATGTTTCCAATACTCGGCATACAGTCTTCCTTTCTTTCTCAACCACCCATTCTTGTCAAGACTGAAATCTTTCAAGTCATCGCCCTTGGTTCCTTCCTCTAGCTTACTGATTTATTCAGCTAACACTGGATCCTCCATCTGCTTAGAAACAATCTATTCGATCAAAACTGGTTGAACTTCCAAATAAGACAATACAACTACATCACCACTAGACTCTGCCTCAGATCTCCACCGCAATATGCTAATGTTTCTAAATCTTTCCAATCAGCCATCATTGCCAATACTGCATTCTAATGCTTCCTGCAAAGTGCATCTGCAACCCGGTTGCCTCTCTCCGGTGTGTACTCAATCCCAATATCATAAGTGGCTATGAATTCTAACCATCTCTACTATCTCATGTTCATCTCCTTCTAAGAGAACAATTACTTCAGTGACTTATGATCTGTAAACAGCTCAAACGTTTCTCCCAAAAGGTAGCATCTCCACAACTTCAAAGCAAAAATCACAACAGCCAACTCCAAATCATGCATTGGATATCTGACCTTATACGATCAAAGATGTCTAGAAGCATTGGCAATCACTTTACCTCTCTGCATCAACCCAGCTCCTAATCCAGTTCCACATGCATCGATATAGACTACTAAATCCTGATTCCCCTCTGGAACTATCAACACAGGTGTATGCGTAAATAAGTGTTTCAAACTCTAAAATGCTTCCTCACACTTATCGGTCCACACAAACTTCACATCCTTCCTCGTCGGCCTGTTCATCGGTGATGCTATCCATGAGAAATTTTTAATGAATCTCCAATAATAACCAGCCAATCCAAGGAAATTCTTAATCTCGGTTACTGTCTCGGGTCTCTTTCAAATATTCACTACCTTGATCTTAGTCGGATCTACTGATAACCCTTCCTCTAAGACGACATGACCAAGAAACTTCGCCTCCTGAAGTGACACTTCGAAAACTGCGCTTTCCGTTGATGCAGCCTCGGCGTCTCAAGCACCACTCTTAGATGTACTACATGCTCCCTTTCATCCTTAAAGTAAATAAAGATGCCATCTATGAAAACCAACATGAACCTATCCAAGTGCTCTCGGAGAATCCGGTTCATCAAATCCACAAAGAAAGCTGGAGCATTCGTCAGTCTGAATGGCATAACTAACCATTCGTAGATCCATATCTGGTCCCGAATGCTGTCAAAGGTATACTATCCTCTGCTACTCTAAGCTGATAGAAACCCGTTGCCAAATCCAACTGAGAAAATACCTTTGCTCCACTTAGCTGGTCAAACAAATCGTCAATTCTGGACAATGGATATCAATTCTTTATCATCCTCTCATTCAACTTACGATAATCGATACATGGCCTCAATGATCCATCCGGATTCTTAGCAAACACTATCGCTGCACCCCATGGCGAACTGCTTGGCCTGGTAAAAATCTTGCCTTCCAAATGCACCAACTACACCTTCAACTCCCTTATCTTTGAAGGGGTCATCCTGCTTGGCGGTCTACTCACCGGTTCTGCTCTCGAAAACAAATTTATTCGAAACTCAATGGCTTGTTTCGGTGGCAATTCAACTACAGGCTCAAACACATCTGCGAATTCTCTAACCACGAAAATTCGACTCAACTCATCATCTGTATCCAGTGCACCCAGCAAAGCATACATTGCATCACTATAACCTCCTACGGTGAAAACAATCTGATAGCTACAATCTGGATGACTAAGAGATATCTTCCTACCCTGGAAAAATATCTTAACATCGTACTCACTTAACCAATCCACACCTAGGATGATCCCAAACCCCACAAAATCAAACATATGCAAACTGAACTCAAAAGTATGACCTAATAGGTCAAACTCAAACCAGTCACACCTCAACCCTGGAGTTGCATATCCTTCTATTGGATTCGCAACCCGTAAGGAAGTAACTAAATATATGGGTTCAAAGTTAAGCTTATCTATCAAACATCTAGTATAAAAGAATGCGATGCACCGGTATTAAATAAAACACTAACATACATACCATAAATCTGAAGTATTTTCTCAAGAACCGACTTTCCCTTCTCCTGAGCTGTTGGCTTGGAAGCAGCAGGCTCCAATGCATACACCTTGCCTTTACCATCTCTAATGGGCTACTTGCACTTATTCTTATAATGGCATATCTGGCCACAATTAAATAACCTGACATTCTTCCCCTTAGCCACATCCTTTGCTTTTCCTGAGCAACACTTATTAGCAAAGTGCCCTTTCTTGTCCCATTTATAGCAGACAACTTCAGACATCGCTTTCTTGGTTACTCCACCCTTCTGAGCACCTTTTTTGGGAAAGAACTTCGTCTTCTGTCTCTGTACAACCTGGACCACTTTTGCCTTACTCTTCTCCAAAGACTCAAGGACTTTTTTCTGCCTCAAAGCCATATCTATAACAATATCAGAAGGATCTCTAAGATGAGACGAAGTAGCACTGGCCAATTCTGGCTTCAATCCTCTGATAAACTTCTCATTCCGTTTCAACATGGTATCTACAGAAGCATACCCATACCGGATCAGCTCTTCGGACTTCCTGGCATACTCAACAACAGATCTCTCTCCCTACACCAGCTCAGCAAATTGCCTAATCAATGCTGATTGTACCATTACTGGCATAAACCTCTTCTGAAATCTCCTCTTGAAATCCTTCCATGTTATAGTCTCCTCATCAACTATCGTTTGAAAAATGCGTTCTACTGAAGCTGCCTGGACGCCAACCTCCTCTTCTAGTCATCATTGAGCCCTAAATTTGCAAAAATCCTTTGGAAGTGCAAAAACCAATTCTCCACTTTAATGGCATCCTCCATCCCCATAAACAACTTCCCTCCTAGCTTCACATAATCACCGCTCATCTTAGTGAAATGATTAACTACTAGAACTTTTGGAACCCCTGCTCCCGCGGCATTTCCTCCTACCACTCCTACCGCGACTCCTGCCTGCATCATATCCTAAAAAATAATACATCGCTTCCATTCCAAATTACGGGACTTCAGCACCAACATTCTCTGCCTGACCTTGTCATCTCCCTACATTAGGTCCGGCATTTCTTTCGATGCTTTTCCCTACTTGGTTAACTCTGTTTTTTTACCATTCATATCTGTATTCGAACCTCATGAGATACAGAAAGATAACCTAATCAAATATAGATGATTAGAGATAAAGCACATACTTATATATAACTAATACAAGTACGTTACTACAGCGTTAACCTAACCCCAAAGCTTATGCTAATTTCTTTGGATTTTGTTTTCAAAACCAATTTTTTTAGTTAAATTTTTCATAAACCTATGATCTGATACCAAGATGTAACATCCTTTATCTAGGGCCAAAAGCTAAGTGCTATGGATGCTGCAGTCATCCATAATATTAACTTCTGGTGACGAAATACGGCAGTGTTAATGGTATCCATAATATCAGAAGTACTTGAATATGAACGAAATCACATGTTTCCAAAAACACTAATTTCAGTGATTACATTTCAAATAAATTATATCCAAGTTACAAAAATCCTAAACATAATCTCAAGCATTGATCAAATATAATTTACAACAATACGTTAAGAGCGATATATGAAGATGCCCTCTTGGATGATTAAAGCAATATAGACGTAATTATCTTAATACACAACGGAAACAATTTTAAAACAGATTCCTAAATTATCTATCTGTTAGCCACCTGCTTGTCTTCAGATGTTTTATTCACCAAAATCTGCTAAAACCTGAAAACCTAAACCATCAGCCTACTCAAATCAAATTTTGAGCATTCGAGAGTTTAAGGGGAAACGAAAACTTCGAGTCGGACTTAAAGTCTGGTATGAGTACTATCTGTTACATCTCAGTTTATTAATAACTAGTGAGACCATGCCGCTTAGTGGAACAGGTTTCCCCTCACTAATATCTCCTTTCAAAACATATATTTTGCAAATCCTTCCTTGCAACCAAACCGGTTAATCAATAGATTTTAACAATATATCAATTTCCATTATGCTAAAGACAGGAAATAAAATAAACTATCTGTCTAAATCTGAACTATCTGTTCTTTACTGGACTATCTGTCTTAAATTTTGAGCTAACTACACTTTTTTAGACTATCTGTCCTAAAACTGGTTATACCAAAATAGCAATATCTTATATGCTAGATAATTGGCTATCTTCCTAAAACAGGTAAAAAGGGTGGTTAACTGTCCTTAAAAATTTAGCAAAATCCATTATGCTAATAAATGAAATATCTGTTCATATTAGAGCTAACTGCTCTTACTAGACTAACTGTCCTCTGGGCTGACTGCCTTCAAAATGGACCGACTGTCCACGTATAAAATGAGCTGACTGCTTGAATTTTCTTTTGGGTTAACTACCCTTCAAAATATATGAGCTAACTGTTCTATAATATCTAAGCTAACTGCTCTTTAAATTTTCCTTAAAACCTTTTCAAAATAATTTAGTTCGTCAAATCATGTATATATATGGAAAATATATCTTTAACTTTACTCTAAGCTATTTTTTCCATATTATATATTCTTTACTCAAAATAATGTTGATGATGTTCAATAAGGATTGTCTATCCTTTAAAATAATTTAAAGTCCATTATAACTTAAAACACTTGGTTATCCGTCTAATTCTTATATTCGAAAACTTTGTTTAAAACTCTTAAACAACCTTTCGAAAACACAGAAGGTAACTCTTTTAAAATCATTCATAAAACCCTTCGAAGTATTGAAGGTAACTCCTTCATATCCTTTAATAAACCTTTCGAAATCATTGAAGGTAACTCATTCTAAACCTTTTAAAAGCTTTCATTTCATAAGCTTTAAAACATAAGACATGCACCTTTTAAATCCTTTGAACCTTGGCCTTTTGAAAACTTAGAAAAACTATACCTTTTGACCTTGTCGAAAGGTCCTACTTTCAACCTTATCGGAAAATTTCTTTTTGACCTAGTCGAAAGGTTTCGCCTTTTGACTTTGTCGAAAGCCTGTGGTACCTCTCCTGTATAAAAAATCATTCAAAAGCAATGTGCCATAAAACCTTTCGAGGATGTTGGGTTAAATTTAAAATAGGTGGAAAACCTTTTGAAACCATTCAAAGTTAACTACTTTGAAACCTTTAAAATGTTTCGATTGGATTATGCAAAGGGATTAGAAAAACATTGGAGCCGAAAGCAACTGCTTCAAAGCCTTTATAAAACCTTTTAGAAACAATAAAGTGTTAGTGCTGGAACCAACCCTTTGAAATCAATGGAGAGAGGTGGAAAGTTTTTGAAAATGAAAGATAACCTTTGACTCCATCTGTGTCGAAAGACTAGGAAGCGACAACTATGTTTCAGCCTTGTCCAAAGCTATACCTTTCGACCATGTTGGAAGGTTTCACTAAAAAAGAAAGCAAACCAATTGAAACCTTTTGTTTAGAACCTTTTGATAATTTCAAAAGCTCTTTGTCGAAAGCTAGCAGGTATATTTTCTTTAAACTAAAACAAAACATCATCTCTATCGAAAGCTATAACTTTTCATCCCTAAACCTTTCATTCCATCAAATTCACTACGTACTAGTTGCCTGATACCATGTCCATTAGTATTTGACCTAGTCGAAAGGTTTGATTCCTTTTAACCTTGTCGGAAAGTCTGGAATGAAGGTTGAAGCTTTGCCGAAAGGGTTGGAATAGAAGAAAGGCTATTTTTGTACTTTAAAACAGTTCTTTTGTACCCTATCTACCTTATTTGTCTAAATTTGATTAGTTGCCAGAATTTTATATTCAAAAGTGCTGCTGATTTTCCTTATTTGGAAATTTGAATAATTTGAAAAAGTCCCTTTCTCCTTTATAATTTATAATTATATAAAATGTTTAGGTCCCATACCTTAAATAATTTTATATAACTATTAAAACACCTTCAAAAATTATGGAAAAATTCCAGAAAATCAAATAATATGTTCTCTTCAACATATAAAATTTTCGAAGCCTACTATAATCATTTTTCTCGTAAATAATTTTATAATCCAAATAAACTTTTTCTTCCTTAGAAAATTCATAAGAATTCCACAAAAATTCAGAAAATTCTAAAAATCGAAACCCATCGCTAAAATAACTTTTTAGATCATCATAAAAATTCGCAAGGCTAACGGATGTCATTTAATTGGGTTTTTCTCTTAAAACATGTCATAAAATCTATATGATCATACATAAATGATCAATGTGTGTGTTTATATCTATCTATATATTATATATATACATATCGTTTTATCTTTGAATTTGAATGAGTTTTACTTGAATTTGCTTTACTTAAGCCTCTCTTTTGTTTCCTCTTCTTCTTCCTTCGTTAGTGGCGGCTGAACAAGCTTTTAATTTTTGAAAATGAGAGTGACCGTGTGTTATGAAATACACATCCTATTGAAGTCAATATAGGAATGGCCTCTTTCCCATAATAACCCTCCTCTAATTTATTTTAAACCCTTCATTTAATTTTATGAGTTAAAAGGCATGGCTACCTTAATTAAATCAAATATTAATGTCCCAATCAACACATTATTTATTTAGTTTATCTAACTAAATTTTCTAAATAATGTTATCAAAAGTCTGGGGTGTTACGTATGCCGATCCCTCTAGATTGAGCATGCCGATCCCTTACTTGTCCAAGCTGACATCCATATTTCAAGCTCCCTACATCATTTATCCACCAACTTCATCCAACTCTTGCTTCGTATAACCATTTGTACTTTACCTTCGGGTCCTACAAATGTCGCCTTGCACTCAACGGCTTCGACAATTGTGAAGTCTATTAGGTTAAATCCGCCTATGTAAGGCCATGCCAAAAGGCTGGTTAACAGTTTGCCCCTAAAAACGTGCTTTGCGATAGGAAGGCATATTTTGAATTGCCATAAATCCAAAATCTGAAGTCCATAATCCATTGTTTGTCATATTATCCAGTCCATAATCCAATCCGTTGTCAATCCCGATCCTTGATCTCCAGATCATTTGCGAAATGTAAGATTATTCTGAGATGACATCCTATTCCGAATCCATTCGAAATTCATTAACCAAATCCATGATCACTCTGGATTGTTTTATCTAAATCCGAGACTGCTCCGGGTCCATATCTGAATCCGTAGGCTTCTCTAGATCGCTTTATCTAAATCCAAGACCACTCCGGGTCCATATCCAAGTCCATATACCACTCCGAGGCATTCGCCTAATCCAAATCCTTGATCTCACCAGATCCTTATCGAGAACAATCCATACTCGACGAATTGAGTAGGCCAATCTTATTGCTCTCCGACGAAGCGGCCTACCCCTTGCTAGGCATAGTCCCTACCCAACGACCTTGATCTCTCTGGATCCTTGCCAAGCACAATCCATACTTGACGACTGTTCACTTTTATCCTCCAACCTCGACTCTTCATTGAGGCTTAATCCATGGGTATCCTTCTTTGCATCGGTTCCCAATCGAGGACTTAAACCGTAGGATATCCTTCTCCGGCCTCGATCCCTAGTCGAGGATTTAAACCATAGGGTATCCTTCTATAGCCTCGATGCCTAGTCGAGGACTTAAACCGTTGGGTATTCTTCTCCGACCTCGATCGCCAGTCAAGGACTTAATCCATATACGAATCCATCATGTTGCTTCCGTTGAAGAGACTCATGACTCGTGGTTATTGCCCCATCTCTCCGTTTGGGGCCACAACAGTGGCCAGTGTTATTTATTATATTGATTCGGACTTAAGCATCCCTAAATTCCATACAACAAATAAACCAAATTTCGAAGAAAACAAGGGAAAAAATTTCATAAACCCGAGAATTATAGTTCATCTTCATCTCAGAGCATGCCTAGGGACCATCCTCGATCCCGTACATGTGTAAGTGACTTTGCTATATTACTGCAAAGTTTATTACTAATTTCATGCCATCCTAATCAATTAATGACAAGTTGACGACGATGCCATGATCCAGTGCCATTCTCGTTCGAGGTGGACGGTGGTTGCTCCTGTTCCACCATCGCAGCTCAAGTCCTTATGTATTATTGTAACTGACCATTCCTAACGTGCTCCTCAATGATATCCTTTAAATGCCTGCAGTCATTTGTATTATGCTGATCCAGCTCACGGAATAGGCAATGCTTTCCCGATGCTTGCTCACGTTCAGACGGTTCCCTCCTTGTTGACCTTTAAAGACGTCCTCGAGTATCCAAATAAATTCTTTCCAGAGATTCGGTCAAATCTTTGTAAGAAGATAATTTTGGTTCTCTCCATTGCCTTTTTGATACATTAATGCCATCATTCATTTTCTATTTTCCTTTATCATTCTTGTCTACATTTCCTAATGATCCTCCACTCTTCAAAGCATTCATCTTTGGTTTGTTTGCTCATGCATCTTTCTACCACAGGAGCCTTTCTGCTTCATGATTAAACTCCCTAAGATCCATAGGTGGATCCCACACCAGTGAATCCTTGAACTCTGTACCATCTGTAATTCCAAATACAACTTCCATCAAAACCATGTATGGATCTGGACGATCCACCGATGTCGCCGCGACATTAAACCTTTTTAAGAAACTCCACAGGGACTCCTTTATCCTCTGTTTCAGTGTTGCCAAACTCATCACATTTTAAGGTCTCGAGATGTGAACCCTAAACTGCCTCATAAACCTTTCAATCAATTCAGTTCACGTGCCAATAGAGGCACTATCCAACTATCTAAAACGCGGTATAGCTATACCCGTCAAGTACAAGGGGAAGCACCATGCCATGACTTCCTCTGATGCCTCCAGTACTTCCAGATGTCTCATATACCTCGTCAAATGAATAGCGAGATCTGTTTTTCCATCATATGTCTCAAGTGTTGGAAGTTTGAACTCCTGTGGATTCCTAGCTTGCCTGATATTTGGAGCGAATGGACTTCAACTTACATCCTCGAGATCTATGTTCACTAATCCTCCACGCATAGCTCGCCTTTTCATCTCTGCAAACCTATCATTATCTTCCAATGGTAGTCTCCTATCACCATGTCCAAGCTGTCCCCGAGTCTACGAGGGAATTTTGGAACATATTCCTCGGAACGAGCATCCAAATCCCGATTTGCACCAAGCTCCATAGGATTGATCGCATGTCCTCCAATATCATGATCAACTAGACCCAGGGGCATGCCCCTGCCTTTGGGGATCAGGACCGATCCCTCAGGATGGATCAGTGCCAATCCCTCTTGGATGACAGGGACTGCCCTTGGATGCTCTATTCCACTCCTCTGTCTATTAGCTCCATTTTCATATTCCTAGTTCTGATTTTGGTTTTGCATTCCAGTAGCTCCTATGGCTCCAGCCCGTCCTATTTGTTAGAGTATATTCTGCATCATCTCCTTTTGCCTTTTTAGCATCCTCTCCTGCATAGCATCCATCATTGTTTCCATTTCATCCTTGGTGATATAGATAGATGCTTGATTAGCTCCAGCTCCTAAGGAAGCCTTCTGAATCCCTTCATTGCGACTCCTTTCCAGTTGCACTCTCCTTGTTAATTGCCTAGCCATTGATTTCTTGATCCAACTACCCAAGATTCCAAATCAGTTGGTACAAGTCATGTCAATGAAAGCAACAAAACGTTGGAATCAAAATTAACCACCAACACCCAATTATGTGAAAGCACTAATATCCAATCCAGTCACAAAATATAAAGAGAAATAAATAAAGAACAAAATTAAAAAAATCAGAAAGCAAGTAAATAGAGACAGACTTATAGTGATTTGGCTAACTCCCGCCTACTTTCACTCCAAAGATTTTCCTCTTATTAGATGATGTTTCTAATTACAGTTACAAACCCATGAAATTCAAGAATAAAAATGGCAGAGTATAGCCTAGGTAGAAGATGAAGAGAAGTAGAATTAAGATCCTTTTTCTGAAGCCATGTCTGCTGTATTTATAAGGGAAAGCGACCTCCCATCTCTTTGAAACTTTAGCTATAAGACCTTCTTATCCATTTAGGCCCACCATAGGGATCGCTAGGCCCAAATCCTGATATAGAGGGATCGGTACCGATCTCTCCATTGGTTGATTTTGGGCCAGCGATCCCTATGGTGGATTCTTCATGTTTAGACATGTTGGTATTTCAAATATCATGTCGATTGGATGTGTGGAACTCATGCTTTTGGTCAATATAAGAATCCTATCTGCATGTCACCCTCTATCGATTCTTTTTAATAGAGTATACCGATCCATGCTTTCCCACGGTCCATTTTTGATCCCTTTGGTTTTACAAGACTATACTTATGCCTTCCATCATAGCTGATCCATCTTGCTTCATAAGGTTCTACTAATCACTATTGCCTTACGTAATTGTGCCGATCCATCTTGCTTTCTCGGACCATACCGATCCCTCCTATTCCACCAGCACCCATGCCGACCCTTACCATTAAAATATGCTGACCCACCTTCTCTGGAGTGAGGTATGCTGAACCGTCTTAATTGAGCAAATCCATGCCAGTCCAACCAAACAACACACGCCGATCCCTTCTTGATGTAGCCTAGAAAGTATACCAACCCCTTCCTGTGAGTTGAAGCATGTCGATCCACCTAGAATGCCGATCTCCATCTTGGTAAGCTATTGAAGTACACCGACCCCTTCAGATTGAATGTGCCGATCCCTCCATTTACAAGGCTATTGAAAGTCTGTCGACCCCTCTAGATTGAGCATGTCGATCCCTTGCTTGTCCAAGCTAACATACATATTTCAAGCATCCTGCATCGTTTATCTACCAATTCCATCCAAATCTGGCTTTGTATAACCATTTGTACTTTACCTTCGGGTCCTACAACCGTCGCCCTACACTCATTGCTTCGGTAATTGTGAAGTCTGTTAGGTTAAATCCGTCTGTGTGCTGCTTTTCCAAAAGGAGGGTTAACACATACATAACACGAAATTCAACTAGCGCCAACTTCAACACACCATAACAACACCCGAAAACTGATATCACGATGCAAAACACTACAGTGTAAACTGCAGCACCAACATCCACTCTGATAGAAAAGGCATATAGCAACCAACAGAGAACATTCACACCCAAAACCATATACTAACTGGGAAGATAATAACCACCAACACAAAGAGGTAAACCAAAAGATTGAAGATAGATTGCCAGCAAGCTCATGAAAGCATCATAAGCCACCACTCTAAGGAAGCACCCCCGTTGTAAGGAAAATCACCAAGGTAATCCAAAGTAGTGATGGGAAGATAGCAAGGGAATGCTATCATCCAAACCTGGCAAACTCAATAGGAGCCAGTAGAAACAACTTAACAATGCATATAGTAAAAGCGTAAAAACCTCCACCTGTGTCTGATAGCACATACCCAGCTACCAAAGTATAGACCAACCAAGAAGAAACCTAAAAGCAGATCGATGTTAAAGCTCAATATCGCAACTTCAAAAGTGAAGCAAACAAAATCAACTAGAAATTCTAGATCTACCGCATAGACGTGTATGGAATTTAGTTTGTTGGCATTATCAGATCTTCCGCAGGGAAAAGGCAAGTGGTTCGAAGTAATAAAAGAGATAGAGAGGCATGGAAAAAAGGAAAAGACTGCAACAGCGGGGAAAGCTAGGGATAGGGTATAGTGAGAGGAGAGACGACATGAAATAGGTGGAGCAAAGAATGTAAAGGACGAAGATGAGAAGCACAAAGGTGAAGAGAAAGAGGCAGGTGAAAAATGGAACCCTAGTCCCCATTAAAACGAGATTTTCCTTTTTGTTTCTTAAGTACTTTAGTATATACTTTACAACCATCTAATTTTTTTCCAGAATTAGACTGTTATCGGCTTACCGCATCATAATGCATGTGCCACATCCGATCTAATATGTAGCATAGCATACATTATGGAAACAGTCGCTGAAGCATATGATATCGTCTTCATGTGCTCTTTCTCCTCATTAGTCTGAGGAGCATCCTTCTTAGAAAAGAAAATTCCATATTGCATTGAAACATTTCAATATTTGGAATTCTCAAAAATCGAACCTTTTAAGTATGAAATCTATATACATGGATTAGGACAATCGCAATAGCCTCTTATATCTATCTAATAGATATTTATATCTAGTATATAGGTTGTTTCTCCTAAATCCTTCATGGAGAAGTTCTTAAAAAATAAAGCTTTTACTGATTGCAATAACAAAACGTGATTGCCAATCCATAGAAGATCATCAACGTATAACATTAAGAATACGAAAGCATTTCCCTAAGCATTTCCCTATTCCTTTTGGTATACATATGTTTCATCCATGTTGTGATAAAAACCAAATTGTTTGATCACATCATCAAAACACTTATCCCACTCCTTGAAGCTTGTTTAAGTCCATAAATGGACTTTTACAATTAAAGTGGGCATAAATGGACTTATCCCACATATAAACGGTCTCTTTTAAGTCACCATTCAGAAATGTTGTCTTTATGCCCATTTACCATATTTTATAGTCATAGAATGCAGCAATATGCAACATTATCCAAATACACTTAAGCATAGCTACGGGTGAAATGGTCTTGTTATAATCAATACCTTTAATTTGATGAGATCCTTTCACAATTAGCCTAGTCTTATAAATCTCTACTTGTCCATTTGCATTCAGCTTTTTCTTAAAAATCCATTTGCAATCGATGGATTTTATCCCTTTGGGTATGTTAGATGAAGTCCATACTCTGTTTTCATATATGGAATCGACTTTATATTTCACTACTTCAAGTCGAAGTGCAGAGCTTTACTGTGCAGTGCTTGTTTGAATGATAGAGGAGTGTCATCATCTAAGATACAGTTCTTCTCCTTGTCTACTATGAGAAAACCGTAGTATCCCACTGCTACATGAAATTCCTCACCAGACCTTCTAATAGGTTACCTTTTTTGGTATATAGGCGAACTTGATTCTCCTACTGGTTCAGCCTTCGTGTTAGTTTCTTAGATCTCATCCAAGTCTACTGCTTTGCTATTAATTTCTTTTGACATAATTTCCTTTTCTAAAAAGATAGCATGTTCGAAAAAAAATGTTTTATTCCTCATGCTGTAGATGTTATATCCCCTAGAATTCTTGGGATATCCTATAAACTTACACAAGGATAATCTTGCCTCAAGTTGATTGGATCGTCATCTTAATGTAGGCTGGACAACCCCACACCTTCAAATAATTAAAGTGGGGTTTCTTCCCATGCAATATCTCATATGGCGTCTTAGGCACAAATTTAGTGGGTAACAAATTCAACGTTAGGGTAGGTCAGCCTTACTCATAAAATATATATCATTAATAGCATGAATAAAACAAAGCTGGCATTAAGACAACTTTAGGGTAGGTCAATGAATTGGTGGAATGCTGTAAAGATTGCCACTCCTAGGATCATTTCACTTGGGAGCAATTCAGAGCTCGATTCAAGGAGAAGTACATATGGTCACCCAGAAGTCGGTATTATTCAGGAAATTCGTTAATTTGAAGTAGGGAGACTTAATTATTTTAGAGTATGTGGCCGAGTTCAATATGCTATCGAAGTACAGCTTATCTTTTATCGATACTTTACTGAAAAACAATGATAAATTTATTATGGGTTAGATAACTATCTCGGGGAAAAGCTAATGGGCTATATTGATTAGTCCTTCAAGAAGCTAGTTGAAAGGACTCTTTGAAACGAGAGTTTGTGTCCGAAATCTAAGTCCACTACTATAGTTCCTAAAGAAGACCCAAAGCCGCTAGTGAGTAGGTGAGGAAAGAGGAAGTGGAGCAACAACAAGGGAAAGAATTTTCAGCCTCAAGCTAAAGGTAGCAAGAAAAAGGGAAAATGAGGCCCTACTTGCTATTAGTGTGGGGAGTAAGGCCATTGGAGTAGCAATTGCAAGAGAAGAAGTGCTACAACTACCATAAAGATGGACATATAAAAACGACAGCCTAGAACCATTGAAGAATAAGAAAACGGTGTCTTATTATGTGCTTAATGCCATTCTAAATTCATTAAGTGCTCTATCAATAACGGAGAAGGAGAAATGCGTTACTATCCAAGGCATGCTTTCTATTTATGGTATATCGAATATTGTTCTATTTGATACCGGTGCATCACATTTTTTTTATATCCAATGACCTAGTAGATAGACTGAGGTTTAGTTCTAACCTAGAAGACATGCGTTTAGTTGTATCAACCATGTGGGCAGTTCAGCTAACTTGAGTGTGGTTTGTCGTAACCTTGTTTTGTCGAGTAAGGGTTGTCCATTCTTTTGTGATTGCTTAATACTTATTTTCATTAGGTACGGTATCATATTAAGGATGAACTGACTAAAGAAATACAGAGTTGTATTGGACTATGAGAGATTGATGGTGATGATCGAGATAGATAATGAGCGTAGGCTAAAATTATGTTTCATTTCCAAGGAAGCACTGATGGTTAGCTTCTTATATTTGTTCGAAATGCCCTGTGAGGATTTGTCTTCGATAGCGATAGTGAGGGGATATTTAGACATATTGAAGGAGGTGACCTGACTACCTCTACATCATGAGATTGAGTTCTGCATCAACTTAGCGGAGGATGTGAGGCTATAGTTATGCCTTTGAGGCATATGGCACCTAAGAGGAAACTAGATCTTAAAGTACAAGTGAATAACCTATTGAAGAAAGGATTCACTCGATGAAGTTTATCTGAGTGGGGAGCGCCTATAATGTTTGCCATCAAGGCGCATGAGGTAATATATTGATTACCATGAGCTAAATAAACTGATGAGAAAGATCAAGTATCCACTCGTGTGTATTGATCACTTGTTCGATTGGTTCTATGAGGCTTAAGTGTTTTCTCAGTTGGACTTAATGAGGGGCTCACCAACTGAGAGTGGTAAGAGTGTGTGTGTTGATTACTGCATTAAGTAACCCATTGGGATTCTAAGTGGTTAGTTATGTCATCTGGGGTAACCAACATACCAACATACTTTATCTGTCTCATGGATGGTTTTTTCAAAGATCAATTGAATAAGTTAATGCTTATGTTTTTTTTATGATATTCTCATCTTTTGCTGACCGAAAGAGGAACATTGGACACAAACTTGAGGATTGTGCTAAAGGTGTTGAGAAAGCATTGATTGATGCTAAAATTTTCTAAGTGTCACTTCTAGAGGAGAGAACTGCGATTCTTGGGTCATATTATTTCCAAGCAAGGCATCAATTTTGATGCTGCTAAAGTATTAGCGGTCCAAGGTTGGAATCAACCAAAATATGCTACTGATGTGAGAAGCCTCCTTAGATTAGCAATATATTATAGATAATTCATAAAGGACTTCTCAAAGGTAGCAGCATCATTGACCAACTTGATAAAGAAAAATTAGACTTTTGTTTGGCAGTGAAAAATGAGCATGCATTTGTGAGTCTGAACGAGAGGTTGGAGAGTGCACCAATATTAGTTATTGCATGTGGAAATGATGAGTTGATAGTATATACAGATGCCAATTGTATTGGGCTAGGTGTGGTGTTGAGGTAGAGGTGAAAGGTGTCACAATGCTAGTAAATGGCCGAAACCACATGAGAAGAAGTCTTTGGCTTTCGATTTAGAGTTTGCGGCAATTATGTTTGTGGTGAAGATTTGGAGGCACTATCTACTAGGATAGAGATTCAAGCTATTCACCGACCATAAATCGTTGTAGTACCTCTACTTATAGAAAAATCTTAACCTTCGTCGGCAGCAAGGGTTAGAGTTCTTAGCCTCCTGCGACTTAAACATTTCCTATATGCTTAGAAAAGGAAATCTAGTTGCTGATGCTTGAAGTCGAAGACATGCTAGTTTGGGAGCTAGTTTCTAGAGTGGACACATCTAGGGTATATTGCTGGTTATGACTTCTGATGTCGATGTGATCTTGGGCGGATGTGTTAGCAAGTTGGACTATCATACTAACTCTGATTGAGAAAATTGGCACTAGATAAAGATGTAATTCCTAACTAGCGGAGATCATTACTAAATTAAAAGTGGAGTAGAGTTTGAAAATATTAAGTAGTAGGACTTGACTATGATGGTTGACTCCACAAAGTTGGAGGATTTATTATACCTGATGTCGATAGGTTGAGGGATATTTGTTATATGAGTGCCATCATTCAAGATAGACTTTACATCCTAAAGGAAATAAAATTTACCATGATATGAAGCAGAAATTTTATTGGAAGGGGATGAAGAAGTATGTTGGGACATTCATCTCGAAGTGTTTGAACGTCAGCTAATGAATGTTCAAAAGAAGAAGATGAGTGGTTTGCTGCAACCATTACAGGTTCCCAAGTGGAAGTGGGAACAAAGATCGGTGGACTTCATCGATGGATTGCCAAGGACCAAAAGGAGTATGATAACATCAAGGTTGTTGTTGATAGATTGATGAATAGTGCTTGATTTATATCTAGTAGAATGATATCCAAATTGGCTGAGTATGTGAAGTGGATTGTACGATTCCATTGTGTGCTAAAGAGCATTGTAAGCAATCAAGACCCATTAATCATGAGTGGATTTTGGAAGAGCTTACAGCTGGCGTTGCAGATGAAGCTACATTTGAGTATAGCTTATCCCCCAAAGGCTAATGGGTAGACCAAGAGAGTGATTTGTATCTTAGAGAATCGCTTGCGTGCTTGCAATCTTGACTTTAGAGGCTCATGGTACGATCATTTGCATCTCGTGAAGTTCAATACAACAATAGTTATCAGTCTAGCATCGGTATGGCAACATTTGAGGATTATATGACTAACCGTGCATGCTCCCTCATGTTGGTGGGATACAAGTGAGAAACTAATATTTGGGCCAGATATGATTAGAGAGAATTTGGAGAATATTGAGATCATTCACCAATAAATGAAAGCTACACAAGATAGACATAAGAGGTATGACGATAAGAGAAGGCATGATTTAGAGTTCTCCGTCAGTGATATGGTGTTTGTTAAGGTCTCTCATTAAAGAATGTAGATCGATTCGGTACTAAGGCTAAGTTGGCACCGAGATTTGCAGGTCCTTTTTCGATACTTGAGAGGTTTAGGAACCTAGCTTACAGAGTCGACTTACCTCAGAAGATGGCCAATGTGCATAATGTGTTCTATGCTTCTCATTTATAGTAATTTATGCACGACTCAACTGTAATTATTACACCAGATCAGCTAGATAATATCGAGATTGAACTTGAAGCTTCGAGATCTGTAGGCCATTCGTGTAGTCCGACATGATATGAAGTAGCTTAGGAGGAAGACAGTGAAGTTGATGAAGGTTCAATGGAGTAAATTGAGCAAGAGCGATTGCACTTGGGAGATTGAGGAAAGCGTGAGGGTTTCTTATCTAGAGCTTTAATACCTGCAAGACTTTATATCTATCGCATTTACTTTCACTTTTGATATCATATAGAGTAGTTTACTACCTTGTATGTTAGGAGCATAGTTATACTTATTTTCTTATGTATGCATGTTTGATCACTATTATGTTTTCTAATGGTTCTTAGGCATAAAGGGTAGCTATATTGATAGACTTACCTTATTTTATGAGATTTTAAGGGAGAAATTCCTAAAGGGGTTTAGGAGGATGTAATGATCCCTTTTTTTTTTACTTATTAGAGAATTTCAAAATATTATTTTTGAAATTCAAATTAGGGTGTATGAGTCTATGACTTTGGGAAATGTTGAGTAGTAACATTTTTGACCATGATAAATTTTATTGGATGATTATGATTTTCAAAACTGGTAAGGCATATAACTTTTGACAGGAGAACTGGGGTCAAGGACCACTTTCAAATAAAAGCTACGATGGTTTTCCATTCTATAGAGTGGTCAAAATAGATTTTTGGCTTTACTGTTTGGGAGATATAAACATTTGAAGTTCGTCGGATTTTGGACAAACAAGTGGGCCATTAGACTATACCATAATTAGCTCATTAATCCATTTTGGGTTTATAGTCAACAGAGGCTGATGGGATAGCCCCTAATCATTTCTGCACTTCCCAACAACCTTCTAACCTCGATTAATTTCCATCTAGGCAAAATAAGACTTTAAAACTTACTTTATTTTTCCAAATCAAGCAATTAAGAGGAGATTAACAAGAAGACTAGCAAGGAGACCATTTATTACCATTGAGTGCCTTGGGATTGTGTTGATTCACTGTTTATTTCGGTTTCTCATTAACTTTTGTGCATATAGTACCCTAGATGAGTGGTATATGTCTCACTTTACTATAGATGCTAATATATAATTAAACCATGTTTTAAAATGATTTTTAAAGTTAAAAATGTGATTTTGATCTAATCTAAACTAGCGCATGTTTAAAGACGAATTATGTATGTAAAATGGATATAGATCTATGTATTTTCATTTGTATTCTTTTGTATACTTCATTTTTGTGTTTTAGATTGATTATGATGATGTAATGGATGTATTACATATATGATGACGTTATAATGCTTGTTTGATAGTTTTTGGATTTCCATTTGCTTAGGATGTGAAGTAGAGATATGCATTTTGGAGACTCCGTTAGTTTAAAGTGTTTGGAGCCAAATCGGTGCAAACGAATTACATGAGGTGTTAAGGCGTTTCGAGTAAAGGGGAAACTAACTCGAAAAATGTTGAAATGAAGCTAATATCTTTAGACGATCGACATACCTGATTGATCATAACCGAACAATCCAAAGTTTTTAGATTCAGTTGCAATTGATATGGCAGGTTGGTGATAATGTATGTGTTGAATATACAAGTATATGATTTTTGTTTGATGATAATAAACATATATACATTCATTTAAATGTATTTGTTAATATACTATTTTATTTTTCATAGATCAAATAAATATTTGCTGAATAAAATAAATAACACAGAATTTGAATTCAAACAGAAATTTTATTCAAACAAATATTTATTACAATTTTTGAACAGTACAAATTTCAAGCTCTCACTATATATATACACAACTTCAATTACAATACAATTTTGATTACATCACGATTCATATTTACATTTGACCTCACTACATATCACTCATTCACTCAACTCGTATTTTATCTTCAACTTTATTCCAAATTGAATCCAACATTTGAGCAATCTGCAAAAATATATACTGACGCAGTAAAATTGAAAAGGAAATATTTTTGCAGTATAAAATAAAATGTGAATTTTGAAAATAATATTTGCCTCAGTTATTTGGGTTGTTCATCATCATTTAATTTTGAATTCATCATACACGAACAGCTTATGGCATGCATAGTGTTTCACTGTACATGCCACAAGGCTGCGCACACCGATATACACTTGATAAAATTGCAAGGACAGGTGAGCATAAGGTCAAACCCAAATCGAAAGTCGGATTCAACTCAAGTGAAATCACAAATTAGCACAAGGTTAAACCCAAGCTTTAAAGCTGGATTCAACACAGGTGTAATTCCAAAAATCAAGATGAAGTTCAAGTGAAAAAATAAATGAAAAGGTGACGAGCATAAGAATAAAATGTAGCTGGTCAGATATGGAACCAGAGTTATAGTTTCAAGTTCATCAACCAAGTTCAATATCCAACAAAAGTATAGCCTTAATAATGAAGAGCAAATGAAGATTCAAATATCAATGCCACTACCTCAACAGTCAAAGCATCATATATACAAATGTGCTCAAGACAACCAAGCTAAATATGCTAACCAGAGTACACATGAAGACTAAAACTCAAGAAACAAGTTCACCATGCAACAGCAAGTGATCAAACATAAAATCGAAATGTTCAACCCAGATTGGTCAGAGAAACCATAGTGCAAAGTGGTGAAAGCAAACAGAGGTGGCAATATGAAACTGCACCAAACCAGACGAATGCAGCTGATTTCAAGTGAATGGCAACAAGTGATGCACCAGTGAAACAACTCAACGAATGCATATACATCAATGTGCACACATGTACACAATGCTACAACAAAGATGAACACAAGCTTCAGACTAAAGTACATATCTACATGAACAACGAGTAGTCAAGCATCATCAAAGACTAGACCCAAAAGTTCTGATTCAAAATCAAAGTAAAATGGAACATGTGCATATATACACAAGCCTGGAAACATGATTATCAAAGTGCAAACATGATGAAGTCAGTGCCAACTGTACAATGTGAACTAGCTCGAAACAATATGGATGTCGAATGGCCAAGAAAGTGCACACACTAAACCAACAAGTGGACAGAGGGATTAATATGGCAACACAGCAAGCACATGAATGCATAGTGCAAACTACAACACCAAGCAATACAACTGAAATGCAAACTGTCTCAAAAATTGATACCAGAAACTACATGAATGATCAAACACCAATGAACCAAATAAGTGTACAGGTTTGTGACAATATCAAGTGCAGGCCACAATAGCTCAAATGAGCAATCTCAAGCATGATACGGTGAACTACATGATGAACATGTATGCAGTAACAATACACAAAGAAAATGCAAAGTCAAAGTCATTGTTTTCTCACAGTAGGTAATATGAGAAACACGAGTTAACAAAAATCAATATCAAGTTTGAAAGTCACCTATAGTTCAAACTGAAGTGACCAAAGTCAGAGACAAAATGGTCGAAGCCAATATACAAAGTCAATGAAGATTCAGTCAAGTCAAAAATTCACATAGCAGCATCAAGTGGCCGAAATCAACAAATGACAGAGATTCAAATGTAACAGCGTTTTGAACAAAGCATCGGGTAGCTGTTTCAAATAATATTAACAGAAGTGTCAAAGCTGATATTGAACAAGTCAATGCCAAAGTCGAATCAGCAAAATCGAAATCGTGATGAGCAAGGCAATTCAAAGCCATGAGTATCAAGTAAATCAGAAATATACGATTATGAACAAGTCAGAAAAAATCACCATTATCCATACAAAAATCAATGATCGAGCTATATCAATTGAAAAATTCAAATAACTCCAGACGAACGAAAAAATAGGGACTCGAACCCTATATAAGCAATCAACATCATCAGCAAAAATTCATCGAGTTCAAGCAAGCAAATCAGAAGAAGCAAAAGCAAAGATCACATACCAGATTTATGAATTGAACTCGTCGAAGCAGCCGAAGTGAGCAACGAGGAAACGATTAATCAAAGCTGCACGCGAATATCCACTTAATCGATCAACAAAGTCGGCGGCTTCACAAAATTTCGCAAGCCCTAATTCCATATTAAGGAGCGAACGAACGAAACAAGAGCCGCCATTTTCACCAAATAAGGACGGGCCGATTAGAGATAGAAGAAAAGCCGGCCGACATAAACAAAGAGGAGATATTTTAACACTTAATAATTTGGGCCAAATTAGGAATTATAATTTAAAACTAGGGCTTTATTATTTATTTTTATTTTTAAATTTATATTCCTCTGTTAAACCGTTGTAAATTCTAGTCGTGTGACTAGGGGACAAACTACGTGGCGTAGTTTGAGAATTCACAACTCAGTGGTTGAGTTGTGGCAGGGTTTTGAGCATAGAGTTAAGGCTAGTCGATAGCAGGTGTCGTGAGTTCACGTGTGTAAGCGTCTGGCTGCTTAATTTCTAGTAGAAACCTCGGAGGTAGCACGTAGGCAGGGTTTTGCCGAAGCTGGGTAAATTCTGTGTCGTTCTATTTCTGCATTTATTATTCTGCTATTATCTATGCTGCTATTATTTTGATATATTTGTGTTGAAATAATTTTATAAACTTCCGCAAGAATTTTTATAATTAATAGCATCAACCTATTCACCCCCCTCTAGGGTGAAATCGATCCTACAAGTGGTATCATAGGAAGGTACAAAAGCCATTTTTGTTTTAAAAAATTTGATTTTTTGAAAAACCAATTTTTATTTTAAAAATTTGAATTTTTAAAATGGCTTCTTTTAATAATGCTTTTGTGGAGGGTCAGTCCATTGTTAGACCACCAATGTTCAATGGTGAATACGCTTACTGGAAAAATAAGATGGAATTTTTTTTGAAAACCATTGACGTTTGGGATATTATTGAGACATGGTATAGAGCACCAACTATAATTGTAAATAATCAGGAAATAAATAAACCAAAGGATCAATGGACAGATCTAGAAAATAAGTTATAGAATACTAATGCCAAAGCTATGAATTCGATTATCTGTTCATTAGATCAATTTGAATGTAATCGTGTCTCACATTGTCTAACTGCACAGGAAATATGGCATACACTCGAAGTGACTCATGAAGGAACGTTGCAAGTTAAAGAATCTCGCCTTGCCATGCTAAGCAGCGAATACGAGAACTTTACAATGGCGAAGGCAGAAAATGTCAAAGAGATGTATGGACGACTTTCCAATATCGTATACAAATCACAAGCTCTTGGAAAATCATACACAGAGTTCGAGATAGTCCGAAAAATCCTCAGAGTCCTTCCGCTAAGTTTTGAAGCAAAAGTGACTGCCATTCAAGAATAAAAAGATTTAAAACAAATCAAAGTTGAAGAACTCATCGGAAATCTCACCACTTATGAGGTAGAAATGAAATTCAAGGAAGAGCATGAAGGAGGAGATACTTGAAAGAAATCAATAGCTCTCAAAAGAACAATTGAAAGTGACGACGACGACGGCGATGATGGAGCAACAGAGTTGGAAATGGTAATAAATAAATTAAAAAGGTAGAACCACAAATACAGAAATCCAGCTCTAAATCAAAAATTAAAAAGCAGAATGATCAAAGTTCTAGATAACACAGAACAACAAGAAATCATCTGTCATAAGTGCAATCAACCTGGACACATCAAGCCCAATTTTCCTCAAAATCGACGCACTTTGAAAAGAAGTCAAAAAGGAGAAATTTTTGCAGCCACGTGGAATACAAGTGATGAAGATAATAAAAGTACTAGCAGTGAGAGTGAGAAAGCATATATGTGCCTTCTAGGTAATATAACTGATAGCGACGATGACGAGCCAAGCGAGGTATCAAAACTCACTCACTTACAACTACTTATATATTTCCACGAAGTAAATGGCTATTTTGAACGACTTAGGAAGAAATATGCTAAAATTGAATCACAAAGAGATAGTTTGATAGATGTTAATGAATAGCTTGATCAGTTAGTTAAAACCTATCAAAGTAGGATCCCTAAGTGTGATAAGTGTCCAACATTATAAGAAGAGATTAAAAAATCAGAAATCAAAATTAAATCGCTTGAAAATGAAATTCTGATTTTAAAGAAAAGTAAAAATACTAGGAGAGAGAACTCTATTAAAAAGTGCACATAATTATTAAACGAAAATGAATCTCTCAAAATACAAGTCCAACAATTGTCAACGACTTTAGATAAATTTTCCAAAAGTGAAAAATCATTGAATATGCTATTAGGGAAGCAAACTATTAATACAGTTAGACAAGGACTTAGATATAATCAATCTGAAAATGTTAGAAATGAAATTAATCAAGTCAATTCAATGTGCACAATTTGTAGAAAGTTTGGACACAATCAAAACAATTGTTGGTATAGACCCAAACATGTGAAAACTATACCAATTTGGGTTACAAAAGGCACAAATATAAAATCTCTCAAAGTCAAACAAATCTGGGTGTCGAAAGGAATATATATAAATAGTTTTGGGTCTCCACAAAATTATTTTTCAAAATATTCTGCTACTAACAGTCATGGACCTATAAAAACAAATAGGTCACAAAAACCTTTTATCGTGTAGGTGTGGTGGCAGGCTAAGGAACAACATGAGTGTTAACTTGGATTCTGGCTGTTCCAAGAACACAACGGCGACAAAGTAAAGTTCCTTAGCCTAGTGCAAAGGTGACAGAATCACAATGCGCAACAGTGAAAAAATATATCATGAAGGTAAAAGAGGTAATGGTATATTCATCTTGAATAATATATTAATGTGATAATTTGCACCGTAGTCTGAATTAAATCAGCAAGTAATGTGATGATGAAATAAATGATGATTTTGATTCTGACTTATTCAAAATTGTTGACCAATTATATTCTTATGCCAAGAACACTATAATAAAAAAAACTCTACAGTCTTTGAATTACTTCATATATATTAGTTTGGATTAATAATAGTGTTTTATTGGATGATAATATATTTGGTTATTTTACGGCTGACTCTATATTCACGTTTTTGATTATTTACACGGTTTCAATTCAAATCCAAGAGAATGTCATTTAAAAAGCTGTTAAGATTGATTTTAAGATATTTTGATGCACACTTCATGGTCTGGTCTATCAAATTCAATTAATGATAATTTTGAGTGAAAGAAAAATTCAGATGCAGATTACACTGGTAATCCAGTTGATAGAAAAATTACTAGTGGAACGTGACTTATGTTGAGACATTTAGTAACAACATCGTTTTTCAAAGAAAATATCTGCATATTTTTCATTTCAAATAATTTACAAATAGCAGAAATTTTTCTCAAAACCGCTTCTAGAAAATCATTTTTGACCTTGTTTTCAGATTGGCCATTTTTAGAAAAATTGATTTTATAATTATTTTTGAATTTAATTTTTAAATTATAATATTGACTATTCTGACTCCCTACTAATTATCAAAAATATTAATAGTGATTGAAAAAGTGACGAGTGTTGATATTTATCATATATTATGACTCGAGACGATATAATTAGTAAATTTCTTTAGAAATTTAAACAAGAGTTATAAAACTTTTTGTTGGTAAAATTCGATGACCATCTCTATTTCTATCATATTTCTAACGACCATCACTCATCAAAATTCAATATAGTTTGTCGATATGTGGTACTTTAAACAGGATTCACTCGTTTTTCATTTTATATTTTTTAGTAAAACATAATAATAATAATAATAATAATAATAAAATAAAATCCAAAGTATTCACTCTCATTTAAAAGTCCTCACTGTTATGCATGGGTGAATTACTTGAAATTTCTTATGTGCTTCCATACTCATTTAAAAGTCCTCATGGTTATGCATGTATGGAACGCATATCAAAATTGATTTTTTAAATAAACAAGTTGATTTTAATCCCATTTAAAAGTCCTCACGGTTATGCGTGGTTAGAAGATGCTTGAATTCATTTTTTTTAAAAATAAAATTGGAATGCTGCTACTCTCATTTAAAAGTCCTAACGGTTATGCATAGTTGGTAGATATTCAAATTCCTGATATAAATATACCACAAATAGACACAAATGTATGGTTTTATATGATGACATCATTCCCATCATTCTAAAAGTGGAATATGCGCCTAACAGAGTATTTATGATTTTTGTTTGATTTTTATTGAAATTTAATATTAATATTCGATTGAGTTTTAATGTTGTATTAATATCTATCACTTTATCTCTATTTTTTCTAACACTATTACTCTTTTGCTGATAACAAAAGGGGGAGAGAAAAGTTAAGATTTTGACAAATAAAGGTCAAATATTTTCTATTTGCATCTAGGCTCATTCGCATATTTTTAATTGTATGCATATATGCAGGGGGAGCTTTGAGTAGAGAGGAAGCATTCAAATAGGGGAGCAAATTGAATGATCAAATACATTTAACAAATTCAAAATCTTAAATATATGTTTGTTATCATCAAAAGGGGGAGATTGTTGAATATGCGAGTATATGATTTTTGTTTGATGGTAATAAACTTTTATACATTCATTTAAATGTATTTGTTAATGTACTATTTTATTTTTCATAGATTGAATAAATATTTGCTGAATAAAATAAATAACACAGAATTTGAATTCAAACAAAAATTTTATTCAAACAAATATTTATTACAATTTTTGAATAGTACAAATTTCAAGCTCTCACTATATATATATATATATATACATAACTTCAATTACAATACAATTTTGATTACATCACGATTCACATTTACATTTGACCTCACTACATATCACTCATTCAATCAACTCATATTTTATCTTCAACTTCATTCCATATTGAATCCAGCATCTGAGCAATCTGCAAAAATATATACTTAAGCAGTAAAATTGAAAAGGAAATATTTTTTGCAGTTTAAAATAAAATGTGAATTTTGAAAATAATATTTGCCTCAGTTATTTGGGTTGTTCGTCATCATTTAATTTTGTATTCATCATACACGAACAGCTTATGACATGCACAGTGTATCACTGTACATGCCACAAGGCCGTGCACACCGATATACACTTGATAAAATTGCAGGGACAGGTGAGCACAAGGTCAAACCCAAATCAAAAGTCGTGTTCAACTCAAGTGAAATAACAATACGAGCACAAGGTCAAGCCCGAGCTTTAAAGCTGGATTCAACACAGGTGTAATTCCAAAAAGCAAGATGAAGTTCAAGTGAAAAAATAAATGAAAAGGTGACGGGCATAAGAATAAAATGTAGCTGGTCAGATATGGAACCAGAGTTATAGTTTCAAGTTCATCAACCAAGTTCAATATCCAACAAAAGTATAACCTTAATAATGAAGAGCAAATGAAGATTCAAATATCAATGCCACTGCCTCAACAGTCAAAGCATCATATATACAAATGTGCTCAAGACAAACAAACTAAATATGCTAACCAGAGTACACATGAAGACTCAAACTCAAGAAACAAGTTCACCATGCAACAGCAAGGGATAAACCAGAAAATAAAAATATTTAACCCAGATTGGTCAGAGAAACCATAGTGCAAAGTGGTGAAAGCAAACAGAGGTGGCAACATGAAACTGCACCAAACCAGACGAGTGCAACTGATTTCAAGTGAATGGAAACAAGTGATGCATCAGCGAAACAACTCAACAAATGCGTATACATCAATGTGCACATATGTACACAATGCTACAACAAAGATGAACACAAGCTTCAGACTAAAGTACATATCTACATGAACAACGAGTAGTCAAGCATTATCAAAGACCAGACCCAAAAGATCTGACCCAATATCAAAGTAAAATAGAACATGTGCATATATACACAAGCCTAGCAACATGATTATCAAAGTGCAAACATGATGAATCAGCGCCAATAGTATAATGTGAACTAGCTCAAAAAAATATGGATGTCGAATGGCCAAGCAAGCGCACACACTAAACCAACAAGAGGCCAGAGGGATTAATATGGCAACACAGCAAGCACACGAATGCACAGTGCAAACTACAACACCAAGCAATACAACTGAAATGCAAACTATCTCAAAAGTGATACCAGAAACTACATGAATGATCAAACAGCAATGAACCAAATAAGTGTACAGGTCTGTGACGATATCAAGTGAAGGCCACGGCAGCTCAAATGAGCAGTCTCAAGCATGATACGGTGAACTACATGATGAACATGTATGCAGTGACAATACACAAAGAAAATGCAAAGTCAAAGTCATTGTTTTCTCACAGTAGGTAATATGAGAAACATGGGTTAACAAAAATCAATATCAAGTTTGAAAGTCACTTGCAGTTCAAATTGAAGTGACCAAAGTCAGAGACATAATGGTCGAAGACAATATACAAAGTCAATGAAGATTCAGTCAAGACAAAAATTCACATAGCAGCATCAAGTGGCCGAAATCAACAAATGATAGAGATTCAAATGTAACAGCATTTTGAACAAAGCATCAGGTAGCAGTTTCAAATAATGTCAAAAAAGTGTCAAAGCCGATATTGAACAAGTCAGTGCCAAAGTCGAATCAGCAAAGTCAAAACCGTGATGAGCAAGATAATACAAAGCGTGAGTATCAAGTAAATCAGAAATATATGATTATGAACAAGTCGGAAAAAATCACCATCATCCATACAAAAATCAATGGCGGAGCTTTATCAATTGACAAATTCAAATAACTCTAGATAAACGAAAAAATAGGGATCCGAACCCTATATAAGCAATCAACATCATCGGGAAAAAGTCATCGAGTTCAAGCAAGCAAATCAGAAGAAGCAAAAGCAAAGATCACATACCAGATTTATGAATTGAACTCGTCAAAGCAGCCGAAGTGAGCAACGATGAAACGATCGATCAAAGCTACACGCGAAAATCCACTTAATCGATCAACAAAGTCGACGGCTTCACAAAATTTCACAAGCCCTAATTCCAGATTGAGGAACGAACGAACGAAACAAGAGCCGCCATTTTCACCAAATAAGGACGGGCTGATTAGAGGTAGAAGAAAAGTGAGCCGGCATAAACAAAGAGGAGATATTTTAACACTTATTAATTTGGGCCAAATTAGAAATTATAATTTAAAATTAGGGCTTTATTATTTATATTTGTTTTTAAATTTAAATTCTTCTGTTAAACTGTTGTAAATTCTAGTCGTGTGACTAGGGGACAAACTACGTGGTATAGTTTGAGAATTCACAACTCAGTGGTTGAGTTGTGGTAGGGTTTTGAGCGTAGAGTTAAGGCTAGTCGATAACAGGTGTTGCGAGTTTACGTGTGTAAGCGTTTGACTGCTTAATTTCTAGTAGAAACCTTGGGGGCAGCATGTAGGCAGGGTTTTGCCGAAGCCGGGTAAATTCTGTGACGTTCTATTTCTGCATTTATTATTCTGCTATTATCCGTGCTGCTATTATTTTGATATATTTGTGTTGAAATAATTTTATAAGCTTCCGCAATAATTTTTATAATTAATAGCATCACCCTATTCACCCCCCTCTATGGTGAAATCGATCCTACAATATGGAATATACCCTGCTGATCTCATGCATTTTGGAGTTATTATATTGAATTATGATCTAAATAGTGATGGATCAGTCATTAGATGGCTGCTTGGAGGCTTCAAGCTTTCATGTAGAGAACTGCGGGCTTTGGTGGAGAGATTTTGGGGAAAATCTAGGAAGATTTACGAAAAAATAGGGAAGATGGACTTATCCAAGTGGCTAAGTCCCAGAACCAAAATTGGTTTGGTAGCAACCCAGTTGGGTCGGTACCGACCCCTCTACTTGTTGAGTTTTGGAGGTATGGACTTGTGGCTGGTTCGCATAAAGGAAAGGGAAATGCTTTGGGCCATGAGGGTATTGGCTTTAGAAAGAGTGGAGGCAACTTTAGGTTAAAATGGTAAAGGCATGAGGAGCATTGATTGGACGCAAGTGATCCCTCTACTCCATCATGTTTGTTAACTCTTGCCTCCTCAGATTGGTACCAAACTTATAGAGTTAGAAGAGCATACCATGGCAAGGCTACATGAAATTTTTAGGGATAATCCAATGGTTTGAACTTGGGATATTAGGGGATGATGATCAATGTGTGATGGATGTGGCCTATGAGTTGCATAGGGCAAAACCTAAGGAAATTGAGTGATTGCTTCGAGCTTCATCTTTTGGAATTCAAGGGACTTAAATATGGTGCCTCAAATTTTTTTGGTTCAATGACATGAGATGTTTGATAAACTACTTATTGAGGCAAATAACTTTGGCATGGGAGGAGTTACTGAGAGAGCAAGTGCCGAGTGATCACTGATGAAGTAGATAATAGTAAGTTCTATTATCTGTATGTATATTAGTGTCAGGTGCGTACATAAGGTAGGGTAGTTTGAGTGTACCCTGGAGTGATTTGAGTGCACACATGAGTTGGATCCATGAATTGTACATCTGAGTGGTCCATATCCCTAGTCATCTGAGTAGGCATGGGCTTGAGTATTGAATATCTATGATATTGAGCGGTTGCTGACCATCCGAGTGGTCATATGAGTTATTTAAAGGCATCTGACGGTGTGATGGTTGCTTTTATTTCCTTTTGTGCTATGATTGCTATGCTTGCCTTGATTGTTGTGCGATTATGATGGACATATTGTGATGTATATACTATTGGGTTAGACAGCAAGACAGTCCACTTTGTACTCTAAGTGTTAGTACACCGTATGATGATATTTTAGCATGTATTGAGTTTATGTGCTAACTTGTTAGATGTAGGGATAGGGCATGTATAACTTCTCATGCCTAGTGTTCCTTATGTTATATTGGCTTTTATAACATCTTGACATTATTTATTTCTCACACCAGATTATTGTTTAACTCGAGGTTTTATGGTTGGCTTCTTATTATCCCAAGTACTCTTAAATAAGTAGACTACGTAGCAAGTCTAAGATTAGTGCATGGAGCCGTGTTTAAAGGATGAGCAGGAAGCAGATACTTATCTATACTTATATATTCGAGTTTGTTGCCATTACGATGTGTAGCACTATAGAGCTTTTATCAGTGCCATACTTTTGTCCGAGATAGTTTATGTTTACATCAATGTGGACCGACCCCAATCAGATTTAAGTAGAGAATAAATGAAGAAAGTAAACGAAAAATGAAGTAAATAACAAACAATAATTTATAGTGGTTCGGCAAAACTCTTGCCTATGTCTACTTGAACTTTGTTAATGATTTTCAGAGACTTTACACACTGTATTCTTACAACTTAGTTCTCGCAACTAGGTTAGGATCTAGCGGAGTGACCGTACAATCTAAAGGTTTATAAAGTAGGTAAAAGATCTTGATTTCATGCCTCTGTCCTTCTATTTATAGAAGTAGATTAGTGAAATATACTCCGATATTTGCAACCCATGTTCTCTAGGTTTAGGTGGAGGTTCACGAAGAAGATTGTGGCTATGTTCACAAGTCGGCAGTCAACTTGTATCGAGTTTTGCTTCACAAATGTGTGCTTAGTTGTGAGTTATGCAATTTTTCGACTTTTGACTTCATATTTCTTGTTTCCTTGAGTGGATAATCTATAGTCAACTTCCTTTTGCCCATGATGTATGTTGTTTGAATGATTGGTCTTTGACTATCTTTAAATTTCTTCATTAGTTTGTGTCCAGGGATCGATGCTGAGTTGAGTGGCTCAACTCAGTACTGAGTTAGCACTTCATCTATTTTTTGTTGACTTTCTTTTATGCCACTCGGCTTTCTAGAAAATGGTTAGCTTTCTTCATGTTATAAGCAAAATTATACATCAATCTTTAGGCTTTGGTTGAATTCTGAATTTCCAAGTTATAGTTCTAGATTTCTAGTTTACTATTTGACCATTCGATGTGGCTTGGTTCAAAGGTATGATAACACTTGCCCCTCTTATTATACCTAATTGTATCAAGGCATGATTTGGATCGAGACATGTGATCGATTTTAATTCCTTGATCTGAATAGACATCATTGTTTCTCTAATTGTTTTCACAAAGCGATATTGCTACTCCGGGTCTTCACATTACTTTGAATAGACATAGATTCATATCCCTTGGATGGTGTGAAAAGATGGAGCTTGTGATCTAAGTTCGTTATTGGAACTTTGGAAGTTTTGAAAGTACTTTCTTTGAACTAATTAGGTAAATCTTCGGCATCCATAGCTCTCTCTCATCTTGCATCACACATTCCATCGTTTTTCTTTTTTTACAATTCGGTACCGATCCAAGCTTCGTGGATCGCTACCTTATTGTTTGCCTACTTGTAAGTGTGAACCAATAATTAAGAGAGGATTATTCTTTCTTTCTCCACCTGTTCATTTCGTTTCACCTAAGTATTTTGAACCCATTACCCACCATTACCGAACTCTGAACACGACCTAGCTCACCCCTACCTTGTTTGTCCAGTCGCCAATCTTATCATTGACCATCTATAACCCCACCACCTTCAATTCAAACAACCCATCCCCTTTCAGATTCACTCAACTTCATTAAGTTGAATAGGGTTCCAATTCGAATCATTACTTAAAATCATCGTTGTTTACTTCTCCTGTTCTTGGTAGGCGCCGCCGCCTTGGAATTCATCGGTGTTAGTTATTGATCGTCGATTCCACTTGACCACGACCTAAGCTTTTACTTTTCCTTTCTTTAGATCGGTGACCAAATTGGGACTTAGAGAAAGTTTGGAGGTTCTTTGAAAACAAATTTGGATTTGAAAAACTATGGCCGACCTGAAGCTATTGCACGATTTTCTAAGCATGGCTCGTGTCATCCACTCATACAGTTCACTTCGGGTTGGCTTGGGGTTGTACTTGAGTTGGACTTGAGTTTTTGAGAAGCTAGGGAACTTTATAGGGTTCTCTCCAAAAATTTCTAAATCCAACAAAGAATGGGGAAGCAAAGATTTCAAGCGATTTTTGGTCGAGTGGAAGTTGATAGTCGTGTCTCAATAAGATGGTTTTAGATAACGATCGCATTGAATGTGCTTCGATGTTTGAATAGACTTTTAATTGCTACATTAATTTAGCATTGCACTCTGGTGTCCGTGCAAAGGGAAATCCCACGTTACTGTGGATAACGGTTCTGTTATTGTAAATCCTACAATAATAGGTAAAATCCAATGTAGGTTTTCATTGCATGACAGCGCTCTTTTGCCAGCACGAGCAAGCTATCAACATGAAATGTTTGCATCTATAGTGCTTTGGACGCACATTGCATAGATTAAATTGTATATCACTTCCTCTTATTGATATATAAGATCCGATCGGCCAATACACGTCGACATCCGTTGGGCCTTATGCATTGGTCGGACGGTTTTTATTTCAACATAGGAATTTCAAATAAATTCTAGCTAACTTTGTTCATCTGTAATGCTTCAATAATCATGGATAGTGGATGCTCCTCACTTATCTCGGTGATGACGACAGGTCCGCTTGCATCAAAGGTGGTTCAATCTTTGACAGAGTCGAATGCAACTCCCCCTCAACATCTTCCATGCCATTATTTTATCATCCTTCTGGCCTTAATCACCTTGTCATCGGTAAGGCGGTATCTAGCGATTGTTAATTTTATAATGGGGAATGAAAAGCTTGCGGGGATTGCCCTCGATATTGATCTTAGGGATGCCATAATCCTTGATAACCCATTGGATTCCTGACGTTTAAGCTTGACAAAGCGGCTGTTACACGGATTTATGATAGGCACGACATTCCTTTTTGAAAATGTTCTTATTTCAAAGCTTTATCAATGGGCTCATAACCCGCTTGAAAGTTATATGGCATGCAACTAGTGCATCTACCGATCCAAGCATGTTCCCTCATTCAATCACTTTATCTGGCTCTTGCTTCAGTATATGAGACTTGCCCCTGTCTAGCTTTATCCTAAAAGTTATACTTTATTAAACAGTATGTATATGGTGTTTTTACACCAACTAGGAAGGGTGCTGACACTAGAGGAGGTTCACTACTTATATGCTTTTAAGAGGCAAAAAGGAAGTCTTTCTCTCATCTATTTGGAGCCATCCATGGGTTACCATGTTATTCTCGTCTTTAACAAACTCAGCTATTTTAAAGAAATGCTTCTTTGTGTGATGTCCTCCTTGATTTGCTCAGAAACGGCTACTTGGACGTAAGTTTTATTATCATACACTATTCTTGCAGTTACAACCCATCTGTATTGTTAACCTTTTGTTTTTACAAATGTTCGGATAACTTGACTTTGGAGGGTGCCTTTCGACGTCTAATTGCCATCCTCGAAAGGGAATGAGAGATAAGACACCTGTTGATGAATGAGATAATGTAGGAATTCAACCTTTTGGATTGCAATCTTTTTTTGAGCATCGCATCAAATGTTCATGGAGATTCCCAGCCTAGTCACGAGGTCGAGGAAAATGTAGATGTCCCCCCGTTAAAGTTCCCTATCTAGAAGAGAATACGAGGGAAGATAGGAATAAAGAGATAACCATAGGAGGAGGCAATGGTGATAATAATGATGACAACAATGAAGATAGGGGTGATAATGAGGATGATGACCTTGGCCATGAATTCATGGATGAAAAGGCTGTTGACAATCATGTGCCACTCATTCCTCGATGACCAAAGTTAAAGATTGTCTCATCCTGCTCAGTTTCACAACCAACTTCATCTTTACTAATATAAGAAATACCAATCCCTCCATATGGAGATATATATGGCTTGTTCGAAAGCATACTAGATAGAATAGCCTCTTTTGGTCTTAACAACATCTATTAGTACCTCAGTTATAGGTTTTGATGATAACGACCTTGACATAAACAATATACATTCATATAAAATATAGATACTAATGTTTTGCAAGGTTATATAGTATATAGTGAAGGATTTTTTTACTGGTGTTGAATCGAAGGCTGTACAGTATAAAGACTTAATAAATGGACATGAAGACTCATGAGTAAAAGACCAAGATACGAAGATATCAAGACTACAATATAGTGTATGGAGTCACAGAATATTGTTAAAGTCCCTAGTAGAGCAATCTTTGATCTCCATCTCCTATTTTTTATCTTTTAAATTTTCAAAACAAAATAAATTTTCAAAATGTATTTAAAAAATATTTTATAAGTTTAAAGTTCAAAATGTTTATAAACTATGTTCAAACTATTTTACAAAGTACGGGATTTTCAAAACATTTTAAAATAAAAAAAATTCAAAGTACACATGCATATGTCTATATATTGGTAATTTTATGTCAACGTACATCTTTACTACTAGTAATGATAATTCATTGAATAGAAATTCTATTGCGTCTTTCTAAAATACCTAAATACCCTTTTCTTTTTTGTTTTCGTTCGCCTCTTTCTTCTTCATAAGACCAATGTCAGTTGAATTGGCACCCACGAAATGCTCTAGCTTTGGTAAACTTACCAACAACTAACTCTACCATGCCATCAAACAGGACTTTTCGATCCATTTATGTCAATCCATCGTCGGAAATAACTAATTTTTCTCAAACATTCCGCAATTTTTAGCTTGGCGTCAATATGTCGTCAAGGATGCCGCCAGTTCGACTCCCGATGTATGTATTTGTTTCTTTCTCACATATCGTATTGTGCTCCTTTTTACAATCTACCATTAGTGGCTTTATGTTGAACGCTGAAATTTTCATTGCCTAATGACTTATTTTTTCATAATAAAAGCTTTGAACTTAAGTATTGGGTTCATAGCTATAGATGTTATAGGCTTAAGTATAGATGCTATAAAATGATTTTTACTAATTTGACCCTATGAATTTAGTTTAAATTTCAGCTTATGATGCTATAGGCTTAACCGTCGATGCTCTATTACCTTCTAAGTATGTTACTTCCATTGTGGCTTCCGTTTCTAATTTACGCTCTCAAAGTTATACTGGAAAAAGAACTCCTGTTTAGTTTCCTATCTGTCTTTCTAATTGAGAATGGGGTGATGTCTAAATTGTTCTTATGCTTGAGTTATGTAATTGTATTATGATTTCATATATAGTTTAATAAATCTCATTATAACCGATTATATAATTGAAGATCAAAGGTACCACAAGGTAGTAAACTCATAGGTTAATTGTATAGATAAAAGTTTTGATAATGCAATAATTTGATGAACATGCTTCTTTTAAACTCTTCCTGTAAAGTTTACCAATCTAATAGTTAACAGATACAAAAATTTGCAGTTTCTATAATGAAATCAAGATTCTATTTTATACTAGGTATTTGTTCATAATATAATTCTTACAAAGATTCTATGTTTTTTATTTGAAATATGGATATTCTTGTCGTTACTAACTTTGTGCGTGACGTTGATTCTTTACTTTCCGTAATCAAGATTAAACAGAGATGTCATAGATGATACTCATGTCTTCGACCTTGTGACATTTCTATAGGTTCATATTTCGAGAATGCATGAGTGAGCAAGAACAATTTTTAATAATATGAAAATGCCTCCTCTGTAATTCATGGTATAAAAAAATCATGGTATAAATGTGGAACCAAGTTGTGGCACATAATTTACTCAAGTCCTTGGAATTCGACTAGAGACGAAGCACGATGAGAAAAGGTCATTTTTGTTGAGCCAATTTGATAATTTCCATTCATTGTTAGTTTCTTAATATTCAACATTTAAAATTAATAGCTATATGTATATGTAAGCATATAAAGGATTTGTATCGCTCATATTATGCATTCAAAGATTATAAATTAGGTCGAAAATCTTCAAAATACTTGCAATAACTCTCTGATATCATATTCTTCATATTTGCATAAAAGCTAGCAGTGAAATGTAGCAACTTTTACATTTTTAATGTCTTATCTTAGAGCGTCTTAAAGCATTCTGTGTGTTTAGCAATAATTCTACTGGGATATGTTTGGAGTACGTGATCCAGGGAAATGAATTTCAGTTATTTTGAGTAATTGATGAGTGTTAATTTTTTTTGGATAATTTGATGTTGATGTTCGAAAAAATTGAACTTTTATTAAGTTTATGATACCAGCCTTCAAGTTTATTAGGTAAAAATACAAATTTATTTTGAGTGATATCATTTCCTTAATAACAATACATGGAACTAGAGTTACTATATTCTTTAATCCTTCAAGTCAAGTGATGCCTCTAGAATCCCACTGACATGAATTTACCAAAATAGTCTATGCAAGGTCGGGTAAGGGACATTTCTATGCCAGAAAACTATGAATCCCAAAATAAAGCAATATATCATATCCATAGTTATTGGGTACTATTAAGGCAATCAAGGTGGCCAAATATTAGCATGCATAACTACCACAACTAAATTTAGCTTCAAAGAATAAATATTAATGTTGAAATTCATTAAATGAATCTTGCATCTATTTTTCTCCCAGCCTTCACCGTTCTAACATGAATTTTTTTGAATGGTTCCTCTTTCATTAGAAGTTTTAGTCACTTTTCATTTGAAGGAAAGGTACGAAAAGAAGAAGAAAACATGAATTACTTACACTGGTATGTTTGCCTGTATTTGTCTTAAATTTCATTTAAGCATTTTTTCCAAGCAATTGTCCTTTTATTGATGCCTTTATCTATGGCTTGATTGTAAAGTTTCTCTCTTATAGCAATACTATAATTACTACTTTTCACACTACTCTAAATCAAAGGATTAATTCCTCCAACCTACATAGTTATCTGTACATAGCTGTTGTAGAAACAGTACCATATTAAAACCAGTAATTTTTAGTTTTTTTTGGATTAATGGGTTCTTCAAATGGTAGCAATGGTATGAAAATGATTTATTTACTATGTTATTCATGTATGACACCGAGTTCTTTACTGTAAAAACTCTTCTTTTTTGTACTAAATTACCTTATGCATTTAATTGTAGAGGAGCGTGAATTTTTTGTAGATGTAATCAAACCAAAAGAACGCATGTTGTACTACATTTGGCATACTCCATCCCACCTCCCAGATTCATTAGTCATGCCATCTTCAATTCATTTAAAAGAACACATATTCTCTTAATCCGCTCATAAAAGATTAAATAATTACATTCTCAGTACTTCTTTATTAATAAACTCCATAATTTCACAAGTTCTGTGTGATCTGAGTCGATCTTTCCCGTAATTAAGGTGAAACCAGTGCACGAGACTCATGTACAATAACGGACTCTGGAGAGGTCGATAGTGTATGCAACATTTTTCTCGCATAGTGAAGATGCTGTTTCCAACCTCGAATCTGGGCGATCAGATCACCATGCAAGTGACCTAACCATCGTGCCAATGCTCTACCTCGATCTTTCCCGTAATCAATAAATTTATTTGTTAAATTTTAAATATTTTAGGTTGTTTTATTTCTTAAAGTTACACATTGATCAAATTTTGATGGTGATAATATCATGAGTTTGGACCTTTTTTTCCAATTTTAGTTGCTTCGGTTAACCTATGATGTCATTTTTTTTCCAATTTTGTTCAATCTTGCTATTAAGGCAATACTCATATAAGATATTTCATATTTATTAAGAATAGTACTATTTTTAGTTGGTTAATCTTACACGAGAAGTCGAGTAAGATTACTTTGGTGTATTATCGTTGAAACATTAACCATCAAGCAATGTGAAAAGGTAATGCCATTTATAAGTTTTAACCACTTAATAACTTTGTTGAAATGATAAGTTAATTATAGGATTTTCTTAAATAATTCATAGGACGAACTGGTAGTTTTGTTGCGTTTTTTTTTCTTTTTCGATAATTATCACTGAAATCAAGAATAAAAAGCGTTCCCAATTTTTGTTAGATATCTTGGGTTTTACTAAATTTTTTTATAGTACTCATATTCTCATGTTATGAAGCAAGAGAGGCTTTATATAAATCCAAGCCAAGTTGGAAAAACGTGAAGTTTCTTTTATACACGCATGCACACGTGCGTGCGCATGCGTGCGCGCCTACATGCACTCCCACACAAATGAATAGGTATTCGTTTGTGAATTTATAACAAAGTTCTTTTTTTCTTCCATGTCTCACATAAAATCACTAGGTTGGTTTCTTCTCTAATTAGTTATCTGTTTACGCACTCTTAAGTATTAATGATATCTACGTTAAGAGGACATTTTGTTATTTGAGTGTGCTCAAGAAAATATTATATGGATAATATTAGTATCTAAATACTGTGTTGTATTTTTATCAGTTATTACTGCTTCGAAATGATTTAGATACAAGATAATCTTAGATAAAAAACGTACGAAACTTGATTTTAAATAATAGTTCGGAAGAATGATGGATATGTAAGATTCTTTTTTGTATCCTTATTTATTAACATGTTTGCCTCAATTATACTGAAAGCTACATGAAAGTTATTAGCAGTGATTTTTTCTTTTATAGCAAGTATAATTCAACTTCGATAAAAATCATCCTTGATGAACTCTTTCCTTCATGGTTAAATGTATTTTTTCTAATTTGAAACTTCGTTCTTTATATTGACATGTCAAAAATAGATGTTTTTAAGATTATTATACTTTGAAAATTGGAACACCCATTTATATTTCTAATTTTAATTTTTATTCTTGGTACAATATTGCATGTTCGTTTCTTCCAGTGTATTTTTTAAATTCGGTAAATTATATCGATATGATGACAATTAAGATTGTGAAATTCCTAAAAGGTAAGGAAAAATTATCGTTCGAACAACGCGTAAATATGGTTTTTGAATAGATATCTGAAAGCATTATTTTTCACATTCTTGATTCTTATGCTTACATTGTATAATCAAGTATTTACTTCCAACTTATTATATTATTATGCGGCAAATTTCATAATTTGTGTATGTGCTTTGGTTCTTTGGTTGTGAAAGGAACCCAAATGTTACAAATAAAAAGAATAACCTCCATGTTATGGACAAAGTGAAAAAATTATATGGTCCAACGATCAAATGCAGGTCCATTTGGACATGCATTTATACTCGTATCACAAAATAGTTTTTCAATTTTTGAAATGAAGTGTCTACACATCAAAACTCTTCGAGAATGGACAAATCCGTTTATACAATGTATATAGGAGGTTTCAAATGAAATTTTAGTAGTTATTGTCTTAATTTCTTCCCTCCTCTTACTCTCTTGAAACTCCATTAAGATTATACTCTTTTCTCTTTAAAATAAAATAGAATCAATTCAAACTTCTGTTTTGAAATCATCTTTCTCTCAAATCAACGATCGAAGTGCTGTCCAAGAGGCTATAAGATCCTTTGTATCCAAAGTTCAAGAATTTGTCTTTGGAAAAAATATTAAACTTTATCTATATTTTCTTGGGTTTGGTTGTAGCCTATTCAATTCAATTGGGTGTGCTTATAGCTTGTCCAAATCAAGTGGGAGTACCTTGGAAAATTAGAAGGGTGTATCTCGTAGTCTCGGAATCGAAATTGTAGTTGGGACTGCCTTCTGCCCATTTAAAGATTGGCATTTAAAAAGAAATATGTACAAGCAATTGTATGGGACTGGTTGTAGGAGATATAAAATCTGTGGTGTCATATCTCTAACTCTCTACTTTACTTTATTGCTTCTAATTTTATCTGTGATTGATTGTTAATATATTTTTGTGTTGAAAATCTATGATTTAATATTAAACTTGAAAGAAAATTTAAAAGATATACGAAAGTTAAAAAATACTATTCACTCCCTTCTAGTGTTTAATTATCCTTAAGATCCATAATTCCGCAACCCACATTTAGTATCAGAGGACTACGTTTTCAGAAACGCGTAATTTGATTTTTGAAAAGTTTAAATTGGCTAGTAATATTTTTAACACTTTGTAGAAAAACAATTTCGTGAAACCAATATATCATTGGAAGCTAATTGTTTTGAAAAGTCACTTGATTTCTTTGAAAGGTATGATTTTGAATTGCAGGAATAAGCTTGTTGTATAGCTGATGATGAATAAACACTTGAAAATGAAACATCATAAATGACAAGTGGATACTGGATAATGGATGCTCAAGACATATGACTGGAAATCCAGAGATCTTGAAGGATATCATCTACAAAGATGGCGGATTAGTTAACTTCCGAGACAACTCAAAAGGATATGTGATTTGCATCGGCAATGTCGGTAACTCTAAAACTCCTACTATTTCTAATGTTTTGCTAGTTAGAAATCTAAAACATAACTTGCTTAGTATTAGTCAATTGTGTGATAAGAGTTTTAAAATTAAGTTTGAAAAAGATAATTGCATATCAAAGATAACGAGTCAAACATTTTCTTTAAGGTATTAGAAAATGTAACATTTATATTTTAAGTATGAAAGTGTCCAATAATAATTTATGTGTTTTGGCTAAATCTAATGACCCTTGGATTTGGCACAAAAGATTTAGTCATTTGAATTTTAAACACCGTTTTAAGGTTGCAAGATATGCACTTGTTAGGGGTCTTCCTAAAATGAGTTTTAATGTCAATAATTTACGCGATGCCTATTAATTAGGAAAACTTCATAAAAACTCTTTTAAATCTAAAGATATGATTTCTGCCTCTCATCCTCTTGAACTTCTTCACCTAGATCTTTATGGATCTTCGCAAATACAATCAATAAATCATAATAGATATGTATTTGTAATTGTAGATCATTTCTCTAGATTTATGTGCAAATTTTTCTTGAAACTTAAAAGTAAAGCTTTTAAAATGTTTGAAAATTTTAATAAAAGAAATCAAATTCAAATGTCAACTAAAATTAAAACGATTAGGAGCGATCACGGAGGAAAATTCGAAAATGATAATTTTGAAATCTTTCGTAACAAGAAAAGAATTACACATGACTTTTCATTTCCAAGAACGCCACAACGAAATGGAGTGGCAGAACGTAAAAATAAAACTATATAAGAATATGCTAGAATAATGTTAAATGATAGCGAATTACCTAAAAGTTTTTGGGCCGAAGCAGTTGCTACGACATGCTATATTTTAGATAGTTTAATATATCCTTTAACAAAGAAAATTCTGTATGAATTATCTTATAATAAAAAGTCTAAAATATCTTATTTTAGAGTTTTTGGTAATAAATGTTTTATATTGAACACAAAAGATAATTTGGATAAATTTTATGCTAAATCGGATAAAAGAATTTTTGTTGGTTATTCTAATAGAAGTAAAGCTTATAGAGTTTTTAACACCAAAACTAACACCACTATATTACATGTTTCATTTGATGAGAATTTTAAAATTAATAATTCCAGTTTTGAAGAAGAAGAAAATATTAATAAAACTAATGAAATTACAAATAATGAAACCACTAACGATGAAAATAACAATAACTCTGAAGCTATTTTATGGATCTATGAAGGTATTATATGGATCGATACCGCTCCCTGACCATGGATCGGTACTGATCCCTAATAATGGCTGACGTAGCCATGATCTTATAAGCATACCTCTTTCTAAACATGGGGGAATGCTGCTATGAATGTGGTGGGGATTATTTCGACGACCTTCAGCTATAAATAGAGGGAGAGGATGATGTTTTGAGGGATCTTTTCAGTTGTTTCATGAATTTACATATTTTTCTTGTAATCCTAGTGATCACTACCTTGCCATCAGGACATGTCTTATAAATAACAATCAAATCAGCAACAAAGTTAAGTGGACTTAGGAAAGGATTAGCAGAACCACTATAAAGTTTGTGAATCTTGTTATTTCTCATTTTCAGTTATTTTCTTCACTTATTTCTCTACATTAATCCCCAAGGTGTTTATGCCACTTTTTGGTATAAACACTTACTTAAGCTTTTTAATACTTTAATAAAATCCTTAACTAATTTTCTATAACTATATATAATTAAAAATATTTTTAAAAATATTTTGAAATACTTATCTCATGGTCTAAAACATTAATATTAAATATTACTTAAAAATACTTATTTTATAATTTATGTTGAACTACCATACAAAGCCTATTTTATATTTATAATCTTTACTTCAAAAATTCATACATAATTATTAAAAACATAGTTAAACCTTAATATTTTCCAATAACGAATACCCTTATAGTACTTATTAAAAATACAAAAAAAGTCGTGGGATGTCTTTCAAAGTTGACTTTGAAAATCACCAAACACAAGGCATTTTCAAAGTGCATCCATCGTAACCTTTTCGTTTCTAATTTACATAACTTCCATTCACAATTGCTATAACTTTCCTAAACCAATTCCTTTATTTCAACATAGCAAAACATGTGTAGGAAACAACCAAAAATATGTTTTCCCAATAAAATCACAATTTACCAATTAGACATATGTTAAATACAAGGAATTTCAAAGTACGTTTATAGCAATTATTTCGCTTCGACCATTCACAACACACTTCAACTTCATATATAAAATTTATCAAATATGAAACAACAATTCTTGGCCATGTTATAAATTTTAGAGGGTTATAAAGGAAATTACACTATATATAATGTTGTCACTTAATTTACAAAGCAAGGTGGGGTTCAAAATAATAGCTTGCATTGATATCTATTTTAACTTATATTGTGCACAACAATTATATACATAACATATTAAAAAAATAAATGGTGAGTTGGCTCACCTAAGCTTAAGCCAAACCAAGTCATGGATAATCCCACTACGAGTGCAATGGCAAAGACGACGTCTCGATTGGATCTCGTGTGCAATAGTTATGTACTTTATAAGAACTTAGATTTAAAATATCAATTAACTACTTAATTAAATTACTAATTTTGTTTTTTTAACAAATCCCTCTTCTCCCCTAAATATCCATTCCTGTACATGCACATATGCATAAAAGCACTGCTGCTCATGACCTTCACCTCTAACCTCCGCCACAGATCACCAGAGAAACTATGGACACCGCTAATGATCTTCTCTTCGCAAGCTCTACGCAACCTACACAACCACTCGAAGCTCGATATCCTCACCCTCGACTTGCTGTAAGCTACGGCGACTCGAAAATGATGCATATCACAACACTTGACCGAAGGTGATGAAATTTTGCAAGAAGATGCCCCTGGACAAGAGCAACGCAATAGTGTTCTCCATTTTTCCCTACACCCCACTGCTCTGCCAAACCTTAACCCTAGCCATGGCTTACTAGCATAGATCATCTCCAATCCCCACCACATGTGACAAACCTCATATAGATTTGATGCCCTTACCTATACGAGTTCAATGGATCTAATGATGTTTATTTTCGTTAACTATAGCTCCGGAAAAAATTGAAGAAAGGTAGTGGCTGAATTTTCTTGTTCACAGGAAAAGGAAAAAAAAAGGAAGAAAGTGAGAGACAAAAGCAATGGGAGGGGTTATTTATAATAATAAAAATATTGTATTTAATTGCTTAAATTAACCGACACACGTAATGAGCTCGTACAATCACATGAGACGTCGGATCGTTACGAAACTCATCGTCGTTTATTGTCTCATTATTCTGGTCCCAACGACACTAGTTTCGTCAAAATCCGAGACAGTGTCCGGGATGATAATTTCGTGTGTTTCAAGACCATTTATGGATAAAACGATTTTTGATCACATTATCAGTATTTATTCGAACAATTTATTTTTGAAAATAAATTTCAAAAACAAATTCCTTATCATTAACTATTATTTAAAAGGAAGTTAACAAGGTTATTACTTCAATCTAATCACGTTAATTCGTAATACATCCAAGATTCAAATATTTAAATAATTCAGATATTTAAATACGAAGTGTCCGAAATTGCAGGTGGTTACATTCTCCTCCACTTAAAATATTTCATCCTCGAAATTCCAATAAAAGCAACCAACGAAACAATTAAACATTAATATTTAACGGTATTCAGAATTGCTAACAAAAAAAGCTTATGGTTTACTAGGTTCAAAATCTTCTTATCGCACAAGGATAATAAATAAACCACTAAGCATTCCTTTCGTCCAATAGCCTCAGTTATTACTTAGTCGATTATTCACGCTACCTCAAACAATTCGAAGAGTCTTTCCCCAAACTCTCCATAAGCCAACAAACATAGTATACAAATATACTAAATCCCATATCACTTCAACAAACAGACCTTTTTATAGCATTTACAATCCGCCATTAAAGCCATCTATAACATAGATCAACAAATTGTAATAAGTCTGATAGATACAACGGCGTTTCAAAGTTGCAATGGAAAATGGACTTTTAACAGCATTTTTGTTGCCATCTTAAACTAGACGTATCCGTACAACTACTTGTCTATAGCATTTTGAAGCTTACTATAGAATTTTTACATGAAGTTGTGTTTTATGCTACTAACAATTGTGACATCGTTTAACTAACGTTGACATACCATTTTATTATAGCGTCTAAAAATGCAGTGAAAATATTATGTCAATCTTTTATTACGTATTGAAACGCTACAGAAAATTCATTACTATCTATTGTAGCATTGTTTTTGCTACGAAAACTGTTCAATCCTTGCAGAATATTTTGTATAGCACTAGCATAATGCTATAGTATAGAAAACTGTAATAATTTTTCTTTTAGTACCATAGTTAAAACGCTATAAAAAAAATTTCCGTTGCATTTTTTTATGGCCATATACATTCAAGCTTGCAATTTTCAATTCTACTAAACTTATTTCAACTAATATATTATAACAATTCAAAAAACCACACTTATCACAATGTAATATATGTAATCAAATGGAGTAACAAGCCAAACTACAAAAAATATATACAGATAATATTTCATACACGGAGTATTAAGCATATAAATATTTGTGACCAAAAGTAACATACATACAGCTGTAGCTAACCAAAACGATACATACTAAAAATAAAGACGTATGAACATCAATACAAAATACATTAATGCAAGCATGACCGATTTGAAAGAGAAAGGGTGCGACATCATGTAACAATCTCAAAAGCACCATAGAACACATGTAAAAAAGAAGCACATACGTGCATGTGTTAGTCATTAATTTTTACAAACTTAGTTATATTTATAATATAATTTAATTTTCATAAATATTAGTTAAATTAGTTAAATATTATATATTTAAATATTTTTTTATAAAAATGTAGTTACTTAGTTAACTTTGTTAAGTACTATATAATTAATTAACTTTTATAAAGACTAAATTAATTTATTTAATTTTTGTAAAGTTAATAAATTTTTATAAACTTAGTTAATTTTTATAAACTTAATTAAGATTTTAAAACTTTATTAGATATTATAAATTTAATTCTTATTAATTTTTATAAAAATAGTTAATTTGTATAAAACTTAATCAACTTAATTAATTTAGTTAATTTATATAAATCTAGTTAATTTCTATGAACTTAGTTAATTTCTATAAAACTTAAGAATTTCTCAAAAGTTCATTCTTTTATAAACTTATTTAGTTTTTACAATACTTATTTAACTTAGTTAATTTTGATAAATTTAGTTAATTTTATAAAACCTAGTAACTTAGTTAAACTTTATAACATTTAGTTAATTTACTAAATTGTCATAAAACTTAGTATCCTAGTTAATTTTATAAAATTCGTAATTGTTATGTACTTATTTATAAATTTGGGCAAATGGTTTTAGATATTCTGTATGTATTTGAAACCATAATAACTACATGGGTTAAAATAATTTGATTAGAAGAAATATCATATATAAATACATGAAATAAAAAAAGAAACCTTGCAACTTGAGTGAAGAACCAATCCTTTTTAGCCAATTGTCCCAACAGTGCAAACTACATCGTTGTGAGGATATAGATCCACACATCTTTCCTATAAACCATACTGCCTAAATCTGCAAAAACAAAGATTTTAATTGAATAGTTTTATACACCAGGATTCAATTGCAATGGGCAGGCTGATATTTAGGCACATAATGGTTGGTTCTAGTTATACGAACCAAAAAAATTAGCCTTAGTATTGCATTTTTATGACATAATATGATTGAAACTCAAATGACAGTCTATGGTAGCATGTACAAATTGGATGTTAGACTAGAGTTTTTATTTTAGTGGAACACTGATGACATTAAATTTTAAAAGAAATAGAAATGTATATAATAAAAAACCAGCTATTTAGGATGATGCTGATATAGCTTGTTAAAATAAATAGGGTTAATGCCACCGGCTCTTAATTAGAACTTCATACCAAATCACTTTAAAACCCTGAGAAACTATTGGCAGCATCACGCCTTGTGCTTTTCTCTCCATGTTTAGTTCCCATCCTAAATTCGAAATTAAATCATATTGAAATTCATAAATATCTCAGAAGTAAATAAGAAATGTTCGAAAGATAGAATATATGTTACTAGTTTTCATATATATATATATATATATCCTTTACTTTCAAGCTTTATATGCTCCTAGAAAAGCGCATAGTATTCACATCAAAGATGAAGACAGTAGTATTTGCATGGTCTTTACTACGAGTTGTATTGGGCTCTCATCTTGGAGCAATAAGCACAAGACTATATCTATTGACACCTAGTAAAATACAACAGCATGCTATACAGTGCTCCACTTGTGTCACATGCTTTATTAATTTAAATCCAATAATTGATTGCCATTGCCCAATCATTTTCCAAATCTAAATTCAAATATATGAGAAGTAGAGCAGATACTTACAAGTAGAACCTCTATCCACCATCTCTACAATACGTTTGAATGTGACATGCGGACACCAGAACATCCTGCGGCCAACATATATATAAATAATATTAGAATAATTCATAGAATGTTTTGAAATTACAGACATCGTTTGATTTATATGTCATATTAAGAAGAAATTTGTGGAAATGGTTACCTATAATTGCCAACATTATCGATACACCCGCAAAACCCAATTGACCATTCGACTACTAACTTGGTATTTAATCTAAAATGCCCATAGATTTTGTTGTGTTCCTCTACTTTGTCTACTTCACCTTCTTTTAAATAATGAAAAAGTTTATGTGCTCTGAAACTTAGATTTGAAAAAGAAACTCAAGTTGATTGTTCTAACAAAAATTATATACTTTAAAACTGAAATGATTAAGGATGAAATATAATTGATCAATAGTGGTGCACCTATCAAGAGTGCTTGTTAACGAACCCGAATAAAGCACTACAGTATGATAGTCCACCATGTCTCTGCATAAAAGTAAAGCAAGTTTTGGTACCTATGAGGAAGTTGTTATAATATGAAAAACTACACCACTAATATATGTACAAACTAAACTTTAACCTAGAAAATAAAACACACTATCAAAGCTGTAGCCATAAAAATTAACGTAATACACCTAGGCCATTACTTTGCCTTAGTTTCTTTGGTTTAATAGTTCTTTAGAAACTTAGCTAATTTAGCATGGTTTTTATAAAAACATAGTTAAGTTTTATAATCTTATTTGATTGTTATAAAACTCGGTTAATTTTTATAAAACTGAGCTAAATTTTACAAACTTTGTAAATTTAGTCAAAGTTAACTTTTACAAAAGCTAATTAAATTTTACTAACTTAGTTATTTTTATAAATTTAGTTTTTCTTAAAAACCTAATTAATTTCTATGAACTTGGTTACTTTTATAAACTTATTTAATTTTCATAAAACTTGGCTAACTTATATAAAATATAGTTAATTTTTATATGTTAGGTTAATTTTTATAAATTTAGTAAATTTATACAAAAATCAGCTAATCTTTATGTATTTATTTAATTTTTATAAAATTTTGCTAATATTTAGAAAATTATTAAATTTTTATAAAACTTGATTAACTTAGGTAAATTTTATAAAACTTAGAATTTTTTTTATGATTATTTAAATTTCATAGTTAATTTTTGGAAAATTATTTAATCTATAAAACTTGTTTAACATAGTTATTTTTTATAAACTTAGGTAACATAGTTAAATTTTGATAAAATTTAATTAATTTTTTTAAACTTTTACTCGATGTAGTTAAATTTTTATTAAACTTGATTTTAATTATTTCTTTGTAAAACTTTGTTAACTTAGTTGATATATCTGATTTAATCATATATTAAATAAACAAAAAAAATTAATTTAAAAACTTCACACTTTAGCTTTCATGTTTAGCAAGTGATACAATCTCAGCTTTGATGTGCGCCTCAGCTTTCAGGCTTGACTTTGTAGCTATGTACTAAGCTTTAGTACCAAAATCATCTTACAATATTGCAGTCGATGATATACAAAGACTATTTTATAAAATTGATAGAGTTCACAAAAAGGTATTGAATGCTTTTTATATTAAACTAAGAAAAGATGCAATTAAGATTTAGTCTAACCCTAATTGAAGGTAAAGATGCATCAAACATTTGATGTTATCCCAAAAACTCTTTTCTGAATAGGATCCTTTTTAATTGTGCCTTTAATGCTTGGATTAATTTTTTTTTGAATGGTTTTGGAAACCTTTGGTGAAGAGAGTATTATATATAAGTGATGTACAAGAAAATGAGTGAGAAAGTTTGCTATTTATTACTTATAAGTTCGATTTTGGCTTGGCTTGTGTTATTTTCTATGTTTGCAAATTAAAATATTGCTGTTTAGTTTTCTTTTGAAGCAAATTAGTTTTTCACTAGCCTAGTATGGCTGCGTATAATTATTTTTTTCTTTTGTAGCAAATGCTTGAAATTGGTACTCTAGTTTAAATAATAAAATCTTAGGTTTAAAAAAATGCGGTGACTAAAGAAGCTTTTTTGGCCATCGTGTGATGTCTTTCCTCTTAACCAAAGAAGCTTTTTTGGTACAAATTTCACCCCTATTTCTCTTGTCACGATTCTCTGTCCTCTTAACCAAAGAAGCTTTTTTTGCCATCGTGTGATGTCTTTCCAGATATCTCTACTCGATCCTTTTTATTTATTTATTGATCTGTACAAAGAATTTTATCGTTCTTCTTAAATGTATTATTAGTGTAATGTTAATTAATCATTGATACTTGATTTCGTGTTAGTTGAATAAAAAATTGGGTTAACACTCGTCGCTATTGCTTGATTGAATAGTGTAAATTCTTCACATAATCTATATTTTTTGGAGTTTTAAATATTTGACAACCAGCAGATAAACTCATTAGTATATGAAACCTCCTTCAAAATCTTGTTTCAAATATTTGGTTAGCTAGCACTAGGAAATGTTGAAATAGCAAGAAAGCTAATTAAAGATGCTCATGTGCTTATTACTTAATAGGAAGAGTTGATGTTGTCAAGGATCCAATATGTGAGTGAGAGACAATATCAATCAATGGATGTAGGTGATCTTTATGGACATTGGTATTTGAAATGTTGAAATGATATTTAAGCGGTGAAGTACTCCCGAGAAACCAACAACGTTATGTAATTTGAGTTCTCATTTTTCACATAACAATTTTGAGCTCCAATATAGACAACGGACAAAGATATTTCGCATTCAACATCATTTGGATGCAACATTATCTTAAGTTCTTATATGATAGAGTCTACTCACAGCCACAAAAATTTAAGTTCTCATTTTTCCATACAATACACAAAAGACAAACGTAATGAACATGATAGATACAGGAGAAAAAAACCTAGTAATGAATTGAACGTACCATCATCTAGAACATGATAATTAATCTTCTAATGTCTAGGGAAGCAGCAATTCACGTTACAAAATTACGTAGTACATGCACATGATTAATTTTAGAATAGTACACAGTAACATGCACATGAATAGCATAGTCTATATACCAATGGCATGCTTTTTATTTATTTTCCAATAAAATATCACAAACACAAAAATAGGAGTACAAAGTAACATGCACATTATTAACTTTTGAAATTTTCTTCACTTATAAACTTCAAAAGGTTAAACACTTACTTAAACTGGAAATTTTTGAGATGAATTCCCACTTACTGTAAAATAAAAAAATCAAAAAAGAAGTATAAATAAAATTACCTTAAAATGAACCCTCAAAACCTAGCCCACTAGCTTCGCAAATTACATGATGTTGTTGGTTTCTCGGGAGTACTTCACCGCTTAAATATCATTTCAACATTTCAAATACCAACGTCCATAAAGGTCATCTACATCCATTGATTGATATAGCCTCTCACCCACATATTGGATCCTTAACAACATCAACTCTTCCTATTAAGTAATAAGCACATGTGAATCTTAAATTAGCTTTCTTAATATTTCAACATTTCCTAGTGTTAGCTAACCAAATATTTCAAACCATATTTTGAAGGCGGTTTCATATACTAATGAGTTTATCTACTGGTGGTCAAATATTTAAAACTCCAAAAAATATAGATTATGTGAAGAATTTACACTATTCAATCAAGCAATAGCGACGACTAGTTAACCTAATTTTTTATTCAATTAACATGAAATCAAGTATCAATGATTAATTAACATTACACTAATAATACATTTAAGAAGAACGATATTTTTTTTTGTATAGATCAATAATGAATGAAAAGGATCGACTAGAGATATCTGGAAAGACATCACACGATGGCCAAAAAAGCTTCTTTGGTTAAGAGGACGGAGAATCATGACAAGAGAAATAGGGGTGAAATTTGTACCAAAAAAGCTTCTTTGGTTAAGAGGAAAGACATCATACGATGGCCAAAAAGCTTCTTTAGTCACTGCATTTTTTTAAACCTAAGATTTTATTATTTAAACTAGAGTACCAATTTCAAGCATTTGCTTCAAAAGAAAAAAATTATACGCAGCCATACTAGGCCAGTGAAAAACTAATTTGCTTCAAAAGAAAACTAAACAGCAATATTATAATTTGCAAACATGGAAAATAACACAAGCCAAGCGAAAATCGAACTTATAAATAATAAATAGCAAACTTTCTCACTCTTTTTCTTGTACATCACTTACATATAATACTCTCTTCACCAAAGTTTCCAAAACCATTCAAAAAACTTTAATCCAAGCATTTAAAGCACAATTAAAAAAATAGAAATTGAAAAATATACCTAAAGTCAAGTTGGCGAAGTCAAAATCGCGCTTTAGCTTCGTTGAGGAATCGAGCTTGGTCAAGGAATTGAGCTTCATTGTGGAATCATGCTTAAGATGCCTTGAAGAAACACGCTTCAACTTCATTGAGATTTGCGTTTCAGCTTCATGGAGGAATTAGTTTCGTTGAGGAATCGCACATCCAGCTTTAAGGAATAAAGCGGGTGGCAGGATCGAGATTTCAAAGTAAGGAGGGATTCACGATTGAAGAGGCTTCATGACTGGAGAGGAGATTCGTCGGTAATGTAAAGAGGTTATTTTGGAATTTGTAAGTGAAGTGAACAAGAATGTTTGGTGGCCCATGAATAAGGAGGGAAACGTAAAATTTGACCGCCAAAATTTCTTTTCTGTTAAAGATTGCATTAACACAAGCTATCTTTTGCCCTAAATGACCACTAAATATCTAACTATAGCAAGTCAAGTTTTCATGCAATCCTTGCTTTCTATTAATATTACATTTTCTTATAGTGTATAATGTACATATGTCCTCTGTGTACAATATCAAATGTGACCACTCGCTCAATCAAATAGATTTCACTTCCAAACTAGTATAGATTACTTGACCTCTCTAGTGTAGCTTCTGATATGATTCCATGATTAAAAACATCTGCTCTCCTTACATAACCTTATACTATAATAGAAAACTTCAAAATCATATCAAGAATTTGTATCAAGTATTGGCAATCAAGAATTGTGTGAAAAATCCTTGTTCGGACCAATGTAATAACCTCGAAGTCATGAACTCGAATCCTAGATCGACACTGTCATGCGAATAAAATAATCTACATACAACTTGCGTACTTTATTCTATTGGTTTCTTGACTACACCATTTACTTTTTAGTTCACATTTATTTTACCATATAATATTTCTCATCTGATATTAAAAACCATTTAAGAACCATTTCTTTTTAAAACATTTCAGAACTTAAATCCATAAAATAACTTAACGAAGTTTCAAATATTTAGTAAACACACTTTACTCAGAAATGGAAAACATCAAATGTTCCAGCATTTATTCCGGGCTATGCCACTACCACTTGAGCCCCCTACATAGTAAACAAACAAATATTTTCCATACAGAAAGATTAATTCAATACTTTTATGAAACTAATTTATATTTTATGTCAAATTCTTTAAGGAAAACTTTAGAACTAAACTTCGAGTTTTATTTCAAATCATTTGAGATAAATATATATACATACATTTTTTGCATATCAAATCATACTTTTGGGATTTAAATCAAAATCTACTTCAACAAAGCAACTGTATAGCAAACAACCATAGTAGCATCACCCACTTTGAAAGTCGAAAATGAAAGCCGTGATGTTGCAGTCATTACCGGAATTATTTTTCAACGGCAGAAGTGATCTAGTACTGTCTATCTTCTTTAAAATTCTTGCTAAAATATTTCTACTTCATAAATATTTTCAAATAATACTATTATTATTTTTTCGTAAACTCGGAAAACAATTCTTCAAAACACTAGGATTTAAGTTCTCAAATTCTCATTTTAATTCCTTTTTATCTGTAAACCGTTTTTCGTTTATAAAACATTTTCATATAAACTCACTTTCTTATATAAGATCATTTCATAAATATTTATTCCAAAATATATTATTTTCTTTTATTTTATAATAACTTTTTCTTCTTAAAGTTGACTTTTTAATCCAACATTTTCGCCAAATGCCTTATAGTCGAACTACGAAACTTAATTCACGAGGTGTTCATTTCAATGTTCCGACCATTTCTGTCTACACAACCCATATTGTAAAAAGGTAATTTACTCATAAACCATTTAAATACAAAACAACAATCAACAAACAATAATTAATGGTCATAAACTGGCCGATCGTGATTAAGCTAAGAAATAAGGGATAAATGGACATTATTTATCCCCACATTAATCAACTATACTATCAACTTATATTTATATATTACTAATATATATATATATATATATATATATCAAGTACATATACACTCCCATATATGTAATACACTTAACTCATAATAAGGCATTCCATTACCCTTTCTCTTAGTTAGTTATGCCCCACCAAAGCCAAGATTCTCGCTTAACCTTAAGCACTGGTACCAGTTGTAACAATCACCTTTTCGACCCTCGAATATCAACACTAATATATCCATGGTATTCATATGCTAATTACCCAAGCGCTGAAAGATAGAACATTATAGTAAAGAAAAAGAAGAAAAGAAAATAACAAGAAAGAGGAGAACAAATGCATCAGAATCTCACAGCGGAATGATAACATAAAATATTAAAAGATAATACACGTAGTCACTCTAATATACATAGCACTTCAGAGTTACTAATCAAAGTACTATCATCTACCATAGAAGTTATAGCAGCCTATCCTTACAATTGTTGATATGTATACATATAGCAATACAATGGAAATAAGAATACTATGGTAGATAAACATCCAGTTCCTCTCCAAGAGTTCAATGAGCATCAACAAAAACCTGTCTTTCTCAGATTGCTCGAAAGAGCACATGAAAATTTAGGAAAACAAAAGCCATGCGTCAAACATAAGTCTGGTATGAGAAACTCAATAAATATGTTTACAACACATAATAGCACCTTTTGAGACCGTCGTAATGATTATCCCCTCAAAAGTGCTAACCATCTAATAAGTACATATTGCGATATAATAGATAATGCCTAGGGTGAAGAATATAAATCAAAAAATAGCTATGCCGCTTGCATCTAACAATATCGCTAAGGTTTGTTCGCATATGGGTTTTCCACAAAGACCTTCCCAGTAAAACTCATAAGTAACTGAAACCAATCTCCATGACAAGGATTAGAAAATACCTTCCAAGCGTTGTATATGTCTAAATAAAATATTCCATAAGGTAAACACAACCAGCCATATCTGAACATGTGAACCTAGTATCATCAACTCCATGCGCAACATATCAAAAGCATACTCCAGATATGGAGTTTATATGCCCTATGAGGTTAGCTAAACCTGGGATCATGCATCCTACTCTATCTTAAGTTATACATCGATGGTAAAGTCACATTCAACATCTCAACACATGAGCTATCATCACTCGAATAGATCACAAATCCCTAAATGGATTACAGGATCTCAAACAGATCGCGAACCTCTACATTGGTTTGAGCATCTCGAATAGATCTTGAATCTCCACCTAGATTCTAGCATCTTGAACAAATCCACTTTTAAAAGATAGAACACGTATGTCATCCTTGAAGTGGTTTTCGATAAGTAAAACAGTTACCGATCCAGATTTCTCCAAGACTGTATCGATGAATTTCCCAAGTTAATTTGCTCATATTTAACAACAATGAGAATGATCGCATACAGAAACCAAGTCTCGTATACTTATCACGTTTCCAACATTCTCAACTTCCACTATCCGTCAATCAAGAGTGAAGCCTGGTAGCTTAGAGCATTATTGCTTCTACACCCCACTTGAATCATCATTCTTAACTCTCATGGGTAGAAACACGTCTACTTTATCGACTTTAGTACTAAGTTCATGACTAAATACTTTCTGTAAACAAGTAACACAAAAAGAACGATCAAGTCACATAAATGACTTTTAATCCCCTTTTTAGTTAATCAATCTTTTATTAATTAAAACCTCTTTTATTAATAAAACTTCTTTATCTAATAAAACTTCTTCATTTAATTAAACTTATTAGTTAACACCTTTTATTAATTAAAACTTCATTTTCTTATTTAAACTTCTTATTGGTTAAAACTTCTTTTAATTAAACTTCTTCTTAAACTTGTATGTAGATTTAATTTCCCTTTGTAAAAGATATGTACTTGTATTTTTACTATTCATGTATTTTACTATTCATTTATTACCATACACGTGTTTACTAACATGTATTACTATACAAATATCTATACCATTCATTCATATTCTTTTATATACCACAAAATATTCATATATTTATCTTAAATGGTATAAGTATTCAGAAATCATTAACAAGATTTACTTACTTTAAAATATAATAGAAAAGGTTAAAAACAATTGTTACTCAAACATTATCACTAATAACCCCTTCTGTTTTATAAATTAAACACATAATTTTTTCTATTTCTATTTCCAAAAGATTCCATACTTGTTCTATAAAATTCCATTATCAAAGATCTAAGAATATTCATGTTCATCTAACAATATTTTTCCAATTTTAAATACGATTCGAGGGTTTAAAATACAAATGTTACCAAAACATTGTTTACTACAAAACCTAAACATTTCATGCTTCAAACATTTATCTTTAGAAATATATTTTAAAAATCTAATTGCTTTTATATGGGTTTAAGACAAGTGTGTGATAACCTAACTCCTCGATTATCAGAAATCGACATTAATACGTCCTCAGTATTCACACTGCAAATCCAAGTGTCGGAGAGGCAGATTATTAGTAGTTTTTAAAAGAAATAAGGATAGAATAAAATGAAATCTCACAACGTATTCAACATTTGACTATACATACGAGTAGTACATGAAATTACTCCAAGTTTCTCCATTAGAGTTCTGGTAAGAAAAAATATAGCCAGGATAGTTATAACTACTTATCCTTACAAGTGCTGGAAAATACATAATACGGTGGAAATAGAAATAGATGACTATCTACATAGGACCCTCTATACTACATGTTTCTCCCAAATTCTCCATGCTTCTCCGAAAATGCTCCATGCTACTCCCAAAATGCTCCATGCTACCTAACTACTTGGCTAGCCAAAAAATAGGGCACCTAGAGAAAATAAAATTCGGGTTAGTCAAGGGATTGGTGTGAGAAGCTCAAAGTATGGATATTTGAAAATAAATGATATCGTATAAGACCACGCCGCACATAAACATGGAAATGAGTTTTTACCTTATGATAACAAAACATTTAGTGCACAAAATTAGGGATATTATCTTTAATGACATTCTCTGAAAATTGTTTCAAATAGCATATTAATTATAGTTGGAATTGTTACATTTGTTAAATTCGACAGCGTAATAGGTTTACAACTAAAACCATAAAGGCTCGTATTAGAGAATGGATTCCGTACAATGACAAGGCAAGGAACTTTAGCACAAATGCTCCAAGAGGGGTCGGCCTGGGTCTTGGAGGCTTAGAAGGGCTCGGCCATGGTTTGCAAGTGGTGGTGGAGGGCTTGGTTGCACACGACCTTTGTAAAGGAGAAGGAAGAGATCACTAGCTTGAACTTTGGTTTGAAGTGGTATATATTTTGTAACGATCCGGAATTTTGGGCAATATCAATTTAATAATCTGCATTAATAATTTAATTGGTTTGATAATTTTTCTTTATAATTTTAATTTAAATTGGTGAAATTATTCTTTTAAAGGATAATAAATATTTAATCTGATAATTGTCATCAATATCTTTTTGACAATTTTAAAATATTGATAAGATTTATTTTTTTCCAAAGCTAATGAAATTTTATTCTGTTCATAATATATATTTGATGTATATTGTGAATAGAAAATCTTGTGTTTTAAATAGATTAAATTTTCAAATTGTAATGTATATGTAAGTATATGTTATAATTTGATGTTGTTTTGAAATTTAATTTAATCTATTGATAATTTATATATGTTTGATATTGTAATTTAAAGCTTTATTTTAATTAATATTTTTTCAAAAGTAAATTTGAGATTTATTCAATTGTTTTAAAATATAAGATTGTTATTTATTTTAAATAAGATAGTTTAAAAAAGGGATTTAAACAAAGTTGTTTTGCTTTCTTTTTAAATGCTTCAATTTAAAATGTTATAAGTGTATAAATATAAATGTTAGATTTTAAATACATGTATAAGATGTATATTTATATTATAATTAGTTTTAGAATAATTTCTTTTAAAAGTGAATTTATTTATACATATGTGAACATTTATTAATTAAGAAATTAAAGTAAGTAAGTTATGTTTACATTTAAATTAAATAAAAATTCAATTAAAAATACATAAAAACATGTGTTAATACATTAGGACATTTTAATAACACCTGTAAACCCTCTAAAATATGTTTGAGACACTTGTTCAAATCATCAACATGTGGCAAAATACTCATTTTTTTGTTTTTAATAAAGTTTTAAGAAGAAAATTTGTTTACTTAAACATTTTTATTTCTTTCATTAATGGCAATCAGCAATTGTTAATCTGCATTTATTTAAGGCTTCAATCTGCAAATCAAGTTGAAATTAAAAGCTACAACTTCAAATCTTTTGCAACTTCAAAATGGAATTCAACTTGCATATGCTAACGGGTGATTCACCTGCATTTTAAAAGTTCTAATCTTGCGTTTCAAAGTAAAGAATCAATCTGCAAATAAGGTTCAGTTTCAACCTCAAACTTCAAGATCAACCTGAGAATCAAGTTGGAAATAAAAACTGCAACCAAGACCTGCATTTCAAAATCAAATCAACCTGAGATTAAGTGGTGTTCATCTGCAATTTCAACATGCATGGATTCTTTTCTTCAACCTCAAATCTGCATTTCTTCAAAACTGCTCTGCTTAAAAGAAAAGGCGAGTAAATTTTGGTTTAAAAACAGTTTTTTTCTAGTGTAATTGAATTTATTTATGCATGTGTTGGATTTGGCTTTGTTAATCAATACTTGTACTGGTATATGTTTATGTTGTGCTTGAAATAGGAAAACTGTTATTTTTTTTCATCTCTATTCTTTACAGGAAACTGTTTTCTTAAGGAAGTTTCAAAAGAAAAATTAAAAATCTTTTAATCCAAACTATATTAGATCCTGATATATGAAGAGAAGTTGTTTGTCATTGTTTGTTGTAAATTTTAAAAATAGTTTCATAACTAAAATGAAACAAATAATTTTAAAAATAGAAGACACAGTGAAAATTGAATTTTAGTCAAAAATAAACTGCTTTAAATTCAAATTTGGATTGCATGTATGGAATTGTGATGAAAAATCATGATTTTAGATGTTACTATCATAATTTTTAATTGTGTATTTAAGTTGAATTTTTGGTTTGAATGATTTTGGGATTTTTATGAACTGCGGATTGAATACATATTAATTTGAATTGATACTTGGATCGAAGCTTACATGTACTCCCCTCCCTTGAATTTTAATGAGGATGCTAACCACATGATGATCCATAATAATGAGCCAGCACCACCAAGATAGGACCCCCTCCTTGATCTTGACCTTTCTGTGCCCTACTTCCTTCAAGTCCCGCCCTCGGACCCAAACCCAGCACCAGATCTTCCTTCAGCTCCCATCCCTCCTTCAGCTTCTGTCCAACACAGTTTGCCTGGCCTTTCCCTAGCAGTAGTTCGACGAAGTTCGAGGACTGCCAGAGTATCGTCCCTGGCGGGTACTACAGGTAGCTATTACGAACTTGTAGTTTTTTCTTTTTCTAACTCTAGATTAAATAAGAAATTAGCACGTTGCATGGGAGTTTCTATACTTGAGGAACGTTATTCTGTCATGCAAAACCTAGAACAAGAGCGTCTTTCCTTTTCCCAATGAAAATTGTTTTCTGGAATATTCGTGGGTTAGGGGACCCCTCAAAAAGACACTCTGTTCTTCTGTCCTTGTCTCCCCTTCATACAGACATCCTTCTGCTCCAAGAATTTAAACTTTCTGATCCATCTCCTGCACTTTTTCGTCAAATTGGTGGTACACGACTATCGGGGTGGACCCCACACAAACGCTATTCCAGGGTGGGTCTAATTACCATGTGGAATGAATCAATATGGTCTCTTAACCAAATCATTCATCAACCATCTGTCCTTCATGTAGCTCTTAGACGCCTGCAGACTAACACCATCATTTTCTTTTCAAACATCTATGGTCCCCAAACTATTCAAGAACGGGCGGATCTCTAGAAAAACTACATGGAATTTGCAACACACATATACGGCCCTTGGGTGCTTGGGGGCGATTTCAATACAACCAGATACTCCGTAGAAAGAAACTCAGGAGATTCTTCACCTGACTCAGATGCTTTCAACGCTTTCATCAGCTCCGGTGCTTTGATCGAACCCCCTATAACAACCGCCTCTTCACATGGTCCAATAGACGCCGAGCCCCCGCCTTGGCTAAACTTGACTGCTTTCTTTTCAATTCTGCATGGGATGATATCCATCCCCTTTCTACTTGCCTTGGACTTGCATCTGTCCTCTCGGCTCATTGTCCTCTAGTACTCGATTCGGGCTCCCTCATCAATCGCAATCGACCGTTCAGATTTGACAGACTCTAGCTCCTTAACCATCCTTCGAAGATTTTATCAGAATGGCGTGGACCCAGCCCATTAGTTCCAACTCTGCCTCTGCCCGGATAGTAGGAAAACTAAGATCACTGAGAAGACTTCTTAAACCTTAGGCCAAATCTATCTGGGGTTCACTCAAGAATCGTATCTCCTCCACTCAAGACGAAATCCTTAAACTGAACAACCTTGAAGAGTCTCGCCCACTTGACGACTCCGAGACACACAATCTTAGAAGTTTGGAAATAGAGCTGGAAAGGCTGATGAAACAAGAGGAGATTGGTTGGAAACAACGCTCTAAGGCTAAGTGGTTAGCTGAGGGAGATAAAAACACGGTCTACTTCCACAGATTTGCTAACGGTCATCGCAGATCCTTGTTCATCCCTGAAATTATTCACAATGAAGTGTCAGTCACCGATCAGGCTGAAATTTTAAATCTCTTCACCAACTTTTACCGCTCCGTCCTAGGCCAACTGTGACGACCCGCCTTTCTCATTCCAGAAAGACGTTTCATCATTAAGAAAGAAAGGGTTAGAAATAGAAAAGAATAGAAAGAAAGAACTACAACTTCAGAATCTCACAGCGGAATGGAACAAAATATAATACATCACATAACTATTACATAGTTATACTTACATCAGAGTCATACAAATATCATATAACAGGACTGTCATATACATACATGACCATACATACATCCAAAATATAGCATAGACTAACTACACAGCGGAACTACATACATAGATACATACGTCTGGTCTTCTCCCCAAAATAGCTCCTCCAGAGAATCAACCCTTCCAATACCTATCACTTGGCTACTCGTAAAAATTTGAGTACCCAAGAGTTTATGAAAACACAAAATATAAACTCTGGGTCAGACATGGGTCTGGTATGAGTAAACAGGTTAAAATTTGCTTAACTTTGAAAATCATTTGAAAATAAAGGTATCACGTAAGACTCCCCACAAATAAATACGGGTAAGTTTTTACCTTACGCTAACCAAAACATTTTATAGGAAATTCTGTGATATTATAATGGTGTCTAGGGTTTTCAAGTAAATAGAAAATAGCCAAAATTGTTACATCTATTAAATTCCAGCTACTAGCCACGAAAGTGGGTAATACAAATCAAAACCGTAGGGTCTCGTAGGATAAATGGGTTTCCAACAATGGAAGGGCTACTGGGGTACCGCCCGTCACAGTACGGGGCCTAGATCACCGTACCGAGGATCACTCCTGACCCCCTACAACACAAGGCTAGAACCATTCCTTACCGAACAGTCCCGAACAAGATAACCCCGCAGTTGTGGCCAACAACTGCTCACAAAGCCGAAATAAAAAGGGACATCTAGACAGGGGAATATCTTGTCCTGCTTGGGCATGACCCACCTAACCTTGCTGCATCTCCCCTGTTTTAGCCATTCCCGGTTGATGAGGCTTGAGGCTACGATTACCTTTAAAGAACATATCACTTAGAATGCTCATCGTCCGCCTGACGATGTGTTGAAAGCATTCAGTCCATACAAGTTCGTTCCGGGTTCGAACGAAACCGAAGGCATTATCTCGTTACACTCATTTTGGAATCATCCTCAGAGTTAACGACGATAACCCTTGCATTCTGGAACACCATCTCGATTCACCATTTGATAAGTCACGACCTATCGTTTAATTTGGATCGATGTGGTTTTCGGAGAATCAAGATTGATTCTTCCGATCCCGGTCTCATCGGATCCAAACGCCATTTTAAGGGCCAAGTTGTCTATTTAACTTAACAGTTCAATTAAATATCAGAAATTAACATAACAGATATATCAGATAAATCATACACAGTTATCACAGATATTCATAATATATAACAACATATCACAGAAAAATCATCACAAATATCAAAGTCAATCAAACATAATTATCAATGCATACCAAACAGTTTGGTTTTACTTAACTAAATTATTTGTTTAAGAATAAACTATTTTATTTTATTTAATTGATTACTGATTAATTAACTAATTAATGAATAATTAATTAATTATTTATTAATCAACTAATCTTCAATTACTTAGTTAACTTTTATTCATTAACTAATACTAAATTTCTTTGTTAATTAGTTGATTGATTCTTGTTAATTATTAACTTACTTATTAAAAATTAATTACAAATTACTTTAATTAACTAATTATTATTGATTTAATTAATTAATTTTCTTTAATTAATCACTTAAGTTAATTATCATTTTTTAATTAACTTTTAAGTGAGATACTAACATTCCTTAAGATTTAAATTGATTTAACATGTGATTACATTTTAATTCCAAACTCAATAAAAAATTCAAATAAAAATTAATTAACCTTCTAGCTACTAGCCGTTAATCACCTATTCCTTGCATATCTACCCAAATCAATCTTTAATTAAAATACCTACTTAATTAATTAACAATTGATTAATGAACTTAGTTACACACTGGTACAAAATCAGTACATGTCCATTGGAAAGCACCGAGACGCATCGTTCCTTACTCGAGAAAAACTCGAGTTTCCCTCGTCGCTCTCCCGTGTTACTCTCCCATTCCCTTTCTTCTTCTCTCCAGTTCTTCTTCTCTTCTCTTTTTTTTAAGTTAAGCTAAAAAAAATATTCAACTGCAGTAATATACTCACGCAACCGCACGTTCCTCTCTCGAGTCAACATACCAACTTACTCGAGTACCACTCGAGCATCAATGTTACGCAGTCACTCACGTCACTGACACACTTCCCCCACCGTGCACGTGCATGGTGGTCCGCCTCCCCTGCGGCGACTCGCGTCCATCCCCACAAACCACAAAACACCCTTAGACTCGACAATTAAACCCAGATTTCGATTTCAAGTTGAAAATAAAAATATGACCTGGTGCTCGAATAAAACGACAGCAACTCCACTGTCAAATTGATCGCGCGGCCATAACACATCACCAGAGGTGATGAAAATTCACCAGGACGTCTCTCACACCTCCCCTAACTCCACCTACAGTCGCGCTTCACTCGGTTTCATGATGATGCCGAAAAATAATTTTTACAGCGCATGGGAAAATAGGAGCTTAAACCCTATTCTACATTCAAACTCAAAACATATGTATTTGAAAAATAATTTCACATTTTTCTAGAATCAATTAGTTTACAAACCTGCTTCCTGCTGCTTTACAGAAGTTATAATTAACTCAATCTCCTTAAATTGTCAAAAACCCATTTTTGATTCATTTTAAAACTGCTCCTTCGATCTTTGCTTTTAAATCAAAATTTTTATGTTAAAAATCATAATTATGTTTATGAAAACTAAATATGTTATTGGATTTACAAATTTCAACATTTGAATTTTAAGCTTTGATTCCCTTTTTTAACCTGTAGTTTGAAATACAGAAATACAGAGTGAACAATGCTGTTTAAACTTGAAAAAATGTTTGCAGGCCTTGTTTAAGCTAAACAAACTCGAATTTACACAATACAAAGTTTAAATGGTTATATGAATAAGTTTTGTAAATTTATTTGCTTTATTTTGTACAAAACTTAAAGTACTGATCAAGAACAACTATGCAAACTTCCAGTGCAAACAGACATACACAAAACAGTATGTTTAAACTACATCAACACATATCATTAATAAGCAAATACATAAACTAAAGTTGAAATTAGTTCGTTTGCTCACAGATCAATTTGAACAGAAGGTGAGTTGAAGGAACTGCAGTTGAAATTTCCCTGAAACTTTCTTGAGTTTCCTGACTTCTGTTTCCCCTTTTTTATTTTCTCAGATTTGCTTTCTTCTTCTTTTTTTTTAGTTAAGGCTTGTATAAAATGAAACTGATAATAGAAAGGTAGATATATATAAATGCTTGAACAAAACAGAAGATAAGTGTACAGCCACCATTTTTGACCAAACAAGAAATTGGTATTAAATTTTACTGCAATTATGAAATGATATTGATCTCGGTTGTATGTACTTATTTAAACAAGAAGTTAGGCTAATTAATGTTTATGTTTCTAATTATGATAGCATAAAATTAATTGTTTACTGACAGTTGCTATTTGTACATAGATATTTATCATTATTTTCGGCCAGAATATTTTGTATGATACAGGTTTTTGTTTTATTACTGGTTTACATTCATTTTTAGTTTATAAAATCTTTCTCTGGACAAACACTTAATTGCCGTGTATATGTGTACATAGGCACTACACTTATTTGTTTTTCAGTTCTACTTTTGGTTTAAGTTTTGTTTTATGATATTTGAAGTGAGACATATTTTATATTGAAGTGGACTTGTTTCCTGAGGCACAAAACCGTACACAGCACCTATTAAAAGTTATTGTTAACATATATGTTTATTTATATTGATAGTTATATTTTATATGAAATTTGTATACTTGTTCATATGATTTTTTTAACATTTTTATTAAGGATGTTGTGTTGTACACTTTGAATTTTGAAGATCATTGTTTGACTAAAAATACTTGTATTTATATATGTCAAATTATAATTTATATTTTGTATATTTATGTTACTTTGATTACATTTATAATATATGATTGTGTTTTATACTAGTTTTTGAATGTTTATACCTATATTGTTTTGCACTTCCATGTTTATGTTTAATATTTTCATGTTTGTTTATTTTAAAACTTATCATTTTAAAAACCAAAATTGTATTCATATGTATTTTATCAGATATCAAAAATAATGAATCTTTGATTTGATTCTATTGAATAAAACCGATTTTGTTTTAAATGATTTTGATATATTCTATTTAAATTTTCAAACCAAAACTTTCTTTTACAAACATACATAACTGTTAAATATTTAATATCTTATCAATTTAAACATTGACAAGCTTATATTTAATTTAAATTAGATTAAATATTATTAAATATGCTGTCAAAAATTCCGTGTCGTTACATTCCTCCCCCCTTAAAAGAATTTCGTCCCCGAAATTTAAACAATAGTTAATTCAAAAGCTTTTATATTAACCATCCAAACATACATATCTTTCATATAATAGCAAACAAAAAACAATCTATTCTAACAAACATCACTGGTTATCCGAACATAAATCCGGATAAGCACTCCTAAAACTATCGAGAGTTTCCCAGGTACAATCTCTGGGATCCTCACTCCATTGCACCTTGACGAGTTTCACCACTTTGTTTCTGAGTTGCTTCTCATCTCGGTCCACAATCTGAACTGGATTTCTGACGACAGTTAAATTAGGTTCAACTTCCAAATCTTCTTGAACTACCGGTTCTTCAACCAGTGAGGGATCATGAACAAATTTCCTCAAATGCGATACATGAAACACATTGTGAATCCCAGACATCCGCTCTGGTAATTCAATCCTGTAGGCCACAGTTCCAATTCTCTCCAACACTCGGAATGGTCCAATGTATCTCGGAGCAAGTTTTCCCGTCTTTTCGAATCTTATAGCACCTTTAATTGGGGAAACTTTAACAAAAACCAAGTCTCCAATCTCAAATTCCAATGGCCTTCGTCTTCTATCCGCATATTTCTTCTGACGATCTTGAGCAGCTTTCATCCTTTTCGTGATAAGCTCAACCTTCACAGAAGCTTCACGAATAAGATCGGGTCCGAGCACAAGACGATCCTTCGATTCAATCCAACAAGATGGAGATCTACACGTTCTTTCGTATAAGGCTTCATAAGGAGTCATCTTAATACTTGCTTGATAACTGTTATTATAAGAAAATTCCACTAAATGAATATGGTCTTCCCAAGATCTTCCAAAATCTAAAACACAAGCCCGTAACATATCCTCAAGAATACGATTCAGCCTCTTTGTCTGTCCGTCTGTTTGAGGATGATAGGCTATACTCAATCTCAAATCTGTACCCATCTCTGATTGCAGAGCTTCCTAAAATTTTCTAGTGAAAATAGGATCACGATCACTTACTATGCTGACTGGGACACCATGCAATCGAACTATCTCTTTCAGGAAAATTTCTGCCAAAGAAACTGCAGTACGGGTTGCCTTTACTGGTATAAAATGGGCACTCTTAGTTAAACGATCTACAATAACCCATATACCGTCATTTCCTTTTCTGGTTCTAGGCAAACCATCAATAAAATCCATCGAGATCATTTCCCATTTCCAATTCGGAATTTCCAGAGGTTGCAATAACCCGGCAGATTTCTGTTGATCACCCTCAACTTGCTGACAAATGGCACAACTGTTCACAAATCTAGCAATATCCTCCTTCATATTCGGCCACCAGAAAGCTCTCCTCATGTCTTTATACATCTTCGAATTTCCAGGATGAATATTCAATTTGGAACAATGACTTTCAGACAACACTTCCTGTCTCAACTCCTTATCATTTGGAACACAGATTCTCCCATTGATCCTTAGTGTTCCTTGGTCATCAATGTCAAAACTAGGACGCTGACCTTTCCTGACTCTGTTGATGATCCTCCTCAACATATTATCAGATTCTTGCTTGCTTGATATCCTTTCAATAAGAGATGGAACCACTTCCAGAAGAGATAAAACCGCGTTCCTACTGAGAGCATCAGCTACGACATTCGCTTTCCCCGGAGTGTACAGAATATCCAGATCATAAGATGCAAGAAATTCAACCCACCGTTGCTGTCTCAGATTAAGGTCTTTTTGAGAGAATAGATATTTCAACGGTTTGTGATCCGTGAACAATTCGAATTTCTCTCCTAAAAGATAATGCCTCCAAATATTTAGAGCAAAAACAATGGCTAGCAACTCAAGATCATGCGTAGCATAGTTTTTCTCATGAGGTTTCAACTGTCGACTAGCATACGCAATAACTCTTCCGTTCCGCATCAGAACTGCTCCCAAACCAACAATACAAGCACCAGTGTAAACCTCGAATTTGCTCTTTCCATCCGGAATAGCAAGTAATGGTGCACTAGTGAGCCTTACCTTCAATTCCTGAAAAGCTTCTTCACACTGAGGCGTCCATTTGAATTTCGCTCCCTTCCTGGTCAGCTTAGTCAGATGCGAAGAAATCTTGGAATAATCTTTAATAAATCTCCTGTAGTAGCCAGCCAATCCTAGAAAACTGCGAACTTCCGTCGGTGTCTCTGGCTGTTTCCATTCAAGAATAGTTTCAACTTTCGCTGGGTCTACAGAAATGCCTTCACCCGAAACAATATGCCCTAAAAATTTAACTTCCGATTTCCAGAAATGGCACTTCGAAAATTTCGCCTTCAGCACATTCTTTCTCAGAGTCTCCAATACAATCCTCAAATGTTCCCTGTGCTCTTCATCGGATTTGGAATAGATCAAGATATCATCAATGAATACCAGCACAAACTTATTCAATACATCCCTAAAGACTCGATTCATGAGGTCAACGAAGTAGGCAGGGGCGTTGGTTAATCCGAACGGCATAACCAACCACTCATAGAAACAATTCGGTCCCCTAAATGCAGTCAAGGGAATACTGTCCTCAGCTACCCTCAACTGGTGGAAACCTGAAGCTAGATCCAATTGAGAAAAGATGGAAGCACCATGCAACTGGTCAAAAAGATCATCGATGTGAGGAAGAGGATATTTATTACGGATAGTCACTTTGTTCAATTCTCTATAATCCACACAGAACCTCAGTGATCCATCCGATTTGGTCACAAACACCGCCGTTGAACCCCAACAAGAAAAACTAGCTCTAATCAATCCTTTCTCTAAAAGATCCTGAGTTTGCTTAATCAACTCTTCTCTTTCCCTAGGAGCCATTCTCCTACTGGGTTGAATCACTGGCACAGCTCCTGGAATCAAATCAATACGGAACTCTATTTCTCGATGTGGTGGCAAACACTTAACTTCTTCAAAAACATCAGTAAAATCTTGAACCACATCAATAACTTCAACATTCTCTTCAGATGACTCAATTCCATGCAAAAGACTGCTCAAGTGAATTCCAGAATTATCACACGACACTCTGGCAATTCGACCCAGATCAGTTTCCAACGAAACTGTTCTCTCATCACAATTCAAGACGGCTTTATACTTATCTAGCCAATCCATACCCAAAATAAGATCAAATCCCTTAAAATTCAACACATACGGGTCACAAGAAAAACTGTGGGATAGATAAGAGATCTTCAAGTCCTTACAAATAGAGTCTAATTTGGTCACCCCTCCTATAGGATTAGACACCAAGATAGAACTATCTACTGAACTAGGGGTAAGAGAAAACTTTTCAACAGAGTCCAAAGAAATAAAACTCAAGGAAGCACCCGAATCAAACAAAACTCTAATATATTTTCCATCTAAAAGTAAAGTACCTTCTAATACTCCTTTGCCCATCGAAGAAGAAGATGGTCCGGCTTCCAAAGCAAAAACTTTATTCTGAGGTGCTCTCTGTAGAAGTGGACAGTTCTTGATCATGTGCCCTGGCTGATGACAATTAAAGCACAATGATTTCTGAACCATAGCTGATCCTGGGCCACTCTGGTGTGGTTGCTGCTGTTGCTGCTGGAACCCTTTCCTAGGACACTTATTTGCCAAATGCCCTTCCTGATGACAAATGTAGCACTTTCGAGGTCCGTTGTTATTCCCAGGTTTCTTCTTATTCGGCTTCCTCCATTTAGGATCAAACTTTCGCTTATTCGAATTAGTGAAATTCCCACCTGAAGCTGCAACTGGATCCACCGGCTTCTTACTCATCAAACTCTCATACCTCAATGCCATATCAATCAAATCAACAAAAGATCCTTTTAGAAGTACTATCAATTTCCCATGGAATTCATGCCTCAACCCTTGCACAAATTTCTCATTCTTTTTCAGAGGAGTATCGATGAGTCCTGGTCCATAACAAGAGAGTTCATTGAATCTGGTTTCATACTCCGAAATAGACATACTACCCTGCTTCAAATACAGAAAATCCTGATACAATTGGGTTCTCCCTGCCGTCGGCACATACTTCTCTTCAAACAACTCCTTGAATCTGTCCCAAGAAATGTCATCCTCAGAAATATTTGAAATGGTTGAATCCCACCACGCTGCTGCAGCACCTTGCAGTTTCCACGATGCCATATGCCTCTTACGCTCATCAGACAATCTCATGCTCTTGAAAATGCGTTCGCAAGAGCGTAGCCAGTCCTGAACTTCAATTATTGACTCCGAACCTTTGAATGGTTGGCCTCCAAGATGTTTGAAATCCTTGCATAAAGCTGCAAAGCTAACTTGAGACGGTACTGGATTGACAGCCTCACTAACATTTTAACTCCGTCCATTATCTGTTGAAGTACTGGCCCTAACTCTGCCTCTTCTTCCTGAACTCATGTTGGTTACCTGAACAGGTAACTCAACCAATTTAGATAGACATATATATAATATCATATGAAAATACAAATACGCACTCTCAAGAGAAATACAACATAAGAGCCTAAGTACTCGCTTTACCTAGCACTCTGATACCAACTGTGACGACCCGCCTTTCTCATCCCAGAAAGACGTTTCATCATTAAGAAAGAAAAGGATAGATATAGAAAAGAATAGAAAGAAAGAACAACAACATCAGAATCTCACAACGGAATGGAACAAAATATAATATATCACATAACTATTACATAGTTATACTTACATCAGAGTCATACAAATATCATATAACAGGACTGTCATATACATACATGACCATACATACATCCAAAATACAGCATAGACTAACTACACAGCGGAACTACATATATAGATACATACGTCCGGTCTTCTCTCCAAAATAGCTCCTCTAGAGAATCAACCCTTCCAATACCTATCACTTGGCTTCTCGTAAAAATTTGAGTACCCAAGAATTTATGAAAACACAAAATATAAACTCCGGATCAGACATGGGTCTGGTATGAGTAAACAGGTTAAAATTTGCTTAACTTTGAAAATCATTTGAAAATAAAGGTATCACGTAAGACTCCCCACAAATAAATACGGGTAAGTTTTTACCTTACGCTAACCAAAACATTTTATAGGAAATTCTGTGATATTATAATAGTGTCTAGGGTTTTCAAGTAAATAGAAAATAGCCGAAATTGTTACATCTATTAAATTCCAGCTACTAGCCACAAAAGTGGGTAATACAAATCAAAACCGTAGGGTCTCGTAGGATAAATGGGTTTCCAACAATGGCAGGGCTACTGGGGTACCGCCCGTCACAGTACGGGCCTAGATCACCGTACCGAGGATCACTCCCGACCCCCTACAACACAAGGCCGGAACCATTCCTTACTGAACAGTCCCGAACAAGATAACCTCGCAGTTGTGGCCAACAACTGCTCACAAAGCCGAAATAAAAAGGGACATCTAGACAGGGGAATATCTTGTCCTGCTTGGGCATGACCCACCTAACCTTGCTCCATATCCCCTGTTTTAGCCATTCCCGATTGATGAGGCTTGAGGCTACGATTACCTTTAAAGAACATATCACTTAGAATGCTCATCGTCCGCCTGACGATGTGTTGAAAGCATTCAATCCATACAAGTTCGTTCCGGGTTCAAACGAAACCGAAGGCATTATCTCGTTACACTCATTTTGGAATCACCCTCAGAGTTAACGACGATAACTCTTGCATTCTGGAACACCATCTCGATTCACCATTTTATAAGTCACGACCTATCGTTTAATTTGGATCGATGTGGTTTTCGGAGAATCAAGATTGATTCTTCCGATCCCGGTCTCATCGGATCCAAACGCCATTTTAAGGGCCAACTTGTCTATTTAACTTAACAGTTCAATTAAATATCAGAAATTAACATAACAGATATATCAGATAAATCATACACAGTTATCACAGATATTCATAATATATAACAACATATTACAGAAAAATCATCACAGATATCAAAGTCAATCAAACATAATTATCAATGCATACCAAACAGTTTGGTTTTACTTAACTAAATTATTTGTTTAAGAATAAACTATTTTATTTTATTTAATTGATTACTGATTAATTAACTAATTAATGAATAATTAATTAATTATTTATTAATCAACTAATCTTAAATTACTTAATTAACTTTTATTCATTAACTAATACTAAATTTCTTAGTTAATTAGTTGATTGATTCTTGTTAATTATTAACTTACTTATTAAAAATTAATTACAAATTACTTTAATTAACTAATTATTATTGATTTAATTAATTAATTTATCTTTAACTAATCACTTAAGTTAATTATCATTTTTTAATTAACTTTTAAGTGAGATACTAACATTCCTTAAGATTTAAATTGATTTAACATGTGATTACATTTTAATTCCAAACTCAATAAAAAATTCAAATAAAAATTAATTAACCTTCTAGCTACTAACTGTTAATCACCTATTCCTTACATGTCTACCCAAATCAATCTTTAATTAAAATACCTACTTAATTAATTAACAATTGATTAATGAACTTAGTTACACACTGGTACAAAATCAGTACATGTCCATTGGAAAGCACCGAGACGCATCATTCCTTACTCGAGAAAAACTCGAGTTTCCCTCGTCGCTCTCCCGTGTTACTCTCCCATTCCCTTTCTTCTTCTCTCCAGTTCTTCTTCTGTTCTCTTTTTTTTAAGTTAAGCTAAAAAAAAATTCAACTGCAGTAATATACTCACGCAACCGCACGTTCCTCTCTCGAGTCAACATACCAACTTACTCGAGTACCACTCGAGTACCACTCGAGCATCAATGTTACGCAGTCACTCACGTCACTGACACACTTCCCCCACCGTGCACGTGCATGGTGGTCCGCCTCCCCTGCGGCGACTCACGTCCATCCCCACAAACCACAAAACACCCTTAGACTCGACAATTAAACCCAGATTTCGATTTCAAGTTGAAAATAAAAATATGACCTGGTGCTCGAATAAAACGACAGCAACTCCACTGTCAAATTGATCGCGCGGCCATAACACATCACCAGAGGTGATGAAAATTCACCAGGACGTCTCTCACACCTCCCCCTAACTCCATCTACAGTCGCGCTTCACTCGGTTTCATGATGATGCCGAAAACTAATTTTTACAGCGCATGGGAAAATAGGAGCTTAAACCCTATTCTACATTCAAACTCAAAACATATGTATTTGAAAAATAATTTCACATTTTTCTAGAATCAATTAGTTTACAAACCTGCTTCCTGCTGCTTTACAGAAGTTATAATTAGCTCAATCTCCTTAAATTGTCAAAAACCCATTTTTGATTCATTTTAAAACTGCTCCTTCGATCTTTGCTTTTAAATCGAAATTTTTATGTTAAAAATCATAATTATGTTTATGAAAACTAAATATGCTATTGGATTTACAAATTTCAACATTTGAATTTTAAGCTTTGATTCCCTTTTTTAACCTGTAGTTTGAAATACAGAAATACAGAGTGAACAATGCTGTTTAAACTTGAAAAAATGTTTGCAGGCCTTGTTTAAGCTAAACAAACTCGAATTTACACAATACAAAGTTTAAATGGTTATATGAATAAGTTTTGTAAATTTATTTGCTTTATTTTGTACAAAACTTAAAGTACTGATCAAGAACAACTATGCAAACTTCCAGTGCAAACAGACATACACAAAACAGTATGTTTAAACTACATCAACACATATCATTAATAAGCAAATATATAAACTAAAGTTGAAAATAGTTCGTTTGCTCACAGATCAATTTGAACAGAAGGTGAGTTGAAGGAACTGCAGTTGAAATTTCCCTGAAACTTTCTTGAGTTTCCTGACTTCTGTTTCCCCTTTTTTATTTTCTCAGATTTGCTTTCTTCTTCTTTTTTTTTAGTTAAGGCTTGTATAAAATGAAACTGATAATAGAAAGGTGGATATATATAAATGCTTGAACAAAACAGAAGATAAGTGTACAGCCACCATTTTTGACCAAACAAGAAATTGGTATTAAATTTTACTGCAATTATGAAATGATATTGATCTCGGCTGTATGTACTTATTTAAACAAGAAGTTAGGCTAATTAATGTTTATGTTTCTAATTATGACAGTTGCTATTTGTACATAGATATTTATCATTATTTTCGGCCAGAATATTTTGTATGATACAGGTTTTTGTTTTATTACTGGTTTACATTCATTTTTAGTTTATAAAATCTTTCTCTGGACAAACACTTAATTGCCGTGTATATGTGTACATAGGCACTACACTTATTTGTTTTTCAGTTCTACTTTTGGTTTAAGTTTTATTTTATGATATTTGAAGTGAGACATATTTTATATTGAAGTGGACTTGTTTCCTGAGGCACAAAACCGTACACAACACCTATTAAAAGTTATTGTTAACATATATGTTTATTTATATTGATAGTTATATTTTATATGAAATTTGTATACTTGTTCATATGATTTTTTTAACATTTTTATCAAGGATGTTGTGTTGTACAATTTGAATTTTGAAGATCATTGTTTGACTAAAAATACTTGTATTTATATATGTCAAATTATAATTTATATTTTGTATATTTATGTTACTTTGATTACATTTATAATATATGATTGTGTTTTATACTAGTTTTTGAATGTTTATACCTATATTGTTTTGCACTTCCATGTTTATGTTTAATATTTTCATGTTTGTTTATTTTAAAACTTATCATTTTAAAAACCAAAATTGTATTCATATGTATTTTATCAGATATCAAAAATAATGAATCTTTGATTTGATTCTATTGAATAAAACCGATTTTGTTTCAAATGATTTTGACATATTCTATTTAAATTTTCAAACCAAAATTTTCTTTTACAAACATACATAACCGTTAAATATTTAATATCTTATCAATTTAAACATTGACAAGCTTATATTTAATTTAAATTAGATTAAATATTTATTAAATATGCTGTCAAAAATTCCGGGTCGTTACACCAACCCTCCTCCTCCCTCCCCCCATAGACTGGAATCTCCTCTACCCCAATCCACCAACCATCCCAATTGATGCCCCATTTTCCGAAGAGGAAATCCTGGCTGCCCTTAAAGATATGGACGACAACAAATCACCAGGTCCGGATGGCTTTGGGCCTTTTTTCTTTAAACATTTCTGGAACGTTGTCAAAAAAGATATCTAGACCTGTGCTCTGAATTCCAGTCCAACCCTATGGTTATTTCCCGACTCAACTACGCCAATATCGTCCTCATCCCAAAATCTGAGGGTGCTAACTCTCTTACTGCCTTCCGCCCCATCAGCCTCCTTAACACCACTTTCAAACTCATCACTAAAGTCCTTGCCAACCTCCTCCAATCCCATATAAACAATTGATTGGCAGGGAACAATCTGCCTTTATCCAGGATCGCAATATCCTTGATTGTGTGGCGGCAACACAGGAAGTTATCTCTTTTTGCCAAACAAACAACCTGCCAGGTGTCCTCCTCAAATTAGATTTCTCGAAGGCTTTCGACTCTGTCAATTGGAACTTCATCCTAGAACTTCTGCCACGCAGAGGCTTCCCTGCGAAATGGTGTGAATGGATAAAATGCATTCTAACTTCCAGTCTCTCCTCTATTCAAATTAATGGTTCGTCGGGGGGTCTTATCAAATCTTCCCGTGGTCTAAGACAGATCGACCCCCTTTCACTGCTCCTTTTTGTGCTGGTGGCCGACATCTTTAACCGCATGTCTAAACTAGCAGTCTCAAACAACTGTCTCGCCGGTACTGGTCCCCAAAACTCCAACTTATCTATATCTAATCTGCAATTTGCAGACGACACTATTCTCTTCGTCTCCCCCTCGCCTGACCACATCCATTGTCTTAAGGTCCTTCTTTACGTCTTTGAACTCATTTCTGGTCTTTTCATCAACTTTCACAAAAGTTCTATCATTATGCTTGGTAACACAGATCACCTTCGTCCCTCAATCGCTTCTATCCTCAACTGTAACATCGCCCACTTCCCGATCTCCTACCTTGGTATCCCTTTACGGCCAACTAAACTCCATCGTGCTGATTGGATCCCCCTTATCACCAAAATTGAATCCAGACTCTCAGGCTGGAAAGCGGACGCTCTCTCGACTGCGGGCCGATTGGTTCTAATCAAATCGGTACTCTCCTCCATTCCCCTTTACTGGCTCTCATTCTATAAAATACCTACTTGGGTATCCAAGAAAATTGACACCATTAGAAGAAATTTCCACTGGAATGGGGGAAAAGCCAAACATCTTGTCAGTTGGAAGATAACTTTCCTTCACAAAGACCATGGTGGCCTCGGTATTGTCAACCTTCGAACATTCAACCTTGCTCTTTTGGCCAAATGGATTTGGCGTACTCTGACACCTGGACACTTTGTCTGGAAAGACTGGATTCTCTCAGTCCATCACCAAGAAAATCCATCCTATGTCCTCCACCTCGCTCCCCTCAATAAACCCTCCCCATTCTGGTCTAGAGTTTTATCCTCCATCAACCATATTAAGCCTTTCTTCCAAGTGATCCTAGGAAATGGCTCCAATTGTCTCTTCTGGTTTGATTCCTGGTTATACCAACACCCTTTAAATCGCAGATTCCCCTCCCTCTTCTCCTCAGTCTCTCAGAAATTTCTCTCGGTTGCTGACGCAGTCTCCATTGGTCCTCAGTCGCTCTGTCCTGCTTCTCTCTTTGGCGATAACCTGCTCAGAGAATTCCTTGCCGCCGCCAACCTTCTCCTTTCCATTAACCTGTCTCCTACCTCGTCAGATCTTTATGTATGGTCTTTATCCCCCTCTAAACACTTCTCTGTGTCCCTGTGCTACTCGTTCCTGAACCACCCTGGCAGACTATTCTCCTTCGCGCGTCTCTGGAAATGCCACCTTCCTCCCCAAATCCTTTTTTTTCAATGGTGTCTAATCCATGGCCATATCAACACCAAAGACCGTCTTGCCCGACTTAACATCTTATCTGATTAATATTGTCCCCTCTGCAATCTTGAAACTGAATCCATTAATCACCTTTTGTTGACTGTGACTTTGCTTTTTACATTTAGGCATCATCTTGCGCTCATATTTTTGGTTCCATTCCATCTGTTTCGAGTTTCTTTGAATATTGGCAGTACAATACTCCAGACCATAATCTTGACTCGTTTCTAGCCATCTTTTGTTGGGTGATATGGAAAGAGAGAAACGCCCGTGTTTTTAACAAACCCGAGTTCGAGAGCACATATTTGCAATAGAATAATTAACATCTTTGCTGTTTGGTCAGGCTCCAGCTTTTCTGCTCCATTCAGGCTCCGCCTCCGGGCTCCCAGTTCTCCCCCAACGGAGTCGGTGGGTAGTTCTTCTTCAGCTTCAGTGCCGATGGGACCGCATTCCCAGGATTGATTCTTTTCCCTCATCTCTTCAATGATCGGTTTACTGGACTTTATCTGTGTTAATTGAATGTAATCCTTCTTTTATTCCTCCATCTGAATTAGACTTATGTATAAATTAGTTAGGGATGGTTCTATGTTTCTTTATTTGGCTATCTGCTACTGATGACTGCTATTTCAAACCTTTTTTCAGCCAATGATCAGGCTTGTTGATCATAATATTACTATATTAATAAATAACTTTAATCGGCTGTGTAACTCTCCGCTACACATCCGTTCCACTCAAAAAATGTATGTTATAGATTAAAGGAAAAATACTTTTGAATTTTTCCAACGAGTAATTTGATGGGAATTGAAGAAACTAGGGTTTTATTTGTCGTTCGTGTTCGGCTTGAATGTTGTGGCTTTTCGTCTTGGATGTTGATTCGAGTTCGTTCATTTTTAGTGAAGATGTAGTTCATGGATGTGGGATTCGATGGTGGGTCTGGCGGAGTTCAACGGCGGCGAGAATGGTCATTGGCGTTGGAGTTTTGGAACGTTGTTCTCTGTAGTTTTTGGTTCAAACGATCGGAATTCGATTCGATTTTCTTATCCTTCGATCTAAGTGGAGGAGTTGGTCGTAGGGGTCGTTTGGCGTTTGTCGGCGATCGACTCGATGGTCGATGTGGGTTGGATGGTGGTGCAACGTGCACCGTGATTTGTCTGTGCACTGGGGGGTTTGTTTTGAGAAGATTATTTGAAGCTCGGGGAGGATATTGTGTTGTTCTCGTGATCAACTCGAAGCAGAGATGCCTGGATTTAGCTCGAGGGGTGGCTCGAGTTGTAGCCGCGATTTTCTCGAAGTTCATAGGGTCGCATTTTCTGGGTTGATACTGTACAGTAGTAGTACTGTAAAATTTAAAAAAAATGAAGTTGCAAATGGAATTTGTTGTAGATAATGATGAAATCAAGCTTTGAGTTTGATAAAGGAATAAAGCGTATAAAGTTTAAACTTGTCGTTTTGAAATTAAGTTGATCAAACTTTAAATGTAAATCGAATTTACTTTCAAATTCAAATTGTTAGGATAATTTCTTTGAAAGCAATCCAACTTAATTAAAGTTTGAATTTTAATTTTAAAGAGTGTTTGAATTTATCCATTAAATCAAAACTTTTAAGCAATGTTTTAATAATAAAGTTTCAATTTATTTTGGAAATAATAAGTTTAGAAGTTAGATAATTAATGTGTTTTAAATTTCAAATCTGATGCTTATCTTCAAGTAAGACTATTATTATGATTTTGTAAACCAAGTTTAATAATCTGTCTTTGAATTAGTAAGATTTAAATAATTCAAATAATTTATTTATGGAAATAAATAAGGTTAAATTATTTGGATAATTAATTGAAGAATACTTATTTAATATGATTTGTTAATAAGTTAAGTTTGATTAAGATTTATGCTTTTCTTAAATTACTAAGGATTTTCTTTAATATTAGAAGTAAATTAATTAATTGTTTAATTAATTTAAAATAATTAGTTAATTATTTATTTAATTTTAAATAATCACTTAATCATATATTAATTAAGTGTAATTACTTAATGAAGTAATTAATGGTCAATTATTGAATGTAATTAAGAATGGAAGAAATTAATTATGGAAGTAATTAATGGTAATTACTCATGGAGTATTTTAATGGAAGTGATTATTAATTAATCCCTTGATGATATTAATTAAAAAATTGATTAATAAAATTGTTTGAAATTAATTAATTATGGAGTAATTTATTAATTAATGAATTAGGGATTGTTTAATAATGGGATTAATTATTTGTGAAGTAATTAATTAAGGAAACAATCAAGAGTTATTAATGAAGTAATTAGAGATAATTACTTATGAAAGTAATTAAGGATTAATTATTTAATTAATTTTAGTTAATTAATTTATGAATGAGATTTAATTTAAGATTAATTACTAAGTGTAATTAATTAAAGAGTAATTAATAAAGTAATTAATTAAGGATTTATTTATTAATTTAATTGTTTAATAATTACTTGATGAAGTAATTAAAGATTAATTAATTAGATTAATTAATCAAAGGGTTTAATATAATTAATTAAGAAGTTAATTAATTAAGATAAGTAATTACAAGTTGTTAGTTACTGATTATGATTAATGAATTGATTAATAACAAGTTAATTATTTTATTAAAGTGAATTGTTAGTTAATGGGAATCATTAATTAATATGATTAATGGTATTAATCAAGGTTGATCAAGATAAGTGATTTAATTTAAGTGTTATTAATAATTGTAATTAATTATGGTTTAATGTAATTAATTATAGTTGATTAATGGAAGTAAATGAAGGATCATTAATTTTTGTAATTAATGATAGTTATTGAAAGTTAATTATTGAATGTGGTTAAAGATAATTACTTGAAAGTAATTAAAGTATAATTAATCAAGGAAGATTAATTTGGGAAGATCATTAGACATGGTTTATTTATTTATTTCGAATTAATAAATAAGGAAGGGTTAAGGGTAATCCAATTGATTAAGAAATAATCAATTCTGCTTTGGATGATTGGTTAATATTGGATTGATTGATTGATATTGGATGATCAATATTAAATGTTTGATATTGGGTGATTGATATTGGTTGATACTGGATGTTTTGAGTATCTATGATATATGATATGCTGCCTTGTGAGATGAATGTTGATATGAATTATCTGTTGTGATAATATGAGTCATCTATCTGTTTATATCATCCTGAATATAAGTTTAACTATTGAAACCCTTAAGTACAACTTGGACATTAAAATGGCGTTTGGTTTCGGTGAGACCGAGATCGGGTTTCCTTATTTGGAATCTGAAAACCACATCGATTCCAATTAAACGTAGGTCGTGTATCCAAGTGGAGCAAGTGAAGACTCGAGGTGTAAGGACTATGCGTCAGTATAACTCTGTGTGTGATTCCGTAATGAGTTTGACGGAATAGTACTTATAGGTTCGAGATGGTGATTTAGAGTGCAAGGGCTATGGTCGTTGACTCTGAGGGTGATTCCAAAACGAGTGCAGCTATATGTTGTATAAGTTGTGTGCTCTGATGTAATATGATACTATGTAATATTTTATGTGATATATTATATTTCATTCGTTCCGCTATGAGTTATATGTTGTTGTCTTTCTTCTTTCCCTTTCTTTTTCTTCTTCTATCCCTTTCTTTCTTCAAGATGATACGATTTCCTGGAGATAGGAAGTCAGGTCGTCTCAACTGGTATCAGAGCGAGGTTGACTGAATACCTAGGCTCTGGAGTGGTGTCTTTCTTGAGAGTGCGTACTTGTAATTTTTATATATAACTATAACTATAACTATATATATATATATCTGCCTGATCAGTTTGGTTATCTGTTCGGATTTTCCAACACAAATTTTAGAGGTAGATAGAGTAGTAGTGGTGTGTGTGTAACACGACTACCACTAATGGAATAGGTCCATTTGTTTGAGGTTGGAAGTATTTGTCGAGACTGTAGACCTAATACCGTCACGAATGAGATTTGTAGTTTGGAATAAGGATTTCTCTGATATCCAAAGGAATTTTTTTAAAAGATTCGGAGTTTATCTTTGAAGTGTAAGTTTGGATTTCACTCGGGTGAGCGAATTTTTCTTGTGTTTGGATCTGTCGGAAGTGCAGAAGTAAGTGATGATATCCTGATATCTGCATGATGAGATGCAGTATCCATGGATATTTTCAGAAGATGTTTTCTCTTGAAGCAGTTTTAGAAGTGGATGAGGAGCAGTCTTTACCTACTGCAGGGAAAATTCGTCTGTGTAAAAGTTATCTGGATCTTTAGCAAGGAGGTTAGATGTTTTGGGAATATGAGACTAAGGTCTATAAGTTGTTTTGCTTTGGCATGGTCTCATTGTCATTCCTTAAGGAGAGCGAGATGTGGATGCTTGGTTTGGAGCCCGAATTTCTTGGGTAGTTGTCTGCCATCTCGAAGGTCCGTTGTGGTGTTTGTTGATAGTTTTGGTTTTCGAGAAGCCTTTAGATTGGAAGTCTTTGGTTAGCTATGGTAGCAGTGTAGTTCGGAGTGTTCGATGTGCTGGAGAGAAGGTCTTTTAGCTTCGCAGTATCACCGAGGTAGAGTTTAGAAGCAATAGTGTTGGTTGTTTCTCCGGTGATTTAGGAATCTTTGTGGTTTTTCTATCGGCAGCCCGAGCAGTTGGAGATGTTTTCTTGAAGGGTTAACCTTGTTTGGAAAAGCTTTAAGCTATTCTAATTGGTGAAGAGAGGACGGTTTCTTTGGAATCCAAATAAGGTAGGATCGCAAAAGTGACTTGCGATTTGTTTGGGAATTTGTCTTGGGCAATCTTTTGTTTGAGATTGAGGATTCTCATGTGGAAGTAGGTGCTACTGAGGTAATCAGAAGTTCGTCTGCATCTGGAGTTGAGTTCCATATTGTTTTGGTTCCAGAAGCAATTTTGGTGGTTAGCCTAGAGGAGAGAGTTGGTGTAGCAACTCAGAAATATCTTTGGAATTTGTATTGGTTAGATCTTGTTTTGAGTTGGATGGTGTGTCTGAGACAGTTGGGTCACTCAGATTTTTGTGGATTTGATGAACAAAGTTCCCGGATATATTGGATAAGTTAGTACTTGTGTTCATCAACGGTATTCTCATCTATTTCAGAATCAGAGTTGTGCAGCGGAAGCGAGTTAGCAGCTGTGCAAGGAAGGAAGTAAGTTCAGTTTGCAATTGCTTGAGTAATAGAGTTTGAGTTCTGGATTTCAATGGATTTTGGAAGACCTTTCTGTTGAATAGGATCCAGGAACTGGTTTGCTTTGGTCTAGTTTTTTTGGAAATATCAGTATAGGTTGAGCTGATCAGGAAGAAAATTGGCAGCCTAGGATTGTCTGTTGAGTTATGCTGAATTGAGATAAGGAATTTGGAATTCGAAGTTGGAGACTTCATTTTTGTAAAGATTTTCTCTGGTTAAGGGAGAGCAGTATTGGGTTAGTTTGGTTGGTTAGTGCTGCGACATTTGAAGATTTCTTATCTGTGTTTGATAAGATAAGAATTGAATTGCCAGTTTGGATAGCAGAAGTTCATTCTATTTCACGTATCTCGAGGGAGTACGTATATGATTCATCGATTGGTTGTTGAATCTGTAGTTCAGTTGGATTTGGAAGTTGAGCTGGACTTGAGTATAGTATGATGTTCTATTCAGATTGATGGATCTGGAGATGGGAGGAGCTCTAGATTTTGGTGGTGTAGTTTGTTTAGCTTTTATAGAGCGAGTCTCCTGGTGTTCTATACTTGGGAAACTCGAGAGAGTATTTAAAGACTTATTCTGATTTGTGTCGGGATAGTTAGATAGATTTGTTTGTTTGATTGGTTGCTATGGTTGTTAGTAACTGGATGATAGGTGAGCTTTGCTGTTAGAAATTAAAAATCTTTGCTGGGTTATTAAATTACCTTTGCTTTTAAATTTCGGGGACGAAATTCTTTTAAGGGGGGAGGATTGTAACGACCTGAAATTTTGGGCAATATCAATTTAATAATCTGCATTAATAATTTAATTGGTTTGATAATTTTTCTTTATAATTTTAATTTAAATTGGTGAAATTAATCTTTTAAAGGATAATAAATATTTAATCTGATAATTGTGATCAATATCTTTCTGAAAATTTTAAAATATTGATAAGATTTTTTTCTCCAAAGCTAATGAAATTTTATTCTGTCCATAATATATATTTGATGTATATTGTGAATAGAAGATCTTGTGTTTTAAATAAAGATTAAATTTTCAAATTATAATGTATATGTAAGTATATGTTATAATTTGATGTTGTTTTGAAATTTAATTTAATCTATTGATAGTTTATATATGTTTGATATTGTAATTTAAAGCTTTATTTTAATTAATATTTTTCAAAAGTAAATTTAATATTTATTCAATTGTTTTTAAAATATAAGATTGTTATTTATTTTAAATAAGATAGTTTAAAAAAACGGGATTTAAACAAAGTTGTTTTGCTTTCTTTTTAAATGCTTCAATTTAAAATGTTATAAGTGTATAAATATAAATGTTAGTTTTAAGTACATGTATAAGATGTATATTTATACTATAATTAGTTTTAGAATAATTTATTTTAAAAGTGAATTTATTTATTCATATGTGAACATTTATTAATTAAGAAATTAAAATAAGTAAGTTATGTTTACATTTAAATTAATAAAAATTCAATTAAAAATACATAAAAACATGTGTTAATACATTAGGACATTTTAATAACACTTGTAAACCCTTTAAAATATGTTTGAGACACTTGTTCAAATTATCAACATGTGGCAAAATACTCATTTTTTTATTTTTAATAAAGATTTAAGAAGAAAATTTGTTTTCTCGAACATTTTTATTTATTTCATTAATGACAATCAGAAATTGTTAATCTGCATTTATTTAAGGCTTCAATCTGCAAATCAAGTTGAAATTAAAAGCTACAACTTCAAATCTTTTGCAACTTTAAAATGGAATTCAACTTGCATATGCTAATAGGTGATTCACCTGCATTTCAAAAGTTCTAATTTTGCGTTTCAAAGTAAAGAATCAATCTGCAAATAAGGTTCAGTTTCAACCTGAAACTTCAAGATCAACCTCAAGTTGGAAATAAAAACTGCAACCAAGACCTGCATTTCAAAATCAAATCAGCCTGAGATTAAGCGGTGTTCATCTGCAATTTCAACATGCATGGATTCTTTTCTTCAACCTTAAATCTGCATTTCTTCAAAACTGCTGTGCTTAAAAGAAAAGGCGAGTAAATTTTGGTTTAAAAACAGTTTTTTTTCTAGTGTAATTGAATTTATTTATGCATGTGTTGGATTTGGCTTTGTTAATCAATACTTGTACTGGTATATGTGTATGTTGTGCTTGAAATAGGAAAAATGTTATTTTTTTTCATCTCTATTCTTTATAGGAAACTGTTTTCTTAAGGAAGTTTCGAAAGAAAAATTAAAAATCTTTTAATCCAAACTATATTAGATCCTGATATATGAAGAGAAGTTGTTTGTCATCGTTTGTTGTAAATTTTAAAAATAGTTTCATAATTTAAAATGAAACAAATAATTTTAAAAATAGAAGACACAGTGAAAATTGAATTTTAGTCAAAAATAAACTGCTTTAAATTCAAATTTGGATTGCATGTATGGAATTGTGATGAAAAATCATGATTTTAGATGTTACTATCATAATTTTCAATTGTGTATTTAAGTTGAAATTTTGGTTTGAATGATTTGGGGATTTTTATGAACTACGGATTGAATAAATATTAATTTGAATTGATACTTGGATCGAAGCTTACATGTACTCCCCTCCCTTGAATTTTAATGAGGATGCTAACCACATGATGATCCCTAATAATGAGCCAGCTCCACCATGATAGGACCCCCTCCTTGATCTTGACCTTTCTGTGCCCTACTTCCTTCGAGTCCCGCCCTCGGACCCAAACCCAGCACCATATCTTCCTTCAGCACCCATCCCTCCTTCAGCTTCTGTCCAACACAGTTTGCATGGCCTTTCTCCAGCGGTAGTTCGACGAAGTTCGAGGACTGCCAGAGCATCGTCCCTGTCGGGTACTACAGGTAGCTATTACGAACTTGTAGTTTTTTCTTCTGCTAACTCTAGATTAAATAAGAAATTAGCACGTTGCATGGGAGTTTTTATACTTGAGGAACGTTATTCTGCCATGCAAACCCTAGAACAAAGAGCGTCTTTCCTTTTCCCAATGAAAATTGTCTCCTGGAATATTCGTGGGTTAGGGGACCCCTCAAAAAGACACTCTGTTCTTCTATCCTTGTCTCCCCTTCATACAGACATCCTTCTGCTCCAAGAATCTAAACTTTCTGATCCATCTCCCACACTTTTTCGTCAAATTGGTGGTACACGACTATCGGGGTGAACCCACACAAACGCTATTGGCTCCAGGGGGGTCTAATTACCATGTGGAATGAATCAATATGGTCTCTTAACCAAATCATTCATCAACCATATGTCCTTCATGTAGCTCTTAGACACCTGCAGACTAACACCATCATTTTCTTTTCAAACATCTATGGTCCCCAAACTATTCAAGAACGGGCGGATCTCTAGAAAAACTACATGGAATTTGCAACACACATATACGGCCCTTGGGTGCTTGGGGGCGATTTCAATACAACCAGATACTCCGTAGAAAGAAACTCAGGAAATTCTTCACCTGACTCAGACGCTTTCAACACTTTCATCAGCTCCTGCGCTTTGATCGAACCCGCTATAACAACTGCCTCTTCACATGGTCCAATAGATGCCGAGCCCCCACCTTGGCTAAACTTGACTGCTTTCTTTTCAATTCTGCATGGGACCATCCCCTTTCTACTTGCCTTGGACTTGCATCTGTCCTCTCGGATCATTGTCCTCTAGTGCTCTATTCGAGCTCCCTCATCAATCGCAATCGACCCTTCAGATTTGAAAGACTCTGGCCCCTTGAACCATCCTTCGAAGATTTTATCAGAATGGCGTGGACCCAGCCCATTAGTTCCAACTCTGCCTCTGCCCGGATAGTAGGAAAACTAAGATCACTAAGAAGACTTCTTAAACCTTAGGCCAAATCTATCTGGGGTTCACTCAGGAATCGTATCTCCTCCACTCAAGACGAAATCCTTCAACTGAACATCCTTGAAGAGTCTCGCCCACTTGACGACTCCGAGACACACAATCTTAGAAGTTTGGAAATAGAGCTGGAAAGGCTGATGAAACAAGAGGAGATTGGTTGGAAAAAACGCTCTAAGACTAAGTGGTTAGCTGAGGGAGATAAAAACATGGACTACTTCCACAGATTTGCTAACGGTCGTCGCAGATCCTTGTTCATCCCCGAAATTATTCACAATGAAGTGCCAGTCACCGATCAGGCTGAAATTTTAAATCTCTTCACCAACTTTTACCGCTCCGTCCTAGGCCAACCCTCCACCTCCCTCCCCCCATAGACTGGAATCTCCTCTACCCCAATCCACCAACCATCCCAATTGATGCCCCATTTTCCGAAGAGGAAATCCTGGCTGCCCTTAAAGATATGGACGACAACAAATCACCAGGTCCGGATGGCTTTAGGCCTTTTTTATTTAAACATTTCTGGAACGTTATCAGAAAAGATATCCTAGACCTGTGCTTTGAATTCCAGTCCAACCCTATGGTTATTTCCCGACTCAACTACGCCAATATCGTCCTCATTCCAAAATCTTAGGGTGCTAACTCTCTTACTGCCTTCCGCCCCATCAGCCTCCTTAACACCACTTTCAAACTCATCACTAAAGTCCTTGCCAACCGCCTCCAATCCCATATAAACAATTGATTGGCAGGGAACAATCTGCCTTTATCCAGGATCGCAATATCCTTGATTATGTGGCGGCAACACAAGAAGTTATCTCTTTTTGCCATACAAACAACCTGCCAGGTGTCCTCCGCAAATTAAATTTCTCGAAGGCTTTCGACTCTGTCAATTGGAACTTCATCCTGGAACTTCTGCCACACAGAGGCTTCCCTGCAAAATGGTGTGAATGGATAAAATGCATTCTAACTTCCAGTCTCTCCTCTATTCAAATTAATGGTTCGTCGGGGGGTCTTATCAAATCTGCCCGTGGTCTAAGACAGGGAGACCCCCTTTCACTGCTCCTTTTTGTGCTGGTGGCCGACGTCTTTAACTTCATTTCTAAACTAGCAGTCTCAAACAACTGTCTCGCCGGTATTGGTCCCCCAAACTCCAACTTATCTGTATCTAATCTCCAATTTGCAGACGACACTATTCTCTTCGTCTCCCCCTCGCCTGACCACATCCATTGTCTTAAGGTCCTTCTTTACGTCATTGAACTCATTTCTGGTCTTTCCATCAACTTTCACAAAAGTTCTATCATTATGCTTGGTAACACAGATCACCTTGGTCCCTCAATCGCTTCTATCCTCAACTGTAACATCGCTCACTTCCCGATCTCCTACCTTGGTATCCCTTTACGGCCAACTAAACTCCATCGTGCTGATTGGATCCCCCTTATCACCAAAATTGAATCCAGACTCTCAGGCTGGAAAGTGGACGCTCTCTCGACTGCGGGCCGATTGGTTCTAATCAAATCGGTACTCTCCTCCATTCCCCTTTACTGGCTCTCATTCTATAAAATACCTACCTGGGTATCCAAGAAAATTGACACCATTAGAAGAAATTTCCTCTGAAATGGGGGAAAAGCCAAACATCTTGTCAGCTGGAAGATAGCTTTCCTTCACAAAGACCATGGTGGCCTCGGTATTGTCAACCTTCGAACATTCAACCTTGCTCTTTTGGCCAAATGGATTTGGCGTACTCTGACACCTAGACACTTCGTCTGGAAAGACTGGATTCTCTCAGTCCATTACCAAGAAAATCCATCCTACGTCCTCCACCTCGCTCCCCTCAATAAACCCTTCCCATTCTGGTCTGGAGTTTTATCCTCCATCAACCATATTAAGCCTTTCTTCCAAGTGATCCTAGGCAATGGCTCCAATTGTCTCTTCTGGTTTGATTCCTGGTTATACCAACCCCCTTTAAATCGTAGATTCCCCTCCCTCTTCTCCTCAGTCTCTCAGAAATTTCTCTCGGTTGCTGACGCAATCTCCATTGGTCCTCAGTCGCTCTGTCCTGCTTCTCTCTTTGGCGATAACCTGCTCAGAGAATTCCTTGCTGCCGCCAACCTTCTCCTTTCCATTAACCTATCTCCTACCTCCTCTGATCTTTATGTATGGTCTTTATCCCCCTCTAAACACTTCTCTGTGTCCCTGTGCTACTCATTCCGGAACCACCCTGGCAGACTATTCTCCTTTGCGCGTCTCTGGAAATGCAACCTTCCTCCCCGAATCCTTTTTTTTCCAATGGTGTCTAATCCATGGCCATATCAACACCCAAGACCGTCTTGCCTGACTTAACTTCTTATCTGATCAATATTGTCCCCTCTGCAATCTTGAAACTGAATCCATTAATCACCTTTTTTTGACTGTGACTTTGCTTTTTACATTTGGGCATCATCTTGTGCTCATATTTTTGGTTCCATTCCATCTGTTTCGAATTTCTTTGAATATTGGCAGAACAATACTCCAGACCATAATCTTGACTCGTTTCTAGCCATTTTTTGTTGGGTGATATGGAAAGAGAGAAATGCCCGTGTTTTTAACATACCCGAGAGTTCGAGAGCACATATTTGCAATAGAATAATTAACATCTTTGCTGTTTGGTCAGGCTCCAGCTTTTCTGCTCCAGTCAGGCTCCGCCTCTGGTCTCCCAGTTCTCCCCCAACGGAGTTGGTGGGTAGTTCTTCTTCAGCTGTAGTGCCGACGGGACTGCATTCCCAGGGTTGATGCTTTTCCCTCATCTCTTCAATGATCGATTTACTGGACTTTATCTGTGTTAATTGAATGTACTACTTCTTTTATTCCCCCATCTGAATTAGACTTATGTATAAATTAGTTAGGGATGGTTCTATGTTTCTTTATTTGGCTATCTGCTACTGAAGACTGCTGTTTCAAACCTTTTTTCAGCCAATGATCTGGCTTGTTGATCATTATATTACTATATTAATAAATAACTTTAATCGGCTGTGTAGCTCTCCGCTACACATCCGTTCCACTCAAAAAAATGTATGTTATAGATTAAAGGAAAAATAATTTTGAATTTTTCCAATGAGTAATTTGACGGGAATTGAAGAAACTAGGGTTTTATTTGTCGTTCGTGTTCGGCATGAATGTTGTGGCTTTTCTTCGTGGATGATGATTCGAGTTCGTTCATTTTTAGTGAAGATGTAGTTCATGGATGTGGCATTCGATGGTGGGTCTGGCGGAGTTCAATGGCGGCGAGAATGGTCATTGGCGTTGGAGTTTGGGAACGTTGTTCTCTGTAGATTTTGGTTCGAACGATCGAAATTCGATTCGATTTCTTATCCTTCGATCTAAGTGGAGGAGTTGGTCGTAGGGGTCGTTTGGCGTTTGTCGGCGATCGACTCGATGGTCGATGTGGGTTGGATGGTGGTGCAACGTGCACCGTGATTTGTCTGTGCACTGGGGGGTTTGTTTTGAGAAGATTATTTGAAGCTCGGGGAGGATATTGTGTTGTTCTCGTGATCAACTCGAAGCAGAGATGCCTGGATTTAGCTCGAGGGGTGGCTCGAGTTGTAGCCGCGATTTTCTCGAAGTTCATAGGGTCGCATTTTCTGGGTTGATACTGTACAGTAGTAGTACTGTAAAATTTAAAAAAAATGAAGTTGCAAATGGAATTTGTTGTAGATAATGATGAAATCAAGCTTTGAGTTTGATAAAGGAATAAAGCGTATAAAGTTTAAACTTGTCGTTTTGAAATTAAGTTGATCAAACTTTAAATGTAAATCGAATTTACTTTCAAATTTAAATTGTTAGGATAATTTCTTTGAAAGTAATCCAACTTAATTAAAGTTTGAATTTTAATTTTAAAGGGTGTTTGAATTTATCCATTAAATCAAAACTTTTAAGTAATGTTTTAATAATAAAGTTTCAATTTATCTTGGAAATAATAAGTTTAAAAGTTAGATAATTAATGTGTTTTAAATTTCAAATCTGATGCTTATCTTCAAGTAAGGCTATTATTATGATTTTGTAAACCAAGTTTAATAATTTGTCTTTGAATTAATAAGTTTTAAATAATTCAAATAATTTATTTATGGAAATAAATAAGGTTAAATTATTTGGATAATTAATTGAAGAATACTTATTTAATATGATTTGTTAATAAGTTAAGTTTGATTAAGATTTATGCTTTTCTTAAATTACTAAGGATTTTCTTTAATATTAGAAGTAAATTAATTAATTGTTTAATTAATTTAAAATAATTAGTTAATTATTTATTTAATTTTAAATAATCACTTAATCATATATTAATTAAGTGTAATTACTTAATGAAGTAATTAATGGTCAATTATTGAATGTAATTAAGAATGGAAGAAATTAATTATGGAAGTAATTAATGGTAATTACTCATGGAGTATTTTAATGGAAGTGATTATTAATTAATCCCTTGATGATATTAATTAAAAAATTGATTAATAAAATTGTTTGAAATTAATTAATTATGGAGTAATTTATTAATTAATGAATTAGGGATTGTTTAATAATGGGATTAATTATTTGTGAAGTAATTAATTAAGGAAACAATCAAGAGTTATTAATGAAGTAATTAGAGATAATTACTTATGAAAGTAATTAAGGATTAATTATTTAATTAATTTTAGTTAATTAATTTATGAATGAGATTTAATTTAAGATTAATTACTAAGTGTAATTAATTAAAGAGTAATTAATAAAGTAATTAATTAAGGATTTATTTATTAATTTAATTGTTTAATAATTACTTGATGAAGTAATTAAAGATTAATTAATTAGATTAATTAATCAAAGGGTTTAATATAATTAATTAAGAAGTTAATTAATTAAGATAAGTAATTACAAGTTGTTAGTTACTGATTATGATTAATGAATTGATTAATAACAAGTTAATTATTTTATTAAAGTGAATTGTTAGTTAATGGGAATCATTAATTAATATGATTAATGGTATTAATCAAGGTTGATTAAGATAAGTGATTTAATTTAAGTGTTATTAATAATTGTAATTAATTATGGTTTAATGTAATTAATTATAGTTGATTAATGGAAGTAAATGAAGGATCATTGATTTTTGTAATTAATGATAGTTATTGAAAGTTAATTATTGAATGTGGTTAAAGATAATTACTTGAAAGTAATTAAAGTATAATTAATCAAGGAAGATTAATTTGGGAAGATCATTAGACATGGTTTATTTATTTATTTCGAATTAATAAATAAGGAAGGGTTAAGGGTAATCCAATTGATTAAGAAATAATCAATTCTGCTTTGGATGATTGGTTAATATTGGATTGATTGATTGATATTGGATGATCAATATTAAATGTTTGATATTGGGTGATTGATATTGGTTGATACTGGATGTTTTGAGTATCTATGATATATGATATGCTGCCTTGTGAGATGAATGTTGATATGAATTATCTGTTGTGATAATATGAGTCATCTATCTGTTTATATCATCCTGAATATAAGTTTAACTATTGAAACCCTTAAGTACAACTTGGACATTAAAACGGCGTTTGGTTTCGGTGAGACCGAGATCGGGTTTCCTTATTTGGAATCTGAAAACCACAACGATTCCAATTAAACGTAGGTCGTGTATCCAAGTGAAGCAAGTGAAGACTCGAGTTGTAAGGACTATGCGTCAGTATAACTCTATGGGTGATTCCGTAATGAGTTTGACGGAATAGTACTTATAGGTTCGAGATGGTGATTTAGAGTGCAAGGGCTATGGTCGTTGACTTTGAGGGTGATTCCAAAACGAGTGCAGCGAGATAGTGCCTTTGGTTTCGTTCAAACCCGGAACGAACTTGTATGGATTGAATGCTTTCAGAACATCGTCAGGTGGACGATGAGCATTCTAAGATATATATGTTCTATAAAGGTAATCGCAGCCTCAAGCCTCATCAACCGGGAATGGCTAAAACAGGGGAGGTGCAGCAAGGCTTCGTGGGTAGCTCCCACTGGAGAGCAATATTTTCCCCTGTTTAGAAGTCCCTTTTTATTCGGCTGTGTGGGCAGTTGGGTCGCGGCCAACTGCGGGGTTGTCTTGTTCGGGACTGTCCAGTAAGGGATGGTTCCGGCCTTGTGTTGCAGGGAACGGGCGTACTCCTCGGTATGTTGATCTAGGCCACGTACTGTGACGGGCGGTACCCCAATAGCCCTGCCATTGTTGGAAACCCATTCATCCTACGAGACCCTACGGTTTTGATTTTATTACCCACTTTTGTGGCTAGTAGCTGGAATTTAATCATGTAACAATTTCGGCTATTTCTTATTTACTTGAAAACCCTAGACACTATTATAATATCACTGGATTTCCTATCAAATGTTTTGGTCAGCGTAAGGTAAAAACTTTTCCATGTTTATGTGCGGGAAGTCTTACGCGACACCTTTTCTTTTCAAAGATTTTTCTAAAGTTAAACAATTTTAACCCGTTTACTCACACCAGACCCCTGTCTGACCCGAGTGTTTATTTTCTGTTTTGTTAAACTCTTGAGTACTCATATTATGTATGAGTAGTCAAGTGAATCAGGTTAGCTTGATGAATACTGAAGGAGATATGGACCAGGAGGCTTCCACGTGTAGATATATTATGGTTCCGCTGTGTTTGTTGGTATCTGTTTCTTGTGTACTTGAGTTGTATAGTTAGACAAAAGATTTTAACTGTCTAATATCTGTTGTATAAGTTGTGTACTCTGATGTAATATGATACTATGTAATATTTTATGTGATATATTATATTTCATTCGTTCCGCTGTGAGTTATATGCTGTTGTCTTTCTTCTTTCCCTTTCTTTTTCTTCTTCTATCCCTTCTTTCTTCAAGATGATACGATTTCCTGGAGATAGGAAGTCAGGTCGTCTCAACTGGTATCAGAGCGAGGTTGGCTGAATACCTAGGCTCTGGAATGGTGTCTTTCTTGAGAGAGCATACTTGTAATTTTTATATAATATATATATATATATATATATATATATATATATATATATATATATATATATATACCTGATCGGTTGGGTTATCTGTTCGGGTTTTCCAACACAAATTTTAGAGGTAGATAGAGTAGTAGTGGTGTGTGTGTAACACGATTACCACTAATGGAATAGGTCCATTTGTTTGAGGTTGGAAGTATTTGTCGAGACTGTAGACCTAATACCGTCACGAATGAGATTTGTAGTTTGGAATAAGAATTTCTCTGATATCCAAAGGAATTTTTTTAAAAGATTCGGAGTTTATCTTTGAAGTGTAAGTTTGGATTTCGCTTATTTGGGCTTCACTGTTGCTGTGTCATTGTTGTTGACATGTGCGTTTGCACTTGTAGTCTTGGCCATGTTGGTTTAGTTGCATTATAATTGCATTCACTTAAGTCTGTTGCTTTGCTTATTTGTAGCTTGCATCAGTGGTGCAAATTATTTGCTGTGACACTTGTTCACTGGTGTACTTGAGCTTCTGACCTTTCTGGTCTCTGTTCTTTGTTCATTGGTCATTGTACTGATTCTTGGTGGCTTGAGCATTTGGTCTGTGTTGCATTGTTCCATGTACACTGTATTGTATCTTCCTTATTTTTGTTTCTGCACCATGTTGCATGCAGTGTTGCATTGACATGTGTCTTGCCTTTGACATCCATGTTCTTCACTGTTTACATCACTGGACTTTGACTTGGTATTTGTTGAACTTCTGCACGCACTTGTCATCTTCACTGTGTTGCACGTTTGTGGTTTTGTGCATTGAGCATTGCATTTGTGAACTGATGCAGTTTTGATTTGTCGAAGCTTTGCATTTGAGTTGAGTCATGACAACAATGGCTTGACCTTTGCATTCAGTTTATGTTGATTTTTGAAATTTCACTTGAGTTGAATCCAGTTTCAAAACTCCGGTTTGACCTTGTGCTCATGTCGTGATTTTAAATATATTGCACGTGCTTTGAACTCGGTTTTTCATTTGGGTTCGACCTGTGCTCACCTGTCCCTGTAGCATGATGTTCCTGTGCTTTGACCGTGTTAAATGTATTTGATCAATGATATACTCTAATTGCTCCCCCTATTTAAATGCTTCCTCTCTACATGATGTTTCCCCTACATATATGCATATAAATAGAAATATGTAAATGAGCCTAGATGCAACTGGAAAATTATTTGACCTTTGCTTGATTCTATTTGACAAAATCTTAACTTTTCTCTCCCCCTTTTGTTATCAGCAAAAGAATAATAGTGTTAGAGAAAAATAGAGATTAAGTGATCAATATTAATCCAACATTAAACTCAAATTGAATATAAATATTAAACTTCAATAAAAATCAAACAAAAATCATAACTACCCTTGTTAGGCGCATATTCCACTTTTAGAAAGAATGGAAATGATGTTCTATTATAAAATCATACAATTGTATCAACTTGTGGTACATTTATATCAGGAATTTGAATATCTACTAATCATGCATAACCGTTAGGACTTTTAAATGAGATTAGTAGTATTCCAATTTAATTTTAAAAAATGAAATCAAGTATCTTCTAACCACGCATGACCGTGAGGACTTTTAAATGGGATTAGAATCAACTTGTCTATTTAATTAATCAATTTTGATATGCGTTCCATACATGCATAACCGTAAGGACTTTTAAATGAGCATGGAAGCACATAATCAAAAATCCAAGTAATTCACCCATGCATAACCGTGAGGACTTTTAAATGAGAGTGAATACTTTGGATATTTATTTATTTTTACAAAAAAATGATCCCTGATTATAGTACCACATATCGACAAACTATATTGAATATTTGATAAACAATGGTCGATAGAAATATGATAGATATAGAAATGATCATGGAATCTTTACCCAACAAAAAGTTTTATAATTCTTGTTTTAATTCCTAAAGAAATTTTTCAAATATACTCTCTTGAGTAATGTATGTTTAAATATCAACACTTATCACTTTTTCCAATCACTATTTATCTTTTCGATAATTATTAGGGAGTTAGATTAGTCAAAATTTGTCATTTAAAATCAAATAAAAATGACTAATCTGAAAATATGGTCAAAAACGATTTTCTCGAAGGGGTTATATGAGAAAATAATTTTTGCTATTTGAAAATTATTTGAAATGAAAAATATGCAGATATTTTCTTTGAAAAACGATGCAGTTACTAAATGTCTCACCATAAATCACGTTCAACTAGTAATTTTTTCTATCAACTAGATTACCAGTGTAATCTGCATCTGAATTTCTTTTTCACTCAAAATATCACTAACTGTAAATTGATAAACCAGACCATGAAGTGTGCATCAAAAATTTCAAACTCAATTTTAGCAACAATTTAAATGACATTCTTTGAAATTGAATTGAAGCCGTGGAAATAATCAGAAAACCGTGAATAGAGAGTTAGCCGTATTATAACCAAAAATATTATCATGCAACAAAACACTACCAAACTAATATATATGAAGAAATTCAAAGAATAGTGTTTTTGGCATAAGTATAATTGGCCAACTATGACGAATAAGTCAAAAAAAAATTATCTCAATATTGGCTGATTTCATTCAAAATACGGTGCAGATTATCACATTCAATATATCGATCAAATAAATATACCTTCACCTATTTTACCTTTACGATAATTTTTCGTGATTGCCATTGTGATTCTGTCACCTTTGTACTAGGCTAAGGAACTTTGCTTTGTCGCCCGTTGTGTTTCTGGAACAGCCAAAAATCCAGAAAACATTGTTGTTGTTCCTTAGCCTGCCACCACACCTACACGGGAAAAGATTTATGTGACTTATTTGTTTTTAAAGGTCCATGGTTGTTAGTGGCAGAAGATTTAGAAAAATAATTTTGTGGAGACCCAAAACTGTTTATATATATTCCTTTTGGCACCCAAATTTGTTTAACTTTGAGAGATTTTATATTTGCGCCTTTTGGAACCCAAATTGGTATGGTTTTCACATGTTTGGGTCTATACCAACAATTATTGTGATCGTGTCCATATTTTCTACAAATTGTGCACATGGAATTTTCTTGATTAATATTGCTTTCAACATTTTCAGATTGATTATATCCAAGTCCTTTTCTAGCTGTATTAACAGTTTGCTTTCCTAATAGCGTATTCAACGATTTTTCACTTTTTGAGAATTTATCTAAAGCCATTGACAATTGTTGGACTTGTGTTTTGAGAGATTCATTTTCATTTATCAATTGTGTACACTTTTTAATAGAATTCTCTCTCCTAGTATTTTCATTCTCTTTTAAAATCAGAATTTTATTTTCAAGTGATTTTATATTGATTTCTGATTTTTTAATTTCCTTTTCGAATGTTGGACATTTATCACACTTAGGGATCTTACTTTGATAGGTTTTAACTAATTTTTCGAGTTGTTCATTTAATTCTATCAAAGTATCTTTTTGAGATTTAAGTTTGGCATACTTCTCCCTAAGTCGTTCAAAACAGCCATTCACTTCGTGGAAATAAATAAGTAATTCAGAGTGAGTGAGTTTTGATACCTCGTTTGGCTTCATATTGTGCTCTCTGTTTTTTAATTTTTTATTTAGAGCTGGATTTCCGTATTTGCGGTTCCTCCTTTTGAATTTCTTCATTGGTAATGCCAGCTCGACTGCTCCATCATCATCATCCTCATCACAACTGCTATTTACCAATCCTGTTAAGCACATTTCTTTAGCTGAGTCGGTTGTGGAGGACATCTCATTACTGTTGACTTTTGCACCATATAGTGCATCGAGAGTATTCTAGATTTTCTGTGCATTTTCACAATAAGAGACGAAATAAAAATTATCACGATTAATATGAGAATATAATATATGCATAGCAAGAGCATTAATCGAGAGAATTTCCTTATTTGTTATATCATACCCATTTTCAATAATATCCCAACATTTAATATTAACAGATTTTAAATAAAATTCCATTTTCAATTTCCAGTTCAAAAAATCCGTTCCATCAAAAATAGAAGGAATAATATTGGAACGACCCTCAACAAAAGTATTATCTGGTGGATTCATGACTCTAGAGTAAAAGAAAAATACCATGCTCTGATACCACTTGTAGGATCTAGATTAACCCTAGAGGGAGGGGTGAATAGGGTTATAGCAAATTTTCTCGAATTAAACACAGAAACAAACTGCAGAAATAAATATGTTGAAAAGTAAATCACACACAAAATTTACCCAGCTTCGGCAACCCCTGCCTACTGCTGCATTCCCAAATTTCTGTTAAAATTAAACAGTATCCCGCTTACAAACACTCTACTAGACTCGCAAACCATTTTGCTCCCGCTCACAAACACTCTACTAGACTCGCACACCCTGCTCCGCCTATAGAGTTTCGCTTACTCGCAAACTCTGCTCCGCCTATAGAGTTTTGCAAAATCGCACACCCTGCTCACTGAACTAATTCTAACCAGACAATCTGACACTACCTACAACCTAGGTGGTGATTTACAAATTCTTTGACTCGAAAAATAAAAACAACTTCAAAAGTAAAAGCAGGAGCAAAAATTAAAATATAAACTTGAATCCATAATTTTTTCTCAAATTAAAAATTTAAAAGACCCCCTTTAATAAAACCCTAAAAATAACTAAAGCCCCTTTAATAAGAATAAAGGCCGGCCCAATTATTCTTGAACCCGATCCTTCTTTCTCTTGTTTGTGATGAAAAATGGCGGCCTCTGTTGTTTTGTTCGCTCTAAAATTAGGGCTTCGGCTCTTTTGCTCCTTGCTTTCGAAATTAGGGTTGTACAAATTTAAGCGCCGATTGATTCCTCGATCGAATAATAATTGACGTGCTTCCTTTGTCGATCGATGCTCTCCTTGCCTGGCTTGCTCGTTGTTTAGCAGCTGCTCTTTTGATCGAGTGCGTCGTTGATTCGGTATGTAATTTCTTTGCTGGTTTAATTTGCTTGAATTATTGCTTGTTCTTGTTGCGTACTCGATGCCGATGATGACTTTGTTGTTTCAGTATTTATATGAATTTGAAACACTTGATTTTGCTCGTATCAACTTGGTACTTTCCTAATTTTTCTATTGCTTGATGCGCACGACTTTCCTGATATAACTTCGACTTGTTACTCACGGCTTTGATTATCAAGCGTTTGATTTATCTCGTGGATAATGCGGCAGAAACTTTCCCTTTTTCATTGCTGACTTTTTCAAAGATATGAATTTGATTTTCGTCGAATTCTCTGACTTGACTTTAGCATCCTATTTTCGAAAATTCTGACTTCGGCTTTTACTGTGAATTACTTCGGCCATTGAATTCGTCAACTTTAAATTGGTTTGTGACGTGAATTTCTGGACGTTGATTATTGTTTGCTGCTTGTCGAACTTGCTTGCTTTGTCTTGAACACTGCACTTGTACATATTCACTATCACTTGCATTTTTATCACTGCACTGTTTATTTGCATAAAAAGTTGGATTTGCTTCATTTGAAATTCTGTTGCATACTCGCTGTGCATTGAGTCTTCTGTGCACTGTGGTGTCACTTGTACTGTTGTAATGTGTTGTTTACCCTTGTTTCTGGTTGCTTTCCACATTGAACTGGCTTTGACGTTGTACACTGTTTACTGTTAGTCAAGTTGCATCTGCTTGTAGTTGATGCATATGCTCTCTGATACATGTTTGGACTAGCTGTGCATTGTTCATGACTGTTTCATGCTTGTTTGTTATCTGGTAGCACTTGAGTTTCTTGGCACTACTGTTAGCTTTGGTGTATGTAGCTTGGTTCATGTGACACATTTGTGTTGCATTGCAGTTGATTCATTAGTTCATTTGATATGTTGTCCACCTGAGTTTGAGCATTTGTGTATTGTGTCTTTGATTGGTCTGCACATTGCATATGAACTTGGTCTCTGGACATTTGTTGGCACTGGCTGTTGTCTTTGTGGCCTTCTGGTTTATCACTTGCTGTTGTCGTTACATTTGGGGTCTTGTTCTTGTGCATGTAGATAGCTCATGCGTTTGTGCTGTTGTGCACTGACCATATGGTCTTTACTTGTATACTGTTGTTATTTCATTTATGTTGGTTGCTTGTAGTACTGATCATGGTAGTCTGATCATTGATTTCTGTATATTTGGGCTTCACTGTTGCTGTGTCATTGCTGTTGAATGGTGCATTTGCACTTGTAGTCTTGGCCATGTTGGTTTAGTTGCATTATAGTTGCATTCACTTGGCATTCACTTGAGTCTGTTGCTTTGCTTATTTGTAGCTTGCATCAGTGGTGCAAATTATTTGCCGTGACACTTGTTCACTGGTGTACTTGAGCTTCTGACCTTTCTGGTCTCTGTTCTTTGTTCATTGGTCATTGTACTGATTCTTGGTGGCTTGAGCATTTGGTCTGTGTTGCATTGTTCCATGTACATTGTATTGTATCTTCCTTAGTTTTGTTTCTGCACCATGTTGCATGCAGTGTTGCATTGACATGTGTCTTGCCTTTGACATCCATGTTCTTCACTGTTTACATCACTGGACTTTGACTTGGTCTTTGTTGAACTTCTGCACGCACTTGTCATCTTCACTGTGTTGCACATTTGTGGTTTTGTGCATTGAGCATTGCATTTGTGAACTGATGCAGTTTTGTTTTGTCAAAGCTTTGCATTTGAGTTGAGTCATGACAACAATGTCTTGACCTTTGCATTCGGTTTATGTTGATTTTTGAAATTTCACTTGAATTGAATCCAGTTTCAAAACTCGGGTTTGACCTTATGCTCGTGTCGTGATTTTAAATATATTGCACGTGCTTTGAACCCGGTTTTTCATTTGGGTTTGACTTGTGCTCACCTGTCCCTGTAACATTATCAAGTGTATATTGATGTGCACGGCCTTGTGGCATGTACAGTGATACACTGTGCATGTCACACTGTTCGTGTGTGATGAATTCAAATATGAATAATGACGAACAACCCAAATAACTGAGGCAAACAATAACTTCAAAACTCATATTTTATTTTATATTGTAAAAATATTTCTTTTTCAATTTTACTGCGTTAGTGAATATTTTTGCAGATTGCTCAGATGCTGGATTCAAACTGGAATGCAGTTGAAGACAAAATACGAGTGTGAGTGATATGTAGTGAGGTTATCTGTACATATGAAATCGTGATGTATTCAAAATTGTATATGTATAGTGAGAGCTTGAATTTGTACTATTCAAGGTTGTAATAAATATTTGTTTGAATAAAATTTCTGTTTGAATTCAAATTCTGTGTAATTTGTTCTGTTTGAATTCAAATTCTGTGTAATTTATTTTATTCAACAAATATTTATTTAATCTATGAAAAACAAAATAGTACATTACCAAATACATTTAAATGAATATATATGTTTATTATCATCAAACAAAAACATATAAGCGCATATTCATACATTGAGAAGATGAGTTGAAGCTCGGGGAGGCTATCGTGTTGTTCGCGTGATCAACTCGAAGCAGAGATGCCTAGGTTTAGCTCGAGGGGTGGCACGTGTTGTAGCCGCGATTTTCTCGAAGTTCATAGGGTCGCATTTTTTGGGTTGATACTGTACAGTAGTAGTACTATAAAATTAAAAAAAAAATGAAGTTGCAAATGGAATTTGTTGTAGATAATGATGAAATCAAGCTTTGAGTTTGATAAAAGAATAAAGCGTATAAAGTTTAAACTTGTCTTTTTGAAATTAAGTTGATCAAACTTTAATGTAAATCGAATTTACTTTCAAATTTAAATTGTTAGGATAATTTCTTTGAAAGTAATCCAACTTAATTAAAGTTTGAATTTTTATTTTAAAGAGTGTTTGAATTTATCCATTAAATCAGAACTTTTAAGCAATGTTTTAATAATAAAGTTTCAATTTATTTTGGAAATAATAAGTTTAAAAGTTAGATAATTAATGTGTTTTAAATTTCAAATCTGATGCTAATCTCCAAGTAAGACTATTATTATGATTTTATAAACCAAGTTTAACAATTTGTCTTTGAATTAATAAGATTTAATAATTCAAATAATTTATTTATGGAAATAAATAAGGTTAAATTATTTGGATAATTAATTTAAGAATACTTATTTAATATGATTTGTTAATAAGTTAAGTTTGATTAAGATTTATGCTTTTCTTAAATTATTGAGGATTTCCTTTAATATTAGAAGTAAATTAATTAATTGTTTAATTAATTTTAAATAATTAGTTAATTATTTATTTAATTTTAAATAATCACTTAATTATATATTAATTAAGTGTAATTACTTAATGAAGTAATTAATGGTCAATTATTGAATGTAATTAAGAATGGAAGAAATTAATTATGGAAGTAATTAATGGTAATTACTCATGGAGTATTTTAATGGAAGTGATTATTAGTTAATCACTTGATGATATCAATTAAAGAATTGATTAATAAAATTATTTGAAATTGATTAATTATGGAGTAATTAATTAATTAATGAATTAGGGATTGTTTAATAATGGGATTAATTATTTGTTAAGTAATTAATTAAGGAAATAATCAAGGGTTATTAATGAAGTAATTAGAGATAATTACTTATGAAAGTAATTAAGGATTAATTATTTAATTAATTTTAGTTAATTAATTTATGAATGAGATTTAATTTAAGATTAATTACTAAGTGTAATTAATTAAATAGTAATTAATAAAGTAATTAATTAAGGATTTATTTATTGATTTAATTGTTTAATAATTACTTAATGAAGTAATTAAAGATTAATTAATTAGATTATTTAATCAAAGGGTTTAATATAATTAATTAAGAAGTTAATTAATTAAGATAAGTAATTACAAGTTGTTAATTACTGATTATGATTAATGAGTTGATTAATTACAAGTTAATTATTTTATTAAAGTGAATTATTAATTAATGGGAATCATTAATATGATTAATGGTATTAATCAAGGTTGATTAATATAAGTGATTTAATTTAAGTGTGATTAATTAATTGTAACTAATTAAGGTTTAATGTAATTAATTATAACTGATTAATGGAAGTAATGAAGGATCATTAATTTTTGTAATTAATGATAGTAATTGAAAGTTAATTACTGAATATGGTTAAAGATAATTACTTGAAAGTAATTAAAGTATAATTAATTAAGGAAGATTAATTTGGGAAGATCATTAGAGATGGTTTATTTATTTATTTGGAATTAATAAATAAGGAAGGGTTAAGGGTAATCCAATTGATTAGAACTAATCAATTCTGCTTTGGATGATTGGTTAATATTGGATTGATTGATTGATATTGGATGATCAATATTAAATGTTTGATATTGGGTGATTGATATTGGTTGATACTGGATGTTTTGAGTATCTATGATATGTGATATGCTGCCTTGTGAGATGAATGTTGATGTGAATTATCTGTTGTGATAATATGATTCATCTATCTATTTATATCATCCTGAATATAAGTTTAACTATTGAAACCCTTAAGTACAACTTGGACATTAAAATGGCGTTTGGTTTCGGTGGGACTGGGATCGGGTTTCCATATTTGGAACCTGAAAACCACATCGATTCAAATTAAACGTAGGTCGTGTATCCAAGTGGATCAAGTGAAGACTCGAGGTGTAAGGACTATACGTCAGTATAACTCTGTGGGTGATTCCGTAATGAGTTTGACGGAATAGTACTTATAGGTTCGAGATGGTGATTTAGAGTGTAAGGGCATGGTCGTTGACTCTGAGGGTGATTCCAAAACGAGTGCAGCGAGATAGTGCCTTCGGTTTCGTTCGAACCTAGAACGAACTTGTATGGATTGAATGCTTTCAGAACATCGTCAGGTGGACGATGAGCATTCTAAGATAGATGTGTTCTATAAAGGTAATTGCAGCCTTAAGCCTCATCAATCAGGAATGGCTAAAACAGGGGAGGTGCAGCAAGGCTTCGTGGGTAACTCCCACTGGAGAGCAAGATTTTCCCCTGTCTAGAAGTCCCTTTTATTCGGATGTGTGGGCAGTTGGGTCGCGGCCAACTGCGGGGTTGTCTTGTTCGGGACTGTCCAGTAAGGGATGGTTTCTGCCTTGTGTTGGAGGGGAGCGGGCGTACTCCTCGGTACGTTGACCTAGGCCACATACTGTGACGGGCAGTACCCCAATAGCCCTGCCATTGTTGGAAACTCATTCTTCCTACGAGACCCTACAGTTTTGATTATATTAACCACTTTTGTGGCTAGTAGCTGGAATTTAATCATGTAACAATTTCGCTATTTCTTATTTACTTGAAAACCCTAGACACTATTATAATATCACTGGATTTCCTATCAAATGTTTTGGTTAGCGTATGGTAAAAACTTTTCCATGTTTATGTGTGGAAAGTCTTACGTGATACCTGTTCTTTTCAAAGGTTTTGCTAAAGTTAAACAATTTTAACCCGTTTACTCACACCAGACCCCTGTCTGACCCGAGTGTTTATTTTCTGTTTTATTAAACTCTTGGGTACTCATATTATGTATGAGTAGTCAAGTGAATCAGGTTAGCTTGACGAATTCTGGAGGAGATATGGAGCAGGAGCCTTCCACGTATAGATATATTATGGTTCCGCTGTGTTTGTTGGTATCTGTTTCTTGTGTACTTGAGTTGTATAGTTAGACGGAAGATTTTAACTGTCTAATACCTGTTGTATAAGTTGTGTACTCTGATGTAATATGATGCTATGTAATATTTTATGCGATATATTATATTTCATTCGTTCCGCTGTGAGTTATCTGTTGTTGTCTTTCTTCTTTCCCTTTCTTTTTCTTCTTCTATCCCTTTCTTTCTTCAAGATGATACGATTTCCTAGAGATAGGAAGTCGGGTCGTCTCATATTTCGATTGATTTTGGCACTATTTTGATTTTGTAGTATTTTCTTTTTAAGGCTGTGGAAGCTATTAATTCAGGGAAGAAGGGGACGAAGAGATTAGGAATTTTATGAAGAAGTGTTAATGAAGTGAAGATGGCCGGTGGTATTTATAGGAAAAAAAGTAAAAAATATCATGATATTTCCACACAAACACATCATTATTTCATCACAACTACGCCCACATCTTACCTCGTCGTTCTTGACCGAGCATCCGCCCTCCATGTGTGTATCCATGTGCTGTTACTTAGGGTGTAAGAGATTGACTTTGGATTTACCTAAGGATGAAGTTTTTGGAAAATATCTTGGATATTTAATAATATATATAAGTATATAAGCGTATTTAAATGTATATATATATATATATGTTCATGTGCATGTGAATGTGTTCACGTATATTTACATGTATGTGTGCACATGTATGTCTCAAATTATTGACAACGTCGCACAACTTTTCTATGTTGAATCGTTATGGATTTCCATTTCGATTTCCAGTCATATTCTTTCTTCTTATTAATATATATATGTATGTGTGTATGTGTGTAAACAAAGTTTAGTAATAATATTTCTATCATTATATAATAAATAAAAGGGCTTATTTAATAATTAAAATAATTATTAAATCATTTAAACTCAATTTAAATTCAAAAAACATTTATTCCAAGATAGTGATATCATTGATGATGTCATAAAGAGATTTTATTTTCATAAATAAAATAAATAATTTTATTACATATTCCCACTCATATAGATAAATGAGTCTATGTACCCAGCTGCGTGCACGATGTTAGATGGTCTAAGATCTATTTATCGATAAAACAGTTTTTGATCGTTCTATTGATATTTCTTCCAAAGCATATATTTTTGTAATATTTATTTAAAATAAGATTACCAATATTATTCATTTTTCAAAACATTATTATTTATCTTAAAAAAATCTTATATTTGAATATTTTAAAAAAAATTGAAGTCATGAATTTGCAGGTCGTGACATACTTTCCCCTTAAAAGAATTTCATCCTTGAAATTAAGGATAAGAAGAAATTGACTCAAAAAGTAATATATATTTGACAAGGGAAATATATATAAGATATGATAGGCGACCACGACACAGATGGTGGGTACACTATCTCCATACCACGTGCAAACTATGCATCAGTCCTACATCCAGGCTAAGATTTCCTTATTCTATATTCTGTCCCAGGTGTAGTCTTTGGAATCACCACTCCATTGAACTTTAACCAACCTTACTACCTTCTTTCTCAATCTCTTCTTATCATGAACCACGATTCGAACTGGTCGTTTGATAACTGTCAAATTTGGTTCTACTTCTAAATCTTCCTGGGTAGTTGTTTGTATAATCTGTTCTGGATCATGCACATATTTCAGTAGATAGGATACGTGAAAGACATTGTGCACACTAGATAACCTTTTGGGGTATTCCACGCGATAAGCTAGCGGGCCAATCCGCTCATTAGCTTTGGGAAAAGGTCCAATGAATCGAGGTACTAATTTCCCTGCCCGGCCAAATTTTACTACTCTTCTCATCGGAGAGACTTTTAAGAATACAAAATCTCCAACAGGAAAATTCCAAATTTTTTCGCCTTTGATTGGTATAACTCTTCTGCCTACTTTGGGATTTTTTATCCTCTTTTTGATCAAGTCTACCTTTTTTGAGGCTTCTCGGATCATATTTGGACCGACTATTAACCAATCTCCAGTTTCGATCTAGAATACTAGGAGTCTACACCGATGACCATATAAAGCTCCATATGGTGCCATATATATGCTTGCATGATAGCTGTTGTTGTAGGAGAATTCCATAAGATGTAGATGATTTTCCCATGAACGTCCAAAATTATAGCATCCCTCAACTTGAAGGCCCAAAACTGACGGCTACGGATGCTATAGTCATCCATAGTTATTAATCTTCGGCAACCAAATACGGTGATGCTAGATTCATTGATACATAGATAACAAGAATATGGAAAATATTAAGAATTTAAAAAAAACATATCCACATCCCATTCAAAACATTTGATGTTCATTATATAATCCCAAAAACGTTAACAACATTCAGCGAAATATAATTATTACACATACGCCTAGAGCACCATATGAAGATGCCCCCTTGGCTGATAAGAGTATATAGTAAGGCTAATAATTATGCCATTACATCCAAATACACAGCGGAAAAAGAAAACTCTAAATAACCAACTGCCTCCTGTATGACTCCAGAAGCTTTATTCGTTTAAGAAGAGAACATGAAAACTTTAAATCTCAAACTACTCAAAATCAATCGAGCACTCGAGAGTTTAAAGGGAAAATAAAAAACTTTGAGTTAGACATAAAGCCTGATATGAATAATAATCTAACATCTCAATCCTTTTAGATATCTAGTGAGACCATGCCGCTTAGCTGAACGGGTTATCCTCTCACTAGTATCCTAAAGCTTTTATAAAACCATATACCATGCTTCTGCATCCACAATGATTAAAAATATGCATTTCAAAATATTATGATGATATGCATATATAAAACCGTTTAGGATTTCCCATTCCCCAGTTTAAATTTACACCCCGTCATAACTATAGTTCCTAGGGTCAATATTAACCCATGAGTTTTCATGGGTTTACTAATAATCTTTTTCATTACACATGGACACACTGTCCTATTTCATAGTTTTCATTGGATCACTAAGAACCTATAAGCTCTTACCAATTAACTTAATTAATTTGTAGGTATCTCTGAACCTATTAGTCATTCCAATAACTAATCCCCTCATCTTAGTTTTCACGAGTTGACCAGGAACCTATGGATTTATGCAGTAACTCACTTCTCATCCTAGCTTGCATGAGTTGACTAGGAACCTACTGATGATTTCATTAACTTCTTTCTTATCCTAGTTTTCATGGGTTGACTAGGAACCTATTGACTAATGTCAATTCTTAATCCAGATATAGTTTTCCTGGGTTGACTATAAACCAGTTAGCCCCTGCCACCTAGCTAGTACATAGGTTTCATTGATTTACTATGAACCTGTTGGTTACCTCCAAGAATTACATAATCATATATTTCATGGGTTTACTATGAACCTATCTCACGGACAACTTCAAGATTTTGGCATCCTATATTTTAATCTCCCTGACTCCTTAGATGCAACTCTACTCATTCAGGAGTTTAATCAAATTATATTCACTACTGGGTTAACACAGCAGGTTCTTCTACCCCTTTACCCTAAAAATACGGTTACGGGTTCTTCATCATGTGAATATACTCATATTTAAGGAAGCAAACCTAATAATTTAATAATACCACTCTTGTGGGGTTTAGGTCCTTGAAATACACTTCATATAGAATATTGTTAATCCCTTTAGCTTATTTTTTATCAAGGCCATACTTCTTTAAATTTATGTACTTAAAGTCATTTCAAAACTCCTTTATTTAGCCATAGGTTTTTCCTTTAAGATCTGATTTTGGGTTTTAAAACCTTTCAAAACCTTCGAAACCTTGCTTCCAACCTCATAGGATAAGCTCCGTCGAAAGCATAAAAATCTATCTTCAAAACACTAGGCTACTACCTTTCGAATACTTTAAAACTTCTCTTTCGAAATCTTTCGACCATGTTAAAGTATTATCATATAAGTATAGAAGCATAGCTTCAAAACTATTTGAAAGTACCATTTCGAAACCAATGAAGGTTAAACTTTGAAACCACTGAAAGTACCCATTTTGAAAACATTGGGTTTATACTCAAAACATCATTTTGGGTCAAAGTGAACATAGACGAAAGCATCTCTTTCGAAACTCTTTAATTCAAATGGTATTGGGGAAGTTTGATGGTGTGAAAATCATCCTTTCGAAAGCAATAAAACGCCTGGGTAAAATAGTCGAAGGTTAGCTTCGAAACCCCTTCTGAAACCATTGTGTTCGAAACCCCTAGCCCCTTTCGAAAGCATTAGGAAGTAGCTTGCATTTATAAAAACAACTGAACCTTTCGACAACATTGATATCTTTAATACCATCAGAAGGCCATCAATTCTAAGAAGGGTTTTGACTTGATCGAAACTACCCCTTTCGAAAGCTTTAAACAAAATCTAAGTAACTCCTTTAGACGCTACTTCTTTTAAGACATTGGCGGCGACTCTCTTTTGAAAGCCTCTTCGAAATACTCGAAAGCATAGGTTCTGACTACTTCAAAACCCATTTATAAATAGGCAAGCACTTTTCTTTTAAATAAAATAAAACAAAGGAACCAACCCCATCGAAAGCTCCTTTTCGACACCCTACTTCCCCTTTCTCCAATTCACTACATACCGTTTAAATGATACTATATGTATTGGTTTACTAGTTTCGACCTAGAAGGTCTCGACTAGGATGGAGGCGGAAGGTCTGAGTCGGAGGGTCCTTCTAAAGAAGGCGGAACCCCTTTTTCTGAGCAAAAAAGCTATTTTTACCAGATAAAGCAAACTTTTTGTAACTAACTTGCCCGCTTGTAAACACATGATTGGTTACATTAAACTTTCAAATTATTTTACCAAATTTGCCTCTTTTTCTCATATCTAAAAACATGCTAACTTTTGACAATTAATCCCTTCCTAATAACAAAATAATCAAATCATTTAGGTCTTCCTTTCAAAATAATTTAATTTCCATACTAAATAAACTAATAAAAATCCCCAAAAATTCCAGAAATTCATTTTAATCATGTTATCTGACATATCACAATTTTAGACCCTAACTCTTAATATATTTTTCAAAATAAATTTATAAACCCAGCTAACTATATTTTCCTTTGAAAATTCATAATTAATTCTCCATGCTTGGAAAATTATAAAAATTGAAACCCAACTCCAAAATCATATTTTACATAACATATCATTTTTCCATTGCATTTAAAAATCGTTTAACTTCGGTTTTACTCTAAAGCCGTGCATATCTTTGTTTAAACCATCTTGTTTAACACATATAAATCATAAACCAAACATATCATCATTCAATAAATCATAAAAAAGAATTCAACCCTTGAACCCGAGACCATATGATTATATAATCAAAAGTAGAGATATAGTGATTATTATTAACCTTAGATTGGATAAGGAAATTGAAGATTGATTGAGATTGATTTCTTCAAGCTTGATTCCTAAGCTTTACTTGAATTTATCTTCTTTTCTATCTTCCTAATGGTCGGCCTTGCTCTTTCTTACGTTTACAATTTTGCTTGTGGGCTTGTGATAAAAATGAACATGTATGGATAAGGGAAATGGTATACGGGTGGAAATATGGACGACTATTTACCCTAATGCCCTTATGTATAATTAGCTAACACTTAACCATTTATAATTTCATCTAACTTTGTACGCACGGCCACTATATGTTTATTAATCAATCTCAATCTCCTTATCTACATTATTATAATTAATTTTTCTAATTAAATCTTCTTAATAATGTTGTTTAAAATCAATGGTGTTACAAGCTCCCCTCCTTAAAGAATTTTGTCCTCGAAATTCAGTTAGGACGAACTAGCAAACATAGCAATCATCTGTAACAACTCCTAACATCCATACTAGCCTACCCGACTAGCAATTAATTTATACAAATCTAATATAGACATACTATCAAAGCAGATCAGGATAAGCATCTCGAATCCTGTCCTCTGTCTCCCAAGTACAGTCCTTCTTATTGTCGCTCCATTAAACTTTCACCAACTTGACTACCTTGATCCTCAATCTCTTCTCATCTCTCGTAACAACCTGAATTGGTTGTCTAACAAAAATCAAATCAGGCTCCACTACCAAGTTCTCCAACTTCGTCTGAGGAATAGTAGCCTTTAGATCATGCACATATTTGCGAAGATGACACACATGAAATACATTATGGATACCTGCCATAATGCTCGGCAATTCTACTCTGTATGTGAGCTTTCCAATCCTTTCTATAATCTGGAATGGACCAACATATCTCAGGCCAACTTTCCCGACTTTCCAAATCGTACCACAGCCTTCATCGGTGGTACTTTAATGAAAACCCTATCTCCGATTGAGAACTCTAGGTATTTACGCCTCTTATCTACATAACTCGTCTACCTAGATTGAGCTTCCTTTATTTGTCCATGGATTAACTCAATCTTTTTTGACGCCTCTTTAACCAAATTCGGACCTAAGACCAATCTGTCTCCATTCTTTAACCAACACGCTGACGATTTGCATGGCCTTCCATGCAAAGCTTCAAAAGGCGCCATTCCTATACTAGTCTGATAACTATTATTATAGGAAAACTCAATCAAATGTAGGTGATCTTACCAAGATCCACCGAAGTCCAATACACAAGCTCTTAATAAATCATGAGTACCTTATTGGCTCTCATGTCTGCCCATTGTCCATGGGTGATAAGCTGAACTCATCTTGAGGTTGGTACCTAATATCTCTTGGAGACTCCTCCGAAATTCGCTAGTGAATAAAGCATCTCTGTCGTTGACTATGCTACTTTGAATTCCATGAAGTCTAACTATGTTCTTCACGAACAACTTAGCCAAAACTGGTGCCGCCCTGGTCGACTTTGCTGGAATGAAATGGGCACTCTTGGTCAAAATATCCACAATAACCCATATGCTTTCATTTCCTCTCCTTGACCTTTGTCAACCCTTCAATAAAATCCATGGATATCGAATCCCATTTCCAAACCGAAATCTTTAAAGGCTGAAGTAACCCTCTCGGCTTTTGATGTTCGTCCTTCACTTGTTGACAGTTTACATGCTGCCTAACCCACAAGCCAACATCTCTCTACATGCCTTCCCAATAGACGTCCATCTTCTTATCTTGATACATCTTGGTCCCTTCAGGATGAATCACAAACTTCGATCGATAACACTCTACCAAAACTTCCTTCCTTAAGTTCTCTATATCCGGAACGCATAATCATCCCTTCTTTCTCAACCATCCACTTGGTCAAGAATAAAATCCTTTAGGTCCTCAACCTCTGATTCTACCTCAAGCCTTCGAATATTTTCTTCTAAAACTGGATCCTCACTCTGCTTAGAAACTATCCTCTCGATCAGCATCGGTCGAACTTCTAAGCAAGATAACATGACAGTACCCTAACTAGAGCTAGCAGTAGATCTCAAGTACACACCACAACTGGCCATGGCTTTTAGATCCTTCCATTCTATCAACATTGCAAACACCACATTCTGATGTTTTCTATTGAGAGCATCTGTTACCGTGTTTCCTTTCCCAGGAGTATACTCGACACTGAAATCAAAAGCTGCCAAAAATTCTAACCACCTCTGCTGCCTCATATTCAACTACTTCTGAGAGAGTGAATACTTTAACGACTTATGATCGGCATAAAACTCAAATCTCTCTCCTAAGAGATAATGCCTCCAAGTCATTAAGGCAAAAATCACTACTGCCAACTCCAAGTCATGAGTATGATATCTTACTTCATGCGGTTTAAGCTGTCAAGATGTGTAAGCAATGACTTTGCCCCTCTGCATCAACACTACTTCCAATCCAGTCCCACATGCATCAGTGTATATTAACAACCCTTGGTTACCATCTGGAACTACAAGCACTGGTGCATTGGTCAACAAATGCTTTAACTTAAGGAACCCTTCCTCATATTTGTCGGACCAAACAAACTTCACATCTTTCCTAGTCAACTTAGTCAAAGGTGCAGTTATCCGCGAGAAATCCTTAATGAATCTCCGGTAATAGCCAGCAAGTCCAAGAAAGCTCCTGATCTCGATTACCGTCTCTGGTCTCTTCCAATGGTTCACAGCTTCGATTTTGTCTGGATCGACTGACAATCATTTCTCTGAAATCACATGACCAAGAAACTTAACCTCTTTCTTCCAAAAATGACACTTAGATAACTTTGCCTTCAACTGATTCTACCTCAGCATCTTCGACACCACTCTAAGATGAATCTCATGCTCTCTTTTATCTTTTAAGTACACTAAAATGTTATCTATGAATACCAACATGAACCTATTTAAGTGCCCTTGGAAAACCCAGTTCATCAACTCAACGAAGAAAGCAGGTGCATTTGTCAATCCAAACGGCATCACCAACCACTCATATGAACCATATCTAGTCCAAAACGCCATCAAGGGAATACTATCCTCTGCCACCCTCAACTGATGGAACCCTGTCGCCAAATCCAATTAGGAGAACAATTTGGCTCTACTCAGCCGATCAAATAGATCATCTATCCTTGGCAGTGGGTATCTATTCTTGATCATCCTTTCGTTTAACTTATAATAGTCGATGCACATCCTTAGCGACCCATCTGTTTCTTCATAAAAATGCTGTGCTCCCCAAGGCGAACTGCTTGGTCTAATAAAATTACTTTCCTCAAGACCACTAGATCCACCTTCAATTCCTTCATCTCTATCGGTGTCATCCTGCTAGATGATCTACCGACAGATTCCGCTCCCGGTACAAGAGCTATCCTAAACTCAACAGCTCGTTTCAGTGGTAATCCCGTAACTGGCTCAAAGACGTCTACAAACTCTCTTGCCACTCGAACCCGATTAAGCTCTTCTCCAACTTCCATGGTACTTAACAAAGCACAAACACTCTTACTGGAATTCTCCACTAATAAGATGATTTGATTATGACTATCTGGGAGTCTCAATGATACTTCCCTATCCTGGCAAAATATCCTAGCCTTATGCTTACCCAACCAATCCATACCCAAAATGATCCCAAAATCTATGAAATCAAAAACATACAAACTGCATGCGAAATTATGACCTAACAAATCAAGTTATAACTGGTCACATCCTATCCCTAGAGTTGCATACACACCTATTGGAGCGTAATCCTTAAGGAAGTAACAAAGTATGCGGGTTCTATACATAACCTATCAACCAAATATTGTGATATAAATGGATGTGACGCACCGATATCAAATAGTACACTAACTGGTACACTCTGAATCAAAAGCGTACCTTTCATCATAGTTTTCTCTTTCCCTGTTGCAGTAGGCCTAGAAGAAGATGGTTGTCCAATAGCAAAAACCTTCCCTCTATCCACCCTGACTGGCTCTGGAAACTGGTTCTTATAAAGCCCAACTTGGTCGTAGTTGAAGCATTTCGCATTCTTCTGATCTACATGCTTCTTCGCCTTGCCTGTCCGGCACTCACGAGCATAATGGCCCTTCTTGTCACACTTATAACGTACCAAATCAACCTTTTCCATCATGGTAGCCTCCCTTTTCTGGGCTTCCTTCTTTTTAAAGTATTTCCTTTTCTTTTCCTAAGGATCATGGGACTCAAATGGCTTCTCTCTAGCTGAAAAAGTAAGCATCTCCTCATGACAAATGAACATCTCCACCACTACATTTCAAGGCACTCTAACATAAGTCATCGTCATTCTGCCTAGTTCTGACCTCAATCCATGAATAAATCTCTCATTCCTTCTGATGTCAATGTTAACCAAAGCATATCCATATCAAGACAACTCATCAAAATTAGCAATGTACTATATCACTGACATCTCTCCTTGGAAAAGATCCATGAATTTCCTCATCAACGCCGACTTGGCAACCTTAGACAAGAACCTATGCTCAAACCTTCTCCTGAAATAAGCCCAGGTCAGCCCTTCCTCCGGAACTCCGGCTGTCACACTTTCCACCAGTGAAGCGTTAACCCTTGCAGATGTCTAGACGCTAACCTTCTCTTTTCTCCATCATTTAAGCCTAAATCAGTAGAGATCCTCTCACAGTTCAAAAGCCAATTCTCAACTTCGTCTTCTGTTCCAACAAAAGGTTATCCACCCAAACTGGTATAGTCTCTGCTCAGCCTAGCATGGTTATATCCAACTGGAACTATGGGACTTACTCCACCAACATTCCCAGCAGCTCCTGCTTGCAAAATATTAAACAATAATTGATACACCATCCCTGCATCTACTAGCGAATTTTCAACACCTACATTGGCTTCAGCATTTGGATTAGCATTAGCCTATCGATCTTGGTTTCTCCGGGTATTAGATCGAGCATTTCCATTGGTTGTGGTGCTTCCTTCACCTAGATTTCCTCTTCCATTTCCTGCCTCCATATCTTCTTTCTCATAAATTTACATACGAGCCTCAATAAGATACAGAAGAATGATCTAAGAGAGAGGGAGAAAACATACTTATATCTATATATCAAATACAAGTACATTACTATTGCGTTACCCCAAACCCCAATCATATTTTCAAATTCATTGGATTATGTTTGAAACATTTTTAGGTTTACCTTTCTTTTAAAGTTTCATAAACCTATGCTCCGATACCAACTTGTAACATCCCCCTACTTGGAGGTCCAAAACTAGTGGCTATGTATGCTGCAGTCATCCATAGTTATTAATCTTCAATGATCAAATACAGTGGTTCTAGATTCATAGATACACATATCACAAGAACATGGAAAAAATTGACAATTTAAAACCACATATCCACATTCCATTCAGAGCATTTGATGTGCATTACATAACCCCAAAAGGTTAACCATGTTCAGCAAAATATAGTTATTACACATACGCCAAGATCACCATATGAAGATGTCACCTTGTTTGATCAGAGTATATAGTAAGGATAATAATTCTGCCTTCACATCCAAATGGACATTGGAAAAAGAAAACTCTAAATAGCTAACTTCCTCCTGCACGACTCCGGAAGCTTTATTTGTCTAAGAAGAGAACTTGAAAACCTTAAATCTCAAACTACTCAAAATCAATAGAGTACTCGAGATTTCAGGGGGAAAACAAAAACTTCAAGTCAGACATAAAGCCTGGTATGAAAAATAATCTAACATCTCAATCCTTTTAGATATTTAGTGAGACCACACCGCTTAGCGGAACGAGTTTTCCCCTCACTAGTATCCTAAAACCTTTATAAAAGCATATACTGTTCTCCTGCATACACACTAGTTAAAAACATACATTTCAAAATGTTATGATGATATGCATATATAAAAATGTTTAGGATTTCTCATCCCCCAGTTTAAAATTGAGACATTGTCATCACTTTAGTTCTTAGGGTCAATATTAACCTATTAGTTTTCATGGGTTTACTAATACCTTTTTCATTACACATGGACATTATGTCCTATTTCATAGTTTTCATGGGGTCACTAAGAACCAGTAGGCTCCTTCCAATCAACTTAATTAAGTCAAAGTCCCCCTGAACTTATTGGTCATTCCAATAACTAATCCCCTTATCCTTTTTTTCGTGGGTTGACCAAGAACCTACTGATGCTTTTATTAACTTATTTCTTATCCTTGTTTTCATGGGTTGACTAGGAACCTAATGACTGATGTAAATTCTTAATTCGGATATACTTTTCATGGGTTCACTACAAAACTATTAGCCTCTACCAACCCACCTAATACATAGTTTTCATGGGTTTACTATGAACTTGTTGGTTACCTCCAATAACTACATAATTATAGTTTTCATGGCTTTACTATAAACCTATCTCTCATACAAATTCAAGGTTTTGGTATCCTATATTTTGGTCTCCCTTACTCCCTGGATGCAATTCTACTCATTCAGTAGTTTAATCAAATTATATTCACTACTGGGTTAACCTAGCTGGTTCTTCTACCCCTTTATCCCTAAAATACAGTTACAGGTTCTTTGTCGTGTGAATATATTCCTATTCGAAGAAGCAAACCTAATAATTTAACAATACCATTCCTGTGGGTTTTAGGTCCTTCAAAATACATTTCATACAGAATATAGTTAATCCTTTTAACTTATATTTTTATCAAGGCCATACTTATTCAAATTTACATACTTAAAGTCATTTAAAAACTCCTTTATTTAACCGTAGGTTTTTCCTTTAAGATTTGAGTTCGGGTTTTAAAACCTTTGAAACCTTGCTTCCGACCTCATGGGATGACCTCCTTTGCAAGCATGAAATTTTATCTTCAAAACACTAGGCTACTCTTTTCAAATACTTTAAGACAAATCTTTCGAAATCTTTTGACTTTGTTAAAGTATTATCATATAAGTATAGAAGCATAGCTTTAAAACCATTTGAAAGTACCCTTTCGAGGCCAATGAAGGTTACCCTTCGAAACTAAGTCCCCCTTTCGAAAACATTGGGTTTATACTTAAAACATCATTTTGGGTCAAAGTAAACATAGGCAAAAATGTCTCTTTCAAAATCATTCTTTAATTCAAAAAGTATTAGGAAAGTTTGATGGTGTCGAAACCATCCTTTCAAAAGCAATAAAACACCTGGGTAAAACTGTTGAAGTTTGTATCTATAAAAACAACCGAACCTTTCGACAACATTGATGTCTTTAATACCATCGGAAGGTCATCAATTCTTAGAAGGGTTTCAACTTGGTCGAAACTACTCCTTCCGAAAGCTTTAAAAAAAATGTAAGTAACTCCGTTAGAAGCTACTTTTTTTAAAACATAGAGGCAACTCTCTTTCAAAAGCATCTTTAAAATACCCTTTCAAAACCATAATTTTAGACTACTTCGAAACCCATTTTTAAACTTGCAAGTGCTTTTCTTTTAAAACATAATAAAACAAAGGTACTAACCCCTTCGAAAGCTACCTTTCGACATCCTACCTTCCACCTTCCTCCAATCCACTACGTACCATTTAAACAATACCATATGTATTGGTTTACTGGTTTTGGCTAGGTTGGAGGCGAAAGGTCTGAGTCGGAGGGTCCTTCTAAAGAAGGCAGAACCCCTTTTTCTAAGCAAAAAAGATGTTTTTACCAAATAAAGTAAACTTTTTGTAACTAACTACCCCACTTGTAAACACCGGTTAATTAAATATTCAAATTGTTTTACGAAAATTTTCCACATTTTCTCAGATCTAAAAACATGCTAACTTTTAACAATTAAGCCTTTCCTAATAACAAAACAATTAAATCATTTATTTCCTCCTTTCAAAATAATATAATTTCCGTGCTAAATCACTTAGTAAAAATCTTCAAAAATTCCAGAAATTCACTTTAATAATGTTATCTAACATATCAAAATTTCAGATCCAAACTCTTAATATATTTTTCAAAATAAATTTATAAACCCAAGTAACCATATTTTTCTTTGAAAATTCATAATTAATTCTCCACGGCTTGGGAAATTGTAAAAATTTAATCCTAACTTCAAAATTATGTTTTCCATAACATATAATTTTTCCATTGCATTTAACAATCATTTAACTTCGGTTTTACCCTAAAAATGTGCATATCTCCATTTAATCCATCTTGTTTAAATCACAAAAATCATAAACCAAGCATAACATCGTTCAATAAATTATAAAAACGAATTTATCCTTTGAATCCAAAACCATATGATTATATAACCAAAAATAGAGATATAGTGATTATTATTCACCTTAGATTGGAGAAGGAAATTGAAGATTGATTGAGATTGATTTCTTCTAGCTTGAATCCTAAGCTTTACTTGAATTTCTCTTCTGTTCTATCTTCCTAATGGCCAGTCTTGCTCTTTCTTACGTTTGCAATTTTGCTTGTGATAAAAATGAATGTGTATGGATAAGGGAAATGGTATTAGGGTGGGAATATGGACGGCTATTTATCCTAATACCCTTATGTTTAACTAGCTAACACTTAACCATTTCTAAGTTTATCTAATTTAATAAGCATGGCCACTACATGTTTATTAATCAATTTCACTTTCCTTATCTACATTATTTTATTTTATTTATTCTAATTAAATCTCTTGAATAATGTTATTAAAAATCAGGAGTGTTACAAAAATCTAAGACACATGCTCATAGGAGATCTTCCAATACTTGGTTTACCCTTTCGGTTTTTCCATCAGTTTAAGGATGGTATGCAGTGCTTAAATTCAGCTTCATTCCTAAAGCTATCTGTAATGCCTCCTAACTAACTTGTAAAAATTGGGTCTTGGCTTACTATGCTGCTTGGAACTCCATGTAATCTTACGATTTCCTTTTATGTATTTTTTGCCAGACTTGAAGCATCCCTTGTTAGCTTTACTGGAATAAAGTGTGCGCTCTTGGCCAATCGGTCTATGATAACCCAAATGCCTTCATTTGCCTTCCTTGTTCGAGGTAAGCCGTCTATGAAATCCATCGATATCTGGTCCCATTTTCAAGTTGGAATCTGCAGAGATTATAGTAGTCCAGCAATCTTTTGCTGATCACATTTGATTTGCTAACAATTTGCACATCGAATAAAATGCATAGAAGTATCCCTTTTTGTGCCTTTCCACCAAAAAGTCCTTTTCATGCCCTAGAACATTATAGTAACTCCAACATATATTGCAAGTCAAGAATTGTGGCACTCGGCTAGAACTTCCTACCTAATCCCAACAATATTTGAAACACAAATCATCCCTGCATTATTAAGATTCCTTGATCGTCCAAATTGAATCCTATCCATCTATCTGGTAAAATGTTTTTCTCTACTTCCTTGGCTATCCTTGCAATGAATGGATCCTTAGCTTTTTCTCCTTTATACGATCAATCAACATTTGACTTACCACTAAATAAGCTATAACGACATGCCTTCTGCTAAGCGCATCTGCCACTACGTTGGCTTTTCCACATGTGTATAAGATATCAAGATCATATGATGCAAGAAATTCTAACCAATATTGTTGTCACATATTTACGTCCTTCTGAGTGAAAAGATACTTCAAAGATTTGTGATTCGTGAAGAGTTCGAACTTTTCACCTATTTAAAGAAGAAATATTATTTACCAAGGTCAAACAAAGTTTATCAAAATAAACTATAAGAAATTATTACCTAGTAAATAACATCTCCATATTTTTAACGCGAACATAATAACTAATATTTCTAAGTCGTGTGTTGCGTAGTTCTTTTCATGAGTCTTTATTTGTCCGCTTGCATAAGCGATAACTTTTTCATGTTGCATTAGCACTACACCTACTCCTTCTCCATAAGTGTTAGTATATACAGTTAAACCGTCACATTTATGAGCAATAGTTAGGACTGAAGCGATAATTAACCTTCTCTTGAGTTCCTAGAATGCTTCTCCACATTTTGGTGTCCATTCAAATTTATCATCCTTCATAGTAAACTTTGTTAGATGGAAGGAAATTTTGGAGAAGCCATGAATGAATCTCCAGTAATATGCTATCAACTCCAAGAAGCAGCGGATGTCCTTTGGAGTTTGTGGTTGCTTCCAATCTCGTGTAGCTGAAATCTTTCCTGGATCTATTGAGATCCCTTCTCCTGACACAATTTTCCAAGGAATTTTACTTCTTTCTCCCAAAAGTGACATTTCGATAATTTAGCTTTAGGTACATTTCTTCTTAATATTTGCCAACACAATCTCCAAATGCCTTTCGTGTTCCTCCTCGGTTTTGGAATAGATAAGAATATCAGCAATAAAAACCAACATGAAATTATTTTGCACATTTTTGAATAATCTATTCGTAAGGTCAATAAAATAAGTGGGCATATTGGTCAACCCAAAATGCATAACTAACCATTCGTAAAAGCAATCCAGACCCTTGAATGTAGTTATTGGAATACCATCCTCAGCTGTTCTTAGTTGATGGAATCATGTGGCTAAATCCATTTGCAAGAACAATCGGGCATCATGAAGTTAATCAAACAAGTCATCTATGCAGGGTAGAGGATGCTTGTTTTTAATTGTTTGCTTATTTAGGTCCCAATAATATATAGAAAGCCTTAGGGAGCCATCGAACTTTGCAACAAAAACCACCGCTGTGCCCCAAATTGAGCAACTTAGTCTAATTAGTCCTTTCTTTAATAACTCTTCTATTTGGTCCGCCAACTCAATGTTTTCCTTCAGAGCTATCCTTCGAATAGGGTGAATAACGGGGCTTGCACTAGGAATTAAGTCGATACGGAACACAATTTCTTGATGTGCAGGAAAACTTTTAACTTCCTAAAGTGTCTCGAAATTCCTTCACAATGGGTATTGTCTCTAAACCTTTTTGTGATGAGTCAAGGGCATACAAGAAACTATCCCTTGCTGGACTGGGTTCCTCATAAAATATTTCTATAAATTTTCCGAAGTTGGTCCATAAAGATATCATTCTCTTAATGCAATCAAGGACAACTTTATTCTTAGATAACCAATCCATACCGAGTAAAACTTCAACCCAACAAAGTCAAGAACAAATAGGTCGCATGAAAAATTATGGAAAAGGTGAGTAATTCAGACGTCTTCACAAATCATACAAAGATTAGTTGTACCGCCTATGGGATTAGGCACACAAATTGGGGTCCTACTATTTTTATGATCATTTTTAATCTATCAACCAATCTTTTAGCGACAAAATTATGGAAACACCAGTATCAAATAATAATTCAATTAAATTCTCTATAATATAGATTTTACCTTCCAGTACTCCCTTGATCTTTACATCTTTAGAGGTTGAAGGCTCATCTTTAGTATCATTAACCTTAACCTGCTCTCCTTTCTTCATTAATGGGCGTTTGTTCTTCCAGTGCTCGGGTTAATGCCAGTTGTGGCAGAGACTATTTTGAACCATAGGCGAGACGGTTCCTTGCTGCTGCCTTTGAACCTTGGGGCTCCTACAATACTATAAATAATGGCCTTTCTTTCCACAGTTAAAACATTCAACATCTTTAAAACGCTTTTCCTAAGATCCTCCTATAGGCTTGCCTTGCCATGGAATTTTTCCATTGCTACTAAACTTCTTTTTTCTTATTATTTTGGGTTGCAACCAGATTCTTCTTGTCCAAAGCTTCATAATGGAAACTCATATCTATTAAATCCACAAAGGTTCCTTTTACAATAGCGGTCATCCTATCCCGATACCGCTCCTTCATCCTATAAATGAGCATCTCGTTTTTCTTCAGTCCATGCCCAAACCAAGATAATTCATTAAATTTGTGCAAATATTCTTCCATAGACGTCTCTTCTTGTTTTAGGTCCATGAAACTTCTATAGAGGTGGTATTTCCCAGCAATGGGTATGTATTTTTCTTCAAAAACTTCTTTAAAACTTGCCTAAGAGAAATTATCTTCAGATTCATTAAGAGTAATGGACTCCCACCAAGCTAGAGCCCTATCCTTCAATTTCCAGGAGCCAAGAGCCTCTTTCGATTATCATAAATGCCTAATCTTTTGAAGATTTTCTCATAGGATCTAAGCCAAGCTTGAACTTCAATTATAGATTTTGTGCCTTTGAATGGCTTTCCTTCCAAGCTGGTATAATCTTTGCAAAGAGCGGCAAAGTTAGCTTGAGGTTGCATAGGAATTACCACTTCCTCAATTACTATAGTATTTGATTAACCATTGGTGGTCGTGATGTTGCTACCTCTACTTCCTGGTCCTCTTCCATTACTCATCTTCTACTATCTGCATATTGTAAGGAAACATCTTTAGAATTATAGACAAGATCATCTTTGGGAATGGGCATAAAACTCGAATATCTTATTCGAATAAAAATTTCAAATATGCGCTCTCTCTTGCTAAACCCGTTCTAGGGTATTACTAACTATATCTCTAATGAGTTGACCCCATCAAGACTTAGGTGTTCGCTCAACTTAAGCTCTGATGCTAACCATGTCGACATACTCCTGGACCTTTAAAAATCGACGCTAATACATTCTTGGTATCCATGTGTCATAAATCCAAGTGGTAGAGAGGAAGATTATCGAGGTTTTTCAAAAGAAATAAAGATAGAAGACTATACAAAATAGAATCTGACATCGTTTTCAACATTTAGTTATACATATGACTAGTACATGTAATTATTCCTAATTGCTCCATCAGAGTTCTGGTAATACCTAATCCAGCCAGGGTAGTTATAACAACATATCCTCACAAGTGCTGGTAGATACATAATACATAATACAATGGAAATAGAAATAGACGACTATCTACATAGGACCCTTCATGCTACATTTTTCTCCCAAAATGCTCCATGCTTCTCCTAAAGTGTCCATGCTATCTACCTACTTGGTTTCTCGAAAAATTAACACCCAGAGTTTAAGGGAATAAGAAAATAAATTTTGAGTCAGTCCTGAGACTAGTGTGAGAAGCTCAAAGTAAAGATATTTGAAAACTAAGGGTATCTTATAAGACCACGCTGCATATAAACATGGAACGGGATTTTACCTTATTATAACTAAGATATTTGTTATGCAAAATCAAGGATATTATCTTTAATGACATTCTTTGAAATTCTTTTAAATAACATATTAATCATAGCTGGAATTATTACATTTGCTAAATTCGGTAGCATAATAGGTTTATAACTAAAACCGTAAAGGCTCGTATTGGAGAATGGATTCCTACAAATGACAAGGTAAGGGACTACCTTCCGAAAGTACATCTCTAGAAAAATGCACTTGAGGCCCCAACTTCTACAAACACAGAACTGACCAACCTTTACCATAGATAGCACCAAATATCCCATCATTCTCGACCTTTACTAGATCCCAAAGAATATACAACATACCCGAAATATAGAGGGTGATCTAGAAAGGTGATGATCATATCCTAATGGGAGCAACCCACTTAGCCCTACCGCATCTACCCTGTTTTTGTCATTCCAAGGTGGTGAGGCTTGCGGTAACGATTACCTTTCTCATAGCACACATTTCACTTGAATGCCAGATTTTCCATTTCCATCGTACACTATTGATTTCCACGAATGTACAACCTGTAAGTGCGTACGTCTCAAAGAAGGGTACGAGAGTTATCTCCTACACCACCAAACAGATGTACATTTGTAAAAATCAATATACGTGCATTTTAGAAATGTACTTTTAGACATTCATCCAAACAAGCTGTCTAGGAATTGGATAAACCGAAGGAACTATCCTACTACATTATATCAGGAATCACCTTTAAGATTAGTAGCGAGCAACACTTGCATCGAAGATACTACTGCCACATATATATGATATGGGAAACTTCCTTCATAGGGTCAGTGATAAGCAGCCCTTCATTCCATTTATTATCATTCCATGTCTTCACTTTCGAACGCACATTGATTCGAAGTGGTTTATGGATAAAGATCACCCAAATCTGACTCCAATTCCTTCGAACTAATCGTCAATAAAAAGATGTCATGTTTGAGGGTGATTATCATTTCGTTTATTAATATCTTTTGTGAAATAAAATATCTCTTTTAGAGATATAAGTCTTAAAATCATATTCTTTTCTAGTATATATGGAATCATTAAACCTCGTTTTAACTTTGGAAATACCAAATCAAAATCATTTCTCATAAACTACATTGTAAAACCTTATTAAGTAAAAATGGTCGATAGAAATTATACTAATTCTACTCAACATCAATTTCCATATTCAATCTTTACTATCCATTGAATACTATGAAATCGCCTATTAAATTCACAAGGATGGTATGGGTTCCCTCCTTGGAGTTTGATACCAAGTATAAGAAGATTGTTTCTATTAATCTAAGTTGTATAATTTGGAAAATTAAATCTTTTATACTCATCTCGTTTTCGATATTTTGACCTTATCTATTCCTCCTCCAGGAAAAAGGCCGGGTGATCCAGGGCACTGGTTGCTCCTGAGCATCTCATTAGTTTAAGCACCTCACATACGGATCTCACGGATTAGAAAAGTCCAATCCACTCAACAGCTTTTAGAGGCAAGATTAAATCACTTAATTGTAACAAATTTTCTTTAAATCATTTATTTAAACTTTTGAAATAAATTATAAGACCTTAAATCAAATTTAAAATACTTAATATATATTTGAAAACATGTATAAAAGATTTGGAAAAGAATACTTAAGTTTAAAGCCATATTTCAAAAGTTATTAAAAACCGCTCTAAAAAGTGCTGCGAATAATGCTTTTACGGCTTACTTGATCAAAAAAACTTTTTGATCATTTATAAATCCATTTTTATAACCCAAATATTTTTTAAAACATTTTAAAAAATTTGCAAAATTTATTTCATATTTTTAAAGATATCGCTTTTAAAGAATTTACCGCTTTGGTTTCCAAACTGCCAAACCACGACTATTTTGAAAACTTGTTTTGCTCGTATTTCAAAATCTATTAAATGAAATCTCAATAATTTTCTTTTGTTTGAATACTATGATTATAAGAGTTCGAAAAATACTTACTCCAAAGAATTACGACTCCGAATCCATCGTATAAATGGTTTTAACTTTCTACGGTGTGAAATCACGAACTACCATTACATGACGCGCCTATTTTTGGCTCAACTTTCTTACCATGTCCAAACTTCACCAAATTGGATTTTACTGTTTATAAAACATTTATAAACCATTTAAAATCATTTCAAAGGGGTTTAATGAGTTTATATTACTTTTAAAACTTAATTCGGAAAGTGATTTCCTTACATAATATCGATGTGTATTTGACGTGACTTGTTTACACAATTAAACACTATATTAAAACAACCAATACTTGATTATGAAAGCATAGTTAACCATAGCAATCATATCACATCATCATTATACACACACACGCACGTGCACGCACACACACACACACATATATATATATATGTGTGTGTGTGTGTATGTATATGTATGTATGTATATGTATATATGTATATGTATATAAAAATAAAGTTTCTCACTTGATTTTTGATCGGACTAACTACAAAAAATGGCTATAGCTCCGCTATCTCAAAATTGGAGCTAATGACTACTAGCACAAATGATCCTAGGGGATTCGACCTTGGCCTTGGAGGCTTGGAAGGGCTCGGCCTTGCTTGGCAAGTGGTGGTGGAGGGCTTGGTTGCGCATGGCCTTTGTGGAGGAGAAGGAAGAGATCACTAGCTTGAACTTTGGTTTAGAGCGGTATAGATTTCGATTTATTTTGGTATAACTTTGTTTTAATTTTGTAATATTTTCTTTCTAAGGCTATAGAAGCTATTAACATAGAAAAATAGATGATGAAAAGCTTAGAAATTTTATGAAGGAGAAGTGTGAATAAAGTGAAGATGGGTGGTGGTATTTATAGGAAAATAAGTGAATAAAAATATCATGATATTTCCACACAAACACATCACCATTTCATCACCACCACACCTCCTCTCACCTCATCATTCTCTGCTGAGAATCTGCCATCCCATGTGTGTAGCCATGTGCTTGTGCTTAAGGTGTAAGAGGTTGACTTTAGGTTTACTTAAGGATAAAGTTTTAGAAAAATATCTTAGATATTTTGTAATATATATACATACATCTGTGTGTGTAAGTGTATTTGTATGTATATATGTGTCAATGTGCCTTTGAGTTTATTCATGTATATTTACATGTATATGTGTGTACATGTATCTCAAATGATTCACAACGTTGCACAACTTTTCTACGTTGAATCGTTACTGATTTCGATTTCGATTTCGATTTTGATTTTCGGTTATATTTTCATTTCTTATTTAATATATATATATATTATTAAAAAAGTTTAATAATAATATTTCTATCATTATATAATAATTAAAAAATATTATATTATAATTAAAATAATTATTAGATCGTTTAAACTCAATTTAAATTCAAAAATCATTTATTCCAAAATTGTGTTATCGTTGATGATGTCATAAAGAGATTTTATTTTCATAAATAAATGAATTATTTTATTACATATTTCCACTCATATAGATAAATGAGTGTATGCATCCAGCTCCATGCATGACGTCGGATGGTCTAAGAGCAGTTTATTGATAAAACGGTTTTCGGCAATTCTATCGCTATATCTTCCAAAGTATATATTGTTGTAATATTTATTCAAAATAAGATTATCAATATTATTTATTGTTCAAAACATTATTATTTGTGTCAAAAAACCTATATTTGAATATTTTAAAAAAATTCTAAAATCATGAATTTGCGGATCGTTACAAAGTGTTACTTAAACATTGTCACAAAAAACCTAAAACCATTTACTTATAGTTTTTTTAATATTCATTATTAAATATCTTATTATATTCTTAAGTATAATTTATAAGGGTTATAAAAATGTTACTAAATCATTATTTACTACAATCCAAAACAATTTACTTATAGTTATCTTTACACTATTCATTATTAAAATTTTAAACTTTTAATTAATTTTTGAAAACAATTTATTTTCATAAAATGTTAAAATCCAAACTTCCTTTACAACATTTATAAATAATTAATTTGTCTTTTAAAAACTTATATATGTTTACTAATTTTTTTAAAATGATGTATATATTTGTATGTATACTAATTTATTTATAAGCTAATATAATTAATAAAATTCAAAAATAATTTAGAAGATATTATATTACTTAAGATTTTTAATATTTATTAAAATCTTTAACTAATTTCATAAACTATATATTTGTAAAAATACTTTTAAATTTTTTAAAATACTTAGACTATGGTTTAAACGTTTATATTAAATATTACTTAAAAATACTTATTTCATGATTTATGTTGAAAAACCATACAAAGCCTGTTTTATAATTTAAAACCTTTTACCTTAAAAATTCATAAATAATTATTAAAAACATATTTAAACGTTTATATGATCAATATAATAAATACCCTTATAGCACATATTAAAAATTAAAACAAAGCCCTAGATGTCTTTCAAAGTTAACTTTGAAAATCACCGAACACAAGGCATTTTCAAAGTGTATCCATCGCGACCTTTTCATTTCTACATTACACAACTTCTATTCGTAATTTCTATAACTTTCCCAAACCAATTCCTTTGTATCAACATAGTGAAACATATGTAGGGAATAACCAGATATATAGTTTCCAATATAATCACAATTTAACCATTTAAGCATGCGTTAAATACAAGGGATTTCAAAGTGCGTTTGTAGCGACTATTTCGCTTCAACCATTCACAACACAATTTAACATCACATATAAAATTTATCAAATATATAAACATAAAGTCTTAGCTATGTCATAAATTTTAGAGGGTTATAAGAGATATTATACTACATAAAATATTTTCAGTTGCTTTATAAAGCAATAAGGGATTAAACAGTAATATCTTGCATTATTATCTTTTTAACTTGTATTTTAGAAAACAATTATATGCACAACATTATACAAATTAAACTATGAATTAACTCACCTAAGCCCAAGCCAAACCAAGACATAGATAATCCCACTATAAGTGCAACGGTGAAGAGCCCGTCTTGATTAAACCTCGTATGTAGAAGTTATGGATTTTATAAGAATTCAATTTAAAATATTAACTAATTAATTAATTAAATTACTAATTACATTTATTATAAAATCCCTCTTCTCCCCCAAATATTCATTCCTCTACATGCGCATGTGCACAAACCAGTGCTGCTCACAACCTCCACCTCTCACTGCTGCTATGGACCACTAGAGCAACTCCGTCCACTACCAAGTTAAACAGTTTTTACAAAGTGTCCGAAATTCCGAGTCGTTACAAAACCGTTTCAAGGCCCAACAGTTTTTCGTTGCATTCAAATCCAATTTAAACACGTATCGCTATTGTATATTGATTAGTGTTTATATCACTATTATATGTGCTTTATTTAATATTTTTCAATATACATCAAACAAAATTTTATACTTAATATTTCATAGATACAAATTAAATTAATTAATTTATAACAATTATAATTAATTAAATCAAGTGGTTATAGAAATATTCAACATTTCGGTTGTGTGACTCTTAGGTGTAATTTTTTAAGAGGATTGTATGATCCTCAAAAGTAGAGGAGAGCACACATGTGTATATATATCACTAAAAACAAAGGTGCTGCCAACTTGCCTGATGGGTAAGTAATCATAATACAAAAATAATGAAAAAGGACTCGGGCACATCTAGAATGAGCTTCGATAAGGCCAGCGCCTATTACACCTCAATATCGAACTTCGAAAAGGCCACTGCCCTGTAATGAGGTGTTGGAAGTACCCAAAAAATCCATGACGCAACCTAGTATGGATGAGATCGATAGACAGCTCTAGTTGAGAAAGAATGCCTCACTGCAAACTCGAAAAATCCAGAATAGACGCCTCACTACAAATGCGGATGGTCCAGAAAGAAATAAGCCACACTGCAGATGAAGAAGAACTAGAAAGAACGCCTCACTACAAATGCGGATGATCCAGAATGAAGAACGCCACACTGCAAACGCGAAAGAACTGGAGAAACTCCTCACTACGAACGCGAAAGGTCCGAAATGAACATCTCACTACATTCCTATCAACAACAATCCTGAAAACCTGCAGATAGTAATCTAGCATCATTTCTGGCCTAAACCAGTATCTGTAAATGGAATTAAAGAAAATTATAAGAATAATACACATATATGTATATGTGACGACCCGTCTTTCAATACCCAGAAAGACGTATCATCAATAAGAAAAGAAAAGAGATAGGAATAGAAAGATAGAAAGAAAAGAACAACAATCATCATAATCTCACAGCGGAAACGAACAAAATATAATATTACACATATCCATTACATAGTTTTACATATCAGAGTACACAAAATAATACGACTCCATTACATTGGACATTCATAAGAGTTTCTCAAACCATACAACTCAAAACACAACATCAAAGTCACTACAGTGAATAGAAATAGATAAGTACGCCGGGTCTCCAGCTCCAGCTTCCAAAACATTTGCTAATCCCAACCTAATCACTTGGCTACTCATAAAAATTTGAGTACCCAAGAGTTTATAAAAACAAAATAAACTCCGGGTCAGACATGGGTCTGGTGTGAGTAAATAAGTTAAAGTTGCTTAACTTTAAAATCATTTTGAAAACAAAAGGTATCACGTAAGACTTCCCACAAATAAACACGGGTAAGTTTTTACCTTACGCTAACCAAAACAGTTGATAGGAAATCCAGTGATATTATAATAGGGTCTACGATTTTCAAAATAAAATACAAAAATAGCTGGAATGCTTACATCTCACGTTCCAATATAGTTGGGCACAATCAAAACCGTACAGTAACTTATTGGAGATTGGATTCCATACAATGGCAGGGCTACTGGGGTACCGCCCGTCACAGTACGGGGCCTAGATCACCGTACCGAGGACCACTCCCGATCCCCTGCAACACAAGGCCGGAACCATCCCTTACTGGACAGTCTCGAACAAGAAAACCCCGCAGTTGTGGCCAACAACTTCCCACACAGTCGAAATAATAAGGGACTTCTAGACAGAGGTAAATCTCACTCTCAAGTGGGGGCTACCCACGAAGCCTTGCTGCGCCTCCCCATTTTTAGCCATTCCCGGTTGATGAGGCTTGAGGCTACGATTACCTTTAGAGAATACATCTCTTAGAATGCTCATTGTCTTCCTGATGATGTTCTAAAAGCATTCAATCCATACAGGTTCGTTCCGGATTCGAACGAAACCGAAGGCATTATTTCGTTACACTCATTTTGGAATCACCCTCAGAGTTAACGACAATAACCCTTGCACTCTAAAACTCCATCTCGATCCTCACTTAAGATGTCACGACCTAACGTTTAACTTGAATCGATGTGATTTTCGAAAAATCAAATTTGATTCCCGATCCCGGTCTCATCGAAATCCAAACGTGTCTTAAAGGCCAAGTTGTGTAAATATTTAAACAATTCAATTCAATTTTAAACAATGAATCCATACAGCATTATCTACAGATAATAACAATCATCCAACTCAGATATATACAAATCTCATCATAGAATATCTCAACTATCATTCAACAGATATCGACCATATTCAGATATTCAATTCAAACAATCATCCATAAGCAAGCAATTCCTTAATTCATATTATAATCAATTTAGTTAATTAAAATTAAATTAATTACTTAAGAATTTATCACATTACCTTGCTCAACTAATTAATTAATCAAAATCATTTAATTAATTAATCACTTTTTTTTTGGCAAGGCAAAACTTTGGGGACAGGGAGACTATGTCGCCCTGACCTTTGGTTAGACTGGTTTTATAGTGCCCAGACCACTTGTGTCTCATTATTGTGGCCGCTGGGAATCGATCCGGTGCTACTACAACACAATGTAGCAACATCCACTATGTCGAAACCACTGGACCACTAGAACTTGACAAAAACTTTGGGGCCAAGGAAACTATGTTTACCCTGGCCTTTGGTTAGACCGGGATTTATAGTGCCCGGACACTTATGTCTCATTATTGTGGCCGCTGGGATTCGAAACCGGTGCCACTACAACAAAATGTAGCAACTCCACTATGTCTTAACCACTGGACCACTAGAACTTGACAAAACTTTGGGGACAAGGAGACTATGTCGCCCTGACCTTTGGTTAGACTGGTTTTATAGTGCCCAGACCACTTATGTCTCATTATTGTGGCCGCTGGGAATCGATCCGGTGCTACTACAACACAATGTAGCAACATCCACTATGTCAAAACCACTGGACCACTAGAACTTGACAAAACTTTGGGGACAGGGAGACTATGTCGCCCTGACCTTTGGTTAGACTGGTTTTATAGTGCCTAGACCACTTATGTCTCATTATTGTGGCCGCTGGGAATTGATCCGGTGCTACTATAACACAATGTAGCAACATCCACTATGTCGAAACCACTGGACCACTAGAACTTGACATTAATCACTTTTTTAATTATACTCATTATTCATTAATTAATCTTTAATTAATTAACAATCCTTTAATTAACTATTAATTAATTACTATAATTATTCATTAATTAAAACTTGATTAAAAATTAATCATTCCTTAATTGGTTATTAATTAACCCTTAATTTATAATTAATTCACCTTAATTTATTTATTAATTAATTACAAATAAATTTATCTTAATTACTAAATTAATTATAAATCAATTAGCCTTAATTATTTAAATTAATTAAGCCTTAACCGCTAATTAATTAACTATTAATTATTAATTAATGTTTAATTACTTTATTAATTAACCTTAATCAATTAATTAATTACTTCTCAATTACTAATTAATTGATTCTCAATTACTAATTAATTAATTCTCAATTACTAATTAATTAATTCTCAATTACTAATTAATTAATTATTAATCACTTAATTAATTAATTTTTAATTAATTAATTAATTTTTAATTATTTAATTAATTATCTATTAGTTATTATTTAATTTAATCCTTAATTATCCAATTATTAATTCATAATTAATTAATTAAACCTTAACAAATTAATTAATCTAAATTTATTAATTAATTTAACCTTTAATTAAAGAAAACTTTAATTGCAAAACTTAATTAATTTTCAAAACCAAACAACTTCATTCATTATTAAAAAATATTACATATTTAACACATTTCAATTTGTTAAAAACTAATTACCTTTTTAAAAGTTAAATTTTAAAAGAATGTAAAATCATTTACAACTTCCACTAATAAAATATGAATTACTTTGAATTAAAATATTTAACATTTTATAAAGTAGTTGAAATAAATTATTTTAAAGTTTAAACTTAAACAATTTGAAATTTTACGTTTGAAAGCTTCAAAACTTCACTTGTCCCTATTTGTTCGACTCGACTAAACTCAAGTTAAACATCAAAACCAAACCCTCCACTATCTTATTCTTCTTAGTTTAAGATTCAATTAACCCCAAAACAAAAGAAACTGGAAAACACTCTTTCTTCCCAAACCCCACAAGAGCTACAGAAATTCACCCCGAGCACTCACACGAGCCACACACCCAATCCACTCGAATGCTTCTTCAAGCAATAACCCACACGCACTTGAACCAATCTGCAAAAGACACGGCAACACCACTGTGCATGTGCACAACTCGCCGATGTCGTCGCTACCATCCACGATGCCTTGCGCAGACCCCACTTTGGCCATTGGCACGACCCCGACCTTCAATTTCCAATTACACGAGCTAAAACAAAATCGAGATGGCTTGAACCCAAAAAAACAGAACTGCATCATCAGAGATACCATCAACCCACGACCGCCGACCACCGTTCTCTTCCAAATTCCGGCCACAACACCGCACGACCCTGACGCAGCTTCGCCCCAAACCACTCACGACTCGATCCATCCAACAACCCACACTCGCGAATTTCTCGAGTTTGAACACCATAGAAAATAAAACCCTAAAATCCTAAATTTCCAATTCTCTGTTGAATAATTATTGCTTCCATTATTTTTCTTATGTTAATCCATCAACATTACAGCTTCAAACCAAAACCCAATACCTATAATTGGCCCGATCACAAAAATTTGCCCAAAATCCCAAATTCAGTTAACAACAAAATTCTTCCTTAAAATCAAGCTAGAAATTCTGATTTCTTTCTTAAAAATCATGTTATACATAGTAGATTTAGGATGTGAATTCAATTCAACAAAATTCAGAGCATGATTTTATCATGATAATTTTTTTTTACTCTATTATCTTGATTCTGCAAATTTTTAAAACAGTTTCTTTTAAATATCAAATTAATACTTGATTCATGTTTAAATGAAACTACTGCATTGAAGATTCTAACCTAACTATGATTTGTTACATATAAATTTGAAGTTTTTGTTTAAAATTTACTCTAAACTTGAATATACAGAGAAGCATCAGTAGTATGTAAACATGCATAGTTAAATTATATCCTGTAAACAAAGATTTTACAAAAACTGGTACATGCAAGCATCAACAGATCTAACATTCACATGCAAACATATTTACTTAAATTTTCTGTTTTTTTAAAATTTACTCACCTGTTTAATTGTTAAGCAGAGACCAAAATTCTGGAAAAAGAAAGGACTGCAGTTTTCTTTTTTTTACTTGAAGTTGCTTGATCTAGTGTTTGCTTGATGATGCTTTAATCCTTAATCAGTTAATACTAGGATTGACGAACTTTGAAATTTGCCTTTCAGAAATTTTGAAGATTGCAGGAACCTTGATTTGCAGATTTCTAAAGTGTACTTGTATGCAAATTTTCTTCTGTAATTTGCTTTGCAGTTTTTAGATTTTTAGGTGAGGTTTGAATTGGATTAATTTTGGTTGAAGTTGAAGATTTGAAGAATCTCATATTTGTTAATGAGGTGTAAAAAAATTTCTTACTTTAGAAAAATTAGAATGATAAAATTGAAATGAAGCATAAGAAGTGGTCTTTTATAAAATAGTTTTGTTATATAAAAATTTAAAGAAAATAAATTTAAATTATGACACTTGTCACTATTCCTTGTTAATTCTTTAACACATGTTTATTAGTATGATTTAAATGTTAACAAGTGTTATTTTCATGCAAAAAGAAATTTAAAATGTTTTTCTTAATTGATTTTCTTAATTTAAATCCATTTTTAATCCATATAAAATCAATTCTTCTTAAAGAAATAAATATGAATCAAATTTTATATCCTAAATAAAATCATGAAAATACTCTTTTAAACTCAAAGTATAATTTAGAATATAATTAACCTATTTTGAATCTTTTAATTTAACAATTCAAATTCAAATTAAATTTTCAAATTCAATTCAAAATCAAATTTGACATGAATACAATTTTAACACGTTCATTACCCTTATGTATATATTAATTTTAATTAGAATCAATGTACATTTACAATTCATTTATTGTTATTGAATAAAGTAATAAATTTATCAATTTAAATTAATTTATTACAAAGATTATCATATTTAAATTGGGTTTGAAATTCCGGAATATCGCAGTACATAAATGAAATTTATATACATATATATGTATTATTGAAGTAAAAGTAATAAAACTAAAGCTAAAATTATAAGACATAAATGCAACTAAAATAAGAAACGGACTAAAAAAATCCAAACTCATCATGCAACATCTTAACCAACTCTAACGATGTAAAAGAAGAGATATCGAAATCAAAAAGGTAAAAAATTAACAAAATATGAAGTTAAAACCCTATAACCTAAAATACGTTAAAATTATCTCCACGCTCCTTTAATCAAATAAACATTATGATAATCAGTAAAATCATCATTCAAATATTTGAGAAAATGTTAATGCTATGTTTATTAATGTTAAAAATATTGTTTTTATGTTTAAATAGCTTAATGTTGTTAATAACCTTATTAAGATATTCTTTGAAATGATTATTTTTTGCTAAACTATATTTAGGATTTGAGATTCAATTAAAAAAATGATTATATTATAAAAATCAATTTATTAATATAGCTATTATTATTAAAGAGCCTCTGGTTTCTCTTAAACCAAATCAACCAACAAATTATAATGAATAAAGTATCAAGTAAAAACTTATTTTCCTTTTTAAACTTAAATCTTAAATTATTTCAATAATAATCACAATCAATAACTTTAGTTGTAAGACTAAAGTTAAAGATTTTAAGAGTATTATTAAGAATGTAGTAAGTATCCATGCAATCATAATACATATGTTTAATATCTTCAAAATAAAATTAACAAAAAGTACATTTATTATCAATTTGCATATTCTTTCTTTTTAATAATTCGATAGTATTTAGTTTCTCATGCATGATAACCAATTGTGAATTTTAAATTTAGGAGGAGCATTTGTTTTCCATATAAGTTTAAAAGAGTTATTAGTTACGCCTGAGAAATTAAGACATTTATAAAAAGAATTTGAAGTGAATTTCTTACTCTTATCCCATTCCCAGTTAATAATATCGTTTTCATTATCAATATTATATAAATTCAATCTAGCTTATAATAAAGAAAATTGTCTAAGGTTGTACCTTCTAAGATTCTATTAAAACTAAAATTCCAAGGGTGGTCATTATTTAGAGAAAAAATATATCTAAATTTAAAGCATTCTTAAAGTTATAAATTTCGTAAAGCTCTTTAAATTCTACCCTAAGAGGAAAGTCCGATATCCAATGATCATGACAAAAAGACGTGCTATTTCTTGAATGAACAATCGTATTAGTACCAAGGTTAAAAATCTCATGACGTTTAAATAGATTTCCAAAAATTAGAAAATTCAATTGTAACGACCCAGAATTTTTAGAAATTAAAATTTGAATATTTACTTAATTTTAAATATTTATAAGTGAATTTTTAAGTCAAATAAATTTTTATTTGAATTTTTGGATTTAATTGGATAATTAAATCGATAATTTAATACGTTAAATTATGGAAATAATTGGAAATAGAGTTAAATATGATAGAAAATGATTAGTAAAATTTTATTTTATCATGTTGAAGTTAGAATGATATTTTAGAACTTTTAAAATCGAATTTAAAGTTAATTTGTGAAAATTGAATATTTTAATATTTAATAATCAACTGTAAAATAGCCAATTTTTGAACAGTCTCAGAATTGAACGAAACCAGTTTCATTGGATCCGTAATAGTTAGTTATTATCGGATTTCAATTTTCGTGTCAATCGGAGTTATCGTTTGATCGTGGCAGCTCGAAACGCATTGAATTGTTTTTAATTTAAATTTGGCGAGTCAAAATAGCCATTTTTCAAAAAGTCTCGGATTTCGACGAAACCAGTTTCATCGGATCCGTAATGTGATATTATTGTAAGATTTCAAATTTCAAGTCATTTGGATTTACCGTTTGTCCGGTACAAATTAAAACGCCTAGAAATCGATTTAAATCGGTTTAATTCAAATTGAGCGTTTATAGCCATAACTCGCACATACTTCCGAATTAGCTTCCGAAACCTGTTCCATTGTGTCCGGAACGCGGGATAAACCCTAGGTACGCTGGTTACGGCGTCTAAATCGGAGTTCGAAATTTCCGGGTGAATAGTGTCGTTCGTTTCTCTATAAATATGCACCCTACCCCTTCATAATTAAAAAAAAAAAAAAAAATAACAACTCAAAACCCTAGCCGCCTCCACCTGATAAATGGCCAGCATTTTCCCACCTTTCTCCCTTGATTTCTTCCAATCCATCAGCAATTAGATGAATCTAGAGCACATCAAGATCTACAATATCAACGGCTATGATCGTGTTTGGAGCTTCGGATTGGCGACAAATCTCGCCCAAAGGGCTGGAGTTCATTCTCGAACTGCGTGCTACAGGGATGGCCGAGTTCTATGGGGTTGGGGCCGAACCTAGCTTGTCTCGAGAGCTTCGTCATGGCGTTGGAGTGATCGAATTTCGTTGAGCGAGGAGACGGTGAAGTTAAAACCTAATTTTTGATATATGGGTTCTTTTGCGTGTTTGATACCTGTAGAGGAACGTGAAAGATGAGGAAGAAAGGGGGGTGGGGACGTGTGGACCTGATGGAGTTTGGGGTTTGTTTGGATGGTTGTGATGCAGCAAGGTTTAAGATATAAAAGTTATGTTGAAATTAGTTTATAAAATTGTGTACAAACTTGTAAAATCAATATCTTTTTCATACGAGGTCGAAAAAATGCAAACTCAGTTGCGTTGGAATCGTATGGACGAGCACTACGCGATGGAGTTGGTTTGGAGTCGTTTGGAGTTAGTGAGAATTTCGGGTAAAATTAAACGCGCGTTTAATTTTATTCGAAATAAAAGCTTAAACGGAATTTAAAACCAAGGTGAGAACTTCTCACTCAATCGAATAGATTTCGATTTTATTTTAAATAGTTAGATTTAAAATATTTGAATGCATGTATGAATGATGACTGTTATTTATTGTTTGTTAAAATAGACATTATGCGCCGTTAGTAAGCGGATGTTATTTAATATAAACATATACCGCGAATATTTCATAAACAGTGAAATTGGTATTATATATAATATCAATATATATATATTGGCATATGTATATATTGCAGTTGTTGATTTCCCGCATTTTTTGTTTAGCGGATGAGACCCTATTACGCCGTTATTAAGCGGATAATATTTATTAAGAACATATACCGCGATAATTTCGTACTGGAGCGAAATTGGTATTGTGCTAATGTTTTTGGATGCAGGAAACAGGTTGGAGGGATCCAACTGGATTCCTCAACATTTTTTATTTGATTATGGATATTTTGATATTCGTTGATTATCATATACGATATATGATGGATCGTTGTAGTCGTGATTGACTATTTGGTGTGTAGCATCATTGGACCCAGATTTTGGGATTTTAAAATGTTTTTAAAGTGATTTTTAAAAAGATAAAATATTTTTTTGGAATTGATCCATTATAAATAAATGAACGTTATAATTTTTAAAGTTATAAAAATTATAATTTTTGTGAAATATAGTTAAAAGCTGATTTTGAGAAATATGGGTTAATGATGTTATAAAATAGGTTAAATTGGATTTTTGAATTTATTATAAAAGTTTGATTTTAGAATTTATAAAATTTGATTATTTTATAAATCAGAATGATGAAATTATAAAGGAATTTAAAGACGTTTTAAAAGAATAATATAAATTGATTTATATTAAGAGATTTATAAATAGATATTTATAAATCGAAATATTGACATTATAAAACGAGTCTTTATAAATGTTTAAATGAAGTGAAAATGAGTTTCATAAATGAATGAAATTTGTAGAATTATAAACTGGGAGGTTATAAATGAAATTTATAAATAGTAGATTTATAAATTTGGTGAAATTATGTGAATAATGGTTTTGGATAAATGAATGAATCTTATAAGTTATAAGATTTATAATTTGGGAAGATAAAAAGAACGATTTTGTAAAATAATCGTTTTATAAGTATTTAACTTATAATATGAACTTTTAGTTTATAATGGAGATATGAAATTTAACAGGTTAATAAAAGAATTTATAAAAAAAGAAGTTTTTATAAATAAATAGAAATGGAATTTATAAACGTTGTTTTATAAATTCGCAAACGACTTATTTTGATAAGAAAAGTGTTGAAACCTATTAATGGAGTTATATTCACATTTTTGAATAGTGAATAATCCTTTGAATTAAAACGAATAAAAGGATGAGATTTGTTAATGAAGTTTATTCACATTTTTGAATAGTGAATAATACGTTAAAGAAAATGTTTTTGAATGTGATGTTTTAAACATAATTAAAACGATCTAACGATGTTTTAAAACATGTTGAGATTCGAAACCATAGATTTCAACATTTATTGTTGAAATAGACGTTTTCGAGAAATAAAAGGAAATGGTAGACTATAACACTGTTGTTATAGTAAATGATTTCCGAAAGGAAATATTTTTGAATAATACTGGGATTTATATATCTATTTTAATTCCGAATCCCTATACTAGTGATTTTGGGTTGTCGTAACGATGTTTTACGTAACATTCGTTTTGGCCCAAGTAAATATGTTTAAGTGAATGATTTCCTTAAATAATGAAATATATACTTAATTCGATTTAAGTATATTGAATATTTTCAAAGGTTGAAAATAAAAAAAAAAAGATTTGTCGATTACTTGTTTTTAATAAGTATGGAAATGTTTTCCAATATGAAGTGAATATTTAGAATTTATCTTTTGAAGATAATTTGAAATGGATAGTTGAAATTGTATATGCATGATATTTTGAAATATAAATTCATTATGGAATTTATATGTGAAAAGTGAAATTTGTTTGAAAATAAATATTGATTTATTTTTGAAGTGTTGAAATTATATATCTTGTAAAGATATTTTGGAAAATAAATAATTTGGAAAATTATTTGGAATCTGGTGATGTATGCATATCCATTGATAGTTCAATAACCGACTATCAGTATTTCCCTTTGAATGGGTATTTGATGTGAATTGATTGAATTTGAATGCACACTTATTTTTGAATAAGCGCTCACTATTCGGGTTAACCGGGAAAGGACCATGGGGTCGTATAACCCACTCCGAATATGTGATACGTCGTTGTGAATTTCATTTGAAGATCGGTGTTGAAGACCGGTATTTGCGAAAGCGATAGGATGAACTATCGATTGACTCTGCACCGAGTAGCTATGGTATTGAGTTCTCCATATGTGATGGTGAATCCGATCAAGATTGTGAATATCCGGATTGCAAGGACTTCTTTGTAAGTGCCTTCGGTTCTGTTCGAGCCCGGAACAGACTTGTATGGATTGTATGCCTGACATTACAATTTGAGATATAAAGCCGATTTCTTTCAAATATATTTCTGTTGGTGGCGGAGAATTTATTCTTTGCTTAACACCCTTCTTTGAGACGTACGAGCTCAAAGGTTATATAGTTGAAGTTATCAGCGATATATCCCATTTTGGTAATGTGACATGCTGAGTGATGCTGAAATGATCATTGTGTTGATTATTTGTGATAGGATCATTTATTTGATCGTCTATCTTAGTGATCATTGTGTTGATCATTTGTTGACCCAAAGCATGGCTTTTGTATAAAGTATGTTTTTGTGGACGTGAATTCGTCGAGCCTCACATCCCGGTAATGGTCAAAACAGGAATGATGCGGCAAGGTTATGAGGGGTAGCTCCCTTTAGGGTATGTGCATTTCCTTCTGGAAAGGGTGGTATCATGGTATGGAGCCCAGATACTTACTCATGTTGATACACTATATCTATTTCTGTGTGGTGTTGTTGGTGACGAGCGCTCGGTTAAAGGTCCGATGGGACCGGGGGATGCCATATTCGTGTAGTAGTTACCTAGTGATAAAGGTAACCCGGCCTTGTGTTGGCAGAGAGCTGGTTAAGTTCTCGGGGACGTCCAGCCAGAGGCGATCCCATGTGGCAGTAGGAAGTTCCTTAGCCTGACCATTTGTTGGAAATCCAAAGAAACAATACGATCTTGTACGGTTTTAGTTGTAGAACCTGCTTCCTCAGGAGGTAGCTATAGTAGGCATAATATAATGGTACCTATGCTGGCTAAGATTTATATTCTACTTTCGAAATGAATTTTTCCTACACTATGCACTAATAATAATATCAAATGCTCTTTTTAAATGCGTATCAAGCATGTTTGACTATCATAAGGAGAAATCTTCTCCAAGTCTGCGTTTGCATTGTGTGTGTGGCAGGAGGTCTTATGGTAGTCTCATTTTTAAAAAGCATTGCGAATTAATTTAAAAATATTCCTCTATTTTGATTTTAAAGATAAATAAACTGTTTTGAGTTCTCACACCAGTCTCATGACTGACTTGGAGTTTATTGTTTTCCTTCCTAAACTCTGGGTGCCCACCAATTTCCACACGGGCAGTTAAGAGTTAGGTTTATCAGGATATTCTGGATATTCTGGAGTTGCTGGAGGCAAGCTGGATGGCATGGCGTATTACTAGTTTATATAGTATTTCTTTTTCCGCTGCACTGTTTGTTGTTGTATGATGTTGTACACTCTGATGATATGATGTGATGTAATGAAATGAAATGTAATAACTGATAGTTCTTTGTTTAAAGATTATTCATTTATTATTATATGTTGTTCCGCTGCGAATTGTGAGATTCTGTTGTTTCTGTTCTGTTCTATGTTCTATTCTCTATTTTCTTTTCTGTCTTTTGTTTTCTTTTTCCTCTATTCTCTTTTTCTTTCTCTGTTTTCTAAAAATTGTCTATCTTCTTTCCTCTCTATTTCCTATCTCTTCTCTATCTTCTTTCTTTTTCTTTTCTTTTTAAAACCCTAACTGTTCGGTTTTTCGGCAACGAAAATCCGCAAATCGTTACATTTGGTATCAGAGCACTGATGGTTAAGCGACAACCATGGTTCTGTTGGGTATTACTCATTAGAGATAGAGTCAGTAGTACTCTAGAATGAGTTTGAGTGTAATAATAGCTATGAGAGCGTATTTGTTAGTGATATGAAATTGTTTTATATTGTGATGATTGGTTTGTTGAGTGGCATATGAACTTTCGTCAGCGTGGTCCGCAAGACTATGCCGAAGGGGTTTCTAAACACTTGAATAGAACAATTCGACACAATATTGATTTTAAATTGGGTAAATGAAATAATTTTACCTCGATTATATTTTATATATGAAGGAATAATTTTTCAGAATTATTAAAGGGTATATAAGTTGATTGTTAGGTTGTTTGAATAATCTAAAATAAAAGAATAATTGTATAAGCAAAAGAATTATAAGAATTGAATTATAATTAAAGTGATTTACAATTGTGAAATAAACTTATATATATAAGAAGTGAAATATATGAATATGAGTTGTAAATAATCAAGTGGATTAAAAGAATATGAACTTAAGTTATGTGAATAGAATTCAACTTTAGTAATTGAATTGAATTAATGAATTGAATATTAATCAATTAAATGTGAATAATTGATATGAAATAATAAATGAAAGTGTAAATTCATTTAAAATCTAATGTTACTGAAAGTTAAATAAATTGAATGAAATCAATTTAATAAAACCAATTGGAAAGTAAAGATGTTAAACCAAAATGAATGTAAGTGAAGCAAGGAAATTTGGTTGTAATTGATATACATTGGTTGTTATTTGATTGTTAGTTGATTGTATAAAATTCATTAAGTATTAATGAAATTGAAAGCTATGAAATTGAATTCAAATTGAAAGTAAATAAATTTGAATAGAATTGAATGTGAATTAGATTTAATTAGTAAATGAAAACTAATTGAATTGAGAATGAATGTTAGTAAATCCAATGTAAACAAATCAAATGTGATTTAAAGTGAAAACCAATTCATTGTATATGAATGAAAATATGAATGAATATATTGGTTATGAATTTGTTGAATGGTAATTGGATGATGGTTGAATATATATTGCTATTGTTGCATTTGCTATGTGACATGTATAGTTATGTTGCTATATGTTGTATATTGATACTATTTGCATATGTGCATGTTCTCATGTTGTTTGTTGAGTGTTTAGTAGGTGCGGACCGCGTTTGCTTCGCATTTGGAGTTCGCTTTTGCGCTATATTAGCCGTATATGCTCGCTAATAAAATATAAGGTACATATCTCGGATTAAATATCGTACTTTTACACTTTTTTCCCTTCGGGATGCCTCATTACTTGATGAGATGTATATTTGTGATATATATACTGTCATTTTTTTTTTCGGATCGAGCCGCGCAAAGGAGACTATGGCGAATTTTTCCGAAAATTTAAGGCGTTAGAAAAAATTTGAGAAAATGGGAAATTTTTTGAAAACTTTAACTTTGTTTTGGAATTGAAAGTTAAATGATATAGTTTGTTTTTGAAAAGATAACTAAGTATAATTTGAAAACTTAGTAAGTTACTTTAAGAAGTTTAATTATGAATTTTGGAAAAGTTAATGGATTCAGTAACTTTCTTACTTGTAATTTCGAGGACGAAATTCTTTTAAGGGGGAAAGATTGTAACGACCCAGAATTTTTAGAAATTAAAATTTGAATATTTACTTAATTTTAAATATTTATAAGTGAATTTTTAAGTCAAATAAATTTTTATTTGAATTTTTGGATTTAATTGGATAATTAAATCGATAATTTAATACGTTAAATTATGGAAATAATTGGAAATAGAGTTAAATATGATAGAAAATGATTAGTAAAATTTTATTTTATCATGTTGAAGTTAGAATGATATTTTAGAACTTTTAAAATCGAATTTAAAGTTAATTTGTGAAAATTGAATATTTTAATATTTAATAATCAACTGTAAAATAGCCAATTTTTGAACAGTCTCAGAATTGAACGAAACCAGTTTCATTGGATCCGTAATAGTTAGTTATTATCGGATTTCAATTTTCGTGTCAATCGGAGTTATCGTTTGATCGTGGCAGCTCGAAACGCATTGAATTGTTTTTAATTTAAATTTGGCGAGTCAAAATAGCCATTTTTCAAAAAGTCTCGGATTTCGACGAAACCAGTTTCATCGGATCCGTAATGTGATATTATTGTAAGATTTCAAATTTCAAGTCATTTGGATTTACCGTTTGTCCGGTACAAATTAAAACGCCTAGAAATCGATTTAAATCGGTTTAATTCAAATTGAGCGTTTATAGCCATAACTCGCACATACTTCCGAATTAGCTTCCGAAACCTGTTCCATTGTGTCCGGAACGCGGGATAAACCCTAGGTACGCTGGTTACGGCGTCTAAATCGGAGTTCGAAATTTCCGGGTGAATAGTGTCGTTCGTTTCTCTATAAATATGCACCCTACCCCTTCATAATTAAAAAAAAAAAAAAAATAACAACTCAAAACCCTAGCCGCCTCCACCTGATAAATGGCCAGCATTTTCCCACCTTTCTCCCTTGATTTCTTCCAATCCATCAGCAATTAGATGAATCTTTCAACTAGAAAGATGTAGAGCACATCAAGATCTACAATATCAACGGCTATGATCGTGTTTGGAGCTTCGGATTGGCGACAAATCTCGCCCAAAGGGCTGGAGTTCATTCTCGAACTGCGTGCTACAGGGATGGCCGAGTTCTATGGGGTTGGGGCCGAACCTAGCTTGTCTCGAGAGCTTCGTCATGGCGTTGGAGTGATCGAATTTCGTTGAGCGAGGAGACGGTGAAGTTAAAACCTAATTTTTGATATATGGGTTCTTTTGCGTGTTTGATACCTGTAGAGGAACGTGAAAGATGAGGAAGAAAGGGGGGTGGGGACGTGTGGACCTGATGGAGTTTGGGGTTTGTTTGGATGGTTGTGATGCAGCAAGGTTTAAGATATAAAAGTTATGTTGAAATTAGTTTATAAAATTGTGTACAAACTTGTAAAATCAATATCTTTTTCATACGAGGTCGAAAAAATGCAAACTCAGTTGCGTTGGAATCGTATGGACGAGCACTACGCGATGGAGTTGGTTTGGAGTCGTTTGGAGTTAGTGAGAATTTCGGGTAAAATTAAACGCGCGTTTAATTTTATTCGAAATAAAAGCTTAAACGGAATTTAAAACCAAGGTGAGAACTTCTCACTCAATCGAATAGATTTCGATTTTATTTTAAATAGTTAGATTTAAAATATTTGAATGCATGTATGAATGATGACTGTTATTTATTGTTTGTTAAAATAGACATTATGCGCCGTTAGTAAGCGGATGTTATTTAATATAAACATATACCGCGAATATTTCATAAACAGTGAAATTGGTATTATATATAATATCAATATATATATATTGGCATATGTATATATTGCAGTTGTTGATTTCCCGCATTTTTTGTTTAGCGGATGAGACCCTATTACGCCGTTATTAAGCGGATAATATTTATTAAGAACATATACCGCGATAATTTCGTACTGGAGCGAAATTGGTATTGTGCTAATGTTTTTGGATGCAGGAAACAGGTTGGAGGGATCCAACTGGATTCCTCAACATTTTTTATTTGATTATGGATATTTTGATATTCGTTGATTATCATATACGATATATGATGGATCGTTGTAGTCGTGATTGACTATTTGGTGTGTAGCATCATTGGACCCAGATTTTGGGATTTTAAAATGTTTTTAAAGTGATTTTTAAAAAGATAAAATATTTTTTTGGAATTGATCCATTATAAATAAATGAACGTTATAATTTTTAAAGTTATAAAAATTATAATTTTTGTGAAATATAGTTAAAAGCTGATTTTGAGAAATATGGGTTAATGATGTTATAAAATAGGTTAAATTGGATTTTTGAATTTATTATAAAAGTTTGATTTTAGAATTTATAAAATTTGATTATTTTATAAATCAGAATGATGAAATTATAAAGGAATTTAAAGACGTTTTAAAAGAATAATATAAATTGATTTATATTAAGAGATTTATAAATAGATATTTATAAATCGAAATATTGACATTATAAAACGAGTCTTTATAAATGTTTAAATGAAGTGAAAATGAGTTTCATAAATGAATGAAATTTGTAGAATTATAAACTGGGAGGTTATAAATGAAATTTATAAATAGTAGATTTATAAATTTGGTGAAATTATGTGAATAATGGTTTTGGATAAATGAATGAATCTTATAAGTTATAAGATTTATAATTTGGGAAGATAAAAAGAACGATTTTGTAAAATAATCGTTTTATAAGTATTTAACTTATAATATGAACTTTTAGTTTATAATGGAGATATGAAATTTAACAGGTTAATAAAAGAATTTATAAAAAAAGAAGTTTTTATAAATAAATAGAAATGGAATTTATAAACGTTGTTTTATAAATTCGCAAACGACTTATTTTGATAAGAAAAGTGTTGAAACCTATTAATGGAGTTATATTCACATTTTTGAATAGTGAATAATCCTTTGAATTAAAACGAATAAAAGGATGAGATTTGTTAATGAAGTTTATTCACATTTTTGAATAGTGAATAATACGTTAAAGAAAATGTTTTTGAATGTGATTTTTAAACATAATTAAAACGATCTAACGATGTTTTAAAACATGTTGAGATTCGAAACCATAGATTTCAACATTTATTGTTGAAATAGACGTTTTCGAGAAATAAAAGGAAATGGTAGACTATAACACTGTTGTTATAGTAAATGATTTCCGAAAGGAAATATTTTTGAATAATACTGGGATTTATATATCTATTTTAATTCCGAATCCCTATACTAGTGATTTTGGGTTGTCGTAACGATGTTTTACGTAACATTCGTTTTGGCCCAAGTAAATATGTTTAAGTGAATGATTTCCTTAAATAATGAAATATATACTTAATTCGATTTAAGTATATTGAATATTTTCAAAGGTTGAAAATAAAAAAAAAAAGATTTGTCGATTACTTGTTTTTAATAAGTATGGAAATGTTTTCCAATATGAAGTGAATATTTAGAATTTATCTTTTGAAGATAATTTGAAATGGATAGTTGAAATTGTATATGCATGATATTTTGAAATATAAATTCATTATGGAATTTATATGTGAAAAGTGAAATTTGTTTGAAAATAAATATTGATTTATTTTTGAAGTGTTGAAATTATATATCTTGTAAAGATATTTTGGAAAATAAATAATTTGGAAAATTATTTGGAATCTGGTGATGTATGCATATCCATTGATAGTTCAATAACCGACTATCAGTATTTCCCTTTGAATGGGTATTTGATGTGAATTGATTGAATTTGAATGCACACTTATTTTTGAATAAGCGCTCACTATTCGGGTTAACCGGGAAAGGACCATGGGGTCGTATAACCCACTCCGAATATGTGATACGTCGTTGTGAATTTCATTTGAAGATCGGTGTTGAAGACCGGTATTTGCGAAAGCGATAGGATGAACTATCGATTGACTCTGCACCGAGTAGCTATGGTATTGAGTTCTCCATATGTGATGGTGAATCCGATCAAGATTGTGAATATCCGGATTGCAAGGACTTCTTTGTAAGTGCCTTCGGTTCTGTTCGAGCCCGGAACAGACTTGTATGGATTGTATGCCTGACATTACAATTTGAGATATAAAGCCGATTTCTTTCAAATATATTTCTGTTGGTGGCGGAGAATTTATTCTTTGCTTAACACCCTTCTTTGAGACGTACGAGCTCAAAGGTTATATAGTTGAAGTTATCAGCGATATATCCCATTTTGGTAATGTGACATGCTGAGTGATGCTGAAATGATCATTGTGTTGATTATTTGTGATAGGATCATTTATTTGATCGTCTATCTTAGTGATCATTGTGTTGATCATTTGTTGACCCAAAGCATGGCTTTTGTATAAAGTATGTTTTTGTGGACGTGAATTCGTCGAGCCTCACATCCCGGTAATGGTCAAAACAGGAATGATGCGGCAAGGTTATGAGGGGTAGCTCCCTTTAGGGTATGTGCATTTCCTTCTGGAAAGGGTGGTATCATGGTATGGAGCCCAGATACTTACTCATGTTGATACACTATATCTATTTCTGTGTGGTGTTGTTGGTGACGAGCGCTCGGTTAAAGGTCCGATGGGACCGGGGGATGCCATATTCGTGTAGTAGTTACCTAGTGATAAAGGTAACCCGGCCTTGTGTTGGCAGAGAGCTGGTTAAGTTCTCGGGGACGTCCAGCCAGAGGCGATCCCATGTGGCAGTAGGAAGTTCCTTAGCCTGACCATTTGTTGGAAATCCAAAGAAACAATACGATCTTGTACGGTTTTAGTTGTAGAACCTGCTTCCTCAGGAGGTAGCTATAGTAGGCATAATATAATGGTACCTATGCTGGCTAAGATTTATATTCTACTTTCGAAATGAATTTTTCCTACACTATGCACTAATAATAATATCAAATGCTCTTTTTAAATGCGTATCAAGCATGTTTGACTATCATAAGGAGAAATCTTCTCCAAGTCTGCGTTTGCATTGTGTGTGTGGCAGGAGGTCTTATGGTAGTCTCATTTTTAAAAAGCATTGCGAATTAATTTAAAAATATTCCTCTATTTTGATTTTAAAGATAAATAAACTGTTTTGAGTTCTCACACCAGTCTCATGACTGACTTGGAGTTTATTGTTTTCCTTCCTAAACTCTGGGTGCCCACCAATTTCCACACGGGCAGTTAAGAGTTAGGTTTATCAGGATATTCTGGATATTCTGGAGTTGCTGGAGGCAAGCTGGATGGCATGGCGTATTACTAGTTTATATAGTATTTCTTTTTCCGCTGCACTGTTTGTTGTTGTATGATGTTGTACACTCTGATGATATGATGTGATGTAATGAAATGAAATGTAATAACTGATAGTTCTTTGTTTAAAGATTATTCATTTATTATTATATGTTGTTCCGCTGCGAATTGTGAGATTCTGTTGTTTCTGTTCTGTTCTATGTTCTATTCTCTATTTTCTTTTCTGTCTTTTGTTTTCTTTTTCCTCTATTCTCTTTTTCTTTCTCTGTTTTCTAAAAATTGTCTATCTTCTTTCCTCTCTATTTCCTATCTCTTCTCTATCTTCTTTCTTTTTCTTTTCTTTTTAAAACCCTAACTGTTCGGTTTTTCGGCAACGAAAATCCGCAAATCGTTACATCAATGGTAACAAAAGGTGTAATTTTGTATAGATTATTACTACCATTATAATAATGTTTAGAAATAATTTCTTTCCAAATAAAGTTAACATTAATACCCTTAAAATTTTCATAACCATTTCCCTAATAAAGACAAATTCATGTTATGTAAATTAATGACTCCTAAACCCCCTTCCTTTTTAGATTTACAAACTGTCTCCCAATTAACTAAACATTTATGGCTACTACTAGAATTATCGCTACTCCATAAGAAGTCTCTTCTCATTTTATCAATTTTCTTAATCACCAAATCTTAGAAAAGATGCATAGACATCAGATAGATCGGAAGAGCCGATGAATCAGAGTTGATGAGAACTAATCTGCCCGCTCTCGGTAAAAACCTCCCATTCCAATTAGAAATTCTATTATTAATTTTATCTATTATAATTAACCGGTCAACATGCTTAAGTTTAGTTGGTATAATCGAAAACTCAAGATAATTAAAAGGGAAAGACATAGTTTTACAATTAAGCGTATTGGCAACTAAACCTTTTATCTTACCAACATCATTTAATACTAAAACGAAACTTTTATCGAAATTAATTCTTAATCCTAAAAGAATTTCAAAGCTGTATAAAATAAATTTAAGGATAATAACATAATTAGGCAAGTGAGAAGAAAATAATAAGGTATAACCTGCAAATTGAAGAACAGAGAGACCATTATGTGAGATTTCATTACCGACGCACCTTAAAGAATCATTTCCAACTGCTTTTTTAATAATCATAGAGAAAACATCTGCAACTAGGTTAAAGAAAAGAGGCGATAAAGAACCCCCCCCCCTTCCCCCGCCATAAACCACGTTTAGATTGAATTTTGTTTCCTAAAATTCCATTAACCATTGTACTAGAATCACTTGTTTTAAGGAAAGACATAATCCAACTAATCCATTTGCAACTAAAACCTCTAGCTAGAAACATATCAGTTAGAAAATCTCAATCCATCGAGTCAAAAGCTTTTGCAAAGTCCACTTTTAGAATCGCATAACAAATGTTGTTCTTACAACAGTGTTTTATGCATTCTTGAACAACAGCCACTCCATCAGTGGATATTTCCACCCTTAATGAAAGTGGCTTGTGAAAAATCAATAACATCATTCATTCTTGTGCTAAGTCTATTAGCTAAAACTTTTGAAATAATTTTCACAGAATAGTTATTAAAAGAAATTAGTCTAAAATCTTTTAAATTATCCACAACGATCTTTTTGTGTAATAAAATTACATTTGCAAAATTAAATCTTCCTAATTGTAATTTACCATATTAAATTCACTAAACGTGCTAATTAAATTGAATTTTAAAACATCCTCAAATATTTTGTAAAATAAAAAAGGAAACCCATCGGGACCCGAGGCTTTATCACTAGCCATGTCATTAACAGCCTTCAAAACATCCTCTTCAGAGAAAGGATAATCAAATTAAGTAAGGTTAATTGTAGAATCAATTGGATAGAGTTCATTCCATCTAACATTTATCCTATGCTTATTCCTATTGCCAAAAATATCCCTATAGTAATTAATGAAAGCTTTATTTAAATCCCTTTGATTGACCAATTCAACATTATTCACAAAAATAGAATTTGTTGTATTGCTACGTTTTCTCCCATTAGCCATATTATCCATAAAAAATCATATTATTATCCCCTTCATTAATCCAGTGAATTCTAAATCTCCGTTTCCACATAATCTCTTCCTTTTTGAAGGTTGAATTAAGTTCTTCTTTTAGGTTAGCAAGAATATTACGTTTCCCTAAATTAAATTGTCTAGTTTCTTCTATTTCGTTAATTTTAAGCATTTCCAAAAGTAAATTTTCTTTTTTAATTTTAATACTACCAAAAACATTCTTACCCCAATTTTTAAGAAAATTCCTAAGACCCCTGAGTTTTAAAATAATTTTTTTGCTAAGTTTTTAGTATTGCTGATATTATAGAAATTCATTGATATCCATTTATTTTCAAATGGTTAGAGAAATTGCATTCTAATAGCCATATTTTTTTCAAATTTAAAAGATTTAATAATAACTCTTTGTTGATCACATGTAAGAATGATAGGACAATGGTCAGAATATGTATAAGGTAAACTAGTGACTCTACAATTAGGAAATTTATCTTCGATTTCGTCGCTAATAAAAAATCCATCTAAAAGAGGCATAGAAGGGGATTCCCTAATATTACTCCAAGTGAATTCTCTATTAGATAAAAAGCATTTCTATTAAATTACTACTAATATTAAATTGGTTAAACTCTTCCATGGAAGAGAAATCTCTTTCCATGGGATATCTCTCTCTCTTAGAAAACGCATAACATTGAAACCCCTCGCAAAATCCAAGATCCAGAAGTGAATGATCTGAATTTTAGACATTCTCTCTATAGAACTCGATGACCAATTTTCGAGTTTGGTCCATAAACATTAGAAATATTTTATAAAGATTTATTGCTAAGGTTAATGAAAATTATATGAATAGGGTGTTGTTTAGTAATAGTTTGAAGACGTTTAAAAGAGCTATCACGCCTCCCTATAAGTAAACCCTCAGAAGCCACAATAGAAGGTAAACAAACCTAATGTATAAAATGATAACCACATAATCTTTATAAAAAAATGAAGACCTGGATAATCAATTTTTATTTCTTGTAAAGGTGTTATATCGGTAGAATAATGTTTAAAAAAGTTCTAATTTTATCACATTTATTTAAATTGTTAAGACCCCTAATATTCCAGTTGATAATCCACCGGATCTAACCCTCTAAATTTTCCCACTTCTAATATAAGCAGAATCTAGTCATTAGTAGAAACAAAAGCAGTATTCTAGCTAGCCGACACAACTCACAGGTGGATAAACTACAAAACGCATAGGAAGAATAAGTACTTCCTAAAACAGAAACCACACCTGAGCCTGAATTCGCAGTGCCACTCATAGCGCTCGAATCAGGTGATTCACCCATACGCGAAGAAAGACTGCTACGGACCCTAGCACGACGACGAACAACACCATTAGCAACAATAGATTTCCTATGCCTGCCTCTCCTTGATGGAGTAGATAAGTTTGAGTCTATGTTATTAGAATTACATTCTTCACCATTCACTGATGAGGCGTTCATTATACACTTTAGTTTCTTAGATAAGAAATTATTATCAGCCTGAAAATCATTTCCCAAACTTACATAGCTAACTTCTTCATTAAAACCCACGGTATCACAACTAAAAACTCTATCCCTACTATACAAGCAACACCAACCGTTGATCACCACCACCTCTAGCCAACAGCAACCGATCACCTAGTTAAGCAGCTGATCCAAACAAATCGCTCCACTTCTCTCCATCTAACTTCCTGATCACACCACTCAAGTCATCACATATTGCAACAGAATGTTGTTATCCTTCACAGTGTACATGTTTTTGTGCATAACAGCAACCATGTGAATATCATCCCAGAATGAAGTAATATTAGGGACATGAATAACTATACTAAGGTCAGAGCCACTACTGACAGAATCACCTACATCATTAAGTAGAGCGTATCCATCCCCATCTGTACAAACATCATCAACTATCAAATCACTTCTATCTCCAACCAACAGCATCCGATCACTATCCATCGCTGAGTATGTGTTTTTGTGCATATCAACAACCTTGTGAATATAATGCTAGAAGTTATTTAAAATACTAGATTTGTTATCAATGTCTAGTACAAGAACAATAATGCTCAGATCTGAGCCATTACCGACAACATCACTTTCTTCATTAAGAAGTTAACATCCATCTCCATCTGTATAAACATCATCAACCAACGAATCACTTCCATCTCCAACCAATAGCAACTGATCACCTATTCTAGCAAAAGATCCAAAACTGCCATTGTTAACATTCTTCACCATGCACACGTTCTTGTGCACATCAACCACCTTGTGTATACCATCACAGAACTTGAAGTTAAACTCAATTTCGAGGACATGTACAACATTGTTCATAATAGAGCCACCTACATCATTAAGTAGAACATCTCCATCCCCATCTTTACAAACATCACCAATTATCAAATCACTTCTATCTCCAACCAACAGCACCTGATCACTATCCATTACTTTGTACATGTTTTTGTGCATATCAACAACCTTGTGAATATCATTCTAGAACTCGCTTGAAATACTAGATCTGTTATCAATGTCTGGTACATGAATAAAATGCTCAGATTAGAGCCATTACTGACAGTAACACTTTCACCATTAAGCAGTTCATTCCATCCCCATATGTACAAACGTCAACAACTAACGAATCACTTCCATTTCCAACCAACAACACCTGATCACCTATTCTAGCAAAAGATCCAAAACTGTTATTGTTAACATCCTTCATCGTGCACATGTTCTTATGCACATCAACCCCCTTGTGCATACCATCACAGAACTTGCAGTTAAACTAGATTTCAAGAACATGCACAACATTGTTCATAATAGAGTCACCTTCATCAACAACCGGAATAACCCAGTTCTTTACCCCTTCATCTGTGTACGTGTTCTGATCAACACTGTAATGACCAAATCCAACCTTACAATCATTTATAGAACCACCACTTTCATCCTCTTTGTTTACAATATCACTCTCATTGCTCACCGGCAAGCATTCAGAAGTATTATGGCATTCAAGTATCTTATTAATTATCCTTCCTTCTTGCAACAATGGTTCTACTGATGACATATCATTATTAATACTATCAGCCACTTTAGATTTCTTATTAGAAAGCTCCACATAATTAAGACAATCAAATCTATTAGAGGTGACTAACTCAAACCTTTCCATTACACATGAATTAGATCTGGATCTTTTACTATGAACTTAGACAAAGTCATTATTCAGATCACTCCTATGAGATGAAAAATCTATACCCTCAAATCTGCCGTCATATAGTGGTTCCTTGATTTCAAATGAAGAAGCATCCAATTTATAATGCATAACATCAGGATCCGAAAATATTGGATCAAGATATATTGAATCATCTCTACAAATAGCAACAGAGGAATTAGATACAAACTTGAAAACATCAGAATTAATCAAATCACCATTATTCCCATTGGAGTCAGATATTTTATTCACGGTCGAGACTTCATCTATCACAAAAGAAGCATAATCTCCAAAATGATCTTTGGAATCTCCAAATTTCTCTTTATAATTTCTGCCTATATTTACTTCATTAATAACATCAAAATGATAGAAAAGTTCCTCCAAGAAGCCAATTCCTTCCTTCCAAACATTCTATGCCTATCTAACAAAATTATTTTAAGCTTCATACATTTCCAGACAAACTGAAAACCATGATCAGTAATTGAACGAACGCGATTCCTGTTCGCAAATTTCCTCGAACACTCATACTTTTTACGCCCGAAGAAACTTTGCATTCGAAACATCTTATGGGATCGCGACGTTAAATAGCCATATGTTAATAATCCCTACAGTGAAAGCAATATTACCTCCCCTTTCTTGAATCGATCCATTTCTTGGCATTAAGTGTTCGAGGGAAAACTTGAGAAGAAAAGACATTAGATCCTTTAATAACCTGTGCATAAGAATGCGATTGTGGAGGATCACGATCATTAAAAGAAAAAGAATGGAAATTGCAATATTGAATAAGAGAATAAGAAGGCGAGATAAAGGATTGCGGATACGAGAACGAAGCTGGCGCCATTAATTAATAAAGTAATTTTATTTATTTTTAGATGCAAATTTATTCAGCGATTAATATCGAACAATTCGAATATTAACATTCAAACTTCACTTAGTAGGTGGTGTGATGTTATGGACAAATTTATCGCTTAATAGGTACCAGTAAAATCTAATTTTACTTTATTAAGATTTACCTAATAGTGAGAATTATTTACGCCAATTCTCTTTATCAAAACATAATACTTTGGACTTACAAAATTTGGTAATGGTCAAAATTGCATTATCATCCATATTCAACTCTATAGTCCAAACAAAAAGTCATTGGTTCAATAATAACAATTATTATTAACCAAACCACTATGGCCAAAGATTTTAACTTTGATTTGACTTTAGTTGACCATGATACTTACCTCATATAACCGAGGAGATAATTTTCTTCTAAATAATGTTTCACTTCTAATACTTCCACACGACCCAACTATAATCATTCGATAAGCATCGTGCCATGATTCAACTGTAATCAAAGCGAGGCTTTCATATTAATGATCAACAGCATTCTCAGGTCAAGAGAATTATGCAAATTAGTCACATCGATATTTTCTATTTGACCTTAGTTACATTAACCAACAAGAAATTATCGAGCGAGTCATTTCGTAGTTATCCAATAACTATCAGTATGTAACCTCTTTGTCCTTCCAGCAGTCATGAGTAATACGCTACCCAACATTTAGAGAGCATTACATACTCTAGTCTCAACGGATGCATCGACATCTAGTCTTGAAACATCTTGACTAGGAATATTTGAAATTGTGTTTATTATATAGTGGTACTATACTCATAACTATAACTATGTGCAATTACTATAACAAATGCACCATTTATATATTTTCTGTAAAATATACTTTAATTAAAAAATTAATTAATTATAACATATTATAGCAAGTGTATAACCGAAGGAAAATACCTTTTATTACGAATGTGAATTGATTAAGAGTTAATAATCTATAACAAATTACAAAATTCCCCCTAAGTCATACCCCTAACTCGTTGAGGCCATGACATACATACATTTATGTATGTATTTGTTTCTTAAGTCTATTTAAGGTTTCTATAATGTTCCACCTTTAGTTCACACATTCGTATTATATAAGTTCTATTATTATATAATTTTATATTTTAGTTAGCTTGCATAATAATTTTATGCATAATATTATACTGATTAAATCATATTTAGTTAACTTTAATTAGTAAATACTTTAATTAATTTTACATTATTCAATTTTAACATGTTGTGCTGAATATTTATATACTATAATCTTTACAATAATACATATATATCATATATATGTATGTATATATTTTAATTTACTAATTGAATTTTAATTAATTTATTTAATTAAATAATGTTAAATAAATTACATTAATTTTGAAATTATTTTATATAGATACATGTATACTTATATTGTCTTCAACATTTCAAGACAACATAACATATATCACTATATATTATACATGCATATATATATATATATATATATATATATAATTCAATCAAATTATTTAACTAATTCATTTCCTTTTTTATCTTATTAACAAAAAATAATTTTGAAACTAACTTATATTTATTTTCAAACACTTTGAAAACTTTCTTTATATTATAACTTTAATAATATATGTGTTTTATCTTAATTTTAACTTTTAAATTAAAAATCTATGTTTTTTATTTCAATTTCTTTTTGAAAATCTGCCTAAAGTCCAATACAAATTGGGCCTTTTCCACTAGGACCAGCTTTGGGCTCACGTATCTGTTCGGGTCAAGCCGACAGCCAGGTAGGGCATAGTACTTGATTACCCAAACCCAATCCTTTGGTAAAATATTTCTAGAAACCATATTATTTGGGTCGTAAGCTTAATTAGTTAGCTCTAACATGATTAATTTAGACTGTATTGGCTTTTGGGCTCTAATACCATTGTTGGAACTAGGCCATCAAATAGCGGAGTAATTGGTAAATTTCAAAATTTTACCTTTTTTGATCCTTATTGGGCCTATGTAGTCTAAATTTATTTAGAACTTTTCTAAATTCTCCTTTTTAAATAAAATCAATCTTTTATTTAATTCATAATTAATGTATTATTTTGTATAGTTTGTATTATATACTATATAAATATAGATGTATCGTATACATATACATGTGCATGTGTGTTTGAACCAAAAATGGCACAAACACCCGAATGAATATAGTAGAGAATAAAAGTGAAGAAATTAAATGAAAAACTAGAAAGAAATAAATACATAAGAATTTTATAGTGGTTCGACGTACTCTGGCCTACGTCCACTCCTAAGATTTTATTTATTTACATTAATGATTACAAGTACAGTTTTCTTGGATTTGCATAAATCCAGGAGTTACGAAAAAATGGCAGAGTGTAAGCAAGGAAGAAAAAGAAGATCCTAAGAGTGTATCGTGCCTTTTGTATTTATAAGGGAAGACATGCAAATTTCCAGCTGAAAATTTGCATACAGAACCTTGAGACCAAGACCTGATCCTTAAAAAAATCCCTAGTCCAAATGACTAAGAATTTAGGATCGGTACTGGACCCCAATAGGGGGTTCGGTATCGACTCCTAAGATTAGGAAGTGGACCCCTACGATCCCTGGTGCTATGTCCTCTTGATAGTTGTATGATGTTCTCATAGTTGTTCTATGAAGTTGCCTAGGTATTTTTTTGAAGATATTAATCGATTTTTGATGGGTTAAACAGTCGAACTAAGTCCTTCATAGCCATAGTGATCCAAGTCCGTGATCTTACCGGATCGTTATCCAGGTCTGCAATCTTACCGGATCGTTCTCCAAATCCATAACCGCTCGAAGGTAGTAAGCTAATCTATGATCTCTCTGGATTGTTAACTAGGTTCATGGTCTCTTTGGACCGATCGATAGCCTCTCCGAACCCTTGTTAAGCTGATTCGCTTGCTTTCCAAAGAGGGGACTTAATACCGAGTGAGAAGACCTTATCGCTCTCTGATGACGCGACTCACTCCTTGCACTGCGGTCCCAACACTCTAACAGGACATATAATGATGTCTTTATCTTCCTAGACCTAACATGGTCTCACTGAACCCTAGCTGGACCCCATCCACTCACTCTCTGGTGAAGGGGGAACAATGACAAGTAAGTTGATCCTGTCGCTCTCTGGTGAAGTGGCATACTTCCTATACTCCGGTCACGTCGTTCCAGACGGAACATAACGCGATGTCATGGTCTACCCAGACTGATCATGCTCTCACCGAACCCTAGTTGGACCCCATCTAATCACTCTCTGGTGAAGGAGGAATAATGAAAAGTAAGCCTATCTGGTCGCTCTCCAGTGAAGTGACTTACTTCTTTCTCTCCGGCGCTAAATCTTGGTCAACGGTTTAATGCGATCAATACTGTACTGACTTCCTTTCTCTAGCCTTGACTCTCCAATCAAGGGCTTAATCCAAGCCGCACATATCCATCCTCACCTTCTCCGACAAGGGGACTTGTGTTTTGTAAATAACCAGGGATCCATTTATTGCACTGAAATTTAAATACCAAAAAACTATCAAGTCTAAAGTTATTGCAGTTGCCTCTCCGGGCGCTGCTATCTAGCATCTACTCGTAATGTGCCTAGGGACCGATCGGGATCCCATACACATGTAAGTGGCCTGACTATTTTATTGAGTTCTTTTATTAAGTGCAAGAGCCAAACCTATGCGATCCCAATCAATAGATGATGATCCTCGACCTCGATCCTAGATCGCCTCCATAAGCCGCAGTTAACGGCTGCTCCCATTCCATCAACGCATTCTTATTCCTCACATACCATTATAGCTGATTATCCTTGACGTGCTTCTTAATCATATCCCGGATGTGCTTGCAATCATTCGTAGTGTGCCCATCCAGCTCATGGAATAGACAATATTTTCCAAATCTCCTTTCTCGCTTTTTAGGCTCCCTCCTAGCCGGTTTCTGATAGGGAAATTCCCTCTAGTGTCCAGATAAATCCTTTTCATTGTTCTTCAGATCCGTGTAAGAAGATAACTTCGGTTCTCTCCTTTGCCTTTTCGAATCATCATATCCGTCATCTACCTTTCTTTCTCCTTTATCCATCTTAGACCCTTCTCCAGGCAGCCCTTCTCCTTTCACAGCATTCACCACTTCCTTATCAGTTTAAGCATCCTCCTACTGCAGAAACCTTTCAGCCTTATGATAAAATTCCATAAGATCCATCGGTGGATCTCATCCCAATGCCACTTTGAAATTTGTTTTATCAACGATTCCAGAAACTATCGCCATCAAAACTATCAATGGGTGTAGCCTATCCACTGAAGTAACTGTTGCATTGAACCTTGTCAGATAATTCCTTATCGATTCTCCAGTCGTCTGTTTCACCATGCACAACATCATCACGTCCTTAGGTCATGAAATATGGACCCAAAATTGCCTCATAAATCTATCTACTATCTCATTCCACGTCCTTATTGATCTGTGTTCCAGTTGTCTAAACTACAGCACAGCTAAATCCATAAAGTACAGGGGAAAGCACCGAGCCATGACCCCTTTTGATGCCCCTGGCACTTCTATATGCCTGATATAACTCATCAAATGCACTATAAGATTTGACTTTCCATCATACGTCTCTAGTGTTGGTAACTTGAACTTCGGCGGGTTCCTAACATGCTTGATGTTCGGAGTGAATGGGTTTGGGTTAACAACCTCCAATTTCCTATTAGGAAATCAGCCTCTCATCACTCGCCTTATCAACTCATCAAACCTTTCATTCTCACCTATAGGTGGCCTTCAATTAGATTCCCATCCTACCCACCTGCTCCGTGAGGGTGTTCCTGCATGTACTCCTCTAGCAGTGCTTCCACATTCTAATCTGTTGGACGTGATCTGCAGCAACACGCCCAGCATCAATCGTTGGAGGTACACTAGTCCCGCCAAGGTTAACCTGGGGTATGCTTCCCAAGTTTGGAGTTTGGTACCGACCCCTATTGGGGGATCGGTACCGATCCCACTAGTTGGTCCGGGGTTAGCCCCTAGTTGCTCCGCTCCATTCCTTTGCTCGTTAACTCCTTCTCCTTGTCCTCGGTTCTAATTTCTAGCAGCTCCTTCTACTCATGTCCATCCTCCTAAGGAAATTCTGCATCATTTTCTATTGTTGTGTCATCATCCTCTCTTGCATCTCATGCATCATAGCCTCCATCTTGTCCCGAGTTATGTAGATAGATGGCTAGTTAGCTCATGAGGAAGCCTCATGGCTGGCCCTTGATTACTCGTGTAAGAAAGAGCTCTCTTAGTTGATTATCTAGCTATTCCTTTAATGTCCAAGCTCCCAAACCGCTTCCAAATCCATAGGAGCAAGTATTTCGCAGTGAAAGCACATACAGAACCTTGAGACCAAGATCTAGTCCCCAAAAATTCCTGAGCCCAAATGACTAAGCATTTGGGATCGGTACCGACCCCTGTACGAGGATCGGTACCGACCTACAACATTAGTGAGTGGGACCTTACGATCCTTGGTGGTGGGTCCTCTTGATAGTGGTGTCGTCTTCCCATTGTTGTTCTATGAAGTTGTCTAGGCTTTTTTTTGGAGATATTGACCTATTTTTGATGAGCCGAACTGCCAATCTAAGTCCTTCATAGTCATAGTGATCCATCCCTTGCCTAGGAGAAGTGCCAATCCATACTTAGAATATTCCAGGATGTTATTCACCTAAATGAGTTCAACCATTGCCTTATAGCCTTGTTTATATTTGATTCCTAAACATAACAGTCATCTCCCCTGGCTTCTTGCCTTGGTAATTGTGAAATTTATTTAGCTAAATCCATCCGCACACTGCCTGGTTCAAAGGCGGGTTAACAATGTGCACGTGCAACATAATATAGTGTACATGATTTGATATGCCCATATATAGGCGATGGGATTTATACCATAATGAACATGTAGCCCCTCTTGTATACACATGTGTTATCTAAATGTTTATATGTGTATATATATAAATAATATAAAATATGTATGTATGTATGTATGTATGTATATGTAGTTATATATATATATATATTATATATGTGTGTTTTATAAAATAATACTTGTAACATAAGATTTAAATAATACACTTATATGTATGTATGTGTATATAATATGATTAGATTGCAAAATTGATTTGAATTTTAATATGCAAAATGGATTTGAATAAATGTATTGAATACTATAGACCTAATTCAATTTTTTTAATGAAGTTTATGTAATACATACACTCTTATAAATGTTTTATAATATAAATAATAACAATAATAATAAAATTAATATGTATACTTATATAATATAGCTCTCGGCCGATAAATATTATTTTAATTTTTTTGTTTCGATTTGTAATTTTAACAATTAATTTTTTCATTCCATAAAAAAATGCTTTAAAAATATTTTTGAAACCAAAAGGATGATATTATAATTTTGTATTAAAAATTTTGTTCTTTTATTTTACATAATTTATAACTTTATATGTATGTTTATCATCATTTACATAATTAGATTCAAATTAAATAAAATAATTCATAAAAGATAAGTCATACAAAACATATTATTATTTATAAACTTAGTTTTTATTGAAATTAAAATCAATTATTAATTTATTTAATTTTGATTTTTTTTGTTAAGGCCGTGGGCAACGTATGTATATATACACATACAATTATACACACACACCCCCCCATCTAATGCGACAGCATATAAATGTACAGATTCATCATAATTAATTATTATTTAACTGACATATGAAGTAATTATTATATTAAACATTTATATGGTTTTAAATAAGAAGTGGTACCTTTCACAGATGCCTAGAACTCGCACTTTGAAATGATGAATTAAGCTCCTTACATCCAATTCCAAGTCCAGAAGTCGCTATGTCTTGAACAGCTTTATCACCAATGATCGAATTTTAATTTGATGTTTAGATGTTTGAATTTGGGGCATAAAAGGAGGTGTGGCAAGCCTAGAATTGCAGTAAGAAGGGGGGAAAAATTTCTCTCTAAAGTGAGGGTTAAAGGGTTTTTGTAAGAGAGAGAGACTAGGGAGTGAAATGAGGATCAATACCCCCTTATATCTCTTACCATTTCTTTCTCTTTTGAATTCAAAATTTTTCTTTCTAGCCGTCTCATGATCGACTCTTTGCTATCCGACAGCCGCCTAAAACAAACCCCAAATGTGCCTTAAAACTATATCAAGCCCCAATAATATATTTTGCATTTAAATCAAATTTAAACGCGTATCGATGTCTTATATCGATTAGTGTTTATATAACTATTATATGCACACTATTTAATATTATTCAATATACATAAAATAAATTTTTATAACTTATAAATTAATTTATTTGATTTATAACAAACATAAATTAATCAAATCGGATGGTAGTACGAGTATTTAACATTTCGGTTGTGTGACTCTTAGGTGTAAATATGTTCAGCGATTAATATTAAACGATTTGAATATTAACATTCGCACGTCACTTAGCAAATGGTGTGACATTATAGCCAAATTTATCACTTGGTATCAGTAAAATCCAATTTTACTTTATTAAGCGTTATTCGGCAGTGATAATTATTTATACCAATTCTCTTTCAAAACTATATCACTTTGGACTTATTGAATTTGGTAATTATAAAAATTCCAATATTACCCATATTCAACTTTATAATCCAAACACAAAGTTCATGGTTCAATAATAACAATTATTATTAATCGAACTAATCTAGCCAGAGATTTTGAGTTTGAGGTGAGTTCTGTTGACCGTGATACTAAGCTCAAATAAGAAAGGAGACGAATACTCTCTTGAATAGTGTTTCACTTCCAATACTTCCGCTAGTTCCAATTATAGTCGTTCAATGGGCGTTGTGTCATGATTCAACTATACTCAAAGTGGAGCTTTCGTACTGAAGATCAAAAGTATTCTTAAGTCAAAATAATAGTGTAAACAAGTCATATTTATATTTTCCGTTGGACCTTGGTTATATTATCCAACAGAAAACATTGAGTGGGTCATTATATAGTTTTCCATAACTATCAGTACATAATACCTTGGTTCCCCAAGATTCATGAGTAGTACACTTCCCAATATTTGGAGAGTGTTAGGTACTGTAGTCTCAATGAATGTCTCGATATCCAGTCTTGATACATCTTGACTAGGAATATTCTAAATGATTTATTTATTACATTATGGTACAATACATGTGGTTACAACCATTTGTAATTACTATCACAAACACATTATTTACAGATTTTTTTTGTTAAATAAACTTTAATTAAACATTTAATTATTTATAACATATTATAACAAATATATAACAGAAAGAAAACACCTTTTATTACGAACGAGAATTGATTACAGAGTTAACAATTTACAATAAATTACAGAATTGTCCTAAGGCATACCCCTAACTCTATCACCATAATTTATCCTCAAATTGAGAAGATTCACAATATTCCTTCGACTGGCTTATACACTCCTTTTAAGGTAATTTAATAACTTAGTAATTCAAATTAGTGTTCTAGTTAAATGTCGTTTACCCAAATATTTTTGTAATTACAATATGCATCCAGGTTGGATGAGCATAGATGGTATATTGTCGCACTTTAATGAATGTCCCTCTTGTTAGAGTTAGGGGTATTCCCTAGAGGCAATTATGCAATTTGTTACATGTATCTAACTCAATGATCGATCTTGTTCATAATAAAGGTATTTATTTTCTATTATATACTTTGTTATATAGTGATAAAATTAAGTAATTAATTTAAAGTGCATAACTAGAAAATCCTTAAATGTATGTTATATGATAGTAATTACAAGGTATTGTAATCACGAAAATTTATCACATTAAAATAACGTATTATTTAGAATATTCATAGTCAAGATGTTTCGAGAAAGGATATCAATACATCTGTTGAGACCAAAGTACGTAACGCTCTATAATTATTAGGCAGTGTATTACTCACGGATGCTCTCTAATTTTCAGACAGTGCATTACTCATGGCTACTCTCTAATTATTGGGCAGTGTATCACTCACTGCTATTGTGAGCGCTAAGGGGTTTTACTGAAAGTTATTGGATAATTATGGAACGACTCAATCGTGATTTTTTGTTGGTTAATGTAATTAAGATCAAATAAGAATCGCGAAGTGGAAATATTACGTAATTCCCTTAATTTAAAAATACTGTTGAATTCTAATATGGAATCCTCACTTGGATTGTAGTTAAATCATGGCATGGATTCCATCAAACAACTATAGTTGGGTTTGAGTTGAAGCATTGGAAATGAAGCACAATTCAAAAGAGAATTCATCTCCTCATTTATAAAGGGTCAGTATCATGGTCAACTGTATTCAACTCAAAGTCAAATTCTTTAGTTAGAGTAGTACAATTAATAATAATTAAAACAAGAACTTTGTATATGGATTAACCAAGTTGAATATGGATGGGGTTGGAATTTTTATCAAAACCAAATTCCATAAATCCTCATGCGATATAGCGTTGATGATGAGTATTAGAGCAAATAATCATTATTACAGGGTACTACTTATAATGGTAAAATTGGATTTTCCTAAAAAGATGTGTAAGTAATGAATTCCACCAAAATATCACTACACTAGCTAAGGTGATGTGTGAACATTAATACTCAAATTGTTCAATATCAATCGATGATGGAAATTACACCTTTAAGTCGTACAACTGTAATGATGAATACTCCAAAAATCCACATAATTTAATTAATATATAATCATTGTTATATTGATTAATATTTGTGAAATGCTAAATTATTATGTTTTTATATGCTTGAATGCCATTAGTATTTAATGAAAGTCGATATAAATGTTACCTATGTGCATATCGATATATGATATCAATAAAATATTTAAATTTGATTAATCAATTAAATACCAAGTGGATTTGATAATTGCTGAAGCATCATAAGCCTCCATATGGCCAGCCTAAGAGGGAAGGAGGGGAGAGGTTTCAAATATGATTTGAAAAGGCAAATGAGTAATTAAAGGAAGGAAATAAATCACCATCATTTTCATTCCTTTATAACTCACTTAAAACATATTCATGCAAAAAAATTGTGCCATTTTCTCTTCATTCTATTTTCTACGAAAATATGAAGAAAAGGAGATTTGATTGAGATTTAATGAATAATTAAAGAGGGAAAGTTTAAAGGAAGGAATTAGAAAGGTTTCAATTGTTTCCTTACAACAAAATTCCTTTCATTCATTCAATTCTTTCCTAAAAAATTATTTCTTTTATCCTGCTCCCCTCTCTCTTCCCTTTATGGCCAGAAATCCATCTTCATGGATAAAAAGAATCATCCAAAGTCAAATAAATAAATATAAAGTGGTTCTTCAGATCATTGTAATTTCTAGGGATAACTTAATTGGATCTAGAAGTTTTTCTTCATTCATGGTGTGATTTTAGGCTTCATCTTAAGGTAATCTTCTAATTTTATTTGATTATGTAATACTTGATGTTAGTACCATTTAGACCCTTATACGCTACTTAATTTTATTTGATGCTCCCCTTACATGTATAATTTAGATCCTAAACATTATACAACAAATTTATATATACCTGGGTTGCCCGATTTAATTTTGTTAGTGATTGGGATATTAATGTTAAAAAAGCATTTTGATTTGGAAAATGGTTTTAACTAATTGATATAATTTTGTAACTGGTTATATACACATGGTTACATTAGCCATGTATATTTGTTAATTACCTGAAATGCTTTTGTATAAGAGGCAAATGCGTTGAGGTATTGGGATATGAACGCATTTCAGGTAATTAACATATTTATAAGACTACAAAGGCATATATAAGAGGCAAATGCGTTCGTTGCGATATGAATCCCAATACCTACATATGGTTACATTAGCCATGTATATTTGTTGCACGTAAGCTATATACATATATGTGTATAGACAAACCTATAAATCAAACCCATATAAGTTAAACAAAAACTTTTACAAATAATATTAAATAAAATAAGATTTTATTTAAAATTATATTAGACTGGATCTACTAGACTTCATAGACTCAATAGATCCAATATATGAATTTTTTGAATCTACCTACACCTGTTTCTAACTGCCCGGTTTCTTAAATGGTATTAAAGAAAAATAGTAAATGCAGTCTAAATTAGCAATATTATAGCTAACTTATTAACTCATTTAGTATATTGTCTAGAAAGGTAGTGTATAAGATTGGATTTAGGTAATCTATTACTCTACCCTACCTGGCTACTGGCATGATCGAAGTATTAAGTAAGCCCAAAGGTTATCCTAAATATAAAGGGTCGAACTGATTTTGGATCTTGATCTACTTTCCAAAAAAATAAGTTGAAAATTTGAAACTATATTTTTGATATAAAGGTTAAATTTAAAATATGAAACAGAAATTTTACAAAAGTTATAAGATGCATTTAAATTTTTCAAAATTATTTTGAGAAACTAAATAATTAAATTTAAAAATTTTAAATTTACAATTTAATTAATATGATGTATTAGATTAAATTAAATAATTGAATAAAATTTAATTTATTAGAACATAAATATTGATATATCCGTATAACTATAATGTTGTAGTTATTTATTATCTTAAATTTCTTTATGACACATTTAATTAAAATATTGAATTGTTTAATTTTTTTAATTAAATGGTTTAATTAAATAAAATTAATTAAAGGTTAATTAATTAAGGCGTATACATATATTGATATGTACACATAAACAAACTATATGTTATAATTGATCGACTATCTTAAATAGTTTAAGGTGAGCAATATAGAATTTGATAAATTTTATATAAATTAAATTAAATTAATTATATATGATATAATTAATACGAAATAAAATTAAATTCATAAGATTTAGTTGATAAGATACATCCAGATATTATATAACTGAACTAAATTATAAAAGTTATAAACAAGTTATTACTTATATGTATAAAATTAAGTGGAATGGTAATAAACCCAAACACTTGTTTAAGGAACAAGTATATATGTATCGTGTGTATACCGTGATTTAAGGTGTATCCAACACTTCAATAATGAGGGTATTTTATAAGAGCTACATTGTTCCCTAAATCGATATCACTCAAAACATACATATTAAAGGTTATGAATCTTTAATATAGTCGTCCTCTACTATTTATATATTCATTAATTGCTTGCATACTCTTTAGTTGTTGATATTCCTTAAGCCAAAGATGTTATGTGTAGTACTATTAATATGATAACTAAACGAAGTGAGATCCATGTGTATATTTGTTGATACTCCTCTAGTTAATTGCATGCATTATACTTAGGCCGTTGCAAAATGGTGGGTATGAATAAATAATACCTTTTAGTTTGTTGATATTCCTTAAGGTCAAGATGAGGTTATAAAAATGCTACGAATTAGGATTTGTATGTGATACAACCGATAAAGTATTATTCATTGCTTTCAAACCTATGATTTGTTGATATTTCTCAGTGTTAGAATCCTAAGGCAAGCGAGTCCTAATGCCCACTAGAGAAATCAAAAGATTTCTGTGGTTTTCTAGGATTTTTAGAAACATAAAAATCTAATGGAAGTACATTTAGCATTGCTGTATTATAAGAATTTATGGTATAACAGTTATAATCCACTACGATAAATTTGTGCAACTAATATAATTGATAAAAGTTTACCAGTTAAATTACAATTGAATTAAGATTGACATAGAAATATTATGACGACTGCCACACTCTCCTTTTCTCCCCTTGGCTAGTGAAATCCCTTCGCCAAATCAAATCTCGAGTACGACCGACCCATTTGCATGGGGATTCGAGCCCTTTTTCTTGCTCTATCTAGGTTCCGTTATTCTTAAGGAACGATTCACGTTACTTCTTTCCACAATACAACCATTCAAATGTCCTATCCATGGGTCACCCTTACTAGAACCCGCCCTTTGTAGATAACCATTCGCATAACTCCTTTCAAAGTTGAGACGCCATCATCAGAACCTAACTCCTTTCACCGTCGAGTTACCATCACTAAAGTCTCGAACTATCATTGTGCTACTACATCACCATTAAACCCCAAGCAAACAAACATCTTCAGCATGACTTGTAGATCCTAAGCTTCCCTTCCTGGAAGTTCCATCCCATTTCTGGCAAAGCCGACCTCTCGGTACTGATAATAAGCTCTCAGTACCGATAATTATACTTAGCCAATTTTTGCTAAGTTCTTTCCCCCGCCTTAGAGCTCCACCTTCAAAGTGCTTGGTCCTCGACCACTCCTCCTGGAAGCTCTTGGCATCAACTCTAAAAGCACTTGGTATTAACTGCAAAAGATCTAATTTCCATGCCCTCCAAAGCTTGTAGTACCAAGTCTAATACTTAGCCAATTTCTTACGCTTGACCTTCACTCATCACCCGAAGCCTTGACCAAAGCAGCACCTTCCACCGAAATGATTTCCACGAAGGAAAAGCTCTCGGTACTGATAATAAGCTCTCGGTAATGACGAAAAGCTCTTGTTACTTAGCCCTCTACTTAGCTCCAATTTCAATATGACTTGAATCCTGGGATCCTCCCATGCTCTAGAGCGTCTGATCCTAGTTTCATCCAATTCTGACCATCTTTGCCTTCGATTTGGGATGTTCGTCAAACTCTTTCCTAACTACCTAAAATCACTAGCAAATCACATCAAAGCATAGCATAAAAACATGAAATATCATACACATACATCCACTCGTACATGCAACACATAAAAACATGATAATCAAGCAAATTCTAACCTAGATCTAACTTTTACACAAGCATATGGATATTAACAAAAGGAGTTACAAAACTATTATAAAAACTTTAAGTTTCGTCCATAAACATATGTTAAAATGTGATTAAAGTTAGAAAATGATTTAAAGTCAAAATCATGTTAAAAACTTTAATTTTTACTATATAAACATGCATAGTATAGTGAGAAGTCAAGAACCACTCGCCAAATATGCAAAATACCAAATTTTCTCCTTAGATCTGAAGTGAACAACAAAAGAGATGAACATAAATCAATAAAAATGATAATGTCCGGCCCCTAGATGCTAATTACCCCTCTAATTATGATCTAAGCTAAGATTAGTTAGGCAAAAGTATGATTTTTGATGAAATTAGAGTTGATGGAGGTTTTGAGCCATTTTTGGGAAGATGGAAATGACTTATATCCGTTCTTATAGCCTCCCCTTAGCACAATTTTCGAGATAGGTTAGTGGGCCTATGTATGTGCTTAGCTAATTACCCACGGTGTAGGCCAACAGTAGCCAAAACTTAAAATAACTATAACTTTTAAAAGGTAATTTTGTTTTTCTATTATGGCCACTCTATGGAATGAGAAACAATTATTCTGATGCAGTGGAAGTGGTTTGAAACTATAATTCGTCTCATATCAAAAGTTATAGTCCATACAAGATTTTAGAGGTCAAAAGTGTAAAAATTAAATTCAGGAAAAATCATAGATGTGAAATATGTCCCTAAACGTCATTTTATAAAATACTAGAGTCGTATGACCTCATATTAACAAAATAAAAATATTTTACGATCCTTCAATATGTAATATACTGGTCACTACACTCTCCCCCTTTAGAAATTTTGCCCTTGAAATCCCCAAATGGATCAAAGAATAATCAGCCGTAGTTACCCCACTTGCCTAACAATCACGTGTAACCATCAAACATATCAAACAAGTAGCCATGCAATCAATAGCATAGATGAACCTACTCAAGCATGCAAGATACTAAACTACCCTATATAATATCAAAGGTGAAATTTAATATGATAAATAGCAGGCCTTACCATACAAAGTGCTCCGAATATGTAGCCCTCATGCTCTCCTTAATTCCTTACGTACAACTGCCTTCACTTTCCCATTGAACCTTCACTAACTCCACTATCTTCCTCCAAAGCTGTTTCGTTCACGTCCCATAATACAAATTGGCCTACAAGGTCTCGAAACTTCTGGTTCAACCTCTATATCATTAACTCGATCCGATGCAGTCGTCACACCCGAGTCATGCACAAACTTCCATAGATGAGAAACATGGAAGATGTAGTGCATACCCGTCTTCTTCTAAGGTAAATTGATCTTATAGGCTAGATACCTAATCCTTTCTACCATCGAAAAAGGGCCTACGAATCTCGGTGCCAACTTCCCCTTACTACTGAATTGAATAACATTTTCTATAGGAGAAATCTTCACAAACACCATATCACCAATGGAGAAATCCAAATCTCTATGTCTCCTATCAGCGTAGCTCTTCAGCTTATCCTGAATAGCTTTTATTCGTTTCTAAATGATCTATATCTTCTCCGAGGTTTCTTTAATCATATCTGGCCCAAGTATCAGTTTCTTACTCGCTCCCCACAAACATGAATGGGCATTACATGGTCATCCATATAACGCCCCATGGGATGCCACACCGATATTAGACTGATTGATATTATTGTATGTGAATTCCATTAAATGCAAGTGATCATCCTACGAGCCTACGAAATTGAGTATGCAATCCCAAAAGAGATCCTCCAATGTAATTCACTTTCTTGGTCTACTCATCATTTTGTTGGTGGTATGCTATATTGAGATGTTGCTTGGTCCCCAATGCTTATTGTAAGCTCTTTCAAAATCCACTACTAAACAATGGGTCTCGGTCGCTCACAATGCTCTACGGCGTACCATGAAATTGTACAACCCATTTCATATACAATTCGGCTAGTTTAGCTGCCATTCTACTATACTTGATAGGTATAAACCTAACGCTCTTGGCCAATCAATCAACTATGACCCAAATGCATTTGTACCCTACTCGAGTCCTCGATGGTCCATTGGTACTTTCTCCCACTTTCATTCGAGAACTTCAAGCGGCTGTAGCAATCCACTTGGCTATTTTTGTACTACCTTTACCGACTGGCAATTCATACACTTCGAGATGAATGTCCTGACATCCTTCTGCTTCATACCACGGTACATCTAATTACCATCGGGGATGTATAGTCAACCTAGAATGGTGGAATTCTCATAGCACCTCATCTCATAATCCATGAACATCAGGGCAAACAATCTCCTATCCATGCAGAGCCATCCTTCTCGGTCTAGTCCATATTGCTTCAATCCTTTAAACTCTTCTCTTCCTATTTTTCCCATGATCTCTGCTAGTCTAACGTTTTGCCTCTAGCTGTAATGATCCACTCAATCAAAGCAGGTCTGATCATCAAACTTGCTAACATATTTTTCTCTAATTTGTAACGCTGTTTGAATTCATAACCAACAATATTCTGCAATTGCTTCCACTCCACGAACATTGCTCCCAAAGCGGCATATCTTCTACATAACGCATCGACGATCGCATTTTCCTTACCGACGTATGGGAAATGCCAAAGTCATGGGAGGCCAAGAATTCCAACCATTGTTGCCTATGAAGGTTGAGATCCTTCTAGGAGAAAAGGTACTTCAAGGATATGGTCCATGAAAAGCTCGAACCTTTCTCCTAATAAGTAATGCCTCCAAATCATCAAAGAAAACAATGTCTCCGCCAACTCCAAATCATAAGTTAAACACTTCCTCTCATGCGGCTTCAGCTATCGGCTAGCATAGGCAACAACTTCCCCCTTCTGCATTAATACCGCACTTAATCTAGTACCACATGCATCTGTGTATACTATAAACTCTTCATTCCTTGCTAGAATGGTCAATACTGGTGCACTCAATAACCTCTCCTTCAGACTCACAAATGCATGCTCACACTTTGGGTCCCAAATAAAAGTATGATTCTTCTTCATTAAACTGGTCAAAGGTGCTGCTACCTTCGAGAAGTCTATGATAAAACATCTATATTTTCCCACCAATCCAAGGAAACTCCTCACATCTGTAGCATTCTTGGGTTGGCTCCAATCCTAAACCGCTTCCACCTTGGTTGGATCTACTGTGATGCCCTGCTCAAAGATGACATGACCCAAGAATTTCACTTCCCTTCCCCAAAATGACATTTTGAAAACATTGCTTTCAACTAGTACCCCATTAACACCTCAAGCATAGTCCTTTGTCCTAGAATAAGCTAGAATATCATCCACGAACATAAGTACAAACTTGTCTAGTTGATCTCTGTAGACATGGTTCGTGAGATCAACAAGGTATGCTGGAGTTTTGGTTAACACGCATAATATAACCAACCACTCATAGAAACCGGATAGCATACGAAACATACTGATCGACACACTCTCCTTCGCTACCCTCAACTAATGAAATCCCATCGACAAATCCAATTGGGAGAACACCTTCGCACCATGGAGCTGATCAAACAAGTTATCAATATGTGGGAGTTGATTCTTGTTCTTCTTCATCACCTTATTCATCTCATGGTAATCTACACACACCTCAGAGAGCCATCCACCTTCATGGTGAATACTACAGGCGCACCCCTCTCAGATATACTCCTACGAATGAAACCTCTCTTCAATAGGTCATCTACTTACGCCTCTAACTCCTTTTGCACTTTTGGTACCATATGCCTAAAAGGCATAAATATCGGTCTGGCATCCTTTGATAAGTCTATTTGAAACTCAGTTACTCCATGCGTAGGTAATCCAGTCACCTCCTCAAACATGTCTAAATACTCTCTAGCGATAAGCACAAACGATAATCCATCCTGTAGAACTTCGAGCGAATATAAAAAGCTAACCATAACCCGATCCTTTGGCAGGGAGCCAATCACTACCATCCGCCCCTCCGCAGCCTCGATCGTCACCAACAGCTTCTCACAATCCACTACTGCCCATACTTCCTTAGCCAATCCATTCCTAAGATAATCCCGAACCCAAAAAAATTAAAAATAAAGCAATTGAAAATAAAAGAGCATCTATGACGCGATACGACCAAACCACGACAAACCATACACAGGCTAGCGGAGCCTCCAACGGGGTTTGTCACAATCAAAGGTCAACTATTTCGAGTTTTTATCCTAAAATATTTAATATGTCACTAGATATGAATGAATGTGAAGCCCCAGTATCAAATAAAACACATAGGGGAACATCATAAGTGGAAAGCACACCTTGAATAACAACGCTCTTCCCCTTGTTTTTGGCCAAAGGAGCACTCGACGAAGTCGAGACAGCATCCAAAGCATATTCCTTCACAACCTATTTTTTGTTGTGCCGGTTTAGGACAAATTTTCTACATATGTCCAAATTTACCACAATTGCAACACTTCTTCTTCTTGCTTTTTAACTCTAATTAGGTGACCCTTATCTCCATAACCAACACAAACGGGTTCCCATTTACCTTTCTTCTGAGCATTCTTTTCCTGAGACTACTTCCTCTTTCCACTCCATTTCTTCTTGCCTCCACCGCATTATTGTGATTTTGGCTCTTCCTTAGCAATGATGGCTGATTTGGACTTAGGGTATAACTCTCCTACAAAGATCTTTCTCGACAAGTCTCTCGAATGGCTTATTAATGTGACTCACCAACTTCTTCCATAATTAGTCGTGTAAACCCATAATATATTTTTCATTCTTCCTCAATACAGTGTTGATGAAGGAAATCACGTATTCTTACGAAGTGTCGAACTTAGCAATATACTTGGAGACATACATATCTTCATTCTTTAGATCGGTGAATCTCCTAAATAGCACCGACCTCTAAGTAGCCGAAACAAACTTCTCCTCAAACCTTGCCTTGAATTGGTCCCAAATAAATTGATCCTCGGGTATAGCGATATTAATGGAATTTCACTAGTTCTCGGTCCGTCCTTAAAGTTGTTTAGAGTTAGCTTCCTTTTCATGGCATCGTCTACTTCCATGTCACCAAAAATGCGCTTATAGGGTCCAACAATTTTGCATTTCAATGGTCGACTTTGTTCCAAAAAATGGTTTGCCTCCTAAAGTGAAGCAATCCTTGCATAGCTTGGCAAAGTTAGCCCTCAACGCCTGCAATCTAGCACCACCACCAACAGCAACATTTGGAGTGACTACTTGGGCATTCTGCAGCATATTCACCATCATTGCATTGAAAATAGCTTGCAAGTCAGGATTAGCGGCCCTTGGACCCGCTCCTTCCTCAACTCCAGAGATGGAGTTCCTCACAAGGTTTCTTATTTTTTGCTCATTCTTGATCTGTAACAAGAATTATCAGTCTCTCAAAAAAAATGCGTCCATGGTACTCGTGTGTGCATGCAACTTATATATTATATATACTACTATATAGTTTTGAAAGCCAAAATATATAACAAGTTTGCACTCTCACATATATATATGTATACACACACACACACTCTCTCGATCCAATTTAGGATGATAACACCTTCCCTATTTCTACTAGACCATGGTATCAACTCGAGTTAATCATGTAACCTAAGCTTTAATAACGAACGTGACGGCTGCCCTACGCCATTGTCACCCAATATAAGTATATAGTGCGCTGCTAACGTGTCCGAGCAATGTAGGACGATCATCAAGGGTTAAAAGAAAAGAAAACAATCACACAAAACCCGTTGTGTATCTCACAATGCATGGAATAAAATATAATACACATCCTGGATATAAAATAGGAGAGATAGCAAAAACTAAGTGATTCAAATATCAGAGTATAAATCCACAGGGTTATACAACAGTAATAGAGTTTACACAAAATAGGAATAAACTCAAATAGCTGTCTCATAGAAATAATAGTAAGCAACTACTGTCAAGGATCCACAGTGTTGCATAACAGAATAAGCATAGAAATTCATATATAATAAAAGATAGCTCTATCTAGCTTATCCATAGCTGTGTCGCACGTGGACCTACTATCTAGTCTGCTCAGTTAAGAGTACCAAAGATAATATGAAGCAACGTACTAAACCTTGATTCATAAAATAGTCTAGTGTGAGCAGAAAATGAATCTCCAAATACTATACAAGTTGATATAGTAAGGAACAAGGGTATATGAACCATACCTGTCATGTCCCTGCAACCATAGAGTTAGCATATAATGAACACAATGTGCTACTTTATGAATATACTAAAGATATACTACAAACCATGACGGGTGTCCAAGTATCTCTATCCCCAATACCTATCTCTAGTGACATCCCTAGAGTGATAGACAACGGGAGAAGACAATCAAAGCCACCATAGGATTCATCAAACAATCAATACTATCACTCGATGTGCTCTAGATGTATGATAACTCTTATGGCCTTTCCTATGCCATTGACTAATGAAATCCTAGTTTTCAGTGTAGTCGTCTTTAGCATGAAGCTGATACTAGAACCGCTCCCATGGTCCAGGGTATACATATCCTTTCCAATAAACTAGGGTAGCATTTCCAAGTACCCATGAGTGCACTCACAATACCCATACTTTTGAATACATTATGATCCCTTAGCATGCACATCCATGCCCTTTTCCTTAGTCTATCTGGCTTCCATTATCCTTAAGGAACCATTCCACGATAGAAATATTCTAACGTCTTATCCACGGATCACCCTTCCTAGAACCCACTCTTTGTGGATAACCATTCTCGCGACTCCTTTTAAAATCTAGCCGCTATCATCGAAGCCTAACCCCCTTCACTGTTGAGTTAACATCGCTGAAGTCGTGAACTACCATCGTTGTACTATGTTGCCATCAAATTCCAAGCGAATAATCAAACTGCACGACCTACGAAGCCTAAGCTTCCCTTTCTAGAAGTTCCACCATATTTCTGGCAAGGACCGACCTCTTAGTATGATAATAAGCTTTCAGTGCTGATAATAAGCTCTCGGTACTAATAGTTATACTTAGCCAATTTTGGCTAAGTTCTTTCCCCCTCCCCTAGAGCTCCACCTTCTAAGTGCTTGGACCTCGACCACTCCTCCCAAAAGCTCTCGACATCAAATCCAAAAGCTCTTGGTACTAACTTCAGAATCTCTCATTTCCATTCCCTCTAAAACTCTCAGTATCAAGTCTAGTACTTATCCAAATTCTTTCACTTTATCTTCACTCGTTACCCCTAAAGTAGCACCTCCCAGTTAGATGATTTCCATGAAGAAAAATCTCTCGGTACCGATAATAAGCCCTCGGTACCAATAATAAGCTCTCATACCAAGTCCTTTATTTAGCTCCAATTTTGGTGCAACTTGAATCCTGGGTTCCTCCCGTGCTTCAAAGCCCCTCCTTCAAGTTTCATTCAATTCCTACAGTCTTTGCCTTCGATTTGCCAAATTTGCCAATGTCTTCCCTGATTATCTAAAAGCACTATCAAACCACATCAAAGTACAAGATAAAAAGATGGAATATCATACATATACATTCATTCATACATGCAATACATGAGAACAGATAATTAAGCAAATCCTAGCCTAGATCTAACTTGTACACGAGCATATGAATATGAACAAAATTGGTTACAAAACCATTTTGAAAACCACTTTAAAATCTTCAATTTTGGCCATAAACATAAGTAAACATGTGATTAATGTAAAAAAACGATTTAAAGTCAAAATCATGTTAAGAAACATAAATTGTTACTATATAAACATGTATAGTATAATGAGAGGTCAAGGACCACTTACCATATACCCAAAAACCAATTTTTCTCCTTAGATCTGAAGTGGATAGCAAAGGATATGAATAAAATATCAGCATACATGATAATCTCTAACCCCTAAATGCTTATACTCCTCTAATTACGATCGAGGCTAAGATTAGTAAGGAAAATGTTTGATTTTTGATGAAATTAGGGTTAATGGAGGTTTTGAGCTATTTTGCAGAAGATGGAAATGACTTAGATCAGTTCCAGTAGCGTCCACTTAGCCCAGTTTTCAAGATAGGTTAGTGAGCCTAAGTATGAGCTAGTTAATTAACCACTAATACATGCCAGCAGTAGCCAAAAATTAAAATAGCTCTAACTTTTAAAGGGTAAATCTTTTTTTCTGTTATGACCATTCTACGGAATAGGAAACCATCATTTTGAAGTGTTGGAAGTGGTTTGAGACCATAAATCGGCTCCTACCAAAGTCCATACACGAATTTCAAGGTAAAAATGGTTGCATAGAAATTCGAAAAAATAATCATAGATGTGGAAAATGTCCCTAAGAGTCTTTTTCCAAAATTTCAAAGTTATACAACCTTATATGAATGAAATAAAATATTTTACGATCCTTCGATACATAACTATGAGTTGTTACATATATAAAATATATTACCGATAAATCTTTGACATATTTTCACATCAAGATCCATGAAAGATCTAATTTGTAAAACCACTAAAATATTTATGCCTCGCTTGCTTATTTTTTAAGACTGTGCATTGTCTTTTATAAACTTTGAACTCTTAAGAAATACAAAATATGGTTATTTGATCCATATTTGTTCATATATAAATGTTATATGATAAATAGTCTCGATTTGTAATGTATGAAACTTTAATGAATTTAATTCACTGAAAATAAGCAAGTAATCCATAATGCAAGATCGTGTATTCAATATGATTAATTACGATAAGGACCTATTTGTGTTAGGTGTAGCAATAGACGAAGACCTTCAAAAGGTACCCAGGAATTTTATCACTAAAATCCTATTGCGCAAAGTGTATATCATTAAATGTTAAGGATGGTCGAATCCATTTTGTTAAAGAGTTCGTTACAGGTTTGTAGTAAGGGTCCCTTTTGAATGGTTCGGCCATTTGGAAAGAAAAGCGAATGTTCAATAGTGGATGCAACTTAGGCACAATTGGGATGAAGAGAGTAAATGGCCAGCTCTACTTCATGAAGGGACATTCGAAACAAGACTTGCATAAAATACTAAAAGATACTTTATATGTAATGAGAAATGTAATTTATATTCCTAATGTATTTTTATATAAAAAATTGTTTTGAATGAAAGTGATTGTAAACTAGTTAGAGTGTATGGAATATAGTTCTGTAATAAGTGGTTGGATGGAGCTTCATATTTTGTAACCATTATATTAATGTTGGAAATAGTGGGTGCATACCATATAACATTTCTTAATGGATTCATCAAGTTATGAAAATTTGTTTTCTTAAAAATATCAAATCTTATTTATGAAATAATAATTGTTTTCAGGTTTGATTAAAATTAGATATAGTTCTATTTCAGTATGAATAATTTAAATGACCATTATTAGATAAAACTATGATAATGGCACTTGTTTTCATAAAAAACATGATGCATTAAAGGTATAGTTGTATCTGAAATCTTTCAATTATTTTAGAATCAAAGATTAAGTCGCAGTTTTGAGAAATAATTCTTTGATAATATGATTATGAATCAAATTGCCTAGTATGTGATGTATAAACTGTGTAACTCTGATAGATGTTGTATATAATGTAATACTTATGTGATTAATATAATTTATTCGTTCCGCTATGAGATTATGATGTTCTTTAGTTCTTTCTTCTCTATCTTTTCTCTTTTCTATCCCTTTCTTTTTTAATAATGATGCGTCTTTATGTGGAGAGGAAGGCGGGTCGTTTCATTTGGTATGGTGTCGGTAAATTGTATCTCAAATGATTAAGGGAAAAGCACCCATTCAGTGGTAGCTAGATAAGAGTTGGTAAACTCTTAGGATTGATACATACAGATATATGCAATCCTAGGTCCAATTATGCCAAAAAGTTCCATATACTTCATTGGATTCACTAATGAATAATCATAAACAAAGATGTGTATTTGATACACATGAAGTATGTCTATGATAAGTTCATAGAATATAAAATGGAAGTAAATAGCATAAATCATAAAGAAAATAAAATGATTCAATTTGATCAAATAGGTGACCATTTTGGAAAGAGTTCAAAATATGCCTAAAAACGAATAAGATTCCATCTCAAAAATCACTCCTCCTTATGATATATAATGATGTATTAATAACAAGTAATCAGACTTTGTTGGATAAAGTACGATTAATGATAAGTGAAGTTGAGTTAACTTCTTTCTTTAAGGTCGTGTACTTAAGAATAAGTACATACAGAGAAAATTAATTTTATCTAAAGCAGAGTTTACAAGAACATACAAGATAAGAGTTGAAACAACCCTTACATATTCTAGGTTAAGGAGTTGATAGGTTGTGTGAGTCGAGAGATTGCATGCAATACTTTTTCATTAGGGATCTTGTGTGGACCACCCCAAATGGGTTTAGGATCGACCAATATAGGTTGACCAATTGTAACGACCCGCAAATCCGCACCCCTTGAGTTGACACTATTCTACCTAAATCAACTCAAGTTGTACAGAAATACGAACCATTTGGGTTAAAGAAGAAGAGGTAGAAGAGAAAATAGAAACAACATCAGAATCTAACCATCGCAGCGGAATAAAATATAATAGATAATAATAATCTTTACTCAAAATCAAATATATCTGTTTATATATTACATCATCAGAGTACATCAATCACAGCTCAACATCAATATCATACAAATGGATAAAAACAACTCAACATAGCGGAATATATACGTAAATAAATACAAGAGCACTATCGTCATCCTGCTCGTCTCCTGAGCTCCACAGCATCATATCCTGTATCCTATAATACTCGGTCTAACCCGAGCATTACAGTTAGATAACACCCGAGTCAGTCTTGGATACCAGCGTAAGAAAATCACACTCAATTGATTTTTTAAAGTTTCAAAAATCCTTTGAAAACCAAAGCATCTCGTAAGACCACGCCACAAATAAACATGTCGGGTTTTTACCTTACGATAGCTAAAATGATTTTTATAGAAATCCTCTGATATTATAATAGGGTCTATATACAAATACTTATAAAATAGCCGAAAGTGTTACATGATTAAATTCCAGCTACTAGCCACAGTATGGGTAATACAAACAAAACTCGTACAAGGCACGTAGGGAGAATGGATTTCCAACTAATGACTAGGCACTGTGGTACCACCTGTCATAGTAAGAGGCCTAGATCACCGTACCGAGGAGTACGCCCGCTCCCCTGCAACACAAGACCGAGACTACCCCTTACTGGATAATCCCGAGTGAGATCACCTCGCGGTTGGGATCGGCAACTGCCCACTAAGCCGAAATAAAAAGGGACATCTAGACTGAAATGACCTCACCCTGCTTGGGTGCTACCCACCTAGCCTTGCTGCATAACCCTTGATTTTCATTCATTCCCATTTGATGAGGCTTGAGTCTAAGCATTAACTTTTTAGAACATATCCCTTAGAATGCCCATCGTCCACCTGACGATGTTTCGCAAACATTCGTCCATACAAGTCCGTCCCGGGTCCGAACGGAACCGAAGGCACTATTCCTACTACATCCATTTTGGAAATATCCTCAGGATTAGTAGCGACTAGCCCTTGCACTTCACTGGTCCATCTTCGAATCCAAACTCGTTTCCACGGAACGTACAAACCGGATCGAAGTGGTTTTCGAGAAATAAATCTCGATCCCGGTCTCTTCGAAACGATCAACGTATTTGTCCAATATTGATAGTCGGTGATTTAACTATCAATTAATATTCACAGACAACCATCATCCAATAAATAATTTCCCAAATTATTTATTTATCTCAAAATATCTTTAAAGATATATTTTCACCTTTCAAACTTCTTGAAAACAGTTTCAAACTATCTGCCTTCTCAGAATGAATTCCAAGTATTTTTATTTCTTCTGGAATCACCAAGCACAAAACTTTTAGATTTTTTTTAAATATTAAAACGCTTTACTTTGAAATATACTCAAAAATATTTAAGTTAAAAGTACTTCAATAATTTTCTAAAAATACATATTATATGAATATTTGGAAATAAAGTTACGTAATAAAATATAAAACTAGGTTTTCACTTTTAAAAACAAACTACTAAGTCACTCTTTAAATAATTACTGCTATAATATATTAAAAGGAATTACTTACTTTTAGAATTTAAATATTTAGAAATAATATATTTTCCAAAACTTGCTTGTTAAAAATAACTTTAAAACCTTTAATTTATATTGAAAACGTACTTGGTTATCCAGAGAGAATTTCTAACTTCAATCACCTAAATCAATTTCCCAAATTGATTTCTAATTTACTCCCTTTGAAATAAATTTCTTTACTTACTCAGTTCATTTCAAAATTCGTTAATTATGGATTTTATTATTATTATTATTATTATTTTCCGTTTGATTCTAAATCTTTTTAACTGAAATATACAAATTTCAGATTTTTTTCCAATTCTCCTTTATGCTTTCAATAATTTAAATCTTAAATTTTAAATAAATGTTTTGTTCTTATAAAATAATAACACTGAAGTTTAAAATTCATTAACTACCTGTTTATTCAAAAATTTCCTTTCTATACTCTATATCTATTTATTAGAATCTTAAAGTCACTTTAATTCATTCCAATTCATTTTTAAATTTATTCAAATTTCCTATAATTATTTTACTTACACATTCACTTATTTTAGTTTCTTTCCAAAATCCAATTTATATACTTTGGAAATTCATTATACCCAATTATATCCAATCAAACCATAACATTCAATATTCCAATATAATTCATCATAGAATATCAAATAAATCACAACAGAGGGTATTAAATAATTTAAATAAATATTGAGGGATCCAGTCGGATCCCTCCAACCTGTTTTTTCCTGCATCCACAGATGATAGCACAACATAAAATACCAATCCCAAAATATAACATACTATAGCACATCAATCAATTCAACCATTCAAACAATTATTTAAATTTAAATTATTTAAATTTAAAATTTAACTGAGTGAGATTAACTCACCTTTTAACTTTGCATGCAAATTATTTCCAATCCGGCTTGATTCTCCACAATTTGGACCTTGTATAAACATTAGATGATTTTTATTAATGTTCGAATAAATCGAATAATTTGATTTCCATTTATAAATTTAATTCCCAATGATTTTATTTTTAAAGCAAACAAGCAAATTAAAATACGTAAGCGTATATTTATTTTATTTTGAAATCCTTTATATATATATACACACACACACATACTTATAAGAAATAATTTATATAGATAATAATCTAACTTCACATAACTTTAACACATTTAAAAATCCGTATATTCATTTTCAAACCTGACCTATTATATATATATACCCTATTTTACTCTTATATTGAAATCAAGATATGTAAGTAATAATTAATTTCTGGACTAATTTTTTTCAACACCTGCCTTCATATATTTTCTGTTTACTTTTATAAAATAAAACATGTCTGGGTATCTATGTGTATATATATATAATTTAACTTAAAACAGAATCCACATCTTCTATAATTATATATATTTTTCTTTTCTGTTTATATATATATAAATTTAAGTTAAATTAGGAGAAATAAAAATAGAGAATACCTCAAAATCTTCATCACCTCCATCTGACGAATCGCTCGCATCTATCATGACCGACCTCAGCACAGGCGAACCCTAGAATTGCCAATCGCCATCTCGAGATGCCACAACTCTTGGTCGTCCTTCCTTGCCAGTGAATTCCTCATGTGCGTTCACGCCTGGGCCCCTCCTCCACGTCGAAGATGCTGAAATCCCAAAATCACGATTGTGTCACTAACAGCTCGCGAACGTAGACCTCCCTACTGCTTCGAGTTTGGATCCTGGTCATGAATCCCGGGGTTTTGGTTTCGAACAAACGAAAAAAATAAAAAGGGGATTTGAATTCGATTCTGGAAAATAAAGAAATGAGGAGCGCTATTATTATTTCATAGCAACAGATTTTATTCTAAATTTTTTTAAATTTTTTTTATACGATGCGGCCATTCGATTCACTTGATTTTGAAAATGGGGCTTCGGCCGATAATTATTCCTCAAGCAATTGATTTTTTTAAGTGAGGAGGGGTCTCAAGAGTCAGAAGATCTGACATTGATAGGGAGAAAGGAGACACGATTTGAAGTGGACGACGGCGTGTTTGAATAAAAGGGTAGCCACGATTTGGAAGAAAGTGGGCTGATGTTTTGGCCTGATTAGATTTTGATTTTACATATATGTATAGAATATAAACCAAAATATCTTGAATTCAATATAGACGTCAACGCATTTATATGTCGTACGCTCACACCACAACTCCGATCAATACGAAATTTGAAATCCGATAATAATACAATACTACGGACCCAATTGAACTGGTTTCGTCAAATTCTAAGACCGTACCGCGAAAGGCTATTTTTAAATTCAATTTAAACTATAAAATTTTAAAACTGAACAAACCACTGTTAATTTTAATTTTACAACTTCTATTATTTTCAGAGTTATCAATATAAATTTTACAAGCCATCAAATTATTTTTAACAGGCTTAAAATCCCAGATTTCATATTTTACCCGATTTTAAATTATTCAATTCAATAATTTAATTAACAATTAATTAGCGATATTTGAATTCAAGTTAAAAATTTACTTTTAATTATTACAAATCAATTAAATATTCCAATTTAATTTGCTTAAAAATTCCGGGTCATCACATTCCTTCCCGCTTAAAAGAATTTCGTCCCCGAAATTACTAGTTAGGAAGAATGGTCCAATACCCGTTTACCCTTTTTTTTCCAAAGCCAAACTGTTCAGCATCTTATCCACTATCTTTTTTATAAAAGACCCATTACCATTTTTTTTTTACTAATCTTTCCCAATTTTCCCATAGTTTCTAACAATATTACATACTCAATCATTCAAATTCCAATCTAAAACCAAATTTTGAATTATCAAAAAATTTCTAACTCTCTAAATTTTCAAAAAATTTCGCCAGCGTATCCTTTGCGCGGCTAGCTCGGTACAACTACAAAATGGCTCTACGGCCTCCCAAATCCAAAAAGAAAACAAAAAGTCAAGTGGCTAGATCCAAAAACCCAATCAAATTCCATATAGAATTTCAAACACATACCTTTTAGTCGGGCAATTCTAATTTATTATCTGAAATCAAAACCAATTCTCTTTTCCCTTTTTCATACCTGCATATCATGTTTAGCAATAATATCCAATCACAACATTCAAAAACACTTATTGACTTTATTTACACATTTCCAATATTTGTTTTACTTAAGCCCGTACGACGCACATATATCATCCCTACGCAATACCAAATCTGATCGCTCACTCGATCACACAATTTCACCTCCGAACTAGTATCGTCCACCCGACTTCCTAGTGCGGACTTGGATCTGGTTTCTTAATCAGAAACCGTCATTCTCCTTGCATAACTGTAAACTATGATAGAGAATTTACAGAATCAATCAAAACTCCATATCCAGGTTCGCCGTCGAAAATCGAGTGAAAAATCCTAACTCGGATCGATATTACCATCTCGAAATTATGTGCTCGAATCTGGATCAAATATCTATGCGAATAAAATAATATACGTACATCCTACGTATAAATTCCAATTGATTATTAAATATATCAATTTCCTTTTTCATTCACTTTCATTTTGATTGTTGTTCCCTTATTCACAATTCCCACAATCACAAATATCAGTTTCAACCTTAATTCAATTATTCACTTAGCATACTTTCAATACCAAATTTACTTAAGAATTCATTGTTCTCTTCTTTAAGTTCAATATAAATATTTTACATACTTCTTACATTTATTTTTACTTTACCATTGAAGTTTATATTCATTACCATTCACTTTGCCCTGACAATTCCATTTAAATTCAATTTGACTTCCACTTTGAATATTGAATTAGTTTCACTTACTAATTAATTTAAATCTCACACTAAATGTTTATTTTCAAACTTTACTTTCCTTAGTCCTTTCGATTCCACTTACTTTACATTCACAGTTAAAATAGATTTCAATATTCAGTGTCCAATTTTATTTGCTTAGCAAATTTAAATCATTTGTCGTTAATGAAAATTTTTAAAATTTTCAAAAAAAATTCTAACTCCCAAAAATTTTCGAAAAAATTTGGCAGAGTCTTCCTTGTACGGAGGAGCTTTTGCAATTTGACAAGAGATAAAAATATATATACATCGACCCACACGGTCGAAAAACAGAAAAACAGTTCATATTTCCTATTTGTATTGCGTAGGCGTACCTTATTTAGCATTTTAAAGCAAGCAGCTATTTATTTAAGCAATTAGCGCAGTCAAAACCAGTCAACCGCTTCCAAAAACCTGTACTTACTCAACTTAAACATGTCAGTGTCAAATATACAAGGTTTATTAACATTTCACTTTATTATAAATAACTAAAACATGCATTCTATAAATAGTGCATATTATATACTTCCATAAGCACATATGAAATATTTCGACACTTATTTTGAATGCTTCCAAACAATATTCAAACCATCCTATTCAATTTAAATGATTTCACAATTCTCTTACTTAACTTAAATTCATTTTAAGTCCAAGCAAACTCATTTAAATTGAATTGATTTCCAAAAGCAATCTAACTCCCATTTTTATTCCAAGTCAAATTCTCATTAATATAACTTAAGTTAATTAACTCAATTACTAATTTCATTTATCAAACAAGTTTTATTTAAAACCATTTCATAAAACTTGACACGACTATTTCACAATTTATACTTAAATCAAGCTTTTATTTAAATATTGCTTAAGTTATTTTATTTTTTTTCTGTCAAGTTATTTCAACTTTTAAAGTTATTTCAATTTTTAACTCAAGTTATATATATATATTTTATAAGCATTTTCCAATTTAAATCCTTAATTGATTTCAGTTACCAATCAATTTTGATGCTATTTCATTCAATCCCAATGGTTTACAATTCAATTTCTTACATTAAGTTTATTTTTAATCCAAACAAGCTTATATTCAATTCAATTAATTTTCAAAATCAGTTTTATTGTTTATATTAACTCATAAATTTTTATACAATCTCATTTGCGTCAACGACAACTATTTTTATGCCAATCCAATGATGTTCACTTAATAGAATATCCATTCTAGTTTATTTTGCATTCCTTATTCACATGTATTTCATTTGAATCAATTTATTAATCTTGGAACATTTCATATTAATTACATCAAATACTCATTCCATAATTCATTTACAAGCCAAACATTTGTCACCGCAAATTGATATTCAACTTACATTTAATCAATATTTGATTTTTATTTCAAAATCTCTTCATCTATTTTACTGGAGTTCAACTTATTTATTTTATAATTTAAGTTTTGGATTTTCATTCACTATCATTATTTCGCTTACAAATTCTTTTCATTTTATAACGAGGCCATTTCCAATTTATCTCTTCTTAGATTTTTATTTGCAATATAAATCATTTTTATGTTAATTCAATTTCATTCAACTTCAACTCAAATTTAATTCACTTACAATTTCAAGTTGAATTTCTATTAATAACTCAAACTTCACTTTCAAATTCTATCATTTATTCACAACTCAAATTTCATCAACCAATTTGAGTTCCATTTCCATATTCCATTAATCAATCAAGTAGTCTATTTAAAATTTTACCCAATATTTGACTTTTATTCCAAAAATCACTCTAACCGTTTTACTCGAGTTCAATCTATTTTATATTTAAATTTTTTGAATTATATTTATTATCATTACAAACAATTTTATTTGGCCTATTTATTTTGCTTCCAAATTTTATAAATCACAACTTATTCATATTCATATTTCATCTATTTACAATCAATCTCATTCACATTTTACTTTTAACTCAGAATTATACCTTTGTTTAGCCAATATATTTTTATTATTTCATAAACATTTAAAATAAGATTCCAGAGTTTAAACAATTTTCCAAAATTCCAGTATCACCTTAGAATTCAACTATATCCAAAATTCTTTGGCAATTCATTTATTCCTTAATTTCAAAACCAAACCCAGTTCACAAACAATTCCAATTTAAAACAACTTGGTAACAATTTCTCTTCTAGAACTCGAAAATGAACTCCGATGATGCTGTAGTCATCATCGAAATTATTTTCCAGTGATTGAAAGAGAACTAGATGCTTTTATCTCTTTAAAATCCCTTTCAGATATTTTTAAATCCAAATCTCCCCATATTCGATTCTAATTCAAAAATATTCCTGAAATAACACCACTATTATTTCTCCAAAACTTTTGAAAACCATTTCCAAATCCAAAGGAATTTAAACCCTTTTTCCAAAATTCCAAATTTGAAATCCATCCAATTTATACTCCAACATTACTCTGGGATTTTATTTCCAATGCTAAATCACATTCATAGTTTATATTTACAAATTTCCCTAGAGGTTTATTTCAATTTATAAATTACATTTATAATATATATTTCAAATCCCATTTATTATACAAATTTATTCTTCTACTTTGGTTATAAGTTTTCAATTTTTTATTCAATTTCTACATAATAGTGTTAATAATTTAATATTATCATTACTTAACATCAAGCATCCAAATACTATAATACTTTACAAAAATTATATTCTTTTTGTATACTAAAATAATTTGGGTAAAATTATTTCATTTACCCTACTTTAAAACAATACTATGTCGAATTGTTCTACTCAAGTGTTTAGAGATCCCTATCAATAATGTTAATTACTTGTATTGACCAGAATCCATAAAATACTCAATAAACCAATCAACACAATATAAAATCATTTTATATTCACTAACAAATACGCGCTCATATCTATTAATACACTCAAACTCATTCTAGAGTACTATTGACTCTATTTCAATGAGTAATTCCCACCAGAGCCAAGGTTATCACTAACCTAAGCTCTGATACCAAGTGTAACGACCAGCAAATCCGCACCCTTTGAGTTGATACTATTCTACCTAAATCAACTCAAGTTGTACAGAAATACGAACCATTTGGGTTAAAGAAGAAGAGGTAGAAGAGAAAATAGAAACAACAACAGAATCTAACAATCGCAGCGGAATAAAATATAATAGATAATATAATCTTTACTCAAAATCAAATATATCTGTTTATCCAGTAAGGGGTAGTCCCGATCTTGTGTTACAGGGGATTGGGAGAAATCCTTGTTACGGTGATCTAGGCCACGTATTGTGATAGGTGATACCCGAGTGCCTAGTCATTAGTTGGAAATCCATTCTCCCTACGTGCCTTTACGGTTTTGTTTGTATACCTATTAGCTGGAATTTAATAAATGTAACAATTTCGGCTATTTTAATAAGTATTTGTAAATAGATCCTATTATAATATCAGAGGATTTTATAAGAAATGTTTTAGCTATCGTAAGGTAAAAACCCGACATGTTTATTGTGGCGTGGTCTTACGAGATGCTTTCGTTTTCAAAAGGATTTTGAAACTTTAATAAGCAATTGAATGTGGTTTTCTCACGCTGGTATTCCAGACTGATTCGGGTGTTATTTAACTATAATGCTCGGGTCAGACCGAGTATTATAGAATACAGGAAAGGATGCTGTAGAGCTCAGGAGACGAGCTGGGTGGCGATACGCACTTCCGTACTTGATTATTATTCCGATGTGTATTCAGTTTTGAGGACAAGTTTATATGACTGCCAGTTGTATGTTGTTGATGTTTATGAGATCCGATGATGTATTCTGATGATGTATGAAATAAATAGATATAGCTTTCTTTTGTGTAAAGATCAGTTATTATCTATTATATTTTATTCCGCTGCGATGTTTAGATTCTGATGTTGTTTTGTTTTCTCTTCTTCTACCTCTTCTTCTTTAACTCAAATGGTTTGTATTTCCGTTCATCTTGAGTTGATTGATGGAGAATAGTATCGACTCAAGGGGTACGGGTTTGTGGGGTGCTACAGTTGGTATCAGAGCTTAGGTTGGTGATAACCTTGGCTCTGGTGGGGATTACTCATTGGAAATAGAGTCTGTAAGTACTCTATAATGAGTTTGAGCGTATGAATAGATATGAGCGCGTATTTGTTAGTGAATATAAAAGTTGTTTTATATTGTGTTGACATATAGGTTGAGTGTTTATGGGTTCTGGTCATTATGTGGGACGCCATGTCGTCGAAAGGGATTTCTAAACTCTTAAACAAGATAAACCTAAACTCTTAAACAAGATAAACCGACACGGTATTGTTTTGAAATTGGGTGAATGAAATAATTTTACCCAAATTATTTTTGCATATAAAGGAAATGATTTTTCGTAAATTATTATAGTTATATATGGATGCTTGGTTGTTAGAAAGCGATAATATTAAATTGTTATCATTGTTGTACGAGAATTGAATAAGAAGTTGGAATTATAACCAAAGATTAAGGAATAAATTAATAAAGTAAATGGGATTTGTAAATGTGAATTATAAATGTGATCTATAATTTTGAAATAGAATTTCATAGAAATATTGAAATGTTTCTGAAAGAATTTGGGTTTTGAAATTTTTAGAAATTTAAATTCCTTTTGAATTTGGAAATGGTTTTCATAAGTTTTGGAGAAGTGATAGTGGTAGTATTTCGAAGATATTTTGAATTGGATTTGAAATCTGGTGAGGTTTGGGATTTAAAAATATTTGAAGGTAATTTAAAAAGATAAAAGCATTGAACTCTTTTCGGTCGTTGGAAAATAATTCCGATGATGATCGCGACATCATCGGTGTTCATTTTCGAGTTTCCAAGAGGGGGATTGCTACCTGGATGTTTTGGATTAATGTTTGTTTACGAAATTTGGTTTGATTTTGAAAATTCAGAGGAATAGTTTGGTTTAGATATATATGTTTTCAAAATTGAATTTGGAACCTTTTAGTAATGGCCTAAACTTTGGAGTTGGTTTGAAATGTTTTGGTATGTTTAAGCAATTGTTTGAAACTCTGGGATCTTATTAAAAATGGTTATGGAATGAGTAAATGAAATAAAATTTATTAGTTGGAAATGAAATTTGATAATTGGATAATGTTTGATTTAAAATTGTGTAAAATGAAGTGTAGAATTAGTTCAAATGGACTAAAAATAATTAATGTTTGGAAATAGAATTTATTGGTTGAAATAAATTTGTGAATGAACAAATGAATTTATAATTGCAAGTAAATGAACTAAAATTGGATATTGAAAGGAGTAAGCCAAAATAAAATGTATTTGGTATTTTGGAAAGTGAAATAGAAATCTAAACTCGAATTATAAATTAGATTGAACTCAAGTAAAGTAATAAAGTGATTTTTTAAAGATAAAAATCAAAGATTGAATTGTAAATTGGAAGTGAGCCAACTGAATAATTAATTATTTAATATGGAAATGGAACACTAGTTGGATAAATAAAAGTTGAAATTTGAGTTAATGATGGATTTGTAAATAAAACCCGAGTTATAAATAGAAATTCAACTTGGAATTTTAAGTGAATTAAACATGAATTAAATATGGCCTTGGATATTATTTTAACGAATTGAGAATGGAAATAAATTTAAATGGATTATGAGAATGGTTAATTGAATTAAATGAATCGTGAATGAATTGAATTTGGAAATTAAAATTGGTAATGAACGAAATAAAAAAACTAATCAAATAAATTTATAGATTGAAATGAGATCTGATAAGTTAAAGTGAAAAAGAAAATTTATTCGCAAATGAAGTGAGCTTAAGTTTTGAAGGTGGAATAAATTGAAGTAATTTAACTTAACTTAAAAATAATTAGAAGCTCAACTTCGCGTAAGAATGAAAGTTCATTATATAAAAGTTTGGGTTAAATTATTTGGGAAGTGGTTATTAATATAAGAACCGAATACTGTCTAGCTCAATGGAATGATTTTAAAATATATGGTTGGTTAATAAAGTAGAAATGGGATGGAATTAAATACAAAATGAGTTGGAATCAATTGGATGTGGATAAAAAACTAAAATGCATATTCTATTAAGTGAATATCGTTGTATTGCATAGAATAAATTAGTCGTTCGACTTAAACGGAAGTAAATAAAATTCTATGAATTGGTAAAGGTAAATAAAATTGATTTTTAGAATCAATTGAAATAAATGTGAGTTGTTTGGGTTAAAAATGAATTGAATGTAAAAAATTGAGTTGCAAACCATTTAAATTGAATGAAGTTGTATATGAATTGGGTGTAAACAATTAAAATTAATGTCGGAACCCTATAAGTTGCTTATAAATATTGTCTAACCTGCGTTGCTTATAGAAAACTTATATGTTTACTAGTTAAATATGTTAAATGTTGTTAAATTACATGATCATTGCTCTTACATGTTTAAATTAAGTAAGCACAGGTACCGGGAAGCCATTTGGCTGGATTTTGGGCGCGCTAATTGCTAAATAATAAGCCGCTTGCTTAAAAATGCTAAATAGAGGTACGCCTACGCAACAAAAATAGGAAATATAACTGTTTTTGTTTTTTCAACCATGTAGGTCGATGTATATATATATTTATATCTCTTGTCAAATTGAAAAACTCCTCCGTACAAAGTAGACTCTACCAAAGAATTTCGAAAATTTTGGGAGTTAGTAAATTTTTGGAAAAAATTTCATTAGCAATAGAACGATTTCGTATTGGAATCGAAATAAGGGATTTTGAAAATCGAGATTGTAACTAATTATTTAGTAGGAACTAAAGGATGTAAAAGTTTGCATATAAACTTTTATTTGAGATTTAAATAAATTATTAATGAGACTAATTAAGGAAATAATTAATTGAATATGAATTGAGATAAAAGTGAATAGAATTCAATATTTAAAATGAAAGTTAAATTGAATTCATAAGGAAATTGGAAATTCAATTTGAACAGAAGTAGATATAAGCTAAAATGGTAAGATAAAATTAAACATTTAAAGTGTATAAAATATTTATATTGAACTTAAGAAACGAATGTTGAATAAGTAAGTTTGGTATTAGAAATATAATAAGAAAATTTGGAATAGAGATTAAGTAAAGTGAATAATAGTTGTTAAATGAATAGAAATCAAAGTAATGTGAATAAAAAGAACAGATTTAGTTAATAATCAATGGAGATAAATACGTAAGATATACGTATATTATTTTACTCGCATAGCGATTTGATCCAGATTCGAGCACAGAATTTCGAGGTAGTGTACCGACCCGAGTTGGGATCTTTCACTCGATTTACGACGGTGAACCCTGGACATGGATTTTGATTAATTCTAAAAATTCTCTATCATAGTTATGACTATGCAAGGAGAACGACGGTTTCTGATCAAGAAACCAGATCTGAGTCTGCACTAGGAAGTCGGGTGGACGATACTAGTTCGGAAGTGAAATTGTGTGATCGAGTAAGCGATCAGATTCGGTATTGCGTACGAATGATATAGGTACATCGTGCGGGCTTGAATGAATAAATGTTGAAATTTTGTAAGGAAGTCGATAAAATGTTTTTGAATGTTGTGATTGGATATTATTGCTATGTAGGATATATAGATATTATAAAGGAAAAGAAAATTTTGTTTTGATTTCAGAAGATAAATTTGAATTGCTCGACAAAAAAGTATGTGTTTAAATTTCTGTATGAAATTTGATTGGGTTTTTTGATCTAGCCACTTGGCGTTTTATTTTCTTTTGGAATTTGAGTGCCATAGAGGCATTTTGTAGTTGTTTCAAGCTAGACGCGCAAAGGAGATGCGAGCAAAAAATTTCGGAAATTTAGGGAGACAGAGAAATTTTTAGAAAATTTTAATAATTCAAAATTTGGTTTTAAATTGAAATTTGAATGATTGAGTAAATAGTATTGTTTGAAAACTATGAGAAAGTTTGGGAAGTTAGTAAGAACGATAATGTGTCTTAAATAAAAAGATTGTTTTAGGAAGTGTTTGAAACTGAGTGGTTTTAGGAAAAATAGTTAACGGGTTGTGGACCATTCTTCTTAACTAGCAATTTCGGGGACGAATTTCTTTAAGGGGGAGGAATGTGAAGACCGAAAATTTTTGAGCATTTGAAGTGCGAATATTAAGTGATTTTAAATATTTATAAATTAATTTTTAACTTGAATTCAAATATTATTATTATTTAGTAATTAAGTTATTGGATTCTATAAACAGAAATTGGGTAAATTATTGAATCTTTAGTTTAAGCTTGTCAAAAAAATAATTTGAAGGCTTGTAAATTTTATACTGATAATACTAAAGATAGTAAAAGTGTTAAATTGAATTTGGAAGTGCTTTTTTCAGTTTTAATAATATATCGTTTAAATCTATATTTAAAAATAGCCTTCCGTTGCACAGTCTCGGATTTCGACGAAACCTGTTCATTGGATCCATAATAGTTTTTTATTATTGGGTTTCAATTTTCGCAGTATTTGGAGTTGTTGTGTGAGTGTACGATATGTAAACGCGCTAAAATTTATATCGGAATCCAATATTAAATAACTGGGTCCAGAAAGCTATCTTCTCCATACGATCGAATTAGGCCTCGAAACATTTTCCATTGAATTGAGAATAGAGGTATAACATCATAGACGTCTGGCAGCACGCCTCGATAGGATGTCAAGATTTTGAGCTTCAAATGCAAGACAATTTCAATTTAAATATATATATATATATATATATATATATATATAATGTTTGACTAGTCAAGATATTCCCATCAACTACCTTTTTTCAAATCAGAACCTTTTGCCCTCTACTCAAGACACCGTAGCTGCCTGTAGGAGTGTTTCTTCCTCAACACACTTTCCCTTATAGATTAAGACAGTAAATTAAAAGAAAAGATGTGTTTTCCTTTAAACTGGAAAAAAATATAGTTTAAATAAAGAAGCTTGCTTTCCAAATTTCTCTCCAAAACAAAAAAAACACACAATCCCTCTTGATTCATGGCCGAAAAGAAAAAAAAAAGAGAGGAGAGAATCGAATCGAATCGACATCGCGAGGGACGAGAGCGGCCAGAATCGGTCACGCAAGATTGGGCCGCGTCGTTTGGTCTCGAGTTGTCGAGCTTGAATGTCGCAAGCTAGGGTTCTGTGACTCGTGGTTTGGGGATTCGCACTATTTCGAATTGGAACCGTGGCTCTCGAGATGAAGGGTGGCGACGTTAAGTTGAAGGGAGTCGATGGCGCGGTGTCTGGTTAGGGTGGGCTCTATTCGCGAGGCATCGTGGTGGTAGAAGGGTTCGACGGCGGTTTTCAGTTTCGCGCTTGACCTGGAGGGTTTCGACAGAGATGAGTTGGGGCGCTTGTGGGTATCGGCTGGAGCTCGATGCTATGTTGCCTTTTCGAGTTAGGTAATGTGTGTTTTAGCTAATTAGTAAATTTATATTTTTAATGGAATCGATAACGGAAAAATAATAGGTTGACAGTAAGGTCAAGTTTGCTAAAATAATAATAAAGTTAAATAAATAAATAATGATTAATTGTTTATTTAATTATTTTAGTTACTAAGATTATTTAAAAGAAAATTATTCAAAATCAAGTTATTAGTTTAAAACCAAATGATTTGTTTGAATTAAATTATTGGTTAACATAATTTATTTAGTGGTAGATTATCTTAGATGTTAATAAATCATATAATATTGTACAAGGTTAAAACTATGAAGGAAGCAAGCCGAATTGGAAATGGTTTGCATGCATAATCAAAGGTGAGTTAATCTCATGCATCTGGGTTTAATTTAAATTTAATTTGTTAAATTTAAATAATTGGTTGAATGATTGAATTGATTTGATGTGCTATATTATATATAGTAGTATATATAGTATATATTGGAGTGATTGATTTCCCGCATTACATAGCGGATGAGATCCTATGCGCCGCATAATAGCGGATGATATTATACTAATCCCATATACCGCGATATTCCACCTCTAAGTGGAATTGGTATTTTGCTAACATCTGTGGATGCAAGGAAACATGTTGGAAGGATCCAACTGGATTCCTCAAAATCATTTAGGTTGTTTAATATTCTGTGTTATGAATATTTGATACTCTATGATGAATTATATTGATAATTGGAATATTGAATGCTATGGTTTGCTTGAATATGTTTTGGTATACTGAGTTATCAAAATATATAGAATTGGATTTTTGAAAAGAAAATAAAAGATTGAATCTTTAGGTAAAATAATCATAGAGAATTTAAATAAATTAAAGAATGAATTGGATAAGAATAAAGTGATTTTAAAATTCTAATAAATAATTCCAAGCATGAAAAAAGAGATTTTGAATAAACAGAAAAATAATGCGTTATAAAACTTAAGTGATATTATTTAAAGGGGTAAAGAATTTATTTTAAAATTTTAAGGTTTAAATTTATTTAAAAGGATAACGAAGGAATTTTTGGAAATCTGAAATTGGTATTTTCAGTTAAAAGATTTTAAATCATAAGTAAGAAATAAAAATTTGAAGTTAATGGGTTTTGGAATAAATTGAGTAAGTGAAGAAATTTAATTCAAAATGAAGTAATTCGGGAATCAATTTGGAAATTGTTATAAGTGTTTGGATTCGGAATTTTAAAAGGAAGTTGAGTATATAAAACTTATAAACTTGGTTTATAAAGGTAAAGCAATATATCAGTAGATATTTGAAAGAATAAATTCACGGTGAGAATTTATTAAAGGAATGGGTAAATTTGTTTAAAAATAAATAGTGATTTATTCCTAAAGGATGCGAAAGAGAAGCATATTTCCCTAGATAGCCAAGTACGTTTTCAAAACAAATTTGTAAGTATGAGTTGAAAGTTAAAGTTGTTTTAAGAAGTATCTTTTAGAAAATTTATTATTTTTAAATGTTTAAATTTTAAAGTAAGTCCTTTTCAAATTTATTATAATAGTAAGTATTTAAAGGTGACTTGATATTATGTTTTAAAAGATAAAAATTTAGTTTATATCTTATAAAGTAGCTTTATTTTAAATATTCTTAAAGTATATATTTTGAATAAGTATTAAAATAGTTTTAACTTAAATGACTTAAAGCGTATTTTATAATAAAGTGTTTTCAAATTATTTTAAAAATTTAAAGTATTTGTACTTGGTTTTCAGTGGGAATCGAAAATATTTGGGGAATTTACTCCGTGAGAGAAAATGGCTTGAAACTGTTTTCAAAAGGGATTGAAAAGTGGAAATATATCTTGCGAAGATATTTTGAGAATAATAAATAATTTGGAGAAATTATTTATGTTAATTGATGTTTGTGAATGTTATTTGATAGTTAGATAACCAACTATCAATATTGGACAATGCGTTGATCGTTTCGAAGAGACCGGGATTGGGATTTATTTCCTGAAAACCACTTCGATCCGGTTTGTACGTATCGTGAGGAAGACGAGTTTGGATTCGAAGGTGGAACAGTGAAGTGCAAGGGCTAGTCACTACTAATCCTGAGGATGATTCCAAAGTGGATGCAGTACGAATAGTGCCTTCAGTTCCGTTCGAACCCGGGACGGACTTGTATGGATGATGCTTTCAGAACATCGTCAGCTGGACGATGAGCATTCTAAGTGAAACGTTCTAAAAGGTAATGCTTAGCCTCAAGCCTCATCAAACAGGAATGACTGAAAATCAGGGGTTATGCAGCAAGGCTCGGTGGGTAGTGCCCATTAGGTCATCCCTGTCTAGATGTCCCTTTTTATTTTGACTTAGTGGTGTGGTTGCTGATCCCAACCGTGGGGTGACCTTATTCGGGGTTATCCAGTAAGGGGTAGTCCCGGTCTTGTGTTGCAGGGAATTGGGAGTAATCCTCGGTACGGTGATCTAGGCCACGTACTGTGACAGGTGGTACCCGAGTGCCCAGTCATTAGTTGGAAATCCATTCTCCCTACATGCCTTTACGGTTTTGTTTGTATACTATTAGCTGGAATTTAATAAATCTAACAATTTTGGCTATTTTAATAAGTATTTGTAAATAAACCCTATTATAATATTAGAGGATTTTATAAGAAATGTTTTAGCTATCGTAGGGTAAAAACCCGACATGTTTATTTGTGGCGTGGTCATACAAGATGCTTTTGTTTTCAAATGGATTTTGAAACTCTAATAATTAATTGAGTGTGGTTTTCTGACGCTAGTATTCAGACCGACTCGGGTGTTATTTAACTATAATGCTCGGGTCAGACCAAGTATTATAGAATACAGGAAAGGATGTTGTAGAGCTCAGGAGACGAGCTGGGTGGCGATACGTACTTCCGTACTTGATCATTATTCCACTATGTATTCAGTTTTGAGGACAAGTTTATATGACTGTCCAGTTGTATGTTATTGACATTGATGAACTCTGATGATGTATTCTGATGATGTATGAAATAAACAGATATAGTTTTCTTTTGTGTAAAGATCGGTTATTATCTATCATATTTTATTCCGCTGCGATGGTTAGATTCTGATGTTGTTTTGCTTTCTCTTCTTCTACCTTTTCTTCTTTAACCCAAATGGTTTGTATTTCCGTTCATCTTGAGTTGATTGATGGAGAATAGTGTCGATTCAAGGGGTACCGGTTTGCCGGCTGTTACATGTTTGCTTTCGTGGCTGATTGCAGGTGGTCGGAGGGGCTTGGGCAGTGTCGGCGTGATGTCTGGTGGTCGGGATGGGGACACGGCTTGTGCTTGGAGGCAACGACAAGGGAAAGCCTCATGGTGGCTGCAATCGATCAAGGCTAGGGTTTCAAAATGATCGGTTTCAAGTCTGAGCACGTGGAATGGTAGAGAAAGTTGACGTGTACGTATAGATTTGTATATTATTATTTTCTTCTATTTCTTTTCAAATGTTCTAACTGTCGTAATTTTTACATGCGAGGTCCGTTTCATGCGCGGTTTGATACACTGGGATCGTATCGAAATTTCTGACTTTTTGACGTTAGTTTGAACGAATTTTAAGATCGTTTGAATTTGTGTCCTAAATTGGATTTAAATTCGATTTAAATTCAAAGGTGAGTGTTTAAACCAACCCACAACTTCTATAATTGCATATGTTAGTTAAATTAAATTTGTGATGTGATTTGGAATTTATTTATAGCTATTTGGCATGTATAAATCGTCATTTCAGTTAATTTGAATTTATCTTGAACTTATTGTTAATTTATTTATTATTGAACTTAAATTGCCAGTTAATTTGTAGTTATTGATAATTAATTGATTGTTGAAATTTATCGGTTGAATTGGATGATAAATTTTGATGGATGTTTGCTTTTTGATATTGGAAGATTGGATGTTATGGTTGATTTATAAAATGTCATCATCTGCAAGTTCCCTTAATTTTATTTGAAAAATCACTATGGGTTGAAATGATATATACCCGAATAATCTATAGATTAAGAAAAAATCGTTATGGGTTGAAATGATAGACTCAAGCGATTTTTATGGATTTTATTATTTAATTCAAGATTGCGGTTTGAAATGATATATAACCTTAAATATTTAATTATGGATTGAAATGATAAATATCTTTATCACTTGACCCTAGGGTAGAGAATTATATACAGACACCGGATTGGTTAAATTAAATTATTTTTAAATCCTTATTTTTTGAATTTAATTTGAATGATATTTTGAAATAAACTTTTTTTTATATAAATTGAATTATTATATGAAAAATCAAGTTATATTTAAATTTGAATTGGATAAAGGAATTGTGTAAAGCAATTAGATTTAATATTTTAAGTTGAATTTTGGAGTATATATGGAATTAAAAGTAATTAGGTTATTGAAATTGTTTAAATTATGACTGTGAAATATATTGAAATTCGAGTAATTAAATTTGATATTTCAAACATGGATTAGAAGTGATATAGAATTTAATATTTTGTTAGGAATTTGAATTGAAGGATTTGAAATTGGGTTTTGGAAATTGGAAATGGTCCAAATGGGTTGAAACGAAATAAATGGTTTAAATTGATATAAATTTCGAATTCATGTTTTATTATAAACCGTTTTAAAAATATACTATTTTAAAGGTTCAAAATTTAATATTTTTAATTTATTAAACTAATTAAACCTATATTAACTATATTAAATCATTTTAACCTATTTTAAACCATTCAACCTATTTTAAACTAATTAATCCATTTTAACTTATTTTAAATCTAATTAATCTATTTTAAAGCTATGTAATATACTTTAATTATGTTTTATCTATTTTAAATCTATTTAACTATCTTAAACCAATTTAATGGTATCGTTAATCTATAATCAAACTGTTTTGAGTGTTTTAACTATTTTTAACTATTTAAAGTATTTCTAAAATTTCAGACTTAGTAGAGGGAAAGTGTTCATATTCAAATTCATTTGGTTTAAAGCAAATACGGTTAATGATGTTATAACATAAGTTGAAATTTAAATGTTTTAATTAATTGAATATGATGATTTTGAAGTGAGGAATTGGAAACATGATTTTTGAAAGAAATTATGATTTCGGAAACGATATGATTTAAAAGGTTAATATGATTTCAAAGTGAATATAATTTTCGAAAGTGATATTGTTTTGAGAATATGATATATTGATATAAATTGTAAATTGACTTTTGAAATGTAAAAGAACCATCCGTGTGAAATAAGCCTTTTTTTAAAGAGATCGGGATCGGATATTGTCATATTCTCTGCCAATACCGAAAACCACTTTAACAACTATGCACGTGGTGGAGATTCTAGAAATAAAGTATGATGGTTTGGTGAACGACTCCTGTATGAGGTATTTACGTGACCTTGACTCCTGTGAGTCAGCTTTGATGTGACTAAAATAGGAGCAACACCTGGGTTAAGTGAGGTCTTTCCTCCTACCGGGCACATTACTTCAATACTATACTATGACTTCGTGATTGACTTGGTGCCACCCCTTGATTTTTGATATGGGAGTGTGTCCGAGGTGGGCGGTAGTAGCTGCTATGCGTTACCACCAACTCGGTTCTGCAATTGGTATATCTACCCTGGCATTGCCTCAAGTGCCATGTTCATATGCCCTAGAGCATCTTCTATGAGTTTGTTTTGTGTCGTACCTATGGAGTGCTCCCTGATAGCCCACTTGCGAGTGAAGTTTACGGTATTTGTATAGACTAATACATTATAAAAATTTATTAAGAGGGATATGGGTAACGCCTTAATGCTATTTTAATACTTTACTTTACTATTGGCATTATTATAATAGCGTATTGTACTACATGGTTGATAGTTTAACAGATTCTTAGGAGATGCGAATCTCGAACATCTCTTAAGTTACTGCACTCACGTTAGACACTAGATAGGAAGTGCCAAACCTCGTAAACATCTTTGTCGTTGTTCCACTCATATTTATTTATCGTTGATTTAACTTACATAAGATCTTTTAATTCTGACTTGAGTGTTTTGTCTTTTCAATTCGCCCGAGTTAGCCTGAGCATTTCGGGATTTGAAGACCTTATTTTTGGAGGACGAAGACGAAGATTTGTGCTATTATTATTTACTATATTTATTCCACTGCATTCATATTGTTCCGCTGCATTATTATTTATCTCTGATATGTGTAACTCCGATTTTGTATCGTATAAATACAATCAATGTTTTTTAACAGCTTTATGAACTGTTATTTGATTATTATATTGTGCCATTCCGCTGCGAGATTCTGTATTTTTTTAATTTCTTTCTCCCATTTTCTTATTTACTTCATAACAATCTGCCCTTTTGAATGATTTGAGTTAGACGTGTGTGTTAGCTTAAAGCGCCCAAAAAGGCAGGTCGTTACAGTTGATATCAGAGCTTTGGTTTAGTGATAACCTTAGCTTTATAGGGTCTGACTCATATAAAATAGGGTAGTAATACCCTAGAATGAGTCGAAGAGAGTATATATATGCTTCGAGTATATATATGGGAGAGGTATTTGTTAGTGTTATAAAAATGTTTTATATTATGTTAATTTGTTCCATTTTGTATTTATAAATTTTGGTTGATGCATAGGACGCTATGACATCGATAGGGATTTCTAAACACTTAATAGGGCAGATCGACACAATATTTATTTTTAAATGTAGGTAAATGAAATAATTTTTCATGTTATATGTTTTTGTACGTAAAATAATAATTTTTTAAATGATATATTTGGTTGTAATTTGTTAGATAGTGAAATTTAGTAATATTGGTTGAAAATAAGATTTGTAAATAAAATAAATATAAATTGGAAAAATTAGAACTTAAATTTCGGGATTTTTGAAATTTCCTTTCGAATGATTTTGGAATATAATATTAATATTTTTTGGAAGTATTTTTCGATATAAATATTTCAATATAATTTGAAAGAAATGTTTTAAAGGAATTTTGGAAAGAGATAAATTTTGTACTTCCCTCTCTGTCATTGGGAAATAATTTTGGTAATGAGTGCACACATCATCGACGTTCATTTTCAAGTTTTGAATTGGAAAGGCCGCTATAGTAGTTTTACTACAAATTTGTTTTGATAAAAAAAAATCTTATTTTTAAATTTCCAAATATGATTTGATGTATATAAAAGTTATGAGTATATACATATATATTATTTTAAATGATTTGAAATGGAACCTGATATTTAGTTCTTGAATTTTTATAAATTAGAGATTTTAATTTTTGTAATGAAATGAAATTTCAACTATTTAATAACTGGAACTTCTAAAATGAAATTAAGAAAATTTAATGCTAAGTTATAAATGAAATATACCAGAAACTTGAAACTTGTAACCATGTCAAAGGATGAAAATCCTGGAGATATGATTATTGAACCTTTTGTTAATCAAAATAAATGAGATAAACTTGTGTAATGTTCAATTTCATTCTTAGAAACCTATATAAAACTTACCAAAATATTAAAAGTTGTAATGTTAATAGGAATATGTAATGGAATATTATATAAGTAAAACTTGAAGTAATGAAAGTGTTCAATAAAATTCTTTTATAAATAAGAACTTTGACATTATAGTTGCTATAAACTTAAGTTATAATTTAAATGCTACTAATTTAATGTAATAGGAAAGTGAGCATATTAAGTAAATGATTATAAACTTAAGTAAAGGTCTGAAGTAAACTTAAGATTAAAAATGAGTAGAAAAGATGAATATTATATTAAATTAAATGATTATAATTTCAGAAATTATTGAAATGATTTAGAAATTGGATTTAATATTCAATGAAATTGTACAAGAAAAGATGAATGTAAATTAAAAAGAAAAAAAAACTTGAGTATAAACTTTGGCACTACTGAATATTAATATCTAATGGATATCAAGTATATAAATTTATAAATGTAAACTAAACCGTAGTAAAATGTATGGATACTTAAATAATGAAATCATAGATTTTTATAAACAATTGAACGGAATTAACTTATGTAAGAAATGGATGGAATGAAGAAAAAAAAGAAATTGGTATTATATGGATTAATGGAAATGAATTTGTCGGTAGTAAATGGAAATAAAAGAAAATAAGTACTAATGAATGAATGTGAATTTATTTACGAAGGAACCTATATAGTACTTTAAGAATTGATTTACATATGTTTAAATAATTATATATGAGTCACATATGTAGGAAGATGTAAATAACATATGTAAGTATATGAATGTAAATAAATGGAATTAAGTACTATATGAATGAATGGGAATTGAATCTGTGAGAAATGAATGTAAATTAAAGGAATAATCATTGTATGAAGAATAAATAATATGAGAAGAAATATGTAAACATAAACTTAAATATTGTTGGAATTTGTTATTTGTTTTGGTTTATGGGCTGTTTGGACAAGGATACTTCTAACTGGTTGGGTGTATGCATAATCTGTTGAGTTATAACTAAAATTGTTAAGTGTATGGTAACCTTAGTAGTTATTTGTCATTCTACACTATTAAAGGTATCTAAACCAAAACAAACCATCTATTTTGATTGCTGTGATGGATGGTTGATTTACATGACTGCATATGATAGTTGTATTTTTTGTTTGCAAGTGACTATTGTACATTATGATTGTTTTGTTGACATTAGTTGAAACAACTTAAAATTTCACTTTTATATAATTTTTGACTTTTTTGGATTATAAAGTGAAATACATGTTATGGAAGCAATAGGTACTGCTTTTGGTTTCATAAATAAGCTTTATTTGCTCGACAAATATGTACGTTTTCAAATTACAAGTTTTAAGCGATATTATATTATTGTCCCGTTGTTGGGATATATTATTTTGAATTATATATGATATGTATTTTTATTTTTGATTTTATAATTTCTTCCGAGCCTCTTCATACAAAGGAGACTCTGTCGAAATTTTTCGTGAATTTTGGACCTAGGAATTTTGTGAAATGTTTACCAAACTTTTGTTAACTTGAGTATAAAGGTATTTAATGGTTATAAATTGATATATTTTATTTAAATTATTTAATTTTATAAAATTAATATTTTAAATCAGATATATTGATTACTTGATTCCTTCTTTTCCCTTCTTTCCTTTTTGGGGACGAAAAGTTTTGAGTGGAGGAGAGTGTAACGACCCATAATTTTCGATAATTAAAATCTGTTGATTTAATAAGATTTTGTGGTTTAATATTGTCAGAAATAAAAAAAATTAGGATTAGTAATGAGATAATAACTAAAATGAATTGTAACAATGTAAATCTAACTTAATTATTAACAGCTTAAGTGGAACTCCAATCAAGTAAAATAATTTAAATGTTATACTTGGCTATAAATTGAATATAAAGAAACAAATGTAGATACTGAATTAATTAATGAATCAGTATATTATTGATACTAATTGGATAAAATCTGTGTTATAAGCAATTGTAACGTTTGTTTGTAAATAATGAATTTATAAATGTGATTAAAAGTTAATAGTAACAATTATTATGTGTTACCTATTTAATTTGTCTATAAAATTTAATTGGAAGACAATTGAAATTAAATGTAAATAAATGTTACCTTAATATGGGTTAAGGCAATAACTGTGAATTACGAATGTAATAAAATGAATAGAAATGTTAATTATATTCATAATGTAATAGTTGATTTAATAAAAAGGTGAAATAAGGATAAATAAATCAAGTTAGGATTTTAACTTTTGTTTAATGTGTGAAATTGACAAAATTCAATATAATTGGAATATAGTAGTTAATAAAAATAAAAGAAGGAAATTGGAAGATAGTAATGAAGTATAAAACAATGTAAACCATGTCGATAGAATAATAATTGAATTGAGTATAAAGATCTAAATTAGATAAAATCAATTCACTGGAATTAAACTTTAATTAGTTGGCTTTATTTCAGTCGAAATTGAACACTGTAATTATTGAAATTTTAACCACTGAATTGATGTGTAAACTTGTCTTGAATTATTATAGATGTCTAAGTAATCAAAAATGATGAAGTTTGTTAGTTAACAAATATTGAATTAAAAAGTGAATTAATTAATTCAATTTAATTTATTTAATTAATGTGAAAATAGCCATTTTGGCAACTGTCTTGGATTTCGACGAAATTAGATTCATCGGATCCGTAACAGTGAATTATTGTAAGGTTTCAAGTTTCACAGCGATCGGACTTGTCGTTTGATCGTATGAACTCCAAACGCCTAGAATCAATTTGTTGAAATCAATTTGAAATAAGCTAGTTTTAACACAACTCTTCATACGATAGAATTAGGACTTGAAACCTGTTCCATTGAATTTAAAACCATCAAAACTTCTATTTTGATATGTAGGATTACCCATTTTCGTTCCGCAGAAGAACGGCCTTTTCGGGTCATTTATGTTAGTTCTTGAGATGATGGTTTTGCTGACAACAACCTTAGGACTAGTTATAAGACATAAATACCAACATTATAGTTTAGATATATACGTATATGCATGATATAACCATGCAGGTACCAAGAATGAAGACTGTACAGTATAGAGATTCGAGACTGAAGATATCAAGATTGAAGACTCATGAGTTTCAAGATATCAAGAGTTCAAGAATACTTGATAAGTATTGAGTCTAGAATTATGTTAAAACTTCGTGAAAGCATTTACATCTTTATTCAAAATTTATTCATCGAATGGAATCCACTTCAATCCTGTTAAAGGGATGGAACCCTAGTGGGATGGAACCCACGACAATATCTAGTGGAACATATAGTGGTCCTATTTGATATCCACTAATTTTATAAAAAAAATTCAAAAATATATCTCTTATTTTATATGTTTTCAAAACCTTCTTTTCAAAAAGGCATCTCTCTTGTTTGAAATATTTTAGTCTGAAAATTACCTTTATCATTTTTAATATTTTGACTTCAAAATTGTCCTTGAAAACTATCTCTTGTTTTAAATATTTAGCTTTAAAATATTTATATACTCAGATTTTAAATCACTTTATAGATTAAGATTATATATTAAAAATTACTTTATATGTTTAAACTATATTCAAATATATTTACAAAGTTTAGAAATTGTTTTAACAAATTATAGAAACCAATTTTAATAAGAAAATCAAAATCACCAATTTTGCCTAAAGCATGTCGACATCCTTCAACCCCCCATATCGACATGGTGCCCGTTAAATTCAAAATTCAAATTTTCAAAAGAGTATCTATTCGTCGTAGCCTTTGACGAATAGATATGGTTGTTAATCTTCTATAAGTACTAATAGTTCTAAACGAATTTTACATCTAATTTCACTTGTTTCCTTTACTCCTCATCTTCCACATTTATTCTAAAGAATCCCAAACTATACTCTGCCAAAATATCAAGTGAATCAAACTTGATTATCTCTTGTTTGACTCTCTGCCACTCTCTCCATAAGATCTCAGTGCTATTCAGAGTTATAGGATCTTTATTAAATAAAACTGTTGAGTAAAAGGTGCGGTTGAGCCTTGAAATCAATTGGGTGTGATTGTAGCCCCGGAAACTACTAGCTAAATCAAGAGAGTTGCCCTGAACTCGAATACAGGAGGGTGTACCTCATAGCCTTGAAACCGAGGGTGTAATCTGGCAGATTATTTTGAAAAGAAATCCACACACTTGTACTGGATTGGATGTAGGGTAACTTCGAACAAGTATAAAATCCTGGTATGTTCTTTCCTTTCTGTTTTTATTTAGTATCTGCATTTATGTCTGGTTCTATGATTATATCTTTGTCTATGAATTGCATTTGTTAGTGATTAAATTACATAAGTTTCAAAAAGATTTAGAAAATCCATAAAACACTGTTTACCCCCCCCCCTCCCCAGTGTTATTCCATCCTTAAGATCCGTAATCCGCATTTCTCACATTTGGTATCAAAGCATTAGTTTTCAATGTTTTCATAGTCTGAATTTTGAAAGTTTTAAAAATGGATACCAACACTGATTCAGTTAACACTATCACTAGTTCATTTGTAGAGGGTCAGCCTACTGCCATACCACCACTTTTTAATGGCAGTAACTATGCATATTGGGTATGTATAATGAAAATATATTTACAGTCAATAGGATTAGACACTTGGAATATCACACAAACTGAATATTATGAACCCACAACTAGTTTTACACAGTAGGCTACTGAGAAAAAGACTATTGCATAGAATAATTCTAAAGCCATGAGCATTTTATTTTGTTCACTTGATAGGAATGAATTCAATAAAGTATCTGTTTGTAAGTCTGCATATGATATCTGGAAAACTTTGCAAGTTTCTCATGAAGGAACAAGCAAAGTCAAACAGACAAAAATATCCATACTCACAAATCAGTTTCAATTATTCAAAATAAATTCTAATGAGTTCATTTCTGATATGTATAGTAGATTTTAGGATATTGTGCATTCTGTAATATCATTGGAAAAAAGTTTTTTCAAAGAAGATCAAGTCAGAAAATTTTTAAATTCTCTTACACCGGAATAGGATCAGAAAAATCTCGCTATCGAAGAAGCAAATGACACGGTACTTTAAAGATTGAATAATTGATTGGAAATTTAATGTCATTTGAAGTACAAATGCAAGGGAGAAGCGACAGCAAGACATTCGAAAAGAAGTCAATTGTGTTCAATGCATTAACAGATCGATCAGACTCGGGAAGTGATGATGATGAAGAAATAGCCTTCATAACAAAGAATTTTTGAAATCTGAAATATAAGAAGATAAAAAAACTTCAAAAAGAATGACCATAGGAATTCTAGAAATCATAATGAAGCATCAAACCACGTAAAATGTTTCAGCGGTGATGAACCAGGCCATCTTACAAGAGACCGTCCGCAGCCTGATAAGCAAAAAATTTCTGCAAGCAATGATTATACAAAGAAAATGAAAAGAGCATATATTGCTACACTAGACGACTCAGACTCATCCTCAAGCGATGATGATCAGAAGACGAAAAATTCAAATACGTTCTTTATGGCTGTTCATGATTCTGATGATCTCGGAGATACGAATCTAGAAAAAGGTACATGTTTACAATATATTGGTTGAAATTGTTTGATTGTTTTTGAAATTATGTATTGTTTAAATTTTAAATTTATTATTATTATTATTATATTTTTTATAAAAAGAGTATTATTATACTTAATAATTATTCCAGAAAATATGTACACATTAAAAATAATATATGTATATATTAAAGTATATAGGAAAAGATAAGTAACATGAATTCTCTGACCCATGTCGACATGGCCCTACCTATGATGTTGACATCCCTGTCAGAAATTTGAAATTCAAATTTGAATTCAAATCTTTGAACTTCCTTCCACCTTTTCACCACATCCAATGTTCTGGAAAGGTACCTCTTGACCAGAGAACGTGACTATTGAATATCTATTTATTTCCATTATCTTATCATAAATTTTCACTTTCATTTTAAAATTCAAACTCTTTTTCACTCTTTCAAACCTTCTACTCTCTTCAAAAATGGCTTCTTCAAGAACTCCATCCACAATGAGGCTATCTAAAACCATTCAAGAGTATCTCTATATGATCTAGAAGCAATCAAGGCTTATATAAGCTATGCTAAATAAGGAAAAGTTCATACGGGAAAGTTTGCTATTTTTAGTGATTTCTCTACATATGAAATCAATACTCTTCTTGAAGATAACCATATTCTTAGTCTTTTTGACAATTCTAAAAATGATTTTGTTTGTTACCCAAATCTTGTTAAAATGTTTTATGCGAATTTGAATCGCGGTTTTTATGAAGGAAATGAAAACAAAATTTGGAGTAGTGTTGAAGGCACTAAAATTGTTTTAAATTGTGAAATTTTAGGCAACATTCTCAATTGCAAGAATTCAGGAATGGATCATTCTACTTTTAATATCGATGAACATGATCGTGAGACATTTCATCACATTTTTGAAGGAGGTGACAACTTTGAATTTAAAAATCGTACCGAAAGCACATATTGTCAATCTTCTTTTGCAACATACTATTAATCCTAGATCGGGAAATTTCAATAACCCGATTTTAAAAGTTTGTAAAGCACTTTTTGCTATTTTTGGTCATTATGACGTTATTTGGGTGCAAGTGATTATCGATGAACTTCGTCCTAAGAATTTGGAAATGGGTGAGAATACTTTATATCATGGAATCTATCTCAGTCGGATTTTTAATTATTTTGGTGTTGATTACAAAAGGGAAGAATTTATTTCAAGAAAAATGTTCAATCCTGCCACCATTTCTCTCATGAAAATTCCTTTTATACTAAATAATATGAATCTCATGCCGAAAAGGATGAAAGATTGGCACATGAAGATATGGAGGAAGAAAATGAGGAAGAAGAAGGGGAAAAAATGTAAATTGAAGAAGAAAATGAAGATACCTCCTTGGAAAGTATTGAATATCCTACCAATACTAACAATCCTTCCAATAAAAAACTCCTCAAAAATCAAAAGATTATAGTGGAAAATCAACGGATTTTCAAATGATCCGTTAGTAAGAAATTAGATAAAATATCCACTAATATGAACAAATTCTTTGATAAAGTTGGTCGGAAACTTGGCTTATCATCCTCATCCTCTAGACTTTCTAAGAACTAGGTTGTGATGTATTAGCTTATTTTATGTGAGTTTGTATTATTTTATTCATATTATGTAGTATCTTATGTATCATCTCATCTATTAATAAAAATCATCTATCTAATTTTTTTCTGCCTTATCGTGTCTCTAGAATAAATGTTAGTATAATGTATAGTCTACCCCCATGTCGATATATAACCATCTGATTTGGTTATTTTTTTAAAATTTGAAATTAAAATAACTAACTTGTGTCTATTTATTTTAAACGAATTTTTGCCTATTTAAACACCCGTTTCTTCCAATAATTTGTAAGCTCTTCATTTTTCTACTTATCTCTTTTTGCTTCTCTTAACTTCTTATCAAAAATGGCTTCCTCTTCTCGAACTCTAAGTGATAATATTGAAGAAACTCTCAATTCATTCAAGAATATACTTACGTTTATTCTCCGCAATCAAAGGCACTTAGAACTAATCAATGCATATGATAAAAGAACAAGAGAAGCATTTCGATGCCCTCTGTTGGATGATTTCTGCCCTAAACAAAGATGATCTCGATGCAAATCCTATAGGAACCTTGATTCAAGATAACAAAGATTGGGAAGATAAAAAGGATCGTATCTTTGGGGAAGAAGGATGGTGTTATCCCACCTTTTGGCCAAGGCTGGAATATCAACAAATTGGCGAGGAATGATGGATATTGGGATTGGACATCGATTGGAATCAAGACTGCAATCGATGTCATCAAAATTTGGTTGAGCTCCGATTGGGACGGAATCGATTGGAGATGATGATGAGGACTAGGAAAGGCTATGTCTCAAGTTTTAGATCAATCGGAGGTCGTATGCATAAGATACGGATGGATTAAGGCGCCCAAGGCACGGTTCATATCGATGCATTTCGCATCGATCAGAAGGTGGTTCATATCGATTGTTTCGCATCGATCAGCAGAGGATATTTCGTATCGATACATTTCATATCGATCGAAAGATGGTGTTTCGCATCGATAGTGTTCGTATCGATCAAAGGCAGAGCAGGGTGAAGGACTTCGAATCGATGTTGTTCGTATCGATCATCATGGACCCGACTCAATGGGTTCGCATCGATCAGGTTTTGGTTCGACTCGATGGTTTCGTATCGGTCAGGATGGGAAGAGGTGATATGTTTCGAATCGATACTCTCGTATTGATAGTAGAAGGACTTTGGCACTTTCATATCCATGGTAGGCTATCGAAGTTTGTGTCCATCAGGTAAGGTCTCGCTCGTATCCATCAGGTAAGGCTTCGTTCGTATCTAGCTTCGTATCCATACCTTTCGTGCGTTTTTTGTATCGATAGCCTCACATAACATTATTTCATATCGATCGAATAGATCGATACGAAACACCCTTCTGAAATCGATACGAAAAACGGTACAATGCGTAGTTGGATACAGATGCGAAGCGAAATTATCGGCACGAACGAACGCGAATTATGGATGCGAGCGCGAATCAAGGGAAGAAACGTTCAAAACGGCGAGGAAAGTGGATCAACCCAAGGATTTCGCGACATGCCATCACACGCGCACGCGCCTCGATCGGGTCGAATGGGATGGATACGAAATCATGGTTTCGAACTCAGCAACATACGAAAATTGCAATTTCGTATCAATCATATCTTCCAAACCACAGATCCAAATGCAATGAAATTTTCACAGAAGCTCAAGCACAAGATAAAGAATGTTCCTGCCAAGTTTCAGCTCGATTGGACTAATTCTTGATGGATACGAAATCAATTCGTATCGATCACAGATCGAGTCGAAACTTGGTGGGGTCGGTTGCGCGAGCCCACTCACGTGCCAGAAGAAGTGTCCCAAAATTTTAGCTCGATCTCAGCCTCCTACGCCTATAAATAGAGCCCCTGAGCCTACAGAAAGAGGACCTTTTTGGCTATCGGACGTCCAAACTCTGCCGGATTCATTTCTACACTTCAATACAACTATTGTACTCGAAATTCATCATTGCTACTACTGTAATCATCTGTAACCAGCAAGGATAATCAGTAAAAATGATAAAACTTTGAAGTGGACGTAGGCCGTAGATAGCCAAACCACTATAAATCTTGTGTCTCTATTCACTATTTCTGGATTATTACTTGCTATTTGCCGTGATATGTGATTTATGTTTGGGATATTGCTTATTTATATTCATATTTTGGTGCTTTCATGATATCTGGGGTTTGTGACCAATTTTGGCGCAAACACTTTGGTGCTTTCACCGAGGAGGACAAGCACCCGCTACATCGGATTGAGGTTTGGATTGGAAGAGCGTGAAGAATTCAGACTTAGAGAAAATGACTAGACAAAACAGTAAAAGACAAAGGGCTGAGAGAAGCCAACAGGAAGGAAGTCTAGAAGCTTCCTCTAGAGCTGGAGAAGGATAAGCTTCTGTCCACATCACCAGGGATGAAATGGAAGCTATGGAGAATTCTTTGCAAGAGAGGTTGTTGAAGAGTCAACAGAAAATGATGCGGACTTTCTTTGAGTAGATGAGAGCTGCAGGGACGTAGAACTTAGGAACAGCTGCAGCGGCTGTGGATGCAGGACAAGGAGCTAGGCTTTTTGGAACCTAATGGGGGCGGGCCCGCAGGATCCAACACAGGAGGACCTTCGGGAAGGAGTTCAATAGGCTAGAGCCAACGTTGCTGCTAATGAGCCACATGAAGAATATGTGTCGGAGTTCCCTTGGGGGCATGGGGGGCAACCCCTGACAGACAATGCTGGATTGGTAGAGATAATCAGGAAAACTATGCATGGAGGTCTGACTAATAGTGACTTGGAAGGAGTGAACAGGAGTCCGTTCGCTCGGGAAATAAGGATAGCTCAGAATCCACCTAAGTTTAAGCTACCTAGCGTGGAAGTATATAATGGCAAGGCTGATCTGACTGATCATTTGATGAGATACACCAGACACATGGAAGTGTTGGAGGCATCGGAGGAAGTAATGGCTCGATGCTTCCCTTTGTACTTGACGGACTTAGCTGCAATGTGGTTTAGGCAGTTGGAGGAAGGGTCTATCAGGACTTGGAGGGAATTGGTGGATAGGTTTTGGGACAGTTTTGAGTTCATATCAAAAGGCCTAAGAACGTAATGACGCTAACGTCGGTGAAACAAAGGACGGATGAATCATTTAGAGCTTTTCTAACTCGATTTAATGCGGCAGTTGCTTCGGTGGATCGGTCGGATCCATCAATGGTTTTAATGGCGGCAGTGTCAGGACTCAGGGAAGATTCGGATTTCAAGGTATCTTTAATACGAGATCCACCGCTGGATCTCGAGGAATTCTTTCACGAAGCTATAAGATTCCTTCGACAAGAGGATACGTATGCAGATTTAAAGTTGAAGGAGGTAAATGCAACTGAGGGTGGAGGACCATCCAGCAAAGGTTCGGATAAACAAAAAGGAAAACGGAAGTTGGACGATGATTCTGGAAAAGTTAGAAAGCGATGGAAGGATCCTAAGTTTTCCACATACACTGGGTTGAATGAAACGCTGGAGCGGATATACATGGATACTCGGATTCGCCTTCCCGACCGAAGGCCGGCTAGGAGAGAACCATCAGAACGGGAGAGGGCATCAGGAAGGCACTGTCTCTTCCACGATTTGGACGGACATGATACCAACAACTGCAGACATTTAAAGGACATAATTGAGGAACATGTTAGGAATGGACAACTGAGGCAGTACGTTGGAACATGGAATGCAGCGGTGGAGCAGGAGTAACCACCGTCTACCTCACACCATCACGATGTGAGGCCCAGGAATGATGTTCGATTGATTATCAATTGACTTGGATAATATGGAATAAGTAACAAACCATTAACAAACGACTAAGTCATTTACACATGTATGGGGACGGAGATAGCCGCTAGGCATGCTCTGAATGATGATAAACCATGAAGCTATGGTTTGTGAAATTTGTCTTTTGCTTTCGGATTGGACACTGCTTTTTCCGGTTTGGTTTTGGAGTTTGGATTGAACTCCTGGTTTTGTTTGCTTTCTGATTTGAATTTTCCTTTGGATGATTGTTTTCGGTTTTGGATGCTGTTTTGGATTTCTGATTTTCTGGTTTTTGATTTGGATTTTGGATTGGATTTTGATTGGATTTTTATCTGGTTTTTAATAAGAGGTCGTCGAGTATGGATTATGTCTGGCAAGGGGTGAGTCGCTTTTGCCCGAAAGTGGTAAATTGACTCATTCAGGTCGTCGAGTATGGACTATGCTCGACAAGGGTCCGGAGAGACCAGGATTCGGCCTAGGACTTAGGCCATGTATTATCAATTGTTATTTTCAGGTCGCTGAGTATGGACTATGCTCAGCAAGGGTTCGGAGTGACCAGGATTCAGCCTAGGACTTAGGCCCCATATTATTGATTATTGTTTCAGGTCGTTGAGTATGGACTATGCTCAACAAGGGTCCAGAGAGACCAGGATTCGGCTTTGGACTTAAGCCATGACATTGTACAATGTCCAGGGACACTGGAACATAGTCATCAAGTGTGGATTGCGCTTGGTAAGAACCCAGAGAGGTTAGTTCAACGTCCAGGGACACTGGACCACGGTCGTCAGGTGTGGATTGTGCTTGGCAAGAGCCCGGAGAGCTTATGGATTTGGATATCAACCCAGAGAGGTCCTGGATTCGGTTATTGGCTATTGGATAAGGATGGATCAGGACAGATCAGGACTCGGTTGTCGAGTTCGGATGGATATGGAATTGGCTAAGGCTTTAGTTATTGGATTTGGAATTGGGCATCGACTCGGAACAGTCAAGGATGATATACACTGGCGGTATGGCTATGGACTTCAGATATCGGATTCGGAACTATTCAAAACACGCCTTCTTATCACAAGGCATGTTTTGGGGGGCAAATGTTATCCCACCTTTTGGACAAGGCTGGAATATCAACAAATTGGCGAGGAATGATGGATATTGGGATTGGAGATCGATTGGAATCAAGGCTGCAATCGATGTCATCAAAATTTAGTTGAGCTTCGATCGGGATGGAATCGATTGGAGATGATGATGAGGGCTAGGAAAAGCTATGTCTCAAGTTTCAGATCAATCGGAGGTCGTATGCATAAGATATGGATGGATTAAGGCGCCCAAGGCACGGTTCGTATCGATGCATTTCGCATCGATCAGAAGGTGGTTCGTATCAATGGTTTCGCATCGATCAGCAGAGGATGTTTCGTATCGATACATTTCATATCGATCGAAAGATGGTGTTTCGAATCGATAATGTTTGTATCAATCAAAGGCAGAGCAGGGTGAAGGACTTCGAATCATGTTGTTCGTATCGATCATCATGGACCCGACTCAATGGGTTCGCATCGATCAGGTTTTGGTTCGACTCGATGGTTTCGTATCGGTCAGGATGGGAAGAGGTGATATGTTTCGAATCGATACTCTTGTATCGATAGTAGAAGGACTTTGGCACTTTCGTATCCATGGGAGGCTATCAAGTTCGTGTCCATCAGGTAAGGTCTCGCTCGTATCCATCAGGTAAGGCTTCGTTCGTATCTAGCTTCGTATCCATACCTTTCATGCGTTTGTCGTATCGATCGACACGCATAACATTATATCGTAGCGATCGAATAGATCGATACGAAACGCCCTCCTAAAATCGATACGAAAAACGGTACAATGCGTAGTTGGATACAGATGCGAAGCTAAATTATCGGCACGAACAAACGCGAATTATGGATGCGAGCGCGAATCAAGGGAAGAAGCGTTCAAAACGGCAAGGAAAGTGGATCAACCCAGGGATTTCGTGACACGTCATCACACGCGCACGCGCCTCGATCGAGTCGAATGAGATGGATACGAAATCATGGTTTCGAACTCAGCAACATACGAAATTTGCAATTTCGTATCGATCATATCTTCCAAACCATAGATCCAAATGCAACGAAGTTTTCACAGAAGCTCAAGCACGAGATAAAGAATGTTCCTGCCAAGTTTCAGCTCGATTGGACTAATTCTTGATAGATACGAAATCAATTCGTATCGATCACAGATCGAGTCGAAACTTGGTGGGGTGGGCCCACTCACATGCCAGAAGAAGTCTCCCAAAATTTTAGCTCGATCTCAGCCTCCTACGCCTATATATAGAGCCCCAGAGCCTACAGAAAGAGGACCTTTTTGGCTATCGAACGTCCAGACTCTGCTGGATTCATTTCTACACTTCAATACAACTATTGTACTCGAAATTCATCATTGCTACTACTGCAATCATCTGTAACCAGCAAGGATAATCAATAAAAAGGATAAAACTTTGAAGTGGACGTGGGCCGGAGATAGCCGAACCACTATAAATCTTATGTCTCTATTCATTATTTCTGGATTATTACTTGTTGTTTGCCGTGATCTGTGATTTGTGTTTGGGATATTGCTGATTTATATTCATATTTTGGTGCTTTCATGATATCTGGGGTTTGTGACCAATTTTGGCGCAAACAGATGGGTTGATGTTCCTAGATATATTTGATCCCTTTATGATTTGAGGTTCTTTTTTTTAATTGTTTGATTTGATTTGATTTGATTTGATTTTGTTTGATTAAAATTGATTTGGTTTGAATGATTTGTATAACACTATATGAAACATAGTACATATTGGGTTTAAACTTTCATATTTATCATGTCTTTGTTATTAACTCGTGTTATTTTATATATACTCTGTCATAATTTGTCACAGGTACTCCAGTATAATACTAAGGGAGAGTTATATCAGTTTAGGATTAACTTTTATTGATGACAAAGGGGGAGAAATATAAAATAGAGTAGTTAGAGTGGTTAGGCTTAGATTAAGAGGGAGTTATTAGTTTTAGGGCGAGTTATTAGTTTTAGAGGGAGTTATAGTGAAGGTGAAGTATATTTTATAAACGTACGCTGTCATCATCAAAAAGGGGGAGGTTGTTAGTTCTTGAGATGATGGTTTTGATGACAATAACCTTAGGACCAGTTATAAAATATAAATACTAACATTATAGTTTAGATATATATGTATATGCAGGATATAACCATGAAGGTACCAAGAATGAAGACTGTACAATATAGAGATTCAAGACTGAAGATATCAAGATTGAAGACTCATGAGTATCAAGTATCAAGAGTTCAAGATTGCAAGAATACAAGATAAGTATTGAGTCTAGAATTTTGTTAAAACTTCTTGAATGCACTTACATCTTTATTCGAAATTTATTCGTGGAATAGAATCCACTTCGAGCCTGTTAAATGGATGGAACCCTAGTGGGACAGAACCCATGACAATATCTAATGGAACATATAGTGATCCTATTTTGATATCCACTAATTTTATAAAAATGTTTTTCAAAAATATATCTCTTATTTTAAATGTTTTAAAAATCTTCTATTCAAAATGGCATCTCTCTTGTTTGAAATATTTTAGCCTCAAAATTATCTTTATCATTTTTAATTTTTTTATTTCAAAATTGTCCTTGATTTTAAACTATCTCTTGTTTTAAATATTAAGTTATAAAATATTTATATACTCAGATTTTAAATCAATTTATAGATTAAGATTCTATATTAAAAATTACTTTTACATGTTCAAACTATATTCAAACATATTTAAAAAGTTTATAAATTGTTTTAACGAATTATAGAATTCAATTTTAATAAGAAAATCAAAATCACTAATTTTGCCTAAGGCACGTCGACATCCTTCAACCCCCCATGTCGACATGGTGCCCGTTAATTCAAAATTCAAATTTTCAAAAGAAGTATCTATTCATCGTATCCTTTCACGAATGGATATGATTGTTGATCTTCTATAAATATAGTTCTAAATAAATTTTACATCAAATTTCTCTTGTTTTCTTTCCTCTTCATCTTCCACATTTACTCTAAAGAATCCCAAACTATACTCTGTTGAAATACCAAGTGAATCAAACTTGATTTTCTCTTGTTTGACTCTCTGCCCTCTCTCCATAAGATCTTAGTGCTATTTAGAGTTATAAGATCTTTTGTAAATCAAACCGTTGAGTAAAAGGTGCAGTTGAGCCTTGAAATCAACTGGGTGTGATTGTAACCCAGCAAATCAACCGGTTAAATCAAGAGAGTTCCCTGAACTCGAATACAGGAGGGTGTACCTCGTAGCCCTGAAACCGAGGGTGTAATCTGGAAGATTATTCTAAATAGAAATCTGTATGCTTGTACGGGAATGGATGTAGGGTAACTCCGAACCAGTATAATATCCTGTTATGTTCTTTCCTTTACTGCTTTTATTTAGTATTTGCATATGTGTCTGATTCAGTGATTATATCTGTATCTATGAATTGCATTTGTTGGTGATTAAATAACATAAGTTTCAAAAAGATTTAGAAAATGCATAACAAACTATTCACCCCTCTCTAGTGTTATTCCAGATTTAAGATCTGTAATCCGTATTTCTCACAATTTATCGTTCACGTTATGATCAAATCTTGTCCATTCGTTCTATTTTCAGTTCTACCTATAAATAGCCCGTTATGAACCCTAGCCACTTCTTATTTTCATTTGTCTGTATGTATGTTTCATTCTTATCTCCTCTTTCCAGTGGCAAACAAACCAATCCCAAATTCAATTGCAATTCAAAACCAAATCAAAAATTCAAACTCCTCAAACTATATCGATTATATATCGATTTGGAGCTCTCGACGAGCGCATGTTCAATCCACTATCTATTTTTCGATTTAGATTTCTATGTGACCGGAATTCAGGGAATGATTCTCGGCCATTCTTTTCGTCATGATCGACTGTAGCCGATCGTCGAATCAAGGTTACTGGGTTGTGGAGAGGACTGAGGGGAGTTCATCTACACAGGTTGGAGGATGATTGGATGGTTGGATCTTTGTCTAAAATACATTTGGTTTTCAAATGGAGTGGTGGCGGCTGGCTTTTGCGGCTGATTGCACGTGGTCGGAGGGGCTTGAGCGATGTCGGCGTGATGTCTGGTGGTGGGGACGGAGCCATGGCGCATGCCTGGAGGCGTGCGACATGGGAAAGCCTCATGGCAGCTGCGAGCAATCAAGGATAGCATTTCTAAACGATCGGTTTTAGGTCTGAGCACATGAAGTGGTAGAGAAAGGTGACGTGTGTGCGTATAGATTTGTATATTATTATTTATTTTTTTCTTCTATTTATTTTCAAATGTTCTAACTATCGTAATTTTTACATACGAGGTCTGTTTCAAGCACGGTTTGATCCACTGGGATCATATCAAAATTTCTAACTTTTTGACGCTGGTTTAGATGAATTCTAAGATCATTTGAATTTGGGCCATAAATTGGATTTAAATTCGATTTAAGTTCAAAGGTGAGTATTTTAACCCACTCACAACTTCTAAAATTTCTTATGTTAGTTAAATTAAATTTGTGATGTGATTTGGAATTTATTTATAGTTGTTTGGCATGTTTAAATCGTCATTTTGGTTAATTTGCATTTATCTTGACTAATTGTTAATTTATTTATTATTGAATATAAATTGCCAGCTAATTTCCTATTATTGATAATTAGTTGATTATTGAAATTTATTGGTTGAATTGGATGATAAATTTTGATGGATGTCTGATTTCTGATATTGGATGATTGGATGTTATGCTTGATTTATAAAATGTTATCACTCTGCAAGTTCCCTTAATTTTATTTGAAAAATCACTATGGGTTGAAATGATATATACCCGAACGATCTACAGATTAAGGAAAAATCGTTATGGGTTGAAATGATAGACTTGAGCGGATTTTATAGATTTTATTATTTAATTCGAGATTGCGGTTTGAAATGATATATAACCATAACATGTTAAATTGCGGATTGAAATAATAAATATCCATATCACTTGACCCTAGGGTAGAGAATTGTATACGGACACCGGATTATTAAATTAAATGATTTATAAATCCTTATCTTTTGAATTTATATTGAATAATATTTTGAAATAAACTTGTTTTATATAAATTGAACTATTATATGAAAAATCAAGTTATGTTGAAATTTGAATTGGGTAAAGGAATTGTGTAAAGCAATTAGATTTAGAATTTTAAGTTGAATTTTGGGGTATAAATGGAATTAGAAGGAATTGGGTTATTAAAATTGTTTAAATTATGACTTTGAAATATATTGAAATTGGAGCAATTAAATTTGATATTTCAAACATGGATTGGAAGCGATATAGAATTTAATATTTTATTGGGAATTTAAATGAAGGATTTGAAATTGGGTTTTGGAAATTGGAAATGATCCAAATGGGTTGAAACGAAATAAATGGTTTAAATTGATATAAATTTTGAATCCATGTTTTATTATAAATTGTTTTAGAAATATATTAGTTTTAAGGTTCAAAATTTTAGATTTTCAATTTATTAAACTATTTAGACCTATATTAACTATATTTACTCATTTTAACCTACTTTAAACCATTCAACCTATGTAAACTAATTAACCAATTTTAACTTATTTTTAAGCTATTTAATCTACTTTAATTGTATTTAATCTATTTCAAATCTATTTAACTATCTTAAGCCAATTTAACAATATCTTTATATAATTAAACTGTTTTGAGTGTTTTAACTATTTTTTAATTTAAACTATTTCTAAAATTCCAGACTTGGTAGAGGGAAAGTGTTCATATTCAAATTCATGTGGTTTAAAGCAAATACGGTTAATGATGTTATAACTTAAGCTGGAACTTAAATGTTATAATTAACCGAATATGATGATTTTGAAGTGAGGAATTGGAAATTTGATTTTTGAAAGAAATTATGATTTCGAAAACGATATGATTTAGAAGGTGAATATGATTTCAAAGTGAATATGATTTTGAAAGTGATATGGTTTTGAGAATATGGTATATTGATATAAATTGTGAACCGACTTTTGAAATGTAAAAAACCATCCGATGTGAAATAAGCTTTTGGTTGTCAAAGAGACTAGGATGGATATTGTCATATTCTCTGCCAATATCGAAAACCACTTTAACAACTGTGCACGTGGTGGAGATTCCAGAAATGAAGTAGATGGTTTGGTGAACGATTCCTGTATGAGGTATTTATGTGACCCTGACTCCCGTGAGTCAGCTTTGATGTGACTAAAACATGAGCTACACCTGGGCCTAAGTGAGCTCATTCCTCCCATCGGGAACATTTCTTTGATAGTATACTATGACTTTGTGATTGATTTGGTGGCCAACCCTTGATTTTTGATATGGGAGCGTGTCCGTAGTGAGCAGTAGTAGTTGATATGCATTAGCACCAGCTTGGTTCTGCAATTGGTATATCTAACCTGGCATTGCCTTGAGTTCCATGTTCACATGTCCTAGAGCGCCTTCTACGAGTTTGTTTTGTGTTGTACCTATTGAGTGCTCCCTGACAGCCCACTTGAGAGTGGAGTTTACAGTATCTGTATAGACTACGGCATTATAAAAATGTGTTAAGGGGATATGGGTAAGGCCTTAACGCTATTTTAATAGTTTGCTTTACTGTAGACATTATTATAATAGCGTGTTGTACTACATAGTAGATAGTTTAACGGATCCTTAGGAGATATGAATCTTGAACATCTCTTAAGTTATTGCACTCACGTTAGACACTGGATATGAGTGTCAAACCCCGTAAACATCTTTGACGACGTTCCACTCATATTTATTTACCGTTTATTTAACTTACATAAGATCTTTTAGTTTCGACTCGGGTGTTTTGTCATTTTAATTCGCTCGGGTCAACCTAAGCATTTTAGGATTTTAAGACCTTATTTGTGGAGGTCGAAGACGAAGATTTGTGCTACTATTATTTACCATATTTATCCACTGCATTCATATTGTTCCGCTGCATTATTATTTATCTCTGATATGGGTAGCTCTAATTCTGTGTTGTATTAACATAATCAAATGTTTCGTAAACAGCTTCATGAACTGTTATTTGATTATTATTATTATATTTTGTCATTTCGCTGCGAGGTTCTGTATTTGTTTTATTTCTTTCTCCTTTTTTCTTATTTACCCCATAACAATTTGCCCTTTTGAATGGTTTTAGTTAGACTTGTGTGTCTGCTCAAAGCGCCCAAAAAGGCAGGTCGTTACAAATATTGATACATCCGTTAAGACCAGAGTCAAAATGAAGGAAAGTGTATTTACTCATGGTTGTTAGGGGCACTAAAGAGTTATATACTAATAGTATTGGATAACTATGGAATGACTCACTTGAGACATCTCTGTTGGTTAATGTAACTAAGTTCAAACAGAAAATCTCAAAGTAACGATATTACACATTTCTTTCAAATTGGTAATGCAATTAAACTTCAATATTGACACTCCACTTTGATTATCATTAATTTGTGGCATGATGTCCATCGAATGACTATAGTTTTGTCTGAGCTAAAGCATTGGAAGTGAAACACTATTCAATAGAGAATTTATCTCCTCGATCACAAGGGTTTAGTATCATGGTCTAAACTGTAGTCAACTCAAAGTCAAAGTCTTTGGCTAAAGTAGTATGTTCAAAAATAATTTTTAATACTGAACCAAGAATTTTTTATTTGGACTAACTGAGTTCAATATGGACAATATTGGAATTTTGACCAAACCAAGTTCTATAAATCCTAATGTGATATAGTGTTGACGATGAGAATTGGTATAAACAAATGTTACTACAGTTATCAATTTTACCAAAAAATGTATAAGCAATGAATTAAGCAATAATTCACACCACTGACTATGGTGACGTATGAGCGTTAATATTCAAAATGTTTGATATTAATCGCTGGTTGAATTTACAGTTTTGAGTCATATAACTGTAATGATGAGTACTCTAAAGAGCATATGATTTAGTTAATTTATAATCATAGTAAATTATAATAAATAAATGAATATATGTGGAATATTAATTATTATATTTTTATATTGATGTTAGAATGCCATTAGTATTTAATAAAGTATGTATATACAAAAGTTATGTTTGTGCATATCGATATAATATTCAAATTTGATTTAATCACTTAAATACTAAGTGGATTTAGGAGTTAATAAAGGCTCGTGATGCCTTAATTCTGGTCAAATAAAGAAGGAGGTAGGGGAGAGGATTCAAATGTGATTTGAAAAGGAAAATGAGCAATTAAAGGAAGGAAATAAATCTCCATCCTTTACTTTCTTTTCCGACTCACTTAAAACACATTTATGAAATATTTTTTTCTTTTATCTTTGTTCTATTTGCTTTCAAAAATATAAAGAATAAAGGATTTGATTGATATTTAAAGGACAATTAAAGAGTGAATATTTTAGGAAGGAATTGGAAAGGTTTCGATTGTTTTCAGTTATTTCTTTAAAATATAATTTCTTTCATTCATTCATTTAATTCTCGTAAAAATCCATTTTTCCCTGCTGTCCTATCTCTTCTCTTCATGCCCGAAAATCCATGTTTTCATGGAAGAATAAAAATTTTCAAAACAAATTCAAACAAAATAAAATAATAAATTTAAAAGTGGTGCTTTAGATCGTTGCAATTTTTAGAGGTGACTCAATTTGATCTAGGAGTTTATCTTCATTCAAGGTGTTATTTGTGACTTCATCTTAAAGTAATCATCTAATTTTATTTGATTATGTAATACATGATACTAATACCGTTTAGGTCCTCATACACTACTTAATTTAATTTTATGCTCACCTTGTATGTATAGTTTAGATCCCAAACATTATATAGTGAATTTATATATGTTTGGGTTTTCTAATTTTTTTAAAAATTTAGAGATAAATGTTAAAAAAAATTATTTAGGAACTGGTTTTAATTAATTGATATAATTTTGTAACTAAATATATACAGAAACATAAGTAAGATGCATGTGTTGATTACTTGAAATCATTTTGAAAACTGAATACATATTTTGTATGTTTATTGTTTTTATGTGTAAATTCATTTGGTTATTGTTTACATATTTTAAAGGTTGATTTCAATTTAAAATTCACAAATTGACTTTTGTGCAAAAGTCATAAACCTACTTTATATCCTTCATAAGTTAAGGCTAGCTTTTCATTTGCTAACTTTAAGTTTTAATACATATACAAAATTACAAATCTTATAAATTTACGTTGTTTTGAATTCAATACATTATTTGCAATTATTTATACATGTATACGTACGTGTACGTTTTTCAATTTTTTGTTTATAAAAGGTACTTTTGTGTAAAAATCATAAATTTGAGTTTAAATCCTTCCCAAGTTAAAACAATTTTTAAAATTTTATTTTTGAACTCAAAACATTTAAAATTGTCAAAATAATATTTTAACAAGTGTATGTGTATTTTATTATTATTATATGTATATTTATATTTATTGGTTTACATAATCTAAAAGACCTATGGACAATAAAGGCATATATAAAGGAACAAATGTGTTCGTTGTCAGCAACTAAATGTAACAACCCATAATTTAATCACTTTAAATAATAATATTTGATATATTTTTAAATAATTAATTTAAGGATTTTATAACTCGAATAGACCTCTTTTAAGTATGGTGGTAAAGTTAATTTAAAATTTGGTTTACAAAAATAGTTATTTCGGAGAAAAATCGAAAATGTGACCGAAAATCTTTTTTTGGATTTTCGACTTTTCATTATTTTTAAAGGTATCGAAACATGTTATGTACATTAAAGTATACACACACATATATATATATGTGTGTATATACATATGCTTTGGTTAAGGAAGTAGTTAGAAATAAGTAAATTAAAATTTATACTTAAATAAAGAAAGTTTTGACTTTCCTTTTAAAATTTAAAAAGGAAAATGGTACAAAAGGTATTACATCAACTTCATGTCAAAAGATGTGAAGTGATGGTGATAAGAGGGAGAGGACGGATAGCATGTGCAAGGGGGAAGATGGAGGTGATGTGGCATCTTGTTGTGGATGGTATTGTACATTATAATTATCAAGGGCATTTAAGTAATTTCCTGTGTTTCATTTTATACAAAAACAACTTTATTTTCTTCATTTCTTATTTTATTTCACTTTCTCCAATTTCAAAATCTCATCTCTTATTTTAAAAACTTCCATTTTACTTTCTATGGCTTCCTTAAAATTTTCAAGCTAAAAATCTCTCTTTTTCTGCTTTAAATCCTTAAAATATGGTTAAAAACACTTCCCTTCCTATCCACTTCTCTTACCTTCCAAAAGAAGTCCAAAAACTCCCTCATAAACCTTGGTCGAGCCCCTCCAACTATCTTAGCTAAAAATAAAATTCCCCCTAGTTCCAAATTTTTGATTTTTTAAGAAGGAAGCTAGGTCCGTTAGTCGATTGAAAGTTGTAGTAGCTTGGGTTAACTTTGCAGTTGTTTTGGTGAGTAAATCTCAATATTAAAAACCAAGCTCTAAACTTTATTATTTGTGATAATAGTTCTTATCAATTATTTGTGTTAATTAGTGTTTGAAAGGGATGTTGCTTGGTTTGGTTCCCACTTGAAGCTGATGGCATATGTGATGTATTGTTGGTGACTTGAAATGTAGTTGAAGTGCTTAAGTAATAATGTACAATTAATAATCTTTCCTTGCATTATGGATGTCATTAACATTTGTATATGTATGTATGTATGTACTTATGTATATGAATGGTTACATGTCAACTGGAAAGTTAACACTTGAATTGGTTTATGTTTTCGGCAGCGAGATCCCATGTTCTTTTGAAACAAAGTTTACTTCCTTGTTTTCTATAAGCGTTTCTAAATAGTTTTCCAAACTTTACTTTTGGTTTTAATACCTTTATACAAAATTTATTTAAGTAATTTACACATGTAAGGAAAGGATTTAAAAGCTATTTTGATTTATAAAACAAGTTTAACAGTCATGGTCCATATAGCGATAGTCGTTATGGATGTAGTTTGTAAATCGACAATTTTTGTGTAAACTAAAATAAGTTCTAGTTTAGAAAATTTTGAGAAGTCTTTTAAAATATATTATAAGTATTAAAAAGGAATTTTATATTAGTAAAAATATTTTTGAAAATTATGATTTAATTATTTAAATAAAAGGTTAAATTATTATTTAATTATTTAATAAAAGTTTTAAATTTAATTATTTAAATAAAAGGGTTAAATTACTATTCAATTATTTAAAATAAAAAGGTTAAATTATTATTTAATTATTTAAATAAAAGGTATAAAATCATTATTTAATTATTTAAATAAAAGGTATAAAACTAATATTTAATTATTTAAATAAAAGGTCAAAATAATCGCTTTATTTTCCAAAGGTTGGATTGTTAAAAAGGAACTACCTTTTACAAATGACGTTTCTAAATGCAAGGGATCTCTTTGTATATGCCATAATTAACCAAACAAATATGATAAGTAGTTCTTAAATGTGGCATGTTTTATGGAAAGTAAGTCATCTTTTATTGAGCACCAAAAGATGATAATTAGGCTTTCCTCTATTTATGAGATCTAGAACCAAATTTTCTAGGCGAGGGATAGAGAAGTTGAAATATTAGAAATGTGATAAGTATAAGAGAGTTAATTTTGATAAATGAGCCATGATTAATTAAGTATATAGAAGATACTTCATTATATATTTAACACCCAATTCCGTGGTATGGAAACTCGTCTCTATCTTGAGAAGTAAGAATGTACGTCGTGGTAAAGATAGTTTTCTATGACTTCATTGTTAATCAAGGGATAGTACCGTTTGAAATCGGAGAGTGGGGATAAGTATATGATATATTAGTTTCATATGTAAATCTATACTTACACCGGATAGTGGATTTGTCCACTATCGATTACTTGACCAATTTTAAAATTATTGAATGTTGGTTTGAAGAGATCAAGATCGGATAAGCATGAGTTATTCAAAAACCACTTTGAACCATTATAACCGTTTGAAATGGAAACATCTAGAAGATGATGGAATCGAAGATGAAGATGTTCGAAGTGCAAGGTCTACTTGATACTAATCTTGAGGGTATTCTCAAAAGGATGTAGTAGAAGTAGAGTTTTTTGTTTTTTATATCCCGGACAACTTATATGGACGAATGTTGGCATTGGATTGTCGCCTAGAGGACAATGTTAGCATTCCAAGTGGGATTGTTATATAAATAGGTAAAATTTAGCCTCAACCCTCACAACCGAGTATGACTAAAACATAGGATATATCGCAAGGATATGTGGGTCTCACCCATTAGGGTATGGCCATCACCCGATCTAGATCGATATTTCCAAATTTTGTATGCTAGTAACCGAGGAACGGTTGTTTATCACAATCGGGGTGGTGTAATATTGGGTACTATCCTATAAGGCATAGGCCGGTCTTTCCATGCGGGGGTCTATGCGAGTCCTTTGGTACATTGTATCTAAAGGAGTAATTTGATAGGCGGTACCCTAGTAGCCTTGTCATGATGGAATCCATCCATTTTTCATAAGTGATGTATGGACTTAGTTGTGCCCAAATATGTTGGAATGTGCGATGCAAGCATGTCAGCTATCTTCAATATTTATTTTAAACCCTAATCATTATTATAATATCATTGGATTTTCTATTTGAAAGGTTTTGGTTATCATAAGGTAAAAACCCGTCTATGTTTATGTGCAGCGTTGTCTTACCTACTTAAAAAAAATAGTGTTTTATAGGTATAACAATTCAGTTGTTTTGAGTTTACTTACACTAGACCCATGTCTGACCCCAAGTTTTTCTGTCTTTCCTTAAAACTCTTGTATACTCAAATTTGAATGAGTAGCCACGTAGTCCAGGTTCTTACAAATGCATATTAGAGGAGCGTGGAGCGGGTGGCTTCGACGTTATCTAGTTATTTTATTTCCACTTTATGTGTATAGTTATGTATCAGCATTGTGGGGGCAATCATTTATAATTGTCCCTGGCTAAAGTTAGTACCTATTGTAACTCTGATATTTCATTTTGGAAGTGACCATATGTATTATCTTATGTTCTATTATATATGGTTTCCTTACATTATGAGATTCTTTGTTTCTTTCTTCTTGTCTTTCTTTTTACCCCAATGATTTGTCTTTCGGACGCCTAAATGATTGGCACATGAATTCCATTGATGTATTAAGTGTCATCTTAGGAGTATAAATGGCAGATCATTACACGTGGTATCAAAGCTTAGTTTGAGCAAACAATTAGGCCTTGGTTGGGGTTAACTCATTGGGGATAGGATTAGTAATACCCTAGAATGAATTTAGTCTATAAGGGTGTGTATTTGTAATTTTGTCTGTATATATATATATATATATATATACATATACATACATATATGTATATGTATATATATATGTGTGTGTGTGTGTGTGTGTGAATTATTTTGATTAGTTTGATATGTTTGATCTAATACCCTTTTTCGTAAGGTAATATCGTCTAAATATTATAAAGTTAACTTACTATATCCAAGTAGTAAGAATAAGTTAGAGCAAGACGGGGTAGAGGAGCTAGTAGCACCACGACCACCAATGATCGAGCTCCAAATGTTGATAGAGTTGGAGTAGTTGAAGATGAAACACTGATCCAACCCCATATGAACATTGCAGCTTTGTGCAAAGATTATATTAATCTGGAAGGAAAGCTGTTTAAGGGCATAGAATCCGTTACCAAAGTCAAGCTTGGCTTCATTCTTGCAAGAAGATTTTCAAGAGGATGATATTTTAGATAGTCAGAAGCGCTTCTTAGCATCTTGGCAGTTGCAAGATGGAGTTGCAGCATCAAGGGACTTCATTACAGCGAATGTTTCGAAGGATTATTTTTCTTAGGCTAGATTTAAGGAGGTGTTTGAACTCCAATTCATGCCTGCTATTGGAAAGACCGTCTGCATATGAGTTTCTTAGATGTTAAGCAAGGAGATTTGTCGGTATCAAAATATGAAACCAAGTTTAATAAGTTATCACGATTTGGCCCAGAATTAATTGATACCCTCTTAAGAAGGATGAGATGTTTGAGAGTGGGACAAGGGAAGGCTTTCAGGAGAAGATGACTGCCCACCTAAAGGGAACTTTTGTGGACTTAGTGGATATGGCTTTCTGGTATGAAATTTATGAGAAGAAGAAGCCAGCAATGGCACCAAGCAACAATAACAGCAACCCGAACAAGAGGAAGTTCAACCCGCAATGGAAGAAGCAGTGGAAGGGAAAGTCAAGAGGAGATCAAGGGAACAAGTTCAAGGATGTTTAGTGCTATCAGTGTAAGCGGAAGGATCATTTGGCAAGATTCTATAAGAATTCTAAACCTTCGAAGCAGCGGGCAGGACTTAACTCTCCAATGGTTCAAAAGACACTTTGTTACAAGTGTCAGCAACCATAGCATATAGTAAAGGATTGCTCGCTAATGAAGAAGGTCTAGCAAGTCAAGGTTTATACCATCAAGGATGAACCATCAACCTCAAGGGATGTGAAAGGGAAATGAGTTCTTGAAAGTACTTTAATTGTTAATGGCATTTTTGTTCGAGTACTGTTTGATACCAAAGCTTCCCGTAATTTTATTTCTCTAGAATCGGTAAGTAGATTGCTACATTCCCCACGAATTATAGAAACCCATATTTATGTGTTTAATACCATAGGAACTACAACTAATCTGTGCAAGATTTGTGAAGATATACCGATTATTTACCCTACCCGTCGTTTTTCATGCGACCCGTTTGTTCTAGGTTTTATGAAATTTGATGTTATACTTGACATGATTTGGCTAGTGGAAAATAAAGTTGTTTTAGATTGTGTTGAAAAGATAATATTATTGCAAAATAAGATAGGAAATTATGTTAGTATCATGTGATGAACCAAACAAATGAATGAGTAACTTTATGCATTGGATTCATCCCAAAAGGAGTTAGGGTAGATATTAATTGTTAAGGATTTCTTTATTGTTTTTAAAGAAGTTAACAGTCTACCTCCGCATCAAGAGATTGATTTTTATATAGACTTATTTCTCGGTTCGACACTCTTCAACCTATTCGTAAAATAGCTCTGAGAGAGAAGGAGTTAAGGGATCATACCGATGATTTGTTGAGAAGAGGACTGATTAGGCCAAGTCATTCAAGTAGGGAGAAGTTGTAGTTTTTATGGCAAAGTTAGATGGTTCATTAACACTTTGTGTGGATTACTAAGAGCTAAACAAGCAAACAATTAAAAATAAGTATCCCTTACCCCGTATAGACGACATGTTTGACCAACTTCATGGTGCTAAAGTATTCTCCCAAATGGATCTTGTTATAGGATTTCACCAGATAAGGATAGCGGAGGATAGTATACCCTTAATAGCATTCAAAGGACTAGATTGTATCTTCGAATGGTTGGTTATGCCTTTTGGGGTAACCAATGCACCCGCTTATTTTGTAGACCTTATGAATCAATTTTTTAGAGATGTTTTGAATAAATTTATGTTGGTCTTTATGGATGATATTCTTATATACTCTAAGATAGAGGAAGGATACAAACACCATTTGGAAGTAGTGTTGGAAACATTAAGGAAACACATTTTGAAAGCTAAATTTGTAAGTGTTGATTTTGGCAATTGGAAGTAAGGTTCCTCAAGCATGTTATGTCGAAGGATGGTATTTCGGTTAATATAGAAAAGGTAGCTGTTTTTTAAGAGTGGAATACACCGCAGACTCCAATGGATGTTCGAAGCTTCTTAGGCTTAGCAAGATATTATAGGAGATTCATCCAAGACTTCTCTAAGATCGCCTCACACTAACAAAGTTGAAGAAGAAAGATGTAAATCTTAGTTGGACTTCGGAGTGTGAAGAAGCGTTCACTGAGTTAAAGGAAAGGCTAACCAGTACTCCAGTTCTCGCTACTCCAGATGGAGGTGTTGACTGTGTATACATATGCTTGTGGTGTAGGTTTGGGTATGGTTATGATGCAGCACGGGAGAGTTATTGCTTATGCCATCAGGCAGCTGAAGCCTCATGAGAGGAATTATGAACATATGATTTGGAGCTATTGGCTGTTTTGTTTTCATTAAAAATGTGGAGGCATTATTTATTAAGTGAGAAGTTCGAGATCTTCATGGATCACAAGTTCTTGAAGTATCTTTTCAAATAGAAGGATTTAAATATGAGGCAACAGCGGTGGTTGGAATTTCTGGTGGCATATGACTTGGATATCCTATATACATTGAGAAAAGAAAATGTGGCGGTAGATGGTCTGAGTAAGAATGCAGTCTTGGCTCTTTTGGAAGTTACTCCGACTCTACTCGAGAGGATTGTAAACAAGCAAAGAGAAGACATCCATTTTTTATAGTTTATGCAAGGAGTTGAAGAAGGTCAATATTCGAGTTTTGAGATAGATAGCCATAGAATTTTGTGAATAAATGAAAGGTTATGCATTTCAGATGTTTATGATCTTAGGTAAGAAGTTTTGATGGAATGCCATAAATCAAAGTTAAGTATCACCTTGGAGTTAACAAGATGTACCAGGATAAGAAGAGAGTATTTTGGTGGATAGGGATGAAGAGAGATATCTCAATCTATGTAATAGATTTGTGAATTGCCAGCAAATCAAAGGTGATCATCAAAGGACTGTTGGGTTACTATAACCACTGGTAATCCCGAATTGGAAATGGAGGCAAGTATCAATGGATTTTATTGATGGTTTACCCAAATCGAGGAAAGGTAATGAAGGTGTTTGGGTTTTTGTGGATCGACTAATCAAAAGTGCCTATTTTATTCCAGTAAGGACGACCGGGACTATCACAACTTTGGCAGAGATTTATATGAGTGAGATCGTCTAATTGCATGGAGTTCCAATTATCATTGTAAGTGATCGAGATCCAATCTTTACCGGTCAGTTTTGAAAAGTGTTATAAGTAGCTTTGGGAACAAAGCTAAGTTTGAGTACGAAATATATCCACAAACTAAGGTCAAACAAAAAGGGTGAACCGAGTCTTGGAAGATCTATTGAGAGCATGTAACTTTGAGATATCGTGGTAGGATCATCTTCTCTTGGTAGAATTCTCATATAACAATAGTAATCAAGCAAGCATTGGTTTGGCACCTTATGAAGCTCTTTATGGATGACCAGGTAAGCAACCATCGTATTGGTGGAAACTAGGGATCGGTTGGGGATTGGATCTAATATGATTCAGGAGGGCTTGGAGAAGGTTGTTGTTATCAAAAGGAGGATGAAGGAAGCTCGGGATCAATAGAAAAGCTACGCCGATCGATTTGGAATTTTCAGTCGAAGACTTTATGTTTGTGATGATTTCCTCAATCAGAGGAGTTGTTCAATTTGGAAAATCATGAAAGTTGACGCCAAGGTATGTTGGACCTTTTTAAATTCTTGAGAGGATTGGGCCGCTTGCCTATAGAGTTGAGTTGTCGGAAAGATTTTTGGGGGTCCATAATATTTTTCCATATATTACATTTGAGGAAGTATATGCACGATCCATCTCTTATTATTAAGCCATTTGTTCAATAAGACTTGGAGGTGGAACTAAACTTGACTATGATAAGGCATCCAGTTCGCATTATTGATTAAGATGTGAAACAATTTCGTAATAAGGTCATGAGATTGGTTAAGGTTCATTGGAGTGATGATTCCAGAGACTGCACTCGGGAGACTGAAGATAGCATGAGGGAGGCTTATCCCGAGTTGATGTTTGTATAGTAATTTGCTTGTTGTGTGGATTATATACTCACATTTGTAGCATAGCTGCTTAGTATGTATCTTTAGGATGTTTCCATCATATATAATATATGCCATTTTGGAGTTAATTTCTTTTGTGTTAATTTTAGGATGAAGTTCTTTTAAGGGAGAAGAATGAAACGGCTCGTAATTTAATCACTTTGAATAGGAATATTTGATATATTTTTAAATAATCAATCTATGGATTTTATAACTCAAGTAGACCTCTTTTGTGGTAAAGTTGAATTGAAATTTGGTTTTGAAGATAGTTAGTTCGTAGAAAAATAGAAAATGACAAAAAATCGTTTTTCGAATTTTCAAATTTTCATCGTCTAAAAGTATCAGAACATGTTGTGTACACTAGAGTGCACACATATACATATATAACACATGCTTTGGTTAAGGAAGTGGTTAAAGTTAAATAAGTTTAAATTTATACTTGAGTAAATAAAGTAAGTTTTGACTTTCATTTTAAAATTTAAAATGGAAAATAGTACAAAAGGTATTACATCAAGTTCATGTCAAAAAACGTGAAGTGATGGTGATGAGAGAGAGAGGGGATGGAGGGTGTGTGCAAGGGGAAAGATAGAGGTGATGTGGCACCTTGTTGTGGAGGGTATTGTACATTGTAATTATCAAGGGCATTTAAGTAATTTCCTATATTTTATTTTATATAGAAACAACTTTATTTTTTCATTTCTTATTTTATTTCACTTTCTCCACTTTCTCCTTTTTCAGACCCTCATCTCTTCTTTTCCAAATTTCCATTTTACTTTCCATGGCTTCCTTAAAATTTTTAATTTAAAAATCTTTCATTTTTCCATTTTAAATTCTTAAAACATAGTTAAAAACACTTCCCTTCCTCTTTACTTCTCTTATCTTTCAAAACAAGACCAAAACTCCCTCAAAATCCAAGGCCGACCCTCTCCACCTACCTTGGTTGAAAATAAAAGTCCCTCTTGGTCCAAAAATTCGAGTTTTCAAGAAGGAAGTTAGATCCGTTAGGCGATTGAAGAGTTGTTATAGCCTGGGTTAAGTTTGTGCCTGTTTTGGTGAGTAAATCTCAATTTTAAAAACCAAGATCTAAACTTCATTGTTTTTGATAATAGTGTTTATTAATTACTTATGTTAATAATTGTTTGAAAGTGATGTTGTTTGGTTTGGTTCCCACTTAAAGCGGACGATATATGTGATGCTTTGTTGATGACTTGAAATGTTGTTGAAGTGCATAAGTAATAATGTACAACAGATAATCTTTCCTTGCTTTATGGGTGTAATATACATTTTATATGTATGTGTTTAGGTATCTGAATGGTTATATGTTGATTGGAAAGTTAATACTTGAATCGGTTTACGCTTTCGACAACGAGATCCCGTGTTCTACTTAAACAAAGTTTACTTCTTTGATTTCTATAAATGTTTCTTAAAGTTTTCCGAACTTTATTTTTGTTTTTCAAAACCTTTATACAAAGTTATTTAATTAATTTAAATATAGAAGGAAAGAATTTAAAATCTATTTTGATTTATTAAACAAGTTTAAAAATTATGGTCCAATAGCGAAAGTCGCTATGGATGTTGTTTGTAAATCGACAATTTTTATGTAAACTAAATGAGTTTCTATTTAGAACAATTTTGAAAAGCCTTTTAAAATATATTATAAGTATTAGAAAGGAATTTTAAATTATTCAAAATATTCTTAAAAATTATTATTTAATTATTTAAATAAAAGGGTTATATTATTATTTAATAGTTAAATAAAAGGTATAAAAAATTATTTAATTATTTAAATAAAAGGTATAAAATTATTATCTAATTATTTAAATAAAAGGTTAAAATTATTATTTAATTATTTAAATAAAGGTTTAAATTTTGAAATCTCTTTATTTCCCAAATGTCAAGTTTGTTTAAAAGGAACTATCTTTCACAAAAGACGTTTTTAAATACAAAGGATCTCTTTGTCTATGCCATTAAGTAGCTAAACAAATATGATAAGTTATGCTAAAACATTGGCACATTTTATGAGAAGTAAGTCATCTTTTATTTAGCACTAAAAGCCGATGAGTAGACTTTCCTCTATTTGTGAGATCTAGAACTAGATTTTCTAGGCGAGGTACAGAGAATTTTAAATGTTGGAAACGTGATAAGTATAAGAGAGTTAATGCCAATAAATGTGTCATGATTAATTAATTGCATACTTAACACCAAATTTCGGGCTATGGAAACTCATCATTATCTCGAGAAGCAAGAATGTACGTCGAGGCAAGGATACTTTTCTAACTTGTCTGACTTCAGTGTTAATCAAGGGATAGTACTGTTGAAATCGAAGAGTAAGGATAAGTATAGGATGTATTATTTTCATATGTAGATCTATACTTTCACCAGATAGTCGATTTTTCCACTATCGATAACTTGATCGGTTTTAAAATTATCGAATGTTGGTTCGAAGAGATCGGGATCGGATAAGCATGAGTTTTCTGAAAACCACTTCAAACCAACACAAACACTCAAATTAGAAACATCTGAAAGATGATGGAATTGATGACGAAGAAATCTGAAGTGCGGTGGGTACTTGCTACTAATCTTAAGGGTGATTCCAAAAAAATACCGTAAAAGTAATGCCTTCGGTTTTTTCATATCCTAAATAACTTGTACGGCGAATGCTGGCATTAAATTGTCGCATGGAAGGCAGCGTTAGCATTCCAAGTGGGACTACTATATGAAAAGGTAAAACTAGCCTCAAGCCTCACAACCAAGAATGGCTAAAATATTAAATATGCCGCAAGGTTGTGGGGGTCGTACCCATTAGAGTATGGTCATCAATCATCTAGATCAATATTTCCAGATTCTGTATTCTAGTGACCAGGGTACGGTTATTGATCACAACCGGCATGGCGACATATTCGGTACTATCATGTAAGGGGTAGGCCGGTCCTGCCATGCGGGGGATCCACGCAAGGCCCTCGGTACATTTATATATAGGTGTACTATGACAGATTGTACCCATGTAGCCTTGTCATCGATGGAATCCATTTTCCAATAAGTCTCATATGGACTTAGTTGTGCCCAAATATATAGCTATGTGAGGTGTAATCATGCCTGTTATGTTCAATATTTACTTTAAACCCTGGATATTCCTATAATATCATTGGATTTTCTATTTGAAAGGTTTTGGTATCGTAAGGTAAAAACCTGTCTGTGTTTATGTGTGACATGGTCTTACAAGATACTATTATTTTAAAAAAGAGTTTTATAAGTATAACAATCCACTTGTTTTAAGTTTACTCATGTCAGACCCATGTTTGGCTCGAAGTTTTACTTTCTTTCCTTAAAACTCTTGGGTGCTTAAATTTGTACGAGTAGCCAAGTAGTTTAGTTTTTCCAGATGCATTTTGGAGGAGCATGGAGCAGGTGGCTTCAACGTTATCTAGTAATTATATTTTCGCTATATGTGTATAGTTATGTATCAGCATTGTGGGAGCAGATAGTTATAACAGTCCCTAACTGAAGTCAGTACCTATTTTAACTATGATGTTTCATTTTGGAAGTGACCATATGTAACGACCCGTATTTTTTGGGTCTTCAAATTTGAATATTTAATCTATTTAAATATTCAAATTTGAATTAAAATTATATAAATTATCTATTTTAAATTGAGACTAGATTTTCAATGACATATTTTTAATTTAATTTCTAGAATTTTTCCATAATTTTAATTTGGAAATAAGTAAATTTTCGTTTGACGCATTCTACGGCAAACATTAGCATTTTGACACTTCATAGAATTTAATAATCTATCTATTTTATTTTTGCTTTGTGATCGTGTAACACTGTTATACGCGATAGTCATTTACTTTCTTTCAATCGTGGTTCGTAGTTGGACGCGATCTAGTGTGGTGTGGTATCGAAATTTAATTTAAAATCAAATAAATATACATAGTACACTATCTCCTTCCTCTCAGCCACCATCGCGCTTCCTTATTCATGCCCTATACTGTCCTTAAGCCGACTTATTGTTGGCTTACAGTTTTGTGATTGTCCATAAATTTTAAATTTTGAAGGTGGGTGTGCGTGCGTGTGTGTGTATAAGTGCTCATTGATCAGAGGGGTTCTTCAATTTCCTTACTACCATCAAAAAAACTTCCTCCTTCAAGCTTCCAAAATCAATATCTCCTAATCTAAGCAAAATCGTCTGAAACTATCAAAATGAAGGTTGGTCTTCATCAAGTCTGGTTTACTTTAAAAATAGTTTCATGGGTTTTCGTCGAGTAGTTTGAGAGATATCATTAAATAACAGTAAGTGGTCAAGAAAATGACCATTTTCGATGATTACGGATTGACGAACTGAAGATATGGTTGGGTTCGTATCAGCGATTGGGCATTTTTAGAAGTGTTCGCATAATTTTTATGGATGATTCGTCGAAGAGGAAGAGATGGCATGATTTCGTTCGAAAAATAATTTTTGGCGAACAGGTGGTCAAGGGAATGATCGGAGATGTTAGGGAGGAGCTTAGGATCGATGCGGAGGGGATGAACATGGCTGATTTTTTATTAATGTCCTGGATTGACGGGAATTGCTTGATTTAGGGTTTAATAGGTGGTTTGGGATGGTGCTCAGTTTGGTGATGCTTGCTGCCAGGGTAAGCGACCAGACTTGGTCATAGTTGGCAGGGAGGAAGTGTAGGCCATGAGGGTCACGTTGGCATGGCGGCGGTGGTTGCAGCATGTCGTTGGGGCTATGGTAGGGGCTAAATTGGTTCAGTGATGGGTTTGTTTTAGGGGGAAGGTCAAATTTAGTGAGGCGCTGTTAAAGAAGGAGGTGGTAGAGCGGTCAGGGCGAGGAGGTTTGGGCGAGTTCGATGGTGGATCAGGATGGTCTATGGGAGAAAGGTGGTGCTCATGCACGCGTGCACATTCATTTCTAGTCCAGATAGCTACAGGCGTGCGTATTTGTAAAAAGAGCAGGGATTTGGGGAAGAAGGAAGCTTGCGAGCTTGGGTTTGGGTTAGCATATATGGGCTTTGGGCCAAACGAAATGAGGTGAAAATTTTATTTATTTGTTTTAAATTTCTTTATATAAGCCCTTAATTTCAAAATATCATATCTTTCTCATATATTATCCGATTTACATGCGGGTTTTTGCATTGTACTCGTATTGAGAAGTAGAATATTGTTATGTGATTTATTGATAGCCTTAGACAAGTATAAAGTTTTGATATATGGAAACGAATGGGTTTTAAATCACATTGTTTTAAATAATAATGTTATTTAAATTTATAAGCCTTAAAATATTAATGTTATTTGGCCAAATAAATTACTATTGAGTTAAATTGGATCGATTATGGTAATTGGATATTTATTAGTGGAATGAAATACCATTCCTCTAATTAAAATTTATTTGACATTAAATTAGCAGAATAAATCCATGTTCTGTTATCTTTTAGTTTTGGATATTGAATTATATATCGTAAATCGATATGCTACTTTGGATAAGTAATATGTTAACCAATGACCGTTAGGTGTTAAATTATTTATATAGTCGTTGATTATGTGAATATCAATTATTAACTTGGAAAGTTAGTTAATAATATGGTAGCTTATTTAAACACCATAGTGATCGTTAAGCCTCCTTCAAATTCGAAAAGCTAATTATTGATTTAAAAGTTATTTTAAGAATAATTATTTTTATTTTAAGGTTTAAAGGTAATTATTATTTAGTCAGAAGATTTAAAAAGGTAATAACTTATTAATAATAATAATAATTTAAGATAATTTATAATTGTTTTAATAATGTTTAAGTTAATCATATTATTAATATGATTTTTAAAGGTTATTCCTTAATGAAAGTTTAATTATCATTTTAAAGTAATTTAGTTATTATTTCAAAAATGCTTTAATTTCATTTCTCAAGGTTGCAGATTTTCATCAATAGGGACTAAGGTTATTCTTCCTGCCACTTCTTCCTTTTTCTTTCTTCTTTTCTTTTCTCTCCCTTATTCTTTCGCTTTCGTTCACCCTAAACCCCAGCTTTCCCTTTTTCTGTTCTTGCAACTTTATCCATTCATATATCCTTTTTTCACGCTCAGATCTCTTCCGAATCGCTTCTCCTTTCTTCGCGCTTGGCTTCTCTGTTTCGATTATGACTTGCCTCTGATTGTTGTACTTTGGTCCATCTTCTGGTCAACCCGCCGTGCTTTCAAACCTTTCAATTTGCCTTTGGTGACTACCTGTAGCGGAATTGGTGCCTTATTGTATTGGTTTGGCATTCCTATCTTTGTGATTTCAGGTGTCTTCTTTTTTGACTTTTGTACATGTGGCTCATTTGGTCTAGTCTTTAGTCGTTTTCTTCTGCTTCTTATGTTTGTTCGGTGGTGTGTCTTGTTAAATCTGTTTTTGGGTTTATGTGATGGTAGCTTTGTCATGGGGACTACTTTCAAGTGCTTCGTTAGCTCCCGGCAGTATCGTTTTCTTCTACAGATTGTCTTCTGCATATTCTTTTCCTCCTTGGTTGGTTAATGCAATGGATTTGTTATGTAATCTATGTTGGACTCCTTCTTGTTCATGCTTTGAATTTGGAGTTTATGTGAGTATTGTGTATGTGATGTTCTTTATTTGCAGCAAGTGTAGTCATCTATTATCATTCGATCCGATGGTTTATGTCTTCTTCATTATGAAGGGTTAGCATGTTCCCTCTAGTATTGCAATTTTGAAGGCTTCTTCTCTTTTGCTGGTATTTGGTTTCTTCCAAATATTACAATTGCTTTGGTCTTATCTACATCTGCTTGTTTTTTTGGGATTCTAGTTTGATTCATTATTGGTCTGCCTAATGCGGCTAGAAACTGTTGGTTCGCACCCTATATGGTGTTTTTTTGTGAAGTGTAAGTGTGATTGCTTTTGGCAACAGTTTATGTGATTTTCGGTAGGCATTTGTGCGAGTGTTCAGTTGTCAGGCCACTATAAAAACCTTGTCTAGTAGTTTAGGCAATCGACCTAACTCTTGTAACTTATATGTATTATTACTTGGTTGTAATAAAAAATGGACGGTCCACTTTAAAAACCGGCAGCGCCTTGCCAAAAAAATGTTTTAATTTAAATTCAATTACTTATTTACAATGATTTAACAATACTTTAATTTTTAATTAAAGTTATTTAATTATATTTAAAGGATAATTAATTTTTATGTTAATATTAGTTTAAGATTAGTTAATTACTGTTTTAATAATATTTTATAGTTAATTAATTATTATCTTAATATTATTTTAAAGTTAACTTACTAATACAACAATAATGTTTTAAAATTAATTTAATATATTATGAATGTGATTTTAAAGTTATTATTTTAAATGAGATTTAAGGTGAATGGGATAGAGGGATGTTTAAATAATAACTTATTATTTTAAGTCATTTTAAATAGGGTATGGTTTAACAAGAACACTTATGGACTTATAGAGTCTATTAAACAAGTTGTTTAAATATGGGAAGAGTTTTATAAATGGTTTGGACATTTATAAAGAATTTATAAATGAGTTTTAAAGACCTGAAAAGGAGAAATTTTGTAAAGGGGTTTGAGATTCGTAAAGAATGTTTTATAATGGGATTGGAAGTTTAAAAAGAAACTTTGTACATAGATTTGGTAATATTTATAAAATAAAAGGTTTTTGGGAAGAAATGGTTGATCTTCATGGCGTAATTTGAGGGGTAGGATTTGCCTACAGTTTACTATGGATTCGCTGGGATAGCGATCTAACCATTGTGTAAGTTGTACGGTACTTTCCATATCTATTTTTAAGAGTTTTCAAGCTTTTAAGTTTTGAAAGTAAAATAGTTTGTAAATATACTTATACCATTGAGATAAGTATATAGTTATATTTTCTAAATATCCAAAATATAGTGGTTTGTGAATATACTTATCCTGTTGAGATAAGTATATGGAAATGATTTCCATGTTTTTGAAATTTGATTTTATATTAATGAAAGATTAATTTAAGAGGCTTGGTGAATTCCATGGGAAATGTAATCTTTCTTGTGAATGTTTGTTTATTTGATAGTTAAATAATCGACTGTCAAATCTTGGCATAAGTATGTAATCCTTCTTAATTTTGATGGTACGAAAATATTCCTTACTTAACACCGAAGGATTTTAACTCTGAAAATATCTAGGGGAAACACGGGGATTATATGGTAGAGTTACCATCAGTGGTGCTAAAGTGTACATATAAACCTGTTTCATTCTTCTAGGACAAATGATAACGAGATCCGTCCACTTAAACGGTTAGGGGGTGGTCCCTATCTTATGTACTATCTGATTATTTTTTAAAGAACTGTATTAAGCATTCTGGAAATAGGCGTTTGGTTTCGTGGAGCACACGGGAAGTGGAAGAGTGTACTCGTAAGGGATGACTCGAACTCATAAACACTCCGAAAATCATATACGATTCTATGGAGGATATTCGTGATATTAATATGATGGGAATCTTTGTGCGATTCTGAGACCCATTGGGGTATGGAAATCTGGGTATGATTCCAAGATCTAATTGGGATACAGAAATCTTTGTGGGATTTCGAGATCTGCTAGGGTATTAGAATCCATGTGGGGTACCATGATCTATTCTGGTAGCGGTGTGTAAGCTGGAATACCGGACGTAGCCTCATCAGCGGGGATGACTAAAACCAAAGATAGGAGGCATGGTCAGTAGGGTTGGCAAACCCATAGGGTGTAGTTGGCTCCACCTAGACACTACCTCATGCATGGGACGATGCGTTTGGTCTTAGCAAGACCAGCTACGTTTTTACTACGGTACATCACTATGGATGTATGCTGATTTGGAAGGATATCTCTGATCCTTGTGCAAAAGGACCATTGGACGCCTCCATGGAAATCCTAAAAAATTACCGAATGTGCCTTACCAATTTTCGATCATATACCTAGTATTGTTGTAATGTACACTCACGAGCATCGCAGCTACTTGATTATTATTGTTTTTGTCCTTAGACATTGTTATAATATAACTGGATTTTCTAATATAAAGATTTTAGTTATCGTAAGGTAGGAAACCATATGTGTTTATATATGGCGTGGTCTTACGAGATGCCTTTGTTTTTTAAAGGATTTTATAAGTTAAAATAAATAAAATTCCTTATGATTTGAGTTTCACGCTGGTTTTACCAGACTGACCTGGGCGTTGTTTCCTTATAATGCTCAGGTCAGACCGAGCATATTTCCAGGTTTACTTGGATATTTGGAGCTTTAGGAGATGAGATGGAGGCCCTGAGACATATTCACATAGATGGTTATTTTTCGTCCACTGCATTCATTGTTGTATATTACTCAGCAATTGTGAGGACAGGTTGTTATAACTGTCCATGGTGATTAGGTTACTATGCTCTAATTGATGTCTGTATATACATATATTATAGTTTTGTTTTATGTAAAGATTTGTTATCTACTATAAATTATTCGTTCCGTTGTGAGATTCTATGTTTTCAGTTTCTTCTTATCCTCTTTCTTCTTTCTTTCCTTAACTATTTGCTTTCCTATTCAATTTGGGTTGGACAAGTGTGGTTTATTGTTAGCTTAAATTGTACGAAAAAGTGGGTTGTTACACCATATGTATTATCTTATTTTATATTGTATATGATTTCCTTGCGTTGTGAGATTCTATGTTTCTTTCTTCTTGTCTTTTCTTTTTACCCCAACGGCTTGTCTTTCAGACACCTAGATGATTAGCATATGAATAACATGAATGTATTGAGTGTCATTTTAGCATTAAGAAAGGCAGATCGTTACACTATATATGGTCGTATTAGTCATGTACACTTCATATTTGTTGCACATGCACTATACACATATAAGTGTATCAAATAAACTTATAAATCAAAACTCATACAAATTAAATAAAACCTTTTATAAACAAAATTAATTAAAATATGATTTTGTTTAAAACTATATTAGTTTGGATCTAGTAAACCCTTAGACTTTATATGTTCAATCGATCCAAATTAGGGAGAGAAAAAATTAAAATCTTCCTATTTCACCCATTTCTAACTGGCTCGATTACTTCATCTCTCTTATTCTCAAGAGCTTAATGAGTAGTACACCACCGATAAACGACTTCTAATGGGACAGATTAAGGACTTGGAAGCTCTATTGGAAGAATTCCAAGTGTATGACGGTAATCCTGCTTAGTTTTTGATGATGTAAAGGATGACGATGACAAGGATGAAGAGGATGGTTTCGATGAGGATCTAGCTATGCTAATAGTATAGTTAACCTATGATGAGCTATTCATATGATTAAGCATGTATGGATTTTTATATTTTTACAATTTTGTATTGGCAGGCATGATGATGTTGTATTGGCATATTTGATGATTTAGTATGTACAGTAACGTTAATCATGTTATGAGGTTTGTTTAGTTTATATGGCATGTACGTTGATGTATTTTCCATGACGATGTATCCTTTTCCTATATTGGCATGTGATACATTTATGTATGTTCATTTCTTGTAATGACATATATGAGTATACCATTATACTGTATTTTTCTACATAATTTACTATTGTTATCGTGTACTTGTTCTTTTCTTTCAAAAGCCTATAAATTACAACACCACTCCTCAAATTTTCACCACTCAAAAAAATTATCTTTATTTCAATGCAAACAATGTACCACAACACATTTCTTCAGGACGACCTAGTTTTGCAGGAAGAACTCGCTTGCAATAACAACAAGAAGGAGTTATAGTGGATTAAATTACAATAGTTTATTGTTTCTGCTAACCAGGTTTTTAACCTAGTAGAATTTAGAAGGAGTTAAAATATTCAAACTGAGCCAGAATAACTCAAAATTTGACTGCAAGACCTAAAAGTACATTATGAATAAACCCCGAGAGTTTGAACCAATAATACACCAATTATTTGATCGGCACCGATCCGATCCAAATGGATTTGTACCAATCGAGGATTCTCCGATCCACCATGCATTATGTTCCTACATCTCTTCTAAAGTTATCTACCAAGTTTGATAACATTTTGAGCATCCGTGTTGAAGAAGTCAAGACTTATCCGATTCGGATTATAGTTCGATCTAATTTATATGTGAACCATCGTCAAAATTAGTCAACAAGCTATGAAATCATACGGGGAACTTCACATGCAAGAAAGGAAGCCAATGAAGTAGGAGTTGTGCAAAAACTGCAAAACATTTTGGATCCGTATAGATCTGATCCAATTGGATCGGTACCGGTCCAAAAAGTTAGTTCAAACTTACCCCAAATTTTACATGCCTCCTCCTATGGATAACTACAGGTTTCTGGTACTCTGAGTCTAATCTAAATGCTATCTAAATCCTATAAATACCATCCTATCTTCAACAGAAAAGGGGCTGGCTACTCTAATCATTGGGAAAACTCTGCTACTAAGATTCTTCAACCTTCTTCCTCCCAACAATGGCTACTATGGGACAATTAAGATCCTTCCTTTTGTCTCCATCAATGATGGCCCGGTCTTTCTTCATTTAATTATTAAAATTGTAAATAACTTGTACTTGTGATTAATAGTAAATCCATTGATAAAATCTATAAAGTGGACATAAGCTTTGTTAACAACCGAACCACTATAAAAATCTTGTGTTTCTCTACTTTATTCTTTCTTTTCTGCAATTTGGAGAGTTTTGCTCTACTTTATTTGTCCTGATAAATAGGGCTGGTGCTTTCATAATCATATTAGGACGTTGATCCATTTTTGGGTTAACAATTTCGTGCTTTCACTAAGAACACTAAATCCAGGAGTAGATCTAGCTATCTACTTTGGATTAGACAAGTTCAGAAGTTATATCCTTAATGTCTGCTTAGAAGATCTGTTGTTGAGAATCAATGACTACCAGGAAGAAGGAGAAATTCTTCTGGAAGATCCGTAGGAGCCGTAATCATTGGAGAAAAGATCAATCCTCAAAAAATTGAAGTCAATGGCGCCAATATAGAAGATCAGGTGTCGGGATCCTCTATTCAGCATGAAGTTGTCACTAAAGATGAACTAAATAAAATGGTTGATGAAATTAATCAGAAGGTCGAGAATAACCAAAATTCTCTTATGGACAAATTGAATGCCCTATTGACCTTACTTTCACATGCTGCTCCAAGAACCATGATAGAGCCCATGGCTACCATGGAATAAGAAAGTTCTTCCGTCTCTGGTCTAAAAAAGGAGAAATGAAAAGAAGTAGCAGAGAGGAGTAATAGGTGGAACCATAGGAATTAATATGAAAGGAAACACAAGCACTCAACTAACTATGAGGCAACAAGCTACAAACTTATATCTAGGGAATAAACCTCATGGGAAGATATAGCAATGAATCTCTCTTATTCAGAAGATGGCGATGACTTGATGATGACAAGTTGGAAGGAAATACCAATACATTCAATAACGCTAGGGATATCCAAACTAACCCTACCCGACCAACCACAAGCCAACAAACTCTGAAGGAGTGGTTCTCTCTAAGATAGGAGAGCCTGGGTTTTAGTCCACTTACTAAGATCATTGGCAAAATCAAACACTTGGTTAAGTCACTAATAGCGAACCCGTAGATTATCAGACATCTTAGGCATATATCACAGACATGGTCAAGCGACTAATGGATGAAAGTAAGGATAGAATGGATGATGAATGAGAATCCACTCTAAGTTGGACTCTCTTCACTGATGACATTCTAAATGAGGAGTACTCTGAAAAGTTTACTATGCCAACTATTCCATCTTACGATGGAACGAGAGACCCGAAACCCTACTTGTATAAGTGAGTTGGTACATGCACGGAGCAAATGTTTTGAATACCATTCGATGTAGATGTTTCCAATTTTTTTGGAGGGAATTGCTTCCATGTGGTTCACAAGGCTTTCACCAAGATCCATCTCCACCTTCAATCAACTAGGAACAAGATTCCTTGATCAATTTAGGCTTCACAAGGCACAGCCAAAAGATGTAATGTCCATATCAGGCCTATTCCAAGGATAGAATGAAACTCTGAAGTCCTTTATGATTCGGTTCACACTGCGGTGACTGAAGTAAGTAATCCAAATGAGGATATGGTTTTCATGGCCTTGCTCAGCGCTATCCATCCCAAAACTGAATTCGAAAAATGGATTAAAATGAAACAATCTACCACTAGGAAGGAATTCAATCGAAAGGCTAGCCAGTATTTGAGTTCGGAAGAGGCACGGGAATTATAAAGTAAATCTGCTAACTTACAACCAACCAACATTGGGCAGAGTGGTATGGGGATAGACCAAGACATAAATACCTCTGGGACCGCTGAAGGAAATGTAGTAAAACATGGAAGTCAAAAAAGAAAGAACCAAAATTCCAACAAGCAAAATGGAAGTAACAAACGACTTAAAGGTTTAATGCCCAAAGAAAACACCCCGCTCCATGATACTCCAGAGAACAACTATCTCGCGACACAGGGGACGGAAGAGTACAAGAAGCCACCTAAAAAAGGAAGTACTAAACAGCAAAAGCATTCCGAAAAGTACTGTCGCTTCCATGAAACACATGTCCATAACATGAATGAGTGTCATCACTTAAAGAACTTGATTGAGGAGCTAATTTGGAAAAACAAGCTTCAACAGTATGCAAGGAAACCACATAATCCTGACAACCCACAGCACCCCAAGCTCCTAGATCAAGGGAATCAAGCTGGAACCAGCGAAGAAGGACCCAAACGGACTAACTAGAAACTCATCATTGGAACAATATCTGGAGGACCCCTCCCATGCAGAAGAGTTGGGGAGAAACGGAGTGGTATGAAAGCTCATTAAAGCATGCTTGGAAAGATTTATGCTTTGTGATCGAAGTTGGAACCCCTGCCCAGCAGTAGAGAACCCTGAACGATGACATATTATTCCGGAATCGAGACACTAAAGGGATAGAAGCTTCAAATCTCGACCCCATGGTCATGACAGTAGGAATCGGACCCGCCATGGTCCGATGAGTATTGGTAGATAATGGCAATTATGTGAATATCCTTTTCAAATGCCCCTTTGATCAAATGAAGATCGGTATAAAAGATGTATTCGCTTACCGAACAAAGATATAGGGATTCATCGGTGAACCCGATCAACCTGTCGGAACAATTTATTTACCTATAGAACTCGAGGAAGACGATCGAAGAGTTACCCTCTTCCAAACCTTTGCGATCGTAGACGAAATTTCCACTTACAATGCCTTCTTAGGACGGCCTGCCTTGGAAGATTTCAAAATTTCTTTAGCTCAATGATGTGTAACTATGGAATTTTCGATAGAGAATGGAGTTGGGGTGATCAAAGGAGACTAAAGTGTCGCTAGAAAATGCTATATCGTGAAACTACGCGAGCCTAAAAGAAGGGAAAAGGGAAAGAATATGGGGATAACTCTCCACATTCGTAAACCTGCCAAATTCAACTAATGAGTTCTCCTAGCTTGGGGATCATAGCCAATTCGACAGAGCTTTGGACCCCAAAAAGAAAAGTTCAGGGGAGGATTGGGCAGCACCGGAAGAATTGATGGTGTTTATCCCTTTCGATATGGATGACCCGACACGGGTCCTAAAAATTGGATTGCATCTTGGAAACAAAGACGCTGTTGGAATTCATCAAATTTCTTCGTGCCAACCTGGACATATTCGCTTGGATGCATTTCGATATGTTCGGGGTGTCATCGGAGATTGCATGCCATGCACTCAACACCGATCCCATGTATACACCAATACAGCAGAAGAGGCACAACCTAGGACCCGATCGGTCCAAAGTGCTAAGAGAAGAATTAGACAAGCTAATGGTGAATGGTTTTATCCGCGATGTAACCTATCCTGAATGGGTACCTAACCCGGTCTTGGTCAGGAAGTCCAATGGAAAATGGAGAATATGCATCAACTACTTGGATCTAAACAAAGCTCGCCCAAAAGACGGCTTTCCTTTGCCCAGAATCAATCAGCTCATGGACGGGATGGCTGGACATGAATTGCTATCATTTATGGATGCATCGGGATACAACCAGATCATGATGCATGAACTTGATCAGGAAAACACTAGTTTCATTACCGATCTGGGGTTATACTATTATAAAGTCAACCGGCTTAAAAATGCTGGGGCAACCTACCAACAATTAGTGAACGCCATGTTCAAGCATCGGATCGGGAAAACTATGAACATGTTAGATAAATCGCTTATAGCCGCAAATCAATTAGATAATCTTACCGAAATGTTTGAAATACTCCACAAATATAGAATGAAACTCAATCCAGTTAATTGTCACTTTGTAGCCTCTGTAAAGTTTTTAGGATTCATCATAAGCATTAGAGGCATCAAAGCAAATCCAGAAGAAATTACTGCTCTATGGGAATTGAGGCCCCAAAGAAGAAGAAGGAGTTACAAAGCTTGAATGGAAAAATTGCAACACTAAATTGGTTCATCTAAAAAACAATCGACAAATGTATACCATTTTTATCGCACTAAAGAAGGGAAAGAAGAACTTCGAACATAACTAGGCTTGTCAAACTTCGTTCGAAGAGTTACTACGACATATAAAAACCCCGCCAATCTTATCCAAACTGGTGGACAAAGAAGACTTATTTATCTACTTTGCAGTCTCACCTCATACATTAAGTGTTGCACTTATACGTGAAGAAGCTAGGATCCAGCGACCCATAAACTACATCAATAAATGGTACACAGGATCCGAGAACAACTATCTCAAATTGGAAAATCGAGCATATTTCCTCTTGATCGCATCCAGAAAGTTATGACCATATTTCCAGCTGCACCCAATCAAAGTACTAACAGATCAACCCTTGAAGCAAGTGTTGTACCGCTTCGAGACCTTTGAGCAGCTTATCAAATGGAACATCAAATTGAGTCAATATGAAATCATTTACCATCCTTGATGGGCGATCAATGGACATGCATTAGCAGATTTTATTTCTAAATTTGCTATACGGGATAATGAAGAAGAAATTACTTCAAAAGTGGAAACATGCTGGAAGCTGTTCATCGATGGTGCCTCTAACAACTTCTTCTTGGGAGTAGGGGTAGTGCTTGAGACTCTCGAATGACGATCCACTTGTTACGCCTTAGGCTTGGAATTCCCTACAACAAATAAGAAAGGAGAATACAAGCACGGATGGTTAGGCTAAAGATTGTGAAGGAACTTGAGATAAAATCCATACACATCTATAACGACTCTCGGCTAGTCGTCTGTCAGGTGAAAGAAGGGTACCAGGCTCGGGGGAAGAGCCTTGCCCCGTACCTATCTAAAGTGTAGGAACTGCTGAATGACATCGAGCATTACACCATAACTCATATCCCGAGGGAACAGCTAATGAAGGTAGATTATCTAGCCAAACTTGCCAGTTTTGGAGAAGCTTAATCATTGAGGCTAGTCCCTGTTGAAATCCTGACCACTCCAAGCATAAGCGAAATAGATATCGAATGGATTCTTGAGATAATCAAAGAACCAAAAACATGGATGACGCCGATCAAGGACTACCTGCTCACAGGAACTCTCCCCACAGACACGAATCGGTGGAAAAAGCTTCCCCTAAAGGCATCAAATTCGCAATATAGAATGAGATACTCCACCAAAGGGGATTCTCTACCCCATTGCTCAGATGTGTGACTAATGACAAAGCTCGAAGGATCCTAAGAGAAGTTTATGAAGGCGGCTACGGAGATCATACCGGCGGTCACACCCTTGCAAAGGAAGTTCTCTGGTATGGGTATTTTTGGCCAATAGTAAACTGCGATGCAGCAGATTACGTCAGGCAGTGCACCCAATGCAAAATATTTAGAAAGATCAAAATAACTCCTTTGATGGAGATAATACAGATGGTCAGCCCATGGCTATTCACAATCTGAGGAATCTATCTGATTGGCGTATTACCAATAGCTAAAGAAGGAGCTAAATATGTTACCATTGTTGTTGAATATTTCACCAAATGGGCCGAAGCGAAACTGCTGGCTACTATTACCAAAAGAAACTTATTGGAATTGTTAGTAAAAATATTATTTGTAGGTTTGGTGTGCCACAAAAATCATCACAAGTAACGAGACTCAATTCGAAAGTGTTGAGTTTAAAGATTTTTGCAAACGCTTTCGAATCGAGAAAAGCTTTTCTGTTGTTGCACATCTGCAAGCAAATAGGCAAGTGGAAGCAGGAAACAAGATCATCAAGTCCACCATCAAAAGAAGGTTAACTAAAGTGAAAGAAAATTGGGTCGATGAACTTCCACTCACACTATGGGCTTACAAGACAGCGCACAAATCTACAACAGGGCACTCTCCGTTCGCTTTGGCATATGGTTCAGAAGCAACGATCCCATTTGAGCTAGAAGTCCCTCCTCATCAAAGGTAGAACTTCGATCAAAGGCAGAATGAGAAGCTGCTACTTGAGTCGCTTGATTTGATCGATGAGAAGAGGAAAGAAGCTGAATTAAGGACTATCACTCGACTGAAAAGCGTCGCATGGTACTTCAACTACAAAGTTCATAACCACATTTTCGAAGTGGGAGACCTTGTCATCAAGAGGGTCTACCCTGTACCAAGAGCATTCAAACCAAACTGGGAAGGACCCTATATGATCGTTCAGAAGCTACAGGATGGCTCACTTAAGCTAACAACCATTAGTGAATCCCAAACTCCCCGAGTATGGAACAGTGAATCGCTGTGACATTACTTTATCTAAGACTATCTTATGTATTTCCTATTTATTGCAAATAAGCCGTGCCGGAGTACCTAGGGCATTGTAAATAAACATAACTTGCCCAACTTTAGATTGCTTTTCTTTCTAAACTAATAAAATCGTGTTCATAAAAGTTACCTGTTGAGTCGACGGGGTTAAATCGACTCAAACAATCCAATCACTGTTTGAGACAGTGGAACCACATTCATGTACACCCCACCTACCCTTCGGATCGATGGAAGAAAATCGACTTAAACCGTTGGATCAGTGAAACTCAATCCCTGGCTTCTAAAAATAGGTGTTGCTCCGGAGGCATTGGGAAGGCCCAAATCAAAGCTGCGAGTTTTATAAGCCACGCACCGCTTCTTGGAATTATGGAATCACATCTCAGCAAACACAACTACCTAAGCTGTGCATCTCATAAGCTACACATCACTTGTAAAATTGCATCCAAAGACAAGGAATTCATACACTGCAAAAATCACATGTCGCTTCAGGAGCCAAGAAAATAGCGCTCCAAGTAGTGATATGCGTGCATGATAGCCTAAATTTCAGCATTGTGACGAAGTAACTTAAACAAATAATTAAGAAACTAGTGTCACCCTCGCATCATCATCACTTTAGTACAAATCACTAGAATGTGTAAAATGCTCGCAGTGAGGCCGCTAAAAGAGCTTCATGAATATCTCAAACTAAAAATTCCCAAAGATAGGAGTAACAAAACAGATCTGACTAGGGGCATCCGAAAGGCCACAGGAAGCACCCAGTCTCATGTCAAATGTTTGAAGTAAACAGCCCCATGAACTGGGGGGGCACACACCAATTTTCAACCAAAAAGCATGGCTGCTAGTGGACCCTCCTTTCCCTTTATGCTTGCGGGACCGGTGAGAGCTCTTTGATGACCTCTTTTGTGCTTCAACCTTTTCCTTTTTCATCACGATCGTTTGTTGCTCGGTCTTTGGCTGCTCGGCCTTTTCTCTATCTGGTTTTCTACCTTGGTCTACATTCCCTCATGTACCAACAACTGTCAATCTCTCCTCTTGAGAAACGGAGGGGTCATCCAAACCATGCAGGGCCATAATTTTCTCAAAATGCGAATCGGGTTGCGAGCCTGAAGCGAAGATGACGATTAATATAGTTAAAATAGCGGGGGACCCGACATCGTGATGAGAAGGTAATTTAGCGGGAAGAGAAGTTTGATCTACAATATCAGAATAAAGGGCGGTTATATCGACAATTTCATCGGGCATGAATTGAAAATCTTCAAGCATGAGAGAGATAAGAAATTTACCTACTGTTGGGGTTTGTTCATGTACAACGATTTTGAAGCCATCGCCGTTGCCTTCCTTCAATGCCTGCACGACTATAGAAGAAGTGGCAATGAACCCTTCGCTGGTATGAAGATATGAGGATGCCTCTCCAAGGCCCGAAGGAAAATGTTCAGTTACAACCTTGGTGGCGGCTGTAACATCGATGGTTTCACGCTCCCCTTCCAGCTTTAAGATTTTATGGCCTTCCACTAGAGCTAGGCGGGATTCTTCGTTCAAGTAGGCCTGAACCAGCTCCTCTTCGGTGTAACCACCACCCATGTCTCAAAATTGGGCCAGAACTTCTTCCCAAACTATAGCGAGCATGCGAGGGAAAAATGGACCCAAGTAACTGAGGTTACCCTGATGAAGCATGCAATTAACATAGAAGCCTAAAATGGTAGCATCCAAGTCTTCCATTTTCTTTGCGAAAGTATCATGGAGCTCTGAAAAGCTAGCCTCTGTGTTAGCCTTCGCTACTGCCAATTGATTTTTCTTAGCATCCAAGTCAAAATTTGCGCACGTAGAGAGGAAATTTCTTAGGTTTTTTAGGAGATAATTTTCTTCTCCGCCTTGATAATTTTCTCCTTTTCCTTTGGTTTTTATTTCAAAGCCGCCTCATCAGTGTGGCACTTCTTTATTTCGTCTTTGAATATGAGTGTGGCTTCGTCGGTAGACTCCTTCAGCTCCTTGAATAAAGAAGCACTCTTACTTTCTCTCTTTAGGGCATCATCCCTCTCCTTCTTCAATCTCTCAATCTCAGAGTCACGGTCCGCAAGCTGCTTCTCGTATTCATCTTTTTTGGATTTGAATGAGAGAATCTCTTGGTAATTGTTTCAATTAATGGTAGAAAGCTGCATGCATAATTTCTTTCACCCCTCAGCTTGCTCCAAACCGCTCTGAATCGCATGGAGATGGGGTGAATAAGATTCTGCACGAACCGACTTCAAGTTGTGTTTATCGAAAACAAACTCGCTTAAAAACAAGTTGGGAAAACCAGCCTGCCGGAGCGGTGTACCAGTAGGGAGAATGTAAGGGGCTCGCCTTGAAATTGGGAGAGAAGCGACCAAGGTAGCATGAGTGGAGGAGGTCACGACTCCGGAAGCGGGAACGACAATCCCAGTAGAAGTAGGATGTAACAACCCGCATATTTATCGATTTTATATTTAAATATTTTATTTAAATATTTTATCGTTGGTCGGATTTTAGTCCGAAAAGCTACTTTTTGCAAACAGTCGAATTGGGACTCGAGACCACCCCCATTGAGTTCAAAATGTCGTTTGCGACCTTTTTGAGTATAAGCTTCGATATGTTTGGAGAAAGTTGAATTTTGCTACTTTTCACTTAGGGTTTTGGTTTGGGCTGAGCCCACTTATGTATTCAGTTCCAACCCTCTCCTCTTCATTCACTTCTTTTCTGTTTTTCCTTATACTCAAGCTTTTATGTTAATGGAGAGTGGAAGAGGAAATTAAAACTCCAAGCCCTAGTTTTCTCTTGCAAATCAACTCTAGCTCCAAACTAATAGAAGAACCCATTGGTAAGCATCTCCTTCATCTTCTCCAACTCTTTCTCCATTCAATTTCAGAAAATTCCTAAACCTAATTTAGGAAATGTTTCTCTTTTAAGCTTAGATTCAAGCTTCTTGTGTTGAGATTGAAGTGTGGTTGATCTTCCTTCGTCTTCAAGCTTCTCATTCACTGTTTTTGGATTCAAAGGTGAGATTTTTAATCTCACATCTATGCTTATAATTCTCTTCTATTGTTAGGTATGAATTCCTAACACTTATTCATGTGCATTTGATTTTGATTTGAATTGCTTTTGTGAATATTTCAATTTTTAGTGTTTTGAGTTCAATTCATTAAAAATCCTAACTTTGATGTTTGAACATGTTTTTGGTGATGCATCGAGGAGCATATAGGGCCGGGTAGTCGATTGGCATAAACCCTTAGCGCCGTTGCTCGTGCGATTGCAATTTGATCGAGAGTTGCACCTCCTTTGAAATAGGGGTAGGAAGTGCAAGTATACAGGTTCGGCCGACCGAGCTCCCTGGGCCGGTCGACCGACCTGTAGTCCAGGCACTTCCTGCCTCTGTTTGGAAGTGCTGGTTACAGGCTTCGGCCGACCGAGCCCCGTGGGCCGGTCGACCGACCTGGTGCCCCGAGCACATTCCAACCTCTGGTTCGGTCGACCGACTCAGGGAGTCCGGTCGACCGACCTGCTACTATTTGTCAGATTAGCCTATATTGCTAATTCGTTTGAATATCCAACTTTAATCGATTCGTGTTGTCTCCCTTTTGTTGTTGTCATTTATTATCGACTTTGATGACCTTTTCTTTGGGAATTTTAGATATATCCATTTTGATGGATTTTGTATCGATTTCTTTGGATTTTATTCACGTTTTTGAATGTGAATCTTAGTGATTGATTGTTCCTACAATCTTCTTTGTGATTTGTCACTTTAAAAATATAAAGGTTTTCTATACTAGTAGTAAATATCAAAACTCTTTCCTCAAACGATTTCAATACTATTTTAATACCAAATTCGTTTATAAAACCGTTTTCCAATCTATTAGTATATACAAGCCTTTACCTCACTCGTATAAGAAATCTAATTAAACGACTTAGTAAAACAAGTGGTATGAAACGCTTGCGTTTACTTCGTTGGTTAAATTTTGGACTTGTTCGATTGAACCACTTGTGAAAATTTTCTAGTGGAGATCTACAATTTGTTCGTAAATATTTAAGTTAAGCTAGTGGTTATGGGACATGAAGCTAAGCTCATATATTTACTAGCTTACTGTAATCGACACTTCTCTTTGATCATGACGATCATTTTATGTTTTAGACTAGCATTGAGCAATGTCTTTGTGATTTGGTTCATCGGATGTCCCGCTGTACGACGTCGTTGTTCCCTTTGATTGTGATTTGGTTCATTGGATGTCCCGCTGTACGACGTCGTTGTTCCCTTTGATTGTGATTTGGTTCATCGGATGTCCCGCTGTACGACGTCGTTGTTCCCTTTGATTGTGTTTTGGTTCATCGGATGTCTCGCTGTACGACGTCGTTGTTCCCTTTGATTGTGATTTCTGGATTTCGTGTGTTGAATTCTGGAATTTATGTTTCACCAACTTTTACGATTGGCATTGCTATATATGTCATTTATTGTGGCTTGGTGAATGAAATTAGGAGTATGACATTCCTTTTATCTTGAGTAGATTATTGTGATATTGATTAATCTCTTGTTGATTTTCAATTACTTATTTATCACAGCTTGGCATTGTGATTATTATATGTTTATGTCATACCTCTTATTATATATCACTTCATCTGATATTTATAGCTAGACTGATCCGTTTATTATTTTCTTCTTAAATAATACTCGGGTCAGACTGAGATATTACAGGTGCTTCTGCTTGACTCCTTATCGGACTTCCATCTGATCTTTTGGTTGACTACTCTAGATTAGAAGTTTATTGTTGTATGCATTTGAGAAATAGACTCCTTGATGTATACATATTCTTTTGTCTTAGCACTTGTATCTATTCTTTTGTGATGTTGTGGATCTTATTTGACCACTACTCTGATGAACACTTTCATGTGTTATATTCATATCTATTTCCGCCTTTGTGATATGAATTGTCTGTGACTGATTTATGTTATGTTTATTTCTATATTTGTTTCCAAAGACCTTTATAGCCACTGTGTAGTAGCTTTGAGTTTGTGTCGGTATGTCGGATTTCCTCTTGAGATGAAAAGTTATATTTTTATCTGGCATATCGGTGCTCGTGCAAAGCAATTATACAGATGGTCGCTCCTCAACAGCCTTATTCTCCGTGCTAGTCGACAGCATTACTCCGTAGTGTTCTTGGCTAGCGTGGGTATAGAGGTGGGGCGTCACAGCTTGGTATCAGAGCCAAACTTCGGAACAATATAGAATAATTTAGCAAGGATCATGTCCTAAGTCTTTCTTAGGAGTTGTGCTTTAGGATTTTATTCGGGTCTTCGTACCGTTCTATCCTACTTTCTTTTATGATTCCTTGTTTTATCTATCAAGATTGCTTGATATTTATTTTGAGAGTAACTTTTTCCTCTTCTTTCTTTCTTTCTTAAAGAAGAGAAATGGTTAGACCAGGCCGTCCCAGCGCCGGTCAATCTAGTGCTACTCCCCAGGATGGAGTTTTTATGTCTGCCCAGCAACTTCTTGATTTAGTAAAGAACGCTCAAGCGGCCGGACCCATTCTAGAGCCTACTCATCCTAGATCCGGTTTTGCACGCCTATGCAGAGACTATACCGATTTGGGTGGAAGGCCATTCACGGGATCCGAGAGCGTTATAGAAATTCAAGCTTGGCTCAAATCATGCGATCGCATCTTTTCTCGCATGAACCTTATTGATCTACATCGAGTCCAAGTGGCTTCTAGCATGCTCCAAGAAAGAGCGTTAGATTGGTATGAGCTCCTAATTTCTGAAATCGTTGAAGTGGATCTCACTTGGGAGCAATTCCGAGAAAGATTCGAATCGAAATTTGTGTCGGAGGCTGAAAAAGTAACTTTAGCCCGGCGTTTCATAGACCTTGTTCAAGGTGAATCTTCTGTGACAGACTATGTCGCATCTTTCGAATCTCTGTCCAAATACGGGGTTGAGTATGGCTTGAATAAGAATCTTAAGAAGCCATTACTCCTGAAACTTGAGGTTTCATTTGATCAGCTTATTGATATCGCTCTTCGTCTTGAAGAGGCCGATAATGAAGGCGATGTTGAAGTTGTGCGTGCCCAACGGAACTTCGACAATAATTTGAAGAGGCCTATCAAATTCATAGGCCCCGATTCTAATAAGAAAGGGAAGCAACAAACTCTGGTAGCAAAAGTTCCTACCTCTAGTCGTGGACGATGCTACAATTGTGGTTCCACAGACCACCATGTAAGGGAGTGCCTGAAACCCCTCTTTTGCCATTACTGCAAAGGTTCGGGTCATCTTTTATCTTCGTGTCCTAAGCTTCCAAGCAAGTGAGAAGGAAAGCTACGGGCCCCTGGCAACTCTTCTCTTGGTCAAGGTATTTTCATTCAATCCTTGATGGCATTGTTTTAATTCGTGAACTTTCTATTTGAGTTCTTTTTGATATGGGTTCATCTCATTGTTTTTATATCAAAAGAACTTGAAGATTCTTTTCTTTGAATATTTTGGGCTTGATGACTTCTTTGAGAGCTGCGAATCCGGATGGTTGATCCGCAACACTCAATTTGCTTTCTATTGATGTCGAAATTATTTTATGTGATTTATCTTTCCGAGCCGATATTTTACTTATGCTTTGGAATTGAATTTTTTGTAAGGATTGGCTTAATCGTTGTGAAGCCCATATCCTATTTTCTCGTGTGGACTTTTCCTCTTCGACATTTTCAATCTGTTAAGCAGATTTCTATTTTTCCTTTATGATTTTGATTCCAACTTGATGGCATTATTTTATTCCTTAAGCCCACTTATAAGGAAAGTGTTGTTTCTCTTATCTAAATAGTTTGAGAAATTTTCCGGTATTTTTGAGCTTGTCTTAGGATTATCACCTAAGTAATCTTTTGTGTGGTGCTAAGGTCTTTTCAGTTTGACCTTACCACCGGTTTTCATTTGCTACGAGTTGCGGAAGTTAGCGTTCCACTTACCGCATTCCGCACTTGTTATGATTCCTATGAATGACTTATTTTGTCATTCAGTTTGTCCAGCTTATTTCATCCATTTTATAGATCGAATATTCTATGAATATCTCGATGACTCCATTCTTGTACTTATTGATTTTGGATGAAAATAGCAATTTAAAATTTTGCAAAATCTTTTTCATAAGATTTATTTAGAAGTATAACCAGATTTTTGTTCTTAAAACGAACAAAGAATATTCTTAGAAGTTTTTTGAGAAACTTACTTATCCTATAGAATACGATTTTGTGATTGTATTGCCCATTTAGTGTTTTAAGAATTTTGGTCGATGCGCTTGATCAACGTTATCGATAGGAATTTCCTAAACGCTTTGATGAGACAATCAGACACGATATATTGACTTGTAAAAATGTAAAAATTTTCTAGAAAGATTTTTACATAAAGATAATTGTAATTTTGAAAGTTTTAGTTTTTTGGGAAAGAAGATTATTTAAAAGAAATTCTTTCTTTTCGAAACTCTTATTCTTGTGATTCCTGAAGGGGAACCAAGACTTTGCTATTTGTACCGATACTAGTCGTATTGGTTTGGGTGACGTTCTCTTGCAAAAGAGAACGTGTTATCACTTGTGCTTCTAAATCATTATAGCTTATCGAGACTAGATATGCCACTCATGATTTAGTGCTCTCGGCTGTTGTTTTTACTTTTGAAAATTTGGCATCATCATTTTTGGACGAGAAATTTGTTCTCTACCCCGATCATAAATCTTTGGAATAATTATTTTCTCATATGGAACTCCATGTTGACTCGAGTTCCTGACATCTTATGATTTTGATATTCTTTTTATTCCTGGAAGGGAAATCGTGTTTCCAATGCGCTTTGTCGTAAACAACAAGTGGTTGATTCTTTGATGTTGTCTGAATGGAATTATCTTTTCATCAAGTTCATCGGACGTTTTGGTACACTTCGTTTTATTGAGTTTTATCTCATTCCTTTTATGGACTAGTGTCCGATGTTCTTTTATGGTGTTCGGTTCATCGGATGTACTCTTATTATACTACATGGATGTTCCGTCTTATTTGACTCATTGGATGTACCGTTGTACTACATCAATGTCTTTGCCATTTGATTCATTGGATGTACCGTTTGTACTACATCAATGACTTTGCTTTTGATTCATTGGATGTACCGTTTGTACTACATCAATGTCTTTGCTATTTGATTCATTGGATGTACCGTTTGTACTCCATCAATGTCTTTGTTGTTTGATTCATTGGATGTACCGTTTGTACTGCATCAATGTCTTTGCTATTTGATTCATTGGATGTACCGTTTGTACTATATCAATGTCTTTGCTTTTCGATTCATTGGATGTACCGTTTGTACTACATCAATGACTTTGCTTTTGATTCATTGGATGTACCGTTTGTACTACATCAATGTCTTTCCTTTTGATTCAGTGGATGTACCGTTTGTACTACATCAATGTCTTTCCTTTTGATTCATTGGATGTACCGTTTGTACTACATCAATGACTTTGCTTTTGATTCATTGGATGTACCGTTTGTACTACATCAATGACTTTTCTTTTGATTCATTGGATGTACTGTTTGTACTACATCAATGACTTTGCTTTTGATTCATTGGATGTACCGTTGTACTACATCAATGTCTTTGCCATTTGATTCATTGGATGTACCGTTTGTACTACATCAATGACTTTGCTTTTGATTCATTGGATGTACCATTTGTACTACATCAATGTCTTTGCTATTTGATTCATTGGATGTACCGTTTGTACTACATCAATGTCTTTGTTGTTTGATTCATTGGATGTACCGTTTGTACTACATCAATGTCTTTGCTTTTCGATTCATTGGATGTACCGTTTGTACTACATCAATGACTTTGCTTTTCGATTCATTGGATGTACCGTTTGTACCAATGACTTTGCTTTTGATTCATTGGATGTACCGTTTGTACTACATCAATGTCTTTCCTTTTGATTCATTGGATGTACCGTTTGTACTACATCAATGTCTTTGCTTTTGTTCATTGGGCGTACCGTTTTTGTACTACGCTGATGTCCTAAATTATTTGAGTTTCTAGTTCCTCGGGCGTACCGTTTTTGTACTACGCCGTTGCACCGGCTCAATTTTCTGCTATTCTTGACGTTTCCCGCGTCTTTTATCTACGGAAATGCCTTAGGGATTCCGGTTTTCATTCTTGAGCTCGGTAATATTGTGGAAATTGAAGTTTCACCAGATTTCTTGCTAACTCTTTCGTGCACTTTATGGTGAACTTCCTATTTCAAATTTTCTTTTGTGTTGATATGCTTCCATGGTTGTTACTTCTTATTTTCCTCTTAAGTATTGCGAGGACGCAATTTCTTTAAGGAGGGGAGTCTGTAACAACCCGCATATTTATCGATTTTATATTTAAATATTTTATTTAAATATTTTATCGTTAGTCGGATTTTAGTCCGAAAAGCTACTTTTTGCAAACAGCCGAATTGGGACTCGAGACCACCCCCATTGAGTTCAAAATGCCGTTTGCGAACTTTTTGAGTATAAACTTCGATATGTTTGGAGAAAGTTGAATTTTGCTACTTTTCACTTAGGGTTTTGGTTTGGGCTGAGCCCACTTATGTATTCAGTTCCAACCCTCTCCTCTTCATTCACTTCTTTTCTATTTTTCCTTATACTCAAGCTTTTATGTTAATGGAGAGTGGAAGAGGAAATTAAAACTCCAAGCCCTAGTTTTCTCTTGCAAATCAACTTTAGCTCCAAACTAATAGAAGAACCCATTGGTAAGCATCTCCTTCATCTTCTCCACCTCTTTCTCCATTCAATTTCAGAAAATTCCTATACCTAATTTAGGAAATGTTTCTCTTTTAAGCTTAAATTCAAGCTTCTTGTGTTGAGATTGAAGTGTGGTTGATCTTCCTTCGTCTTCAAGCTTCTCATTCATTGTTTTTGGATTCAAAGGTGAGATTTTTAATCTCACATCTATGCTTATAATTCTCTTCTATTGTTAGGTATGAATTCCTAACACTTATTCATGTGCATTTGATTTTGATTTGGATTGCTTTTGTGAATATTCCAATTTTTAGTGTTTTGAGTTCAATTCATTAAAAATCCTAACTTTGATGTTTGAACATGTTTTTGGTGATGCATCGAGGAGCATATAGGGTCGGGTAGTCGATTGGCATAAACCCTTAGCGCCGTTGCTCGTGCGATAGCAATTTGATCGAGAGTTGCACCTCCTTTGAAATAGGGTAGGAAGTGCAAGTATACAGGTTCGGCCGACCGAGCTCCCTGGGCCGGTCGACCGACCTGTAGTCCAGGCACTTCCTGCCTCTGTTTGGAAGTGCTGGTTACAGGCTTCGGCCGACCGAGCCCCCTGGGCCGGTCGACCGACCTGGTGCCCCGAGCACATTCCAACATCTGGTTCGGTCGACCGACTCAGGGAGTCCAGTCGACCGACCTGCTACTATTTCTCAGATTAGCCTATATTGCTAATTCGTTTGAATATCCAACTTTAATCGATTCGTGTTGTCTCCCTTTTGTTGTTGTCATTTATTATCGACTTTGATGACCTTTTCTTTGGGAATTTTAGATATATCCATTTTGATGGATTTTGTATCGATTTCTTTGGATTTTATTCACGTTTTTGAATGTGAATCTTAGTGATTGATTGTTCCCACAATCTTCTTTGTGATTTGTCACTTTAAAAATATAAAGGTTTTCTATACTAGTAGTAAATATCAAAACTCTTTCCTCAAACGATTTCAATACTATTTTAATACCAAATTCGTTTATAAAACCGTTTTCCAATCTATTAGTATATACAAGCCTTTACCTCACTCGTACGAACGACTTAGTAAAACAAGTGGTATGAAACGCTTGCGTTTACTTCGTTGGTTAATTTTTGGACTTGTTCGATTGAACCACTTGTGACAATTTTCTAGTGGAGATCTACAATTTGTTCGTAAATATTTAAATTAAGCTAGTGGTTATGGGACATGAAGCTAAGCTCATATATTTACTAGCTTACTGTAATCGACACTTCTCTTTGATCATGACGATCATTTTATGTTTTAGACTAGCATTGAGCAATGTCTTTGTGATTTGGTTCATCGGATGTCCCACTGTACGACGTCGTTGTTCCCTTTGATTGTGATTTGGTTCATCGGATGTCCCGCTGTACGACGTCGTTGTTCCCTTTGATTGTGATTTGGTTCATCGGATGTCCCGCTGTACGACGTCGTTGTTCCCTTTGATTGTGTTTTGGTTCATCGGATGTCTCGCTGTACGACGTCGTTGTTCCCTTTGATTGTGATTTCTGGATTTCGTGTGTTGAATTCTGGAATTTATGTTTCACCAACTTTTACGATTGGCATTGCTATATATGTCATTTATTGTGGCTTGGTGAATGAAATTAGGAGTATGACTTCCTTTTATCTTGAGTAGATTATTGTGATATTGATTAATCTCTTGTTTATTTTCAATTACTTATTTATCATAGCTTGGCATTGTGATTATTATATGTTTATGTCATACCTCTTATTATATATCACTTCATCTGATATTTATAGCTAGACTGATCCGTTTATTATTTTCTTCTTAAATAATACTCGGGTCAGACTAAGATATTACAGGTGCTTCTGCTTGACTCCTTATCGGACTTCCATCTGATCTTTTGGTTGACTACTCTAGATTAGTAGTTTATTGTTGTATGCATTTGAGAAATAGACTCCTTGATGTATACATATTCTTTTGTCTTAGCACTTGTATCTATTCTTTTGTGATGTTGTGGATCTTATTTGACCACTACTCTGATGAACACTTTCATGTGTTATATTCATATCTATTTCCGCCTTTGTGATATGAATTGTCTGTGACTGATTTATGTTATGTTTATTTCTATATTTGTTTCCGAAGACCTTTATAGCCACTGTGTAGTAGCTTTGAGTTTGTGTCGGTATGTCGGATTTCCTCTTGAGATGAAAAGTTATATTTTTATCTGGCATATCGGTGCTCGCGCAAAGCAATTATACAGATGGTCGCTCCTCAACTGCCTTATTCTCCGTGCTAGTTGACAGCATTACTCCGTAGTGTTCTTGGCTAGCGTGGGTATAGAGGTGGGGCGTCACATAGGAAGCAGTACGGGGGGTCATGTTCTTGATCTTTCTTCAACTTCTTTGATGGGTCTTCCCATTCAATCGGGATTTTTCTTTTCTTGTGGTTGCTTCCTTTGTCGCAATCTTGATCCTTCTCAGCTCGGCAGCTCTTTTTTTCCTCCTTATCTTATCTCCTCCTCACCCCTTCTTCAATTTCATAGGAGGCGTAGTATCTCGATGAGTGCCTTTACGAACTCTGAGACTCAAGTACTTGATTAAGATTGCTGTAGAAGCCACGAGACATGATCCCTGCAGCAAATAACAAAACGAATTCAAAACAAAGGCATTTGCTGGATTAAAATATCCAAAGAGAATAATAGTGAAATGCATGATCCTAGTGAAATGTGTGCTACAGTTTAATGACCCCAGTAGAATATACAAACCGGATTGATCGCCAACTGCATTAGGACATTCATTTCTGCAGGAATAATTTGGTTAGGCTGGGAAGGCAACTCTTTCGAAGTGAAGTCACCATCACGTCAACTATATCTACAAAAATCTTACTCACATTTCCCAAAAAATCGGCTCCCTTCGACAAAGGGCTTGGAACATGTTCCTTCTTAGGAGGAGCTTCTTCAAAATATTCTTAGTGAGGGAGTATGTTCAGAACTCAACTCCGGGGCTTGTCACCTAAATTGACATCGCCTTTGTTGGTATCTGTATCCCAATCAATTTCTTCTTCGGTTAAAGAGAGCCCTTCACCAATCTCCCATTTCACCTTTCCCTCGATCAAAGGAGCTTTGCCCGTTGGATGAAAAAACTCTTCTTCTTTCTCCTCCAAGATCGAAGGCATCTTGGGTAGACTGTCAACCCTAACTTGAACATAGGCCACTTCAAAAGTTTTCTCTGACCGACTAGACGTGTCACTTTCTTCCTCCTCATCATTATCATCGCCACCTTCATCAGAATCATGGGAAGAGGCAACTGAGTGAGTTTGGATTATATAGCAAGAGGGGCACTAACGAATCCAACAAACCTCATGGGGTGTAAGATCCCACACCGATGAAGATTTTCGTATGCAAGTAGAAACCTGATTATGTGCTCTCAAGCATTGATCACATTTAGGATGCTGAGAATAAGGCCGAGCATCAGATCTTTTTTCATCTTTGGGAGAATTGCAAAAGAATAGATGATCATTCAAAAGACTTTTTAGCAAATAAAGGAAATTCCATGCATGGTGAAAGAAACTTACCTACCGTGGTCCACAGATAGGTGAATCCCTTTGGACACTTGGCAAAAAAGAACTAATGTTTGAATGAGGGAACTTTGCTAGGAAGATCAAGTATAAGCTTTCGGCTATGTTGTGACCCGATATAAATGGGTGATCGGTTAGCCTCTCTCTTTTTAAATAACAGGAGATACTACAGCTCGACAAAGCTCGGGGTGCAGTTAAGTATTTGCATGAACAGAATATACAAGCAAGTTAGCATGGTGTAACCATTTGGGAGGATTTAGAATGGAGCCAACCCCATGTTCTGAAGAGTCACCGTAAGAAAGTGATTAAACGGGGGCACCGCACTATACATACATTTGTGGCGATGCCAAGCCACGTATCCGGAAGGTGGCCATGAGCTAATTCCCCTCTTGACCATAGAAGAACGCGTCCTTCGGGATGCCATATTGGGAGAAAATGGTTCGCAATGCCATATGTATAAGGATCGAAGAGGCTTTCTCAGGAGGATCAAGCAAAACCCTAAAGTTGGGGCGAGTGCGGTGGACGACGGGGCCAACTAGGATCAGACGGCCATACTATCCCGAAATTATGGAAGTAGCGGCCCAATTGGGATCGACGAAGACTACGCTTCAGAAATAGGTGAGCTTCCTTCAACCGACTTGCGCTGGGAGGATTTGCACGTCATTCTATATAAGAAAGCTTGTGTTCAAAATTGTTAGGTGCGCCAAATCCTTAAACTATAAACACCTAACATGGCTGATACTTGGAATACAGAAGGTAATTGACGTGTACCAATCACTGATCAGATGCCAAATATTAACCATGAGTGTATGTGATGTTTAATCTATGTGAGAAAGGGCTCAATGTCCTGAACGCTGCCAATAGACCATTCCATGTAGATGGCTCACTCACACCAGAAAAAGCAATCTATATCAGCTGTTAATGTCTTTTCTTCTACAATCATCTGTTATCGATCAACGATCGATAACTGATCCGTTGTACGAAGCGACACGGAAATCTCTTTCTATTCTAGGTACACCAACTGTGCATTGAAAAGACCAAACCAATGCAAAAAACTGTAGACCAACGAGTCGAAATCGAGAAGAAAATTATCAACATAAGTCGATTTCAGTTTCTTGGAAAGTGATAACAACCTAAGGTACATGCAAGATGTTGCCCTAAGTTATTAGCACCTCCCAAAAAACCAAAATCAATCTGCAATCCATATCATGTCATGTCGGATCGACTGTGAAACTTGGTACAAGTTAATTCTGATTTTATGGATGAAGATAGCAAAAAATGTCGAGCATTGGAGCAAAATCCCGGCTTCATTCCATGAAAAACTTCGGACTCGATTTACTATCTTCTTCCATAGAATCAAAATCAACTCGGGTCTTCCACTGCATCCACCATCAGCATAACCTCACCATCGATCGATGATGTAATATCACGTCAAAATCCACTTCACCGACCTTCAAAATTGAGACAAGCGATGAGGTCTTCAAATCAAGATGGCTCGAACTAGGGTGCTTTGGATCAGTAGCGTCTCAAGGCAGGAAAATCAAAGCAGTAGGTGACTCTAAGAGTGAAGATCGACGGTGGCGGCACTCTGGTGATGGCAGAAGGTGGATCGGTGAAGGTTCGGTTTCCTTTGGACCAGCTTGGCTCGAAAATGTAAAATGAAAGAATGGAGATCTGATCCCACTTATAAAAAAATAAGAGAAAGACAGAGGTTTTTCCCAATTACTTGGATAGGTGTCGATCCGATCCAACTGGATCAGTACCGATCCAATTTATTTCCTCCAAACTACCTCAAACTTTCCTTATTTGCCCAACTCGATGTTCTTGTTCATTATGGAAGTTATCAAGTCAAGATCACTCCCTAATTACGACTAATGAAGATTCCCACTAAGGACTGGATAATTAGACGGAACGTCATAGGAAGCTACTTAAGGAAGCTAGATACGGCCAATAAAGCTCTATGAAATGGAAATCGAAAGATAAATAATTCCAGAGCATGCCTTGTTTTCAACGAAAACATGCTCTAGGGGGAAAATGTTAACCAGGTTTTTAACCAAGTTGAATTTAGAAGGAGTTAGAACATTCAAACTAAGCCAGAACGACTCGAAACTTGACCGGAATACCTTAAAGTACATGACAAAGAAACCCCGGGAGTTTGAACCAAAAATACGTCAAATATTTGGATTAGCACTGATCTGATCCAATTAGATTGGTATCGATCCAAAATATTGATTTGTGGATTCTCCAATCCACATGCATTATGTTTCTACATCTCTCCAAAACTTATCTGCCAAGTTTGATAACATTCCGAGCATCCGAGTTGAAAAAGTCAAGATTTATCCGATTCGGATTACGGTTCAATCTAATTTACAAGTGAACCATTGTCAAAGCAAGTCAACAAGATATGAAATCACATGGGAGACCTTGCATGAAAGAAAGGAACCCAACGAAGTAGGAGTTGTGCAAAAATTGCGTAACGTTTTGGATCAGTACCGATCCAAAAAGTTAGTTCAAAATTACCCTAAATTTTACGTGCCTCCTTCTATGGATAACTACAGGCTTCTGGTACTCTGGCTCTTATCTAAGTGCTATCTAAATCCTATAAATATCATCCTATCTTTAACAGAAGGGGGTCGACTGCTTTGATCACTGGGGAAACACTGCTACTAAAATTCTTCAACCTTCTCCCTCCCCACAATGGCTGCTATGGGACAATTGAGACCCTTCCTTTTGTCTCCATCAATAATGGTCTGATCTTTCTTCGTTCAATTATTAGAATTGTAAACAACTTGCACTTGTGATCAACAGTCAGTCCATCAATTAAATCTATAAAGTAGATATAGGCTTCATTAACAGCCAAATCACTATAAAAATCTTGTGTTTCTATACTTTATTTTATCTTTTCTTCAATTTGGAGAGTGTTTTTCTCTACTTTATTTGTCTTGATAAAATAGGATGGGTACTTTCACAATCATGTCAAGGTGTTGATCCATTTTTTGGGTTAACAATTTCTATGCTCACGAAGTTCCAGTATCCATTATAAAATATGATCTTGATGTTGGACATTGTTGCCATAGATATCACTTCAATAGTTGTGACTTTCACTAGCGGATCAATGACCCTCTACCACAATGTGCAATCGACTACATTGTGGAAATGAAAAATGAATTAGCCTTGCTAAAAGAACTAACTGAGCCCAGCATTTGTTTAACATCAAGGGATGACTCTTATGGAAGAGATGAACCTTAATGTGTTTTACTGCTACTGTGGCTTTGTAGTTTGTACTGACATGGTGACGATAGAAGTAAGGATATTAGATGTCGTTCATTTAATTGTCACCAACAAAGGTGTAGAATCCACTTTTGGTTCAATGAACCACTCCCTCAAAGAGCTGCAAACTTGGCCTTAAACTTATTGAATGAGATTAGGTTACTTAAATACCAACTTGCATCATTTTTCATTCGATGTAATCCACATTTTATGCGAGTTGTGTGATTTTCATCTTCTTAGTGTACAAATATATTATTGTACCATTTGATCCACATGCATCGTTTAATGTATGAATGTATTAATGTACTTCTAATATATGAATGTATCTTCTACTTCTAAAAACGGTACAATATACAACACTGTGTGTAAAAATTAAGTGGACAACTCTTTGAAATATTTTGCACAAACATGTCCACTGTTGAGTAAAGCGGATTCCACTTAACTAATGTCATATCAGTAGAGTATATGACACCATGTGTTAAAGTTGAATGGAAAATTCCTTGAAAATAATTGCATAAACATGTCGAATGTTGAGTAAAAAAAATTCCACCAAGCATACCGAGTGGAAAACATCTTTCATATAAGGAATCTGACGTTCATCTCAAATGGCACATTACAACCTATTAACTACCTCATACATCAAACAATTGAATACTAAAACCATGTCTTTATGTTTTCTCAAATGTGTTATGGATTTCAATAGTGATTCCAATGAGGAATATATTCAGCTAGAAGGAAATGAGGAAATACAGGAAATGGTAGAACTGTTAAACCAAATTCCAGCTTAACAATGAAATAAATAGAACTCAAATAGAATTTAAAATATCTTTAATAATAGTTCTAATACCTTTGTTGTGACACTTTTTTGGTGTAAATGTGAATTACCAAAATGCCATTTATATATTATGAAATCTTAATATCACCTAAAAATAGGATCCAATAAATAAACTTCATTTACCAATTCAAATCGCTCTTTTATAAATATTACCAAATCTCACGGTCACTTAAAAATGGGATCAAATAAATAAACTTTCTTTACTAATTCAAAATTCAAATCCATAAGTATTACCAAATCTTAATATCATTTAAATAATAGATCTAACAAATAAACTTTTTTTTACAGATTTAATCTTTATTAATTAATAATAGAAATAAAAATTCAAACACCTAAATATTAGATGTTGAAGCATTGATTAAAAATTCAAACTAACTACGCCTGATTTCATCGCAAAAATATGACTAAATATTTAAGTAAATCATTCATCTTGAAGGTATTAAACATAGATAATTTATAGAAAAATAATTCACATGCGAAGCACGTGCCATAACGCTCATATCCATAATCAAAATAATATAGATCAAAATGTCGAAAATGCCCAAAATACCCAAAGTTCAAATCATTCTCCCTTTATATGCAACCAAAGTGAAATTCGAGAATATATGCAATTTTCTTTATTCAATGGTCAATATACAAGAAATACAAATCATCCTCATTTGTTCTTATTCAAAAATCATGAATGGTGTTAATTTGCAAATTGGCATTTCAAAAGATTCTTATATTCAAAAGTTCAAATTATCATTTCCTTTGTCGGCCATTAAATGAGAGCTCAAGCTCTTAATGGAGCTTTGGCATATCCAACCCTAAATTATGATTTATGTTAAGAGAGAGAAAGGAGAGAGGAAACTCATTTTAGGTGGGGGTAGGTGTCTATTTATAGAGATTGGAGAGTGGTATAACTCGCTTGGATTGGTTGATCAAAATTGATATGGATTGGTGAATTGGCAAGATGGATGGCCTTAATAGTGTCACTTGTCATCATCTCAATACATTGGTCGTTCATACAGATCGCTATTTTGGCCAAGGGATCAACAAAGGTGGCATCGTTTTATAAGGATCTTTGTTACACATAATTATCTTCATATTAATACACTACTTCTTTGCATATGACATTGCATGAATTTCACCATTACATGATGGCTTTAGTTGGTATATGAAGGCTTTATTCAATACATAAATAGCTTATTCAATACATGATAGTTTGCGATTCATCATGATGGCTTGAACCATCATGGTAGCATGTTTATCACGATAGCTCCTTATCTATTCGATAGCTTGAATTATTATGATGGCATGAATCATCGCGATGGCTTCGATGGCTTGAATAATCAAATCACGATAGCTTGAATAATATCCTCATTATGCTTTGGATAACATATCATGATGGTTTTGGTTATCACATGATGGCTTCTCAATAATGCTTTATGACAGCCTCGACCTTTCTTATCATGATGGCCTCAATACCTCACTGTGGCTTTGATTATCACATAATGGCTTCTCAACAATGCTTTACAACAGACTTGGCCTTTCTTATCTCGATGGTCTCAATACTTCATGATAGCTTTTGATAACATATCTTGATGGCTTTGATGAACTGCTTCACGTTAGCTCTCAATGCTTTACATCACGATGGCATATGGCTCCATTTACCAACAATTGTGCATGAAGGTTTCAATTGTACATGGGGTCTCTAATTAACCACGATGACTCCCAGTAGCACACGATAGCTTCACTCTTCACTTGATGACTTTGAACTATACACGATGGCTCTCATCTACACAGGAAGACTCTAAAAAGCATATTATGCTTTAAATTGTACATGATGGCTTTCTTGCTTACCAACCTGCTCTTGGAATGTTGGATCTAACAAGAATTATACCATGAAATTAATGGTATAACATCCAAAATGCATGGTGGTTTAGTAATTGTTCAAGAACATAAAACTGCAATCATTTTACATTCCATATAACTCTCATGCAAGACTAATCTGATCAAATTTCAACATACAGTCCAGATACTTTTGGGAGAAGATCCAGAATGTGAAGAGATTTATTTTTAATGATTTTGGTAGGTATTTAAAATAATTATGGTTACTTTATTCATAAACCAAACGCTTCAAAAAAACACAAGGTTTAAGCGGATAACAAAAAATGGCCATCCCTTTTATGATAATAGCTTATGGTCTATGCGAATGTGCTAAACAATGCATACCCGATTGTAGAGAATACTACATTATAAACTTCAAAAAAGTTCTGCTAAACTGTAGTGGATATTTACAGTGTTGAGTACTTAACATCTCCGAATGAAGAAGATGTTGCGAAAACAATAGAAATGCATGAAATCAGAGGATGGCCAGGAATGTTAGGAAATCTTGGTTGTGTGCATTGGGAGTGGAAGAGCTATCCTAAAGCATATCAAATAGCTTAAAATGGTAAGGATGTATAATTCAATATAGATTTACGATAATTAGTAATCTTTGTAGATTATGGAAAGGATCCAATATGACTAAAATCACGTTTACATGTATAATTCTATATAATCTTATCATTGAAGATGAAAGAGATATAAAAGAAGGCCGTCATTACGAATATGGTGGTGCAAACAAGATGCCAAAATATTTTAGAAAGACAATCTTCAAAAAGAAGAACATTATAAAATTCACGTGGACCAACAACTGCATACCAAAATGCAGCACTGCATAATAGACTCAAAAAAAAATCTTGTGGATCGTATTTGAAATCATTATGGAAACTATTAGCTTACTTATATTTTTATGCTTAATTTCTTCATGCTTGTACTTAGTTTTCTAAGGAATGCTAGTTTGGTTATGGTTGTATCAATCAATCGGTGTTGTATTTTTTTATATTAAATGCTATACAGTAATTCATTCATAAATAACTAGAATCTAATAAATTAATACACATAACCAAAGATACATTAATACTTTTCTAGGAAATTACAAATGCATCATTTCAAGGAATATAAAGTAAATTTTTAACAATACTGATTAGTTGGCTCAAAATACACTATGATTCACCCAAGTTAACAAAAATCATTCGTCTTTTACACTTAAACTGATATTGGGTTGTAAGTTCATCCATCCCATAAGATCCTTTTCAGTAGTCATTTTTCTCATATCTATGATGTTCAAGATCCAACTTTTGTTGCTTAATTATCACAAACTTTTTTATCAGGTACATATTTTCCTTTGAAATAATGTTCCTTTCTTGATTTCTTCTTTTGTGCATTTCATAGGCAGCGTGTGCTTGAGAATCCAAGGTTGTTTAGATCTTATCCTTCCACTTTGAAGCTTTCACTCCCATTGGTCTTACATCTTCATCAAGTCTCTGAGTAAGCATATCCACCTCATTTTCCTTCTCATAAGGTGTTTCGCTACCTGATTAGTCTCCTGGACTCGAGTAGAATGTTGATTTTGTTGTTTTATTCTTAGCTTTGTTTTTTGTTTGAACGTCTCTCAAAATTTCGTATTATTAGAGTTCCACTTTGTTTGATAAGTTAACATCTCATAACAATTTCTGAAATGGTAATAGTGAGGCTTTTTGACACTATTTCCCCTTGAAAATAATTTCAAGAATTCTGTATTTGCCTTTTCTTCCTAATAGAAAAATAAAACAAATAAATATTCACAGTTTCCATTAAAGCATAAAGGAAAATTAAAAGACATACCAATTGATCTTCACCTTCCATTCCATTAAGGTTTGTTTTCTTGACTTGTAGATTTGTGTTTCGTTAAATTAAGTTTATTGATTAATTTTTGTGAATCGACCTTGATCGTTGACATTGGTTGTGTGTTATCTAGATGATTTTAGTTGTAGGAATCCATTACGTTTCTATGGTTTGGTCATTACCCCTAATCGTATCTTTATAATAATGGCAATAAATGTAACACAAATTGTAGTCTTCTTCACTTTGTCATGAATTGGGCAAATGCAAGCTAAGAGGTGTTTCATTCTTGTATGATAGTCTTCATACACAAAATTATGTAAACTTAACGTGTGTGAACGCTCCAGACGGTTAAGACATTTTATGGAATGAATTTAGTATAAGATTTAATTGGTTTAGTAGAAGTATTGTAGAATGTGATATATTTTGAAAATCAAAAGTGCATTATTTATGGTTATTTGAACGGAAGTAGCTGATGGTCGTATTACAATTATTGGGAACTAGGCGTCTACTAAATAAACATGTATATATCATGTGGCTATAAAATAAGCCTATAAAGTCACGTGCCTATTAAATAGGTGTAAATGCTAGATGCATATTTAATATGTATCAAGATATCATGTACCTATAAATAAGCAACTAACGTCACACGTCTGTTTTATAGGCGTCTAGTTAAACTGGCTATTTAATAGGCACGTAAATGTTGGGGAAACCTAAGTGATCAATAGTCGATGTGAACTATAACTTACACCGTCGTCCCCAAAACTTTCAAAACCCTAATTTTGTAAAGAATAAAGATAAAAATCAAGCTCATCGATGGCTTTACTCATGGATGAACTGGAGTCGATCTCAAAGAAATTGACCATCGCACCTGAGTACATGTAATGTCCCAAATCATCTAATTTGGTACGTTGATGACTATATAACCAACTAGAGGCTCTCCTCTTACAAACTAGTTTATAGGGTGGGTTCTACCTACTTTTGTTCATAAACAAATGATAGTCTAACATAAGTATAGAAAAGGTTCCAAACCCGTAGGCGATATGTACGGGCATAGACGACATGTATGGACATGATGTCACTCTATTGGACATTGACATTGCTCGAATGGTGTTAGTGCAATAGTGGGCAGACATGGACATCGGACTTTGAAGGCGTAGTGATATGTAATGTCAAAGTTTGTTTTTAGTGTGCCAATTACCAGTACATACGATTTTGATATGTTTCTATGGTATGGCGCTTCGGACCACCAAAGCATCCGCAAGTCGTTTGGTTGATTGCAACAGATGATGTGGCAGCTAATTATTAAATTCCTATCAATTCTCTTTTGAAGCTAACAAATTCATTAAAGGGTATTTCTATTTACAAGAAGTGGAAAATAAGCATAAGGACAAACTTTGAAAAAAAAATTGGACTAAAGAACGACAAGTTTCATTTTTAGACCGAAGAACTAGCATTTTGTAAGTGTAAAACCGAATTAAATGCTAATTAGTACTAGCATTTTGTATAGTATAAAAACCTAATATAATGATAGCTAGAACTAGTATTGTCGTTCCACCTAATTTTTCTCAAAGTTTGTCATTCGGCCAAAAAATGAATCTTGCTGTCCTTGAAACAAATTTTTTATCGAAGTTTATTATTTTCCCTAATTCTCTCTTACTGGAAAATAGACACAATGAAGAAGTTGAAAAAAAATAGTCTCAGGGACAACAAGTTTGCTTTTTAATGTGAATGACATTTTCTAGTGTAAATTGAAAATGAAAGTTGCAAATATCATTATGTGAATTACACTAAAAAATGTCCTTAAACCTAAAAAGCAAATTTCTTGTATCTAAAACTAAATTTTTCTCCAACTTTTACTTTGAGCCTAAAAACCTCTTCTATTTATACACTAATAATTACTTAACATGCGCCAAAAATTATAAAAAAGTTGTATACACCAAAAATTACTATACATACACCATTCTTTTTACAAGATTACCCATGTTCTTATCGTCATCATCTTCCTTCATTCAAACTTAAAACTCATTCACGTAAACTATATATTTCTAGCATAAACGAAGTCAAAGCTAAAAAAATGGACTTTAATTTATAGCATTAATTTTTAACTTCTTTTTTCTACTACTTATAACTTATCAATTTTAATAAAACCAGCTCTAATTATATTAAAAAATTCACACCTTTAAGTTAGAGCAACCAACAGTAAAAGTTGTCTTAACTAATATTCTTGGTTTCATGATAAAGTGTCCTTAACTTCTTCCCCAAAATGCATTAATTTGATCAAATTTCGTTAAATTTGATGTTTTAATTTAATAAAATATAATAAGGATATGTTAAGACGCAATTAAGAAGAAGGGTAATTTAGTAATATATTTTCTTAGAAAAAACAACGGTGTATGTGAAGCAATTTTTGATGTACAAATAGAATTTGCCTTCTTTGAAATCCCATAATTATCACAAGATCATCACCGCTTTCCGCTTTCAGTATTCCAGGACAATTCACATGTTTTTATCAGGTCTTCTCATGGTTGGTTGTTTTTGCTTAATCTATATACTAAATCTGTGCCACTAATTAACCCCTTCACTGATTCGATTATCAATTTTCAGAATCTTCAAATTGAGGACTAGCATTCTTTCATGCAAGATATTAACAGTCCTGATTTGATTTCAGTTTAACTTCAGATCCTGGTGAGGTTTACCTGACTGTTTTGTGTTAATTTAGTTCTGAAAGGATTTTGTACTCTGAAGTAGGATTTGGTGTTTGGATCAAGATGTAGCATTCTGAAATTTATAGGTGTGGTAATATTCACATATGTTGCTACCGTGGAAAGCTCTTCCTTGCTTTGGGTGGTGGTTTATTTGTTTGTGAATTTGGTGAGAACCCAAGTGTCTGTAAGCTTGTTTCTTGATACTGGAACAAGTGCAATTGTATTGCATGGCTAATTCTATTTGTATACATCAAAATGCTTAGGGGCACCTCTTAATTTTATAAAATTTGATTGGAAAAAGATGCCCTTTGAATTTGTATTTTTTATTTTTATTTTCGACGCGTAGAACGGGTACTTGGATTCATACATATCGTCGTAGAGCTAGTGCATGGTTTATGTACATACCGCACATTTGACCTATGGCTATTACGGTAATGTTAAATTTACCATTATCATACCATTACCATACCATTACCAGTCAATTGGTTGTCATTTTAAAGTAAAGTCGGCATACCAGCACGGTAACGGTAAATTTATCATTTTTTAGGGTAAAACATCGTTAATATTTTTTCAAAACCAGTGATAACGGTAATTTACCAGTCCATTCATAATACATTGATATTCATGTAAGATGTTGTATTATGAGATTTAGAAGCAAGAAAACAGTTCAATTTATTTCGGTAATTCAACTCAAATGATGATAAATACACTTCTTTTATATATTCTTTATTAACTGACCCAATCACTACAAGAACGGCAACAGTTAGCGACGGCTTTTAGCCGTCGCCGACCGTCGCTGGCCGTCGCTGGCCGACGCTAAAAGCCGTCGCTATAAATGTCGTCGCCCAATAGTGTAGCGACGGCTTTAGCGACGGCTCCGTCACCAAAATAGCGACGGCTATCGACTGCAAATGTGCCACGTGAAAATTTTTCCAACGTCTAAATGCCGTCGCTAGTCGTAGCTCGCCGTCGCTAACCTGTGTAATTTGGCCGTCGCTAGCCGTCGCAAGCCGTCGCTAATCTGTGCAATTTGGCCGTCGCTAGCCGTCGCAAAACTGGGTAAATTTTCAGTGCATATGCACAGCCCATATACACCTCAACCAATCTGAACCAAACCACTATACACTATAGTCATCAAGTATAATTATCATATATCCATCATATAACATAACTATACATTCAAACAATATAAAATCCAACCAAATCTCATTTTCAAATCCAATAATCGGAATATGTAAATAGTAAACCGAAATTTCTACATAATATCCCGACATATATATACATAATATCCAACCAAATCCATCAACTAGAAGTCATCAAAATATATGTACATAATATCCTGAAATATATATACACCATACCAACCAAAATGTGTATATACCAAACTATCAGCAAACAAACATACCTACTCCTCGCCATCGCTGCCGTCCTCTCCAGGCATCCTCTCATGCTGTTGCAAATAGGCCGCAATCCGCTCATCCAGCTGTTGCTCAAAGAAACTCTTCCTCCAATCATTTATTTCTTCAACTGTCGCCCTCAACTGAGCAATCTCCGCCTCTTGCTGCGACCTTCTGTATACACTCTGCATTCTCATGGCCTATAAAATAATTCATAATTATTTATATATTAGCATATATATAATATTATTAAAATTGTTAAACTTATATATTAGTACATGTCAAAATTTACCTCCACATTTCCATAGCTATACCGTCGACTGTTCCGAGAAGGCGGGTCAATAATAGCATCCCAAATATGGTTCTCCTCCTCTAACGTAACCTCTTCCCGACCAGTGGACTGTGCTACACGAGTCCGCTCTGCTTCGTACCTCTCCTCCGATTACAAACAATTGTTTTACACGATAAAAACCGAATTTCAAAATTTTGAAAATACAATAAGACAAAATATTGTTATTAACAGTAAATTAATTTACCATTACGGATTGTGATTTGTCATCCGTCCACTCGTACGAAACATTGCCCACTTCGTCGGTCCTCTCCACGGCATGCGTGGCCTTGAACAGCTCGGCCATAGTGGGCTCGCGGTTGTATCTTGCGGTCTGAAAATATATAAGTACTATTGCTAATCTGATTATAAAATATTGTAATAAAATGTATACACGGTTTATAAATTTAATTACCAGCTCTCTCTTATGCTCCTGAAAGGATTTGGAGCCACCACGGTGCAATGCAGGATTTTTATTCATGTTTGCCTGGTTCCGCGCAGATAGCTCCTACAAAGTAAGATAAATTATCACGTATATATCTTGCAAGATTTATATTAGATTTAAATAACAAAGCAAACATATATTACTTACTTTTACTGCCGGACTGTCCCAAAGCTGAAGAAAATCATTCCATACACCTTCGCCCATCCAGTTTGGCTTTCTCCCTGAATTTTTGGCCTTGGACAGTGTATCCCTATAATTTTTTCTCATTCGTTTGTTCCAGTGATTTAAAAAAATGTCCAAGTCATCAGGGTCGACGCGGACTGCAGCCTATAAATTTTAAGTTATAAAGATTATATTAATTTGCAACTGAAATTCAAACTACTACTTACAAGTAAATCCGCTTGTATGGCGTTCTTGACATAAGAGGGGATGTCGTCCCAGCGAGGCCAACAACCATGCATCTGGCTTTGAAAAGCCTTCCTCGAAACCTGTAAAATATAATCTGATGGCTCCACCTCAAAGCCACTGCAAAAGTTATGATATACATGTTTAGTGGATTTTAAAACTTATACTATAAATAAAATTGATACTTACCCAGCACTTCTAGGAACAACTTCTGCAATCGGACGTAAGTCCGGTGCAGTGCCACTACCACCTGCACCGGGAGATGGGGATGGCGTGCCACCACCACCTCCACTCCGTCTCCTGCCAGACATATCTGCTATAGAAAAACAATATCATCACAGAACAATTATACAAATTCACTACTACATATCATGTTTCAATCACTTTCACATAAACAATTATAAAAATTTACTAGTACAAAACATGGATAAAAATTATATAAATAATCATCATAGAACTATAATAGAAATTCACTACTACATAGTATGTTTCCATATTCACTTTCACAGAACAATTATAAAAATTTACTAGTACAAAACATGGATAAAAATTAACTAAATGATCATCACAGAACAATTACAGAAATTTACTATTACATCGAATGTTTCAATCACTATCACATAACAATTATATCAATAACGATCAGTCTTCATCGTTTTCTGATTCAGATTCAGTCTCGTATTCTATCTCATTTTCTTCGGTACTTTAAAATGCATCAAATAGGACGTTCGATTCATCATTCAAAGGCCCTACATCAATATCATCAGTTATTATTATTATTTCTGTATTTGATTCAAGATCGGCTTGATATGCTGCATCATCTGGAATATTATTTCCATCAATCGTAAACCTTGGTTTCGTTTTGAAAACAGCGGACCAATCCGCTTTCTCTTTTTTCAAAGATGGATACGAAGCAAAATAAACTTGTAACGCTTGCTTCGCTAACACAAAAGGATCGTATTTATAGTAGTGTGATGTATGTCTTATTTCAATAAGTTTGTACTCTTTATACACGTTGATTCTGGAACCAGGAACGTTACCGAACCAATTGCACTTAAATAAAAAAACCTTTTCTAAAGGTTCAACATAATATGTCAATTCTAGAATCTGTGTTAAGACGCCGTAAAAATCTTTTAAATGCTCATCTGGATCATCACTGCCTTTGACAAATACCCCGCTGTTATATGTTAATTTTTCAGCACCGTAATCTTTTGTGTTGAACTTAAACCCGTTGACGAAAAATATTGGATAAGTCTTCACATTTCTTTTCGGTCCAATCGTAAGATGTCTTAAGCCTTCATCAACGACACAGTTTCTTGGCTGATAAACATAGTTCAAAAACCATTTGGCAAATTCTTTACTGAGATCGCCAGATGGATACTGTGATTCCTAGATACTGCATATATGTAATATGTGTTATTATTATTATGTACGTACAAGTAAATTACAAGTGAATTAACTATTACCTGACAAATGGTGCAACTTCGACACAATTTAAAAGAACATACGTGTGCGCTACATGGTGGTCTCTATCGTCCAACCATATTTCCACACATTTTCCACCAGGTCTACCATGTTGTCTAAAAACAGATAACATTGTTTGAGAAGAATTTTGTTCAACGACTTCCTCATTTCGAGGAACAGTTACAAACGATAAGTTCACATCGTCCTTAAAGTAGTGAGAGAAAAAAAAATGAGGCTTCTTCTTCAAGATACGATTTGCATATCGAACCCTCAACTCGGGCTTTTTGTCGAATCTTCTTCTTCAGATGATTCAAGTACCTATTAAGATATTTATTACATATTTAGATATACAAATTTAAATTTGAAATTGACATGAACATTGCATATGTTAATTTACCTCTCAAATGGATACATCCATCCATATTGCACAGGACCTCGAAGAAGTGCTTCGGACGGAAGATGAATAGGTAAATGCTCCATTACGTTAAAGAAACCAGGCGGAAGTATTTTCTCCAGTTTGCATAGCAATATGGGTATTTCTACTTCAAGCTTACGTATACGGTCCACCTTTAATGTTGTCGAACATAGCTATTTATAAAACAAACATAACTCTGTTATGGCGTTCCATACTTTTACGGGCAACAGTTCTTTGAAAGCCACGGGGAGTAAATATTCCATCATGATATGACAATCGTGACTTTTCATCCCACTCAATTTACTATTTTTGAAGTCAACGCATCTACGAAGATTGGAAGAAATCCCATCGGGAAATCTTAATTCTTCCACCCACTTTAGCATGACTTTTACTTGCTTGTTGTCTAGCTCATAGCATGCTTTCGGTTTTTTATTGTCATTAGGCTTCATATGAAGTTCCGGGCGCTTACAATAGTTTGCTATATCAAGCCTCGAATTCAAATCGTCCTTGGTTTTGCCCTTTACATTCAAAATTGTATTAAACAGATTATCAAACACGTTCTTTTCGTTGTGCATCACGTCAACATTATGTCGGAGTAAGAGATCTTTCCAATATGGTAACTCCCAAAATATGCTTTGTTTGCACCAATTATGAATGTCTGACTTTCCTGCAGTCTGGACTCCAGTTTCATGTATCTTTGGATAGTCTCTTACAATTTCGTATATTTCCTCGCCTGACCAAACCTTAGGTGGTTTCAGATTCTCTTCTCTGTTAGCTATGAAAATTTTCTTATCTCTTCTAAAACTATGATTGGGATGAAGAAAACACCGATGACAATCAAACCACGAAACTTTCTTCCCATATCGTAACGAAAATGCTCGTATTTCTTCCATACAATAAGGGCATGCTAGACGACCGGCCGTACTCCAATCAGAAAGCATCCCGTATGCAGGAAGATCATTAATCGTCCATAACAAAGAAGCGAATAACCGAATTTTTTTTCGTTGATACATCGTAAGTTTCGACTCCATCATTCCACAGTTTCTTCAACTCTTCGATCAATGGTTGTAAATAAACATCAATTCCTTGAGTTGGATCATGAGGGCCGGGAACGACAGTGGTGAGAAACATATATGGTGTTTTCATACACATCCATGGAGGTAAATTATACGGAGTAACGATAATTGGCCAGGATGAATATTTACTACCAAACTGTGAAAATGGTGAAAATCCATCCGTACATAAACCAAGTCTGACATTACGACTTTCCGCAGCAAATGCGGGATAAGTCTTAACGAAATGTTTACATGCTTCACCGTCGGATGGATGTATCAAAGTTCCTTCTTCCGCTGTTCTCACACTATGTCATCGCATATGACAGGCCGTAGCAGAAGACGCATATAATCTTTGAAGTCTGAGAGTGATGGGTAAATAATGCATTCTCTTATACGGGACTTCTTTCCCTTTCTTCTTTCTTGGTTTGTATCTTTTTTCGTTACATATTTTGCATTTTCTGAGGTCGACGTCGTCTTTCCAATACAACATGCAACCTTTCACACATGCATCTATCTTATCGTACGGTAGACCGAATGCAGACATCAATTTTTTTACTTTATAATGACTATCGCACATCAGATTGTTGGGTGGCATGTGTCGTTTTGCAGCTTGTACAACTGCTGTAAATGCAGCTTCCGTAAGGTTGAATTTTGATTTCATAATTATGTATTCGACGGTTACTGAAAGTTCGGATCCGCTTTTACATCCGTCCCACAACGGCCTCTTAGCAGAATCCAACAAATCGTATATTTTTTTAGCTCCCGCAGTCGGTTCTTCTTCGACATTTTCGTCTTCAGCGACAGCTTTCGTTGAAGGAAACATTGATCGTGCTGCATCATCCACTATATTTTCTATCTGATTCGTCATCATATTACCGTCCTCTAAAACTTCAGTATTAGGTATAGGTTCAACAAGTTCTCCATGACGATCTCAGAAATAATAATCAGGCACGAAACCATATTGATACAAATGTACTTCAACTATATCCGGTTTCCAATGCTTCAAATGTTGGCACTTACTACACGGGCAACGAATTTCTGTATAGTTTCGCTTATTAGATTTAGCGAATCTAATAAATTCCTGTACACCGTTGTAGAAATGTTCCTTTATTGATGCTTTCTTTCCAGTTCTGACTTCATACATCCACGTACGGTCGAGAAAATAATTGAACATTTTTCCTGATTTGAAAATGTATGTTAGACAATTTAAATGATTAATTTACAACCATTCTCCATTGTAAAAAGTTCATCGTTCCAGGAAAATCAAAATATAAACTTCACTTTATTTTTTAATTTTTGGGTATTTTGATTTTCACTTCGGTGGTCAGTCATCCTACTTCCCATTACAAACACAATAATGTAATTACATTTTATAAATCATTTCAGATTAAACGGTTCAACAAAATTTCAGCAGCACTTCCCTTATGTTCCCTGTATAGTACACAAATGCGTGTACACAGGGAACGTAAAGGAAGTGCCGTCGAAATTTTGTAACCGTTTAAAATGAATTGATTTATAATATGTAATTACTTTATTGTATTTGTAACTTGTCCAATACAGGGACAAATCCGACAAATATTGTATCAGATGAATATAAATGTCCGTTCCGTTACAAAACGAACATCCATATAACGATCATATACAACACTTGCCAGACGGGGCCAAAGACAATCTAAGGGATAAAGAAATTTCTTTAAATTTTATCAAATATTATTGTTCTTTTCAAATTTTGACAATGTTTCAACTATTTATATTTTATTTCAAAAATTTGTGTATTTAAATTTTAGTTCAACATTCAATTAACAATTTTACTTCAATATTAATTTCTTTATTTTTTTTTAACGATGTAGATTTTATGTGACTATTTGTTGTTGTTATATTCATTTCTTAATTTCTCTACAAAATCGATTTTAGTACAATATCAGTTGTTTTTAAAGTCGTTTCCTAATTTTTTTCAAATAAATTATATATTTGCAGAATTTTTAATGTTCTCGTATTCATTTTTTAATTTTTTGTACAAACTTTATTTTTTACAATATATACAACCTTTTGCATTTTGTCCGTCGCTAGCCGTCGCGATTCATCGCTAAAATTATCAAAATGGCAATTGCTAATCGTCGCTAGCCGTCGCTCAATCAACAGGGTAAATAAAACAATTATCAATGAATATAATTAGAAAACAACAAATTCTAATTATCCAATAGATAATTAGAAAACAATAAAAAACTAATTATTAAATAAAAATTTGTCAATTTAAATTTACTTAACAACTTAAATTTGTAATTTATCAATTTCATAAACTATGAAATACTTTCATTTAAATTTATCAATAACCAAGTTAATCATTAATATACACTATTTTTTCACCTAAAACAACTAACCATGTTAATCGCCAACACTAATTATCTACATCAACCATTTATTCAACTTCATCATGATGAAATAATTAATATGTACTTAATTCAAGTTCATGATAATAAACTAATTAATCTGCCAAATCAACATACAACACTACTAATACCTAATTTAACAACACTACTAATACTCAAATTAACAACAAATCTAAATTGTACAACAAATCATAATTGAATTAGGGTTTAAACTAAACCTAAAAACATCAAATTTACATTCAAACAAGAGATTAGGAGCATACCGACACAAATTTGGGTGATTTGTAGGCTTTGAAGGGTTGGGCGCCGGCTGGGGTGACGGGGGGCGACGGAGTTGGGGAAGGAGGGAAAATTTGGAGAAGGAGGAGAATGAAATCTGTGCTGTCGGCCAGAACCTGTATATTCCGATTTGCGACGGCTAGCGACGGCCGCTTTTTTTAGCCGTCGCTAGCCGTCGCTCCCCTTCGTCGCTAATCGAAGCCTTTCTTGTAGTGAATGAGATAAATATTGAAACATCATTCAGTTAAAAATATATAAATTTATTATTTTTATAGACAAACGGTAATTTACTATTATCGGTGTAATGGTTACCCATTTATCGGTATATCAGTTATCGGTATACCAGTCAATCGGTAACGGTAAACAATTTTATTTTACCAGTAAAAACGATACAGTAACAGTATTTACAAAATGGTAACGGTAATCATTACCATAATAGTCCTAATTTGAACTTAGTCATATCTTCTAGATGCTCTTCGGGTTAAGTTTTTATACATGTAGGCACTACATGGTGGTCAAAAAGGTTGACAAAATAAATACGAGTTATATTTAAGTCAGGGTATTTTGATCAAATTTAATTTAAAAAATTTCCAGGGATGGTCAGTGTGTCTTCTAGGATTCTTATTTGAATCGGATGGGTATCTTTTGCTATTCCTTGTACTTGGCATCTGCTATCAAGCCTGCAAGGTATTCAAACTGGAGTTTGGACTGCAAATGGTTAAGTTGGTGGAGTTGAAGTGCTTAGGTGACAGAACATTATTTCTGAATCTGGATACTACATTTTCTCTCATTGCAAGGAAATATCCTGGTTGTAATGGCTTCGTTTCTGAATCTGGATACTTCATTATTTCTTCATTCTAATGGCTTCGTTTTAAAACTTCAAAAGAGGTAAAACTTCTCTTTTAGCTAAAGAATTTAAAATACACCATGTTTTCCCTGAGAGATTTTGGTAAACACAAACATAACAAAATTTTCTCCGAAATGGCCTTAGGCTCTATTCTTTTTGCTTGAATCTCTAATGTCGATGTTTAGAAGTTTGAAGACTAATCTTACTATGTGAATTTATTACCATAGTTGTTGGCAAATCCATATATTTTCTATACCATAGTTTTCATGCAAAGATAATGCTATGAGTTCTCTGACATATAAAACGTAAAATTTGCTTACATCTACGTGCACTTGGTTTCTTCGTTATGTGCACTTTGTCTTTCATAGGAAAAAAATGAGTAGCCAATGGAGTGTATTAGACATGGTTAAATTATAAACTCTATACTAAATATACACTAAATAGGATTGGCTACATCTCATAGCAAAATAATATTGATTCCACGAGTGGATGCGGTATTATTTTGTATTTTCAAAACAATGGACAAAAATATCTCTAATAAACTTTAATGCATCCGTCTTCTATGACCGTCAAAAATAGTTATATAAAGCTTTGAATCTATCACAACTCGACCTAATGCGATCTTTCAAACCATTATCTTAAACTTATTACAATGGTTTTTGTTAGTTGCGACTAGGGCTGTCAACGGATATTTAAAAAATTCAAAACTCGTCCGCATTTATATGTGTAAAGCGACTAAATATCCGATATTTGAAAAAATAGATGCAGGTGTGGATATGAAGACATCCGCATCTAAAAATTATCCATTTAATTTTTTACTAAAATTATCGTTTAAATTGTGTATTTTAATACAATAAAAGATATTTATTTGATTTTTGATTGAATTAGTAGTTTATATTATATGCACTTACTAACTGCTCAAACTTATTTATTTTCATCATATTTGTGTAGTTTTTAACACTTTTATAGTCAATGGGATTGAAAAATAAATATGTTAAACTAAATTTTTTTTATTTATATTTCATAATTTATCGGTCGGTAGTGGATAAAATAATTATTCAATATTCGTCCGAGTATATGACACTGCCCGCATCCGAGGATGCGGATATCTGATATCTGATATCCAAAAATGGTTTCGAACGCGAATATGACACTATCTGCGTCCGAAAGTGTCCTTTGATAGGCCTAGTTGCGATGGAGGTATTTTATTGTGGTGACCTGCACTGTATTTTGCATTCATTCACTTAAGTCTGTAAACGGTCGGATACGGTTCGGATATTGCCGTATTCATATCCTTATCTGAATTCGTATTCGAAATAATTTTCGAAATTTGATAATATTTTTCGACCAGTTCACAATCAATAACTCTAAACAAGTTAATACAAAATTTTGATTTATTATAAATCCATTTCATAACTGAAATATAAAAAAGATAAATATGCTAAGAAAAATAATTTAAAGCGGCAAATATTGATTTTTATAACATATTAATATTTTTACTTGGATAAAATAGTAACGACAATTATTTTATGTTCTAAAATACACAAAAATACAACTATAATATTAAAAAAAAAACAGAACCGACAGTTATCGATACACATATTGTCATATCTGCATTCATTTTTAGATATTGAATTATTTTCCGTATGTCGGATACGATCGGATTTCGAATTTTTCGGTAAACATTGATTTCCCTATATTTACTGAAGTAAATAAGTTATTTGCTATCTCTGAAACAAGAATTAAAAGTTTTGAATCTCACCTTCAAATTGGATATTGGATTCTGGGCCGTCGTCCAACTAACCCAACCCTAGTGTCGGCCCTGGATGTTTATTAGCGACGCCACTAACCATCCAATTCTTCAAAATGATTGTAATGTCAGTCCACTTGGCCTTTTTTATTATTCATTGGCGTTCATCCATTTGGTGTACGTTCAAAATGATGAAGATGTTTCTCTCATTCCATTTGCATAGGTCACTTAGTTACAAATTATTTAAATAGGTCACTTAGTTACAAATTATTCTTTATCTACTCTTCCCAAATTCCTTATTCTTCCATTTAGTATTTTACACTTACTTCTTACATCCAATTTTTCTTCAAATAATGTGCAAGACAGTTTGGTTTTAACATGTAAATTTTTCATGCTCAAAAGTCTCCGCATTTTCTTTTATTAAATTCAAACAAGGACAAAAAATAAGCGGCTAAAATACTAAATTCAAATTCTTTGTTTGGTATTTTAAAAAATACAACTTTATTGTGATTACTAACTTACTTAACATATAAGTTCATCAAAATTATAAATTTATCACTGACAAATTTAATATTTTGTCCAATCTTGGCCCCAAGTTACAAAATTTGAGAAGAGCGACAAATATTTTCCACAAAATTCATGTTCTCTCTCCTCCACTTAGCCGTCTATATTTGCAATGTCTCGTCGCCTACATCTCCACCGCCTTGCTGTCGGTATCTTTATTACCTTCATCATCTTCCAACCCCATTGTCCGACTTCAAATCCTAAATCATGGCAAGAGCTCTCATTGCTGCTGGACCACAACGCAACTCTGTCATACCATAATCCTAACCGATACAACAACACCGATGAAGAAAAAATTAACAACAAAATAAAATTGCTAAATTAAACTAGCATTACATGAATATAATGATATGTTCATTTTTATAATCGAAAAACGTTAAATTAAATTAACGTGAATATAATGTTATATTCATTTTAAATTAAATTAGCATTAATGAATGTATAAATAGATCATTCATGTATAATTTATATTCATTTTTACATTTCAAAAAATACTAATTTTAATGCACGCTATTAGTTATTAGGTTGAAACATTTTTTTTTTAAAATATCCTAGTCGCTCCTCTAACTACCGTCGCAGATTCAACCTTACAACTCTATTTGTGCTTCAAATGTCCCTTTTTGAGCTCAGACTTTCCCTAAACTTTGATGTTGTGACCACATTCCATATTTATCAATCATGGAGATTTGTTAAAAAAGCAAATCATTTATAAAATTGTACAAGCGTTACCGCATGCAGGAACTTTGCGCGTGTTAAAGACACCTAAATTGTATTTCTACAAATCGTGTTTGTTTAATAAAGAAATTGATTTCTACAAATATTTAGTCATATTTCCGTGCAGAATTATACGTAGTTAATTTGAATTTTTATTTTTAAACTGAAATATCTAATTTTTGTAAGTTTGAATTTTTACTTATATTATTTATTAATACAAACAAATTTGTAAAGTAGTTCATTAATTAGATCTTATTTTTAAGTGAATTTAAAACTTGGCAAATATTTGTAGAGAAGATTTTGAATTTGTAAAAGCAAGCTTAGTGATCCTTATTTTTAAGTGATAATAAATTTCGATAATATTTGCAAAGAGACATTTTCGATAGTTTACGGTGATGTTAAAGAAGTATGACCGCAAAGTTATTACAACTATTAATAACGAGTGTTGCGGTACGCGTTTCGCGAGTGATGACGACACACACTTCACATGTGAATTGTTTTTTTACAAATATTATATTTTTAACTCGTTCAAAAAAATATAATTTACATAAATATTTAGCCATATTTTTGCATTACAGTGATATGCAGTTAGTTTTAATTTTTCTTTCAAAATTGCAACATTTAATTTTTGTTAATTTGAATTTGAATTTTTATTATTAATTAATAAAAAAGAGTTTAATTTTTTATTAGTTTGAATTTTTATTTTTGCTATTAATAAAATAAAGAACGACTTTATGAATAAAGTTTATTTGTTAAATTCTACTTTTAAGTTATAGTAAGATTTCGATAATATTTGTAGAGTAACGTTTTAAATTGGTAAATGAAACTTATTTGATCTTATTTTTAATTGATATTAATATTTAATATTGCTTGTAGAAGCACGTTTTTAGTAGTTTACGCTGATACAAAAAATGTGTGACATCAAAAGTATTATAACAGTTATTAAAGAAGAAATATGTTTAGGGGCTCTAACCTCACGATCGAACAACAAGTTTGTGCTTCTATTCCAACTATTTGTAAAGATGATGCACAAATTCAAAATAGGGGTTTTTAGGCTAAAGGGAAAAGTTTAAAAAAAAATTAGTTTTATGGACAAAAAGTTTGTTTTTTAGATTGAAAGACATTTTTTAGTGCAAATCACAGAATGATAGTTGTAACTATCATTTTCAATTTACACTAAAAAGGGTCTTTCAGACTAAAAAACAAACTTGTTGTCCTTGAGACCAAATTTGTTTACAAGTTCTTTCTTATGTCTATTTATCTGTTCAAAATAACCTTCCAAAGATAATTAAACATCATTTACAAAAGAATGTAAATACAGGAGGATAAAAATGTTCACATTTTGACATTTTGTGCAACAATAACCTATGCTGCAATAACATCCTTTGTCCTTGCAATTTCAATGTAACATCCTTTGTCCTTGCAATTGTAAAAGAATTTGTTGCCATAATTGTTCGAAACAAAATACGTTAGAAATGTGAAATAAAAAGATAAACAAAGACAAAAGAAGATTTGGTTACAGATCAAAAATATCTTGCTTCCTAATTTGATTAGAGGGTAATTTGTTTATAACAAAAATAATTTTGCCTATAATAAGAAAAATAGAGAAAATAAATGAATTTTAATTCCAACACTCTCAAAAAGGTAGGCCCAAATTTATACATTTTGAAATGTGAAATGTCCATCTTAAATGGAGACTCAATGGGCCTTTAACGAATATCGTTTCATAAACCAAAGGACTAAGCAAACTCAGGCCCACAATAAGAACATTACATAAATAACAATCCTATTAAAACACAAATGGTGAATATAGTTTCATTAACTTCTCACCCGCACCACTTTTCTCACTTATCAAGAAAATATACATTTCTGAGAGCATTACGTGTCATTTTATTTTTCTCAACATAGATAACAATCCTATTAAAACACAAATGGTGTATTATGGAAAAATAAACAATAATAATAAATTTCGAAAAAAGAAGCAATAGTAGTATTAATGAAAAAAATTAATAGTATAAATAACGGAAGCATTAAAATGACAGAGAGAAACTCCAAGTGTAATGCGTTTTTTTTTTTCCATAATATTCAACTATGTATTATTCAAAGAGCAATTATTCTTAGTTTTTGTCTTGACACAACTGTAATAAACATCCCACACTTATATTCGTACACTTTATAGTGAAATTTATTTGTTGCATACTATGTTTATACAACACTAAGCTTTATTAATATTTATGGACGTTTATTTATTAGATCATACATTTAAGGGATGTTAGTATTTGGTAATATTTATAGACGAAAGTTTTGAATTTATAAAAGAAGTTGGATTCAAATTTTTAAATGACATTAAGATAAATGAGCATTTTTTGTAGTTTACGCTGATACCAAAAAAATGTAACGTTAAAAATATTATAACCATCATTAGAGATGTGTTAAATTATCTAGAAGAATCTTTTATTATCTAGACTAGATGTGCGCATTTAAACTATTCACATTTTAATGAACATGCAAACTTAGAAATATATTCATTGAAATATTCAAGTTTTAATTTGGTTTGAATTGTTTCAGTCAAGCATAGAAATAATAGTTTAGGAATAACATAAATTATTTTTCGTTTTAGACACCGGTACTGGGAATGATATGGATAATGCTTGAATTATGTATATGACTAAATGATATTTTAGAAAGTTCACGATCAGATTAAATATTGCGCTTTCAAGCCAACCGTTAATTAAGATGTATGATGCCAAAGTTCAAGATAACCTTTCAAAGATAATTAAACGTCATTAAAAAGAAGAGTGAAAATACTCGAGGATAAAAATGTTCACAACATTTTATGCAACAGTAACCTATGCTGCAATACTGGCACTTGTAACATCCTTTGTACTTGCAATTTCAACGTATTGTTACTGATTACAGCTTAAGTCGTCAAAGAATTTCATGCCATGATTGTACGTAAACAAAATGGGGGTAGAAATGTTAAAATAAAAGGACAAAAGAAGATTTGGTTATAGATCCAAATTTCTTACTAGCTAGGCCCAAATTTATACATTTTGAAATCTCAACGGTCCGCCTTAAAAGGACACTCAATGGGCCTTTAACGATTATAGCTTCATATACCAAAGGACTAACCAACCAAAGGCCCACTTTAAGAATATTACATAATATTGCTGCATCATTAACTTATCTCCCACGCAACTTTTCCCAATTATCAAAAAAAAAACATACGTGACATTTCTGAGAGCATTACGTGTCATTTTATTTTTCTCAACGTCACAGAGAAGGATAGCAATCCTATTAAAATACAAATGGTGTATTATGTAAAACAAATAATATTACTAATTTTAAAAAAGAAGTAACAATAGATTAACGGAAATTTTTAACACTAACAATAACAGAAGTATTAAAGTAACTGAGAGAATCTCTGAATGTAATGTGTTTTTTCATAACATTGAAAAATTGGCACAATGACAAACTAAAAAAAATTAACACGGGCCGAAGGAAAAACTTAAAAAAAAAAAATTAGACTGAATGACAATTCTAAATACAACTAGCATTTTGTACCGTGTAAAACTGAATATAATACTAGTTATAACTAGCATTTTGAATATTAACTAACATTGTCTTTCGATCTAATTTTCTTTCAGGTTTTGTCCTTGAGCCTGAAAATAAAACTTGTTATATTTCAATCTAATTTTTTTCCACGTTTGACCATGAGTATTCAAAAGAGCAATTATTCTAGTTTTGTCCTGACACAACTGTAATAAACATCCCACGCTCATATTCGTACACTTTATAGTGAAATCTACTTTGGTTCTGCGGAGAAAACTAATTATAAGTTTCTAAATGTCTTTGTCTATCTCTGTTTAAGGTTCATACAAGTATACAATGAATGTAAAAAAGCAATGCTTTCAGATTTGTATTTATTTATTTGTCCCTATGAAAGGACAAATTATATTAGATACGCTGTGCTGTGAAGTTCTGTACAAAAATTTGAGTAGAGTGTCCAAAAGTAGTTTAATTTTGTAATAAATGATTAATACTTGGTAATTAATAATGAAAATTCAAATTCAAATGCAAATTAAATGGTGCTTTGTAACACTCTCAGTTTTATTTCGATTCATTCGTGCTGTATCATCAAAGTCTAGCATTTTCATATCTTTTTGAAATTCGTGTTAAAATACAATTTTGTAATCTCAGTAATGCTATACTAGTCCATCAATGTTGTGTGAGTCTAAGGCTAGAACGAGCAGCGGAATGAGCGATGTGGGAATGACGAACCGAAGGACTGTCTACGTCAACACCGCAATGAGGTTGGATTAAGCAAATTCATCTGGCCGGGATAATTTGGTAGCCCAAAGGATTGCTCCATTCTAGAAGTGTGGGCTTCTCTTTCAAAACATTACTCGAAGTGGGGTTTGAAAATCACTTTGTATTTCTTCCTCGGTGTCGTTAGTTGATGAACGAATCTGAGTGGAGTGGATGTAACGTTTCTCTATGGCAACATTCATAACTTGTTCGAAAGGGAATTTTCTTCTAACATCCTTCAATTCTGGAGGGCGGGTATTGTTTCAAATAAACGCTATTGTCGGCTGTCCGCTTTTCCATTAGCGTTTTCCGTGTTTCCGTGAATGCCGAGTTCATCCCTATACACACTTCAACCTTTGATGAAAGGCTGTTGACAATAAGCTGGCAAATACCAAAACTGATACACAGGGCCGGCACAAATAATTTGGTTGCTTTAGCGTAGATTTTAAGTAATATAAAAATATTATACTTTGTTGGGAATTGAGTCTACGTTGCTCCATTGTGCAAACAATACAAATACCGCTCCATCACACACTCAATTATTAACAATTTTCTATAAAATATTTTTATCTTCATAAAATTCTAAACAACCACCACCACCGGTTGCCCCTGCCGGATCCGTTACCCTAGACGACTGCCTTGCTCGTCTTGTTCCAAGGTCGTCCCTGCCGATACCTGTACATTCATGACCTTCTATAGATTCCCAGATAAAATATAAAACGCATACGATCGCTTAACATATGCGATTTTGATTGACAAGCAACCACTGTTGTTATTTGATAATATTTTATCGGCTGACTAACAACTGTTGTGTAAAAATCCGACACATTGGTAGATGTTTTTTAATTTTATATCAAGCTATCAGGAAGTTGTTTAACTATAAATGTAAAGATGTTGCAATATATTTTACTGTCGCACACCAACGCGTGGAGAGCAATCACATATAAATAATTGCATCGTTGCAAAATACAAATTTTGCTTGCTTAATAAGACGTGCAGTAAGTTTTTACACATGGCCTTTAGTGTACAAGGGGACGTGGTTTATTCAATTCTATTACGTCTAATTTTTTGTTAGTTGACCATCCAGTTTCGTATTCAACCTGGCCCACCCTTACTTATGCAGATAGCATATCCATATATTTAAATATGCGAGCACTCTGTCTGACAATATGAGTATTGTGTTAATGGTTATCGTTACCATTTTGAAAATGCCATTACCATACCATTTTTACTGGTGAACTAAAATTATTTACCGTTACCGATTGACTGGTATACGGATGACTGATATACCGATAAACTGATAACCGTTACACTGGTAATGGTAAATAACCGTTTGTCTAGAAAAATAATAAGTTGATATATTTTTAAATTGAATGATGATCCATTATATATCCCATTGGGCCACTTAATAAAAGACATAGAAAAGAAGTGTATTTATCATCAGTTGAATTACTGAAATAAATTGAACTGTTCTCTTGTTTCTATATGTCCACAATACATGAATGTCAATGTATTATGAATGGACTGGTAAATTACCGCTACCATTGGTTTTGAAAAAATATTACTGATGTTTTACCGTAAAAAATGGTAAATTAAGTCTAAGCATCTATTTAACAAACGTGCATATTTAATATCTAACTAGTACGAAGCCGTGCTTTGTATACGGGTCGTAGCTATATTTATTTTTGTAATTGTAGTTGAACCTTTATGTTATTGTAGGATTATCTACAATTAAATTGAGTATTTCTCACTTCTTGACAGACGCTTAAGATATTGTCCAAAAGATAATTTTGTTTAGCAACTGTGTTAGTAGAAATATCAAATTATGTTCTAATCAATGCAATAAAATAAATGTATCAGTTTTTTATGCTCATGAAAGTGACATGAAGGTAAAAATATAACCATGCATGCATGTTGTTTACAAAGATCCTTCAAATAAATCAAGTAAATAAACCAATGAATCAATTTGCAGTATCAAGTCGCATATAAAGAAAGTTAGTATTTACGGTACTATTTTTTATTCCAATGTAAAATATTTTGTTTACAAAATTCTATTTTAGTCGCATGGTGTGTGTGTGTCTATATATATATATATATATATATATATATATATTACCATCCACCTCTTAAAAAAGTTAATATTAGATTGATGATTGCTAACTAAAAAGGAATAAAAGATGCAAAAACTTGGATCGCAGACAACAATGTAATGCATTACACTATAATATACCACACATAATGAACAACCTTTCTGGACAACTGAGCTTCATTCTTCATTACAAAATCATAAAATCGAAGTACATATCATTGTAAACCAATATCTATCCATATAGCAATTAATACGTTATTAATCTAATGAAGCCCATATAGTCTGATGTGTTGTTACAATAAAGCTTCAACTTTTCAATATGTAAGATATATGTCGATGTGAAATATACATTCATAAAAATAGACACAATACTTTATGCATATATGTTTATATTTTTCTGAACATATACTAATTGATGTCAATGAGTTTCAATTCCAAGATCTATGAATCAAACAATCAAAATATTAATCACCATCCATTGCCGCTATTATATAATAAAATCATTGTTCTATTAACACACCACAATAAGTTTAACCGCTCCTTCGTAATAGAATAAAGAGTTCAAAGTAAAAGAAGGGAAAGTAAGTTTTAATGTTGTATGAGATTACTTATACCAAAAGTTGTATGTTTGGAATATAGAACACCGAGAGAGATAAATGTAACTTTAGACATGAGTGTCACTATTGACATTCAATACGGTTATTAGCCATGTCATAAGGTACATTACATTCAATACAATCAAATCATTAGCTTAACCTCATAACTTAATATGGCTCAGCAATATCATTTTAGAGAATGTACCAAAAACTTATAAACTAATTTTTGTGGCAGCACCATCTTCTATCTAATGATGTCTGTAGTATGCCTATATACTACTAAGGATAAACTTTATCAATACTAAAACATTAGGGACTTCTTCAGTCTGATAATGTCAAAATTAAGAATAATGTATTCAAACCCATTTTTTCATAAGTCAGCTCAACCTACCTATAACACTGAAAAAGTTTTATGATCAAACAAAAGTTTATTGCAACCTGATACAGTGTTCACTAATTGAAAACGTAATTATTTGAAGAAATGGTTGAAGATTAGTATTAATAGAATCAAATTTTATTAATACTGAGCTCATAAACCATGGGAAAAATTTCAAAGCCTCCATCCAAACTTTTTGTGGGTTTAACTTTTGTTATGCAAAAAAGTAGAATTAGATTGCTCATTTTCTAAAGATTAGTTTGTCCATTTGCATAGAAGGTAGTGCATATGGTCTCACCAAATGTTTAGTTGCGGTACTTCACACTAATATATTAACATACAAATTTATTTCTCTTGGTATGTTGCAAAATGCGAACCATTGAATTCAAGAGTTTGATAAATTACATAAAGTAAAATCAATTTGCTGAGAGTCCTTAAACGTTAATTTCAACTAATCTAAGTTTATAATTGTAACAATAAAGAGAACCAAAAGAATTATATTATCACCTACAATTATATAAATTTAGAGATTAATGATCTAATTTTCTAGAATCAGTGTAAATGGAGCAGTAAGAAGTTTAACCAACAACAATATTGTAAAAGGTATTATTTATGTACTTCTATATAATTAAAGGGTTTCAAATTCTTTATTTGTGTTGACAAAACCATTTCATTCATAATTTTTCAATTGATTTGCAACCAATTATATGCCATTGAGTCATATGCAATTCAATAATTTCCTAATTCCAAAATTTTAACCACTGCCAAAAATATATAAAAACAAATAGGATGCATCACATGCGTACTAAAATATCGGTATAAATAAAACATGCAATATGAATGGAGATTTCATATGCAAATTTAGTTTGTAAAATACAATGAACATCACTTTACTTTATATTGAAGACTAATATACAATTTTTAAAAATAATATGATCTTGATTTCGAGTACTAAGTGGCCATGTAAGTTAGTTTCAAGAATCTATTATAACTATGAATTTAATATTAAACGAATTATAAGTTTATGTATTGTAAATACTATATCCCAGTAAAGTTAAAATTACTGAAAGGTCATAGAGTCAATAAAACCTCAATCCCAAATAAAATGAGTACAAAAAGTCCAATCCATTCATATTTACATGACAATATTCGATGGTGCATATCCAATAGATATTGTATCTGCTCCATTTATGCTTGCTTCGGACGATAACACACCTTCGTGATATTCATCACTCCAATCACCCTATATATAAATCAGAGCAAACATGTTTTCAACTATTCAAGTTATATTAGTTTAAGATACACCCTCATTTGATGTCATATATGATCAATGCTTAAGGGCATGTTAAATATAAGTTTAATGCATGAAAATAGGCAAAAAAATTATTTCTACAAATTAACTAACTTACAGTCATTGTCCACTGCCATATCATTATTAGTTTTGAATGCTATGAAAATAAATTAAGTTGCATATAACTTTATAGGAATTTATTTATTGTTATTTCTATACTTCTTAGTGGAGAATTTGAAAATTGAAACCTCTCATGAAATAAATACTTAAAAAAACGATAAAAAAACTATAGAGAATGTGATTGTTGGATTATGACTTCATTTACAACTGTAAAATAATAGAAATTAAAGCAATTAGCTTATACATGATATTATGATTTAATCTGGTCCGATCAAATTTTATATCAAGACAGTTAGACGGCATGAGGACATCAAACTAACGGAAAAAAAATCAAAAATCAAAATATAAATTTTGCATTAAAATAGTAAAAGAATTAATTTCATCATTTTCAAATCATGATAGTGCACAAATTTATCATTAAAGGCGATGTAACGATTTATTAGATCTTTGAGTTTGTAATTTGATGAAACAAATTGTGACGACCCGGAATTTTTAAAGCTTTTAAAATTAGAATATTTAATTGACTTAAATATTCAATGGAATAATTTTAACTTGAATTCAAATATCACTATTAATTATTGATTAAATTATTGAATTAAATAATTTAAAATCGGGTAAAATATGAAATCTGGGATTTTAAGCCTGTTAAAAATAATTTGAAGGCTTGTAAAATTTATATTGTAACACTGAAAATAATAGAAGTTGTAAAATTGAAATTAACAGTGGTTTGTTCAGTTTTAAAATTTTATTGTTTAAATTGAATTTAAAAATAGCCTTTCCGGGCACAGTCTTGGAATTCGACGAAACCAGTTCCATTGGATCCGTAATATTGTATTATTATCGAATTTCAAATTTCGTAGTAATTGGAGCAGTTGTGTGAGCGTACGATATATAAACGCGTTGGAATTTATACCGAGACAAGATTTAATTTAAATAAAACATACTTATTTTCTTTAACCCGACCATATGTACAACCTACCGCCTATTTGCTTCCTTCGTGCCCATTTTACTTTTTCTTCCCATCTTCTCAAGTCCCTGTTCGATCAGAAGAAGAAAGTATAATAACAAAAGAATTGACCCGAACCTTTAACGAAATCAAAGCATAAAAAATAATAATGGCCGAAGCCTTAATTCCTCAAATCGAAACCCTCGGTTAAAGGAAAAAGGGGGCCGAGCTTTTCAAATCAATTTCACATCTTCTATAAATTTTTTTATATAAATCGCGAAAACATCACGATCGCTCTGTTCGAGCTCGAAGGCGGCTATTTGGGAGATGAGCTTCGCGATTGAGCCTCGATTTGGTGCGGCAGTGGCATAGCCGTCGTCGTTGATGGTGACTTAGGGCAATGGCTGGCGGCATCAAAGAAGCGCATGCGATCGAGGGAGATGGCCGCGAGCGTTGGAATCAAGGGCAATCGAAGTCGATGCCGGAGGAGGGGGAGCGAAGGGGAGCTTGCATTTGTTTTCTATGGCCATGGTCGAGCTAGGGTTTTGTCGAGGATGCCTAATGGAAGCACAACAGTCGACGTGAGATGGGGACGACTTCTCTTGCATCGCGTGAGTAGCTTTCAGTGAAGGCCGACATGGTTACTAGGAGTTGGGGATCGTTGGTCGACGAGTTTGTTCTGAGGAAATAAGGTATAGCTGCGATTTGTTTTCTCAATTTAAATTTCTTTTTATATAGTTGTTCAAGAAAAAAAAGGGGGTTAATATAAATATGTACATATATATACACACAAGATTTAGGTAATATAAGGATTTCATTTTAGAATCTAATGTGAATATATATATATATATTTGTGTGTGTGTGTGTCTCTAGATAAATCAGAAGTGTATATAATTAAGATCTAGAGATATAGAAATTTTAAAATGGGAGGTTTATATAAAATTCAGGTTTTTGAAATCTATGTTTCATTTCTATAAGTATAAGTAGTTTCAAATATATATATATATATATATATGTATAAATACCCATTTTTTTAAAATTTACTAGTTTATTTTACAAAAAATATATGATGTATTATGGTTATTAACTCATTTAATAACTTACTTAAATTTTTAGTTACTAAGAATTGTTTATTTTAGGAAATTAGTTTGAAATAAAATTATTAGTTTAGATTAAATTAATAAATAATAATTGATTATTTAATTAGTTCAGATGTTAATAAATCACGTAATGTTATTCAAGGTCTAAAATAGAGAAACAAGCTGGATTGAAAGTGGATTGGAATGGTCTGCAAATTTTAAGTCAAGGGTGAGTTAATCTCACTCAGCTGAAATAATAATTTAAATTTAATGGTTAAATTTAAATGATTGATTGGATGATTGAATTGTTTGATGTGCTATAGTATGGTATATTTTAAGATTGGTATTTTATGTTTTGCTAACGTCTGTGGATGCAGGGAACATGTTGGAGGGATCCAACTGGACCCCTCAACATTTATTATTAATATTCTCTGTTGTGATTACTTGATATTCAATATTGAATATGTTGGAATATTGAATGTTATGATTTGATTGGGTATATTTGAGTATAATGAATTACCAAAAATATATAAATTGGATTTTTGAATGAAAATAAAGGAAGTAAATTGTAAACGAGATAATTAGAGAAAATTGAATAAATTAAGAATGAATTGAAAAAGAAATGGAAGTATGTTAAATACTAATAAATAACTTCAAGTATGAAAAGAAAAGGGTTGAATAAACAGTAATTAATAAATTGTAAAATTATGTGATATTAATTTAAATGGATAAAGAATTATTTTAAAACTTAAAGTTTAAATTTATTTAAAGCAATAAGAAGTAAATTGAGAAAATCTAAATTGGTATTTCAATTAAAAGTATTTTAAATCATAATTAAGGAATAAAATCTGAAATTAAAAGATTTTGAATAAATGAAGTAAATTGGAAATCAATTTGGGAATTGATTTAAGTATTTGAAATTGGATATTTAGAAGAATAAATTCAAGGTGGGAATTTATTAAAAGAATGAGAAAAATTGTTTAAAAATAAATAGTGATTTATTTTTAAAGGATGTGAAGAGAAGTATATTTCTCTGGATAGCCAAGTACGTTTTCAAAGTAAGTTTTTTTTTAAAATAAAATAAAGGTTTTAATGTTGTTTTACAAGTATGTTCTTGGAAACTTATTATTTTTAAATGTTTAAAATTCTAAAGTAAATATTTATTCAAATCTATTACCGTAGTAATAATTCATAAAGAGTGACTTAGTAATTCTGTTTTAAAGGTGAGAATCTAGTTTATATTTATAAAGTAAACTTATTTTCAAATATTCATATAACATATATTTTCAATCAATTATTGAAGTAGTTTTAATTTAAATATTTTAAAGTAAATTATAAAGTAAGTAATTTGTTAATCTATTATCGTAATAATTATTTAAATAATGATTTGGTATTTTGTTTAAAGAAGAAAATCTAATGTATAGTTATAAGGTAACCTTATTTTAATTGGTTTCTAAAGTATTATTTTAAATTAAGTGCTAAAGTAAAGTTTTCTAAATTAAATATTAAACATACTTTACAATTAAAGTGATTTGAAATTATTTTAAAAATCTAAAATCTTGTGCTTGGTGATTTCAGTGGAAATAGAAATATTTGGAATTTATTCTGAGAAAAGAAGATAGTTTGAAACTGTTTTCAAAGGGGTTTGAAAGTGAAAATATATCTTGTAAAGATATTTTGAGATAAATAAATAGTTTGGAAAATTATTTATTGGTTGATGGTTGTTTGGAATATAAATTGATAGTTAAATCACCGGACTATCAATATTGGACAAATGCGTTGATCGTTTCGAAGAGACGAGGATCGAGATTTATTTCTCGAAACCCACTTCGATCCGGTTTGTACGTTCCATGGAAACGAGTTTGGATTCGAAGATGGAGCAATGAAGTGCAAGGGCTAGTCGCTACTAATTCTTAGGATATTTCCAAAATGGATGTAGTAGGAATAGTGCCTTCGGTTCCGTTCGAACCCGGGACGGACTTGTATGGATGGATGCTTGCGAAACATCGTCAGGTAGACGATGGGCATTCTAAGGGATATGTTCTAAATAGGTAACGCTTAGCCTCAAGCCTCATCAAATGGGAATGGCTGAAAATCAGGGGTTATGCGGCAAGGCTTCGTGGGTAGCTCCTACTGGAGGGTGAGGTCATCCATGTCTAGATGTTCCTTTTATCTCGGCTTAGTGGGCGGTTGCTGATCCCAACCGCGGGGTGATCTTGCTCGGGACTGTCCAGTAAGGGATGATTCCGGTCTTGTGTTGCAGGGGAGTTAGGGTGGCTCCACGGTACGCTGATCTAGACCAGGTACTGTGACAGGTGGTACCCTAGTGCCTAGCCATTAGTTGGAATCCATTTTCCCTACGCGCCCGTACGGTTTTGATTGTGCCCAACTATTGCTGAAACGTGAGATGCAAGCATTTCAGCTAGATTCTATTTTACTTTCTATAGACACTATTATAATATCATAGGATTTTAATAAAAATGTTTTAGCTATCGTAAGGTAAAAAGTCGACATGTTTATTTGTGGCGTGGTCTTATGAGATGCTTTTGTTTTCAAAAGGATTTTCGAAACTTTAATAATCAATTGTGTGTGATTTTCTCACGCTGGTATTCCAGACTGACTCGGGTGTTATTTAACTGTAATGCTCGGGTCAGACCGAGTATTATAGGATATAGGATTTGATGCTGTGGAGCTCAGGAGCCGAGCTGGATGACGATGCGTATTTCGTACTTGTTTATATACATATATTTTCCGCTGTGTTGAGTTGTGTATCCATTTGTATGATATTAATGTTGAGCTGTGGTTGATGTACTCTGATGATGTAATGTATAAACATATATATTTGATTTTTGAGTAAAGATCATTATTATCTATTATATTTTATTCCGCTGCGATGGTTAGATTCTGATGTTGTGTTCTATTTTCTTCTTCTACCTCCTATTCTTTAACCAAAATGGTTCGTACTTCTGTGCAACTTGAGTTGAATGTTTTGGAATAGTGTTGACTCAAGGAGTACGGATTTGCGAGCTGTTACGCTTGGTATCAGAGCATAGGTTGGTGATAACCTTGGCTCTGGTAGGAAATTACTCATTTAAAATAGAGTCTATGGTACTCTAGAATGAGTTTGAGCGTATTAATAGATATGAGCGCATATTTGTTAGTGAATATAAAATGATTTTATATTGCGATGATTGGTTTATTGAGTAGTTTATGGATTCTGGTCAATACAAGTAATTAACGTTATTGATAGGGATCTCTAAACACTTGAATAGAGCAATTCGACACAGTATTGTTTTTAAGCGGGGTAAATGAAATAATTTTACCCAAATTATTTTTGTATATTAAAGATATAAATTTTGTAAAGTATTTGTATTTGGATGCTTGATTGTTAAGGGATGATAATATTAAATTGTTAACACTATTGTGTAGAAATTGAAATCTTACAACCAAAGTTGAAGAATAAATTTATATAACAAAATGGAATTTGAAATATAGATTATAAATGTAATTTATAAATTGAAATAAACCTCTAGAGAAATTTGTAAATATAATCTATGAATGTGATTTAACATTGGAAATAAAATCCCAGAGTAATGTTGGAATATAAATTGGATGGATTTCAAATTTGGAATTTTGGAAAAGGGTTTAAATTCCTTTGGATTTGGAAATGGTTTTCAAAAGTTTTGAAGAAATAATAGTGGTATTATTTCGGAAATATTTTTGAATTGGAATTGAATATGGAGAGAATTGGAATTTAAAAATATTTGAAAGGGATTTTAAAGAGATAAAAACATTTAGTTCTCTTTCGATCGCTGGAAAATAATTTCGGTAATGACTGCAGCATCATCGTAGTTCATTTTCGAGTTTCTAGAAGAGAAGTTGCTACCAAGTTGTTTTATACTAGAATTGTTTACGAACTGGGTTTGGTTTTGAAATTTAGGAATAAATGAATTTGCCAAAGAATTTTGGATATAGTTGAATTCTAAGGTGATATTGAAATTTTGGAAAATTGTTTAACTCTGGAATTTTGTTTAAAATGTTTGTGGAATAATAAAAATATATTGGCTAAACAAAAGGTATAATTTCGAGTTAAAAAGTAAAATGTGAATGAGGTTGATTGTAAATAGATGAAATATATATATATATATAAATAAGTTGTGACTTATAAAGTTTGGAAGTAAAATGAATAGGCCAAATAAAATTTGTTTGTAATGATAATAAATATAATCCATTTTTTTTTTAAAAATAAAATAAAATAAAATAGATTGAACTCAAGTAAAACGGTTAGAGTGATTTTTTGGAATAAAAATCAAATATTGGGTAAAATTTTAAATAGACTACTTGATCGATTAATGGAATATGGAAATGGAACTCGAATTGGTTAATAAAAATTTGAGTTGTGAATAAATGATAGAATTTGAAAGTGAAGCTTGAGTTATTAATAGAAATTCAACTTAAAATTGCAAGTGAATCAAATTTGAGTTGAAGTTGAATGGAATTGAATTAACATAAAAATGATTTATATTTGAAATAAAAATCTAATAGAGATAAATTGGAAATGGCCTCGTTATAAAATGAGAGGAATTCAGAAATAAATCATTGAATGTGAATTAGAATTCATATTGATTCAATGAAATATACTAATTTAATTTAAACGAATGGAGCTGGCAATGAACTCAAGTTAAACAAAATAGAGTTGAAATAGTGATGGTTTGAGTGATAAATAAAATTCGAGTGAATAAAAATAAATTGAAATGATTGCAAATGAATTAGATTGGAAGAAATTGACTATTAATTGAGTTGAAATTAAATTAAAGTGGTTACAAGCTTACGTATTATTTATTCACTTGCATATGGTCAAATTTCGTAGAAGTAAATTGTCATTTGACGAAAACGAGATTAAATAAATTCTATGAATTGATAGAAGTGAAATAAAACTGATTTTGAAATCAATTGAATTGAATACAAGCTTGTTTGGATTAAAAATAAACTGAATGTAAGAAATTGAATTGTAAACCATTGGGATTGAATGAAATGGCATCAAAATTGATTGGTAATTGAAATCAAATTAAGGATTTAAATTGGAAAGTGCTTATAAAATATATATAACTTGAGTTTTAAAGTTGAAATAACTTCACGAAAATAAAATAACTTAAGTAATAATTGAATAAAAGCCTGAATTAAATAATTTGAGATATGGTAGTGTCGAGTTTTATGAAATGATTTTAAATAAAACTTATTTGGTAAATGAAATTAGTAATTGAGTTAATTAACTTAATTTATATTAATGAGAACTCGACTTCGAATAAAAAATGGGAGTTAGATTGCTTTTGGAAATCAATTCAATTTAAATGAGTTTGCTTGGACTTAAAATGAATTTAAGTTAAGTAAGAGAGTTGTGAAATCATTTTAATTGAATAGGATGGTTTGAATATTGTTTGGAAGCATTCAAAATAAGTGTCGAAATATTTCATATATGCTTATGGAAGTATATAATATGCACTGTTTATAGAATCCATGTTTTAGTTATTTATAATAAAGTGAAATGTTAACAAACTTTGTATATTTGACACTGACATGTTTAAATTGAGTAAGTACAGGTTTTTGGAAGCCGTTTGACTGGTTTTGACTGCGCTAATTGCTTAAACAAATAGCTGCTTGCTTAAAAATGATAAATAAGGTATGCCTACGCAATACAAATAGGAAATATGAACTGTTTTTCTTTTTTCCGACCGTGTGGGTCGATGTATATATATTTCTATCTCTTGTCATATTGAAAAAGCTCCTCCGTACAAAGGAGACTCTGCCAAAAAATTTCGAAAATTTTGGGAGTTAGAAAATTTTTGAAATTTTTTGAAAATTTTCATTAACGGCAAATGAATTAAATTTGCTAAGAAAATAGAATTTGATACTGAATATTGAATCTATTTTAACTATGAATGTAAAGTAAGTGGAATCAAAGGGACTAAAGAAAGTAAAGTTTGCAAATAAACATTTAGTGTGAGATTTAAATTAATTAGTAAGTGAAACTAATTCGATATTCAAAGTGGAAGTCAAATTGAATTTAAATGGAATTGTAAGGGTAAAGTGAATGGTAATGAATATAAACTTCAATGGTAAAGTGAAAATAAACATAAGAAGTATGTAAAATATTTATATTGAACTTAAGAAGAGGATAATGAATTCTTAAGTAAATTTGGTATTGAAAGTATGCTAAGTGAATAATTGGGGCAAATACGTAGGATGTACGTATATTATTTTATTCGCATAACTATTTGATCCAGATTCGGGCACAGAATTTCGAGATGGTTATATCGATCTGAGTTAGGATTTTTCACTCGATTTTCGACGACGGACCCTGGATATGGAATTTTGATTGATTCTGGAAATTCTCTATCATAGTTATGACTATGCAAGGAGAATGACGATTTCTAATCAGGAAATCAGATCTGAGTCCGCACTAGGAAGTCGGGTGAACGATACTAGTTCGGAAGTGAAATTGTGGGATCGGGTGAGCGATCAGATTTGGTATTGCGTACGAATGATATAGGTACATCGTACGGGCTTAAATGGAATGAGCATTGGAAAGAAGTCAAATAAACGATTTTGAATGTTGTGACTATATATTATTGCTAAACAGGATATGCAGGTATGAAAAAGGGAAAAGATAATTGGCTTTAATTTCAGATAATAAATTAGAATTGCTCGACAAAAGGTATGTGTTTAAAACCCTATATGGAATTTGATTGGGTTTTTGGATCTAGCCACTTGGTGTTTTGTTTTCTTTTTGGATTTGGGAGGCCGTAAAGCCATTTTGTAGTTGTATCGAGCTAGCCGCGCAAAGGAGATACCGGCGAAATTTTTTTTCCGGAAATTTAGAGGGTTAGATTTTTTTTTAGAAAATTCTGTTTATTTTAAATTTGATTTAAAATTGAGATTTGAATGATTGAGTAAGTAATATTGTTCGAAACTATGGGAAAGTTGGGAAAGTTAGTAAGTATGGTAATGTGTCTTTATAAATGATAATTGTTAGGATGTCGAATTGTTTGGTTTTGGGGATAAATAAATGGGTATTGGACCATTCTTCCTCACTAGTAATTTCGGGGACGAAATTCTTTTAAGGGGGAAGGAATGCGACGACCCGGAATTTTTAAAGCTTTTAAAATCAGAATATTTAATTGACTTAAATATTCAATGGAATAATTTTAACTTGATTTCAAATATCACTATTAATTGTTAATTAAATTATTGAATTAAATAAATTAAAATCGGGTAAAATATGAAATCTGGGATTTTAAGCTTGTTAAAAATAATTTGAAGGCTTGTAAAATTTATATTGATAACACTGAAAATAATAGAAGTTGTAAAATTTAAATTAACAGTGGTTTGTTCAGTTTTAAAATTTTATTGTTTAAATTAAATTTAAAAATAGCCTTTCCGGACACAGTCTCGAAATTCGACGAAACCAGTTCCATTGGATCCGTAATATTGTATTATTATCGGATTTCAAATTTCGTAGTAATTGGAGCGGTTATGTGAGCGTACGATATATAAACGCATTGGAACTTATACTGAGACAAAATTTAATTTAAATAAAACATACTTATTTTCTTTAATCCGACCATACGTACAACCTGCCATCTATTTGCCTCCTTCGCACCCATTTTACTTTTTCTTCCCATCTTCTCAAGTCCCTGTTCGATCAGAAGAAGAAAGTATAATAACAAAAGAATTAAGCCGAAGCTTTAACGAAATCAAAGCATAAAAAATAATAATGGCCGAAGCCTTAATTCCTCAAAACGAAACCCTCAGTTAAAGGAAAAAGGGGGCCGAGCTTTTCAAATCAATTTCGCATCTTCTATAATTTTTTTATATAAATCGCGAAAACATCACGATCGCTCTGTTCGAGCTCGAAGGCGGCTATTTGGGAGATGAGCTTCGCGATTGAGCCTCGATTTGGTGTGGCTGTGGCATAGCCGTCGTCGTTGATGGTGACTCAGGGCAATGGCTGGCGGCATCAAAGATGCGCATGCGATCGAGGGAGATGGCCGCGAGCGTTGGAATCAAGGGCAATCGAAGTCGATGCCGGAGGAGGGGGAGCGAAGAGGAGCTCGCCTTTGTTTTCTATGGCCATGGTCGAGCTAGGGTTTTGTCGAGGATGCCTAATGGAAGCGCAACATTCGACGTGAGATGGGGAGGACTTCTCTTGCATCGCGTGAGTAGCTTTCAGTGAAGGCCGACATGGTTACTGGGAGTTGGGGTAGTTGCGATTTGTTTTCCCAATTTAGATTTCTTTTTATATAGTTGTTTAAGAAAAAAAGGGGTTAATATAAATATATACATATATATATACACACACAAGATTCGGGTAATATAAGGATTTCATTTTAGAATCTAATGTGAATATATATATATATATATATATATATATATGTATGTATTTCTAGATAAATCAGAAGTGTATATAATTAAGATCTAGAGATATAGAAATTTTAAAATGGGAGGTTTATATAAAATTCAATTTTTTGAAATCTATGATTCATTTCTATAAGTATAAGTAGTTTCAAATATATATATGTATAAATACCCATTTTTTAAAAAATTTACTAGTTTATTTATAAAAAAAATGTTGTATTATGGTTAGTAACTCATTTAATAACTTACTTAAATTTTTAGCTACTAAGAATTGTTTATTTTAGGAAATTAGTTCGAAATAAAATTATTAGTGTAGATTAAATTAATAAATGATAATTGATTATTTAATTAGTTCAGATGTTAATAAATCACGTAATGTTATTCAAGGTCTAAAATAGAGAAACAAGTTGGATTGAAAGTGGATTGGAATGGTCTGCAAATTTTAAGTCAAAGGTGAGTTAATCTCACTCAGCTGAAAATAATAATTTAAATTTAATTGTTAAATTTAAATGATTGAATTGTTTGATGTGCTATAGTATGATATATTTTGAGATATTTATTTTATGTTGTGCTAACGTCTGTGGATGCAGGGAACAGGTTGGAGGGATCCAACTGGACCCCTCAACATTTATTATTAACATTCTCTGTTGTGATTACTTGATATTCAATGTTGAATATGTTGGAATATTGAATGTTATGATTTGATTGGGTATATTTGAGTGCAATGAATTACCAAAAATATATAAATTGGACTTTTGAAAGAAAATAAAGGAAGTAAATTGTAAACGAGATAATTAGAGAAAATTGAATAAATTAAGAATGAATTGAAAAAGAAATGGAAGTATGTTAAATACTAATAAATATTTTCAAGTATGAAAAGAAAAGGGTTGAATAAACAGTAATTAATAAATTGTAAAATTATGTGATATTGATTTAAATGGATAAATAATTATTTTAAAACCTAAAGTTTAAATTTATTTAAAGGAATAAGAAGTAAATTGAGAAAATCTAAATTGGTATTTCAATTAAAAGTATTTTAAATCATAATTAAGGAATAAAATCTGAAATTAAAAGATTTTGAATAAATGAAGTAAATTGGAAATCAATTTGGGAATTGATTTAAGTATTTGAAATTGGATATTTAGAAGAATAAATTCAAGGTGGGAATTTATTAAAGGAATGAGAAAAATTGTTTAAAAATAAATAGTGATTTATTTTTAAAGGATGTGAAGAGAAGTATATTTCTTTGGATAGCCAAGTACGTTTTCAAAGTAAGTTTTTTTTAAAAATAAAATAAAGGTTTTAATGTTGTTTTACAAGTATGTTCTTGGAAATTTATTATTTCTAAATGTTTAAAATTCTAAAGTAAATATTTATTCAAATCTATTACCGTAGTAATAATATATAAAGAGTGACTTAGTAATTCTGTTTTAAAGGTGAGAATCTAGTTTATATTTATAAAGTAAACTTATTTTCAAATATTCATTTAACATATATTTTCAATCAATTATTGAAGTAGTTTTAATTTAAATATTTTAAAGTAAATTATAAAGTAAGTAATTTGTTAATCTATTATCGTAATAATTATTTAAAGAATGATTTGGTATTTTGTTTAAAGAAGAAAATCTAATGTATAGTTATAACGTAACCTTATTTTAATTGGTTTCTAAAGTATTATTTTAAATTAAGTACTAAAGTAAAGTTTTCTAAATTAAATATTAAACATACTTTACAATTAAAGTGATTTGAAATTATTTTAAAAATGTAAAATCTTGTACTTGGTGATTTCAGTGGAAATAGAAATATTTGGAATTTATTATGAGAAAGGAAGATAGTTTGAAACTGTTTTCAAAGGGTTTGAAAGTGAAAATATATCTAGTAAAGATATTTTGAGATAAATAAATAATTTGGAAAATTATTTATTGGTTGATGATTTTTTGGAATATAAATTGATAGTTAAACCACCGACTATCAATATTGGACAAATGCGTTGATCGTTTCGAAGAGACCAAGATCGAGATTTATTTCTCGAAACCCACTTTGATCCGGTTTGTACGTTTCGTGGAAACGAGTTTGGATTCGAAGATGGAGCAATGAAGTGCAAGGGCTAGTCGCTACTAATCCTGAGGATATTTCCAAAATGGATGTAGTAGGAATAGTGCCTTCGGTTCCGTTCGAACCCGAGACGGACTTGTATGGATGGATGCTTGCGAAACATCGTTAGGTGGACGATGGGCATTCTAAGGGATATGTTCTAAAAAGGTAACGCTTAGCCTCAAGCCTCATCAAATGGGAATGGCTGAAAATCAGGGGTTATGCAGCAAGGCTTTGTGGGTAGCCCCACTGGAGGGTGAGATCATCCCTGTCTAGATGTTCCTTTTATTTCGGCTTAGTGGGCGGTTGTTGATTCCAACCGCGGGGTGATCTTGCTTGGGACTGTCCAGTAAGGGATGGTTCCGGTCTTGTGTTGTAGGGGAGTTAGCGTGGCTCCTCGGTACGTTGATCTAAACCAGGTACTGTGACAGGTGGTACCCCAGTGCCTAGCCATAGTTGGAATCCATTTTCCCTACGCGCCCATACGGTTTTGATTGTTCCCAACTATTGCTGAAACGTGAGATGCAAGCATTTCAGCTAGATTCTATTTTACTTTCTATAGACACTATTATAATATCAGAGATTTTAATAAAAATGTTTTAGCTATCGTAAGGTAAAAACCCGACATGTTTATTTGTGGCGTGGTCTTACGAGATGCTTTTGTTTTCAAAAGGATTTTCGAAACTTTAATAATCAATTGTGTGTGATTTTCTCACGCTGGTATTCTAGACTGACTCGGGTGTTATTTAACTGTAATGCTCGGGCCAGACCGAGTATTATAGGATACATGATTTGATCATGTGGAGCTCAGGAGCCGAGCTGGATGATGATGCGTATTTCGTACTTGTTTATATACATATATTTTCCGCTGTGTTGGGTTGTGTATCCATTTATATGATATTGATGTTAGCTGTGATTGATGTACTCTGATGATGTAATGTATAGACATATATATTTGATTTTTGAGTAAAGATCATTATTATCTATTATATTTTATTCCGCTGCGATGGTTAGATTCTGATGTTGTGTTCTATTTTCTTCTTCTACCACTTCTTCTTTAACCCAAATGGTTCGTACTTCTGTGCAACTTGAGTTGAATGTTGTGGAATAGCGTTGACTCAAGGGGTATGGATTTGCGGGCTGTTACACAAATATAGTATTAATAGTTTATACCGATATGGTAATGAAATATTCATATGGTTACATAATCAATTAAAATAATTATAGCTAGTGGAATATAATGCTGGGCACCTTTACACTATTATAGAGTAATTACATTTAGTTTAACTTAGGAAAAAGTGATGCATAGAATTTATGATTCTCCACTCCACGATTAATAAAATTTATGCAGTGTTAATAACTAACGTCACTATAATTATTGATTTCATATATGGTTAGCTTTCGAATAACATAATCATTGAAAAATTATTGTTGATTGAATATGGTAGTGGTCTGTGTTATATGAGTATGGAATAATAATATTTCACATGATTATAGCCATATTTCTATAAAGATGCATTTTCCATAACAGTGCTTCTATGTAATTATAATTGTTATACAATTTCATATTAGGCTATTTATTTAAAAACATCTTGTAATAATATTTATTGAAAGAACCAATGTATTTTAATAGTTATAGCAAAGCTAACATACTAACACGTATTTAACATATATAAATTATTCAAAAAAAGAGAAATTATTCATATTAATTATCAATAGATCTCTAAGTCTTTCTTAATAATATGTCTAGATGTTACTGCCACTGGTTTTATCGCATCAGGAGCAACCAAAACGTAGTTGCAACTTTAAGTTATGCTAATAACCTTTAGAAAATTATATTGTTTAGTAATCTTTAAAATAGGTTTAGAAAAAAGGAAATGTGCATTTACTGAATGCACTCATGATTGCAAGTTAATAGCAGGGAAGTAAATTGAACACAAATGATCCGATAGCTATGTCCATTACAAATAGTATTACATTATGTATTCAATGTAATAATACATTTTTCAATAGCTAATAGTAAAACAGACAGAAATCAGTTAGTGACACTGTCCGTTTATGTTATTTAACAAATAATGTTTCACCGTGTTACTAAATGAAATAACATTTATTATCAGTTTCTTGAACACCCAATATCTTTTGATTGAAAAAATAATAATGAACTCAACTAATAATAGACAAACCCAGTACCTCTATATAAAGTATGAGCAAACTAAATAGTAGCTTAAAAGTGACACTAATGCAAATATAGTAATATTTATTTCTACTCGTTGGAGCATGTTTTAGGAGAAGTGTATTCATGGTTATTTTATTTACATTACTATAGGGTGTTGTTAAAATGTTAAAACTTGAGAGTCTCATATCAGGATAAAGCACCGGTTATTTTAGAACATGTCTATTATGCATTTTTCTAGTTATATGTACATGACTGGACTCCTACCCATTACTATGGGAACTGTTTTGGAATTCATTCCTAAATATAATTACACAAATTCTCCTAATGGTAAACATGAGAGTTTACAACAAAATGAAGATGAGAATGACAACCAAGTGCTTCCATAAAAGATGGCTTTGGTTTCAAGTTATCATGTATCATGTATTAGTTTTCTTTTCTTGTTCCCATACAATACTATAGCTTGTTAATTGAATTTAATAAAGTAATGCTTAAATTTTAACATCGTAAAAAAAATCTATATAAACAAACATTTCTAATCGGCTAAATTACATTATATGATATATAAAGGACCCATGAAACTAAAAATCAAAAATAGCCTAAGATAAATCATAAACGTAGTATTTACGTATAAAACCGTACTTTGTCATTAACTTATTATCTCTTCTATGCATATACGGAATTACAGAATGGCTTGAAACAAATCATTATCATGATATTCTAAATCAAAAGAGTTTTGCATCCTCCGATGACTCTTTAAAACAGTGAAAAAAGTTATAAAGCAAATCCAACAGAAATGAAGAAGGCTGTTATATTCACCCAAAAAAGTTGGAATAAAAACAGAAAACCAAGAAAAAAATTGGTAGTAGTAAAGGAAAAAGGCTCAACTGGGTAGTAGTAAGTATATACACCAGAAAGCATGCAAATACTGAAAAATGGAACAATTACGTTAAATTCCAAAGCTGCAAGATGAATACGGAAATTATATATACAAAAATGTAATTATTTTATGAGAAAATAAAACAGCTTTGAAAAAACCTACTCAGTTTCCCATCCCCGTTCGGCTAAAAAGAGAAACATCCTTATATGAATATATATAGTTACTAAGGTAGTTGATACTTTAAAAATCGTAAAGCTTGATTAATCAATTTTCTTCTTATCTATACTATAACATTATTATTGAGTTAGATTTCAAGAGCACGCATGCCTCCTTCATATTTTGGAAAATGAACAGTCACGTTTTTAATTTGTTTCTATTCCAAACTTTGAAATATGTTAAATTTTTCTATATTAATTGGATTTAAGAATTGATTTCACTATTAAATCTCAATTTAATATGCTTCCCAATGATATCCATTGTTGATAGCTAAAAATAATTTTTTTAAAATCATAGTTTTTTGGATTATTCATATTATTAAAGTTATTAAATCTATTTGACTTTATTTCTTTTAACTAATCTATGTCGTTGATTGTTTTGAAAATTTCCAGCCACCGATTCTACTTTCACAAATTGCAGTCAAGTCTGATGAAATCCAACATTACCAAAATGCAGCAACAATGTTAGATGGAGTTAGAAATGGAACCAGAAAGCTCAAAAGCATTAAATACAATTATATGCTTCTTATTATATTAAATTTGCTTTGGCTGTAAAAGAAATACAATGATATTCTTCACATTAAAATAAATTTTGTTGAATAATGGTTGTTAGTTCCAACACTTCAGACATAAAATATGTATGCTTTAGATTTAGCATATTTTTCACAAGATCATTCAAAACAGAAATAAATCTCTTTATCCTCTAATCTTATCATTCTACAATAATGTGTTCCTAGGCATAGTCAGTTATGGGATCATCATCAACACTTGCGTTCTCATGAATCATGTCAATGTTGCTTTTGGCATTTTTGGATCAATGGTCAAGTGTAAACCAAATGTTGTTACCTGCACTGCTCTTATAGATAGTTATTACTAAAGCAGAAAATGGAATCAACGACATCAAGTATTAAAGAAAATGATTGATAAAAGTATCTCACCAAATGAAGTTACATATAATACAGGTGGTGCATGGAGCAATAGCTGATGCACACACTAAATCTATATGTGTATAATTTATATGTGTATTGTGTGGAAATTTTATCTTTGAAATTATTTTTGCTCGATATTTGCAATTGTTTATCAAGCACCAGTATTATCTACAGTACTATTTTCAGAGATTTATACATAAGTTTTAGACAAAATGCAAACTTGTTTGAATGATGAAAAAGATAATTATTTCTTAATCAATGAACCATAAAAATCAGTTAAACATGTTATGATGATAAGAGGTTGAGCGCGGTCCATATGCGAAGCATGGGTTCGCACTAATTATCTATATAGAGCGTAGATTATAGTGAATATATAAATCTCTAACAATTACGTATCAGTAGTAAACATGGATTACTTCTTCCCGTTCTCCTATCGATACACTTGAGTTGAACCAAGCTTTTCGATTGATGTCTAATAGAACATTTATAAAAACAGAGTGAAATATCATTACATTGTCATATATTGTACATCATTTTATTATCGCCCAACTAACATAGAGAGCGTAAATAAATACAAAACTGTTAAAACATCCCAAGTACAATATTGGTAGCGTGCACTCTTTATTTGAAAACGCATCCATTGAATTATAACAGTTAAAAAATGCATAAATTATAATTTTGAATAAAACAAAAAATATATTATAGAAATTTCTAATGGACAATACTTCTATTTATAAAAATATGACAAATGACAGTGCAAAGAAGAATGCGTGGAAATTTATAGCAACATGCTAGAAAACTATGTCATATCCATCAAATTTCAATCAATTTTAATGTGATCATCTAGTAAACATAAGGTAAAAATTAGTTTTAAAATGTCAGGTGCTGAAATAAATTACTGATAATATTCTTATTCATAATTATATACTAAAATAAAATGTAATATAAAATAGTGGAAATTAGGGGGCATCCCTATCATACTTTCATATTGTAAAGCAGGTCCTTGTCAAAGTTTCATTGTAATTTGGGTCCTTGCTTTTTGGAAACGAAGAAAATTATTGCTGAAATGTCAGCAACTTTTATAAATAAGTGCTGATATTTCAGCAACTTTCCCTGTCAAAGTTTCATTGTAAATCGGATCCCTGTTTTCTGGAAATGAAGAAAATTATTGCTGAAATGTCAGCAACTTTTATAAATAAGTGCCGATATTTCAACAACTTTCATAAACTGTGTTCATAGTGTACATAAATGTTGCTGAAATGTCAGCAACATTTATAAATAAGTGCTGATATTTCAACAACTTTCATACACTATGTTCACAGTGTACAGAAAAGTTGCAGAAACGTTAGCAACTTTTATGAAAAGTTGCATCATGCTCTGCAATAATCGTGAATAAAAAAACAGGGACCTAATTTACACTGAAATTTAGTGAAGGATTTTTCGTGAATTTTGAAACTTAATAAGGACCTGTGCCAAAAGTACCCTATAAAATATGTTGTCTTTAATAGTTTTAATAATACATGGCTTAATAAAAAAAATCTTTAACTTTGACATGTAACTATGACTTCAAAGTACATAATCAAATTTCTAATTATGGAAAAATTGTTACTGCTTTCCTTCAATGTTTCTTACAATTTTTTTATTTCGCTACACAACTCTATATAGTCATTTTAATTTCAGATTTATAAGCTCGTAATTGCAAAGATCTTATTATTATTCGAATGATGTTTAAATAGGGAGTTGCCAATGAACGATTCCATTTTGTACTGTAAAAAAGCCTATTTTTACTTCAGCTACACTTGCACGCGCCTTACTTGATATTGTAGCGGTCACACAATAAGTGGCTAAAAAGATTATTTGTGTGGGTATAAATAAGTACATATTAATTTTGAATAACTAAAGCTATCTTAAAATGGTATAGTCAAGAACTTAAAGGTAAATAGTGCTACTCGAAAAAAATTTATAGTACATTCTTTTGAACGCCTTATATTATAATGTCTTATAGTTATAGTGTGCATCCATAATATCACTTAGTGGCACTTATTCAAATAATTTTATTCATTTAGATATTTAATGTAATCTAACTCAGTACTAATAGTATAGTATAGATAAGTGTGCAATACCTGAACGTCTATTTAATAGACTGAGTGACATTATACGCGTGTTAAATAGACATCTAACAATCTCTTACTTAATAAGATATTAATTGTTAGAAATTTATATTAAATAAGTTTTAGAAACTCAGACATCTGTTAAATAAGTACTTGAGATTTAGACACTTGTTTAACAGGTGTTTAAAAATGAGTTGTTTATTAAATAAACATCCAATCATTTGTATCTTCAACACAAATCCAAATATTCAGCTCCCTAAATAATAGAGGTTGAATCGGCTGGAGATGTTTTAAATTATAATGATATTTGCTTACGTCGTTCAAATATTGATTTTTGAATATTCATTGAAAAAAGTAGATTGGTAAATACAACTCACCATAGAATCATTTCAATATCAATTCTTTGGAAAAGAACAAAAATTAAATGGCAAATTTTGTTCATACATCAAAAATTACTTGACATATACCACTAATTTACCCTTCTTCTTAATTTAATCTCTCTCTCTCTCTCTCTCTCTCTCTTATAACTCATAAAATTAAAACATTAAAATTAATGATGTGACCAATCTATATTTTTTTTAAAGAAGTTAATGATTCTTTTTTATCATGATACCCGAAATATCGATTAAGATAACTTTCGCAACTAAATTCTCTAATTTTAAAGTATTTATTTTTTTCTAAAATTAGGGTTGATTTTGTTAAGTCGGTATTTTTTTTTAAATTTAAAGAAGTTGCAATGTTAGTGAAAAAAATCAAATTTTATTTTATTAAGTTTTAACTTAGTTTAGTGTTAGAGATTTCTTATTCTGTGTAATAAGTTTTAAATTGTAAAGAGGGAAGAGTAATTTTGTCAAATTATGGTGTATATTAGTTATTATATCTTTTGTTGTATGTTAAGAGATTATTGCTATATGACTAGAAGCCAAATTTAATTGTATGATAATAAAATATTATTTGAAAATAAACATAGGCTTGGACATAATAAAATATCAACATTCTAAATGTACCTGAACATATAAAAATTAAATGGACATTTTCCATAAGCACATAGCATACATCCATGTCCATATATGTTTTTCTTTTATTTTTCCAGATATGGATATAGATGGATTTTTGAGTTTTCCATGCAACTTTATACCATTTGCAGGCTCCCATTCCAAATTGTTACCTCGCTCCCTTTCTGGATGCGTTCGATATCGCAATGGGCAAATGGCCCTATGTGGGACTGCATGAAAATGGTGCATTCAGGGCTACTTAATATGTTGATTAGTTAAATTCAAAATTTTATAAATTTATAAAGTTAACAACATATGTAAATGAGATTCGATTGAAATATGGATTTTATGTTGCGATCGCATCAAAATGCTCCACATTATGGAGTTGGTTTGAATTAAATCTGAGCAATTAAAATTTTTACAATTTAATTAATTAATTTTTGCAAATTATTGATACATATTATTCATTAAAAAAATTTAACTAATTATAAATTAATTTTATTTTAAAATATTTCTTTTGAATACATTGCTCAGATTCTCTGCTCGCAGCATGCAAATACATTATCCGCTCAAATACCCCACTTAGATTCTCCGCTCGCTTCGCAAAGAACTGACACTATATTTGTATCATTTGAAGGAGTTTAATGTTTAAAAGAACATAGAATGTAGCATTAAATTTTGCTATCAAATATTGTTTCTGATTCTTTAAGCTAAGATTTGACTTGTTTTGATCCGATCTCAATGTAAAATAGTATAGAACTCAAGAACTCTATTATAAAACCCTTACGACAATATTTTCATCAAATGAACGAAGAAAGTTGTGTAATTTAACCTTGAGAGAGTTAGTGGTATGCCATAGAAGCAACTATGTAATTTGTTGCATACATCTAACTTTAAAGTCAAGTTCGTTTGTAGTGACGGTGTTTGTTTTCCTTTATATATTTTGTTAATTTATGACATAATTAATAAAAAGGATACAATAAGAAAATATTTAAATTAAATGGTGTTTGATTGTAGTCGCAACTATTGCAATCATCCGTAATTAATCAAAAAATAAAATGACATTTTATTTTAAATATTCATGGTCAAAATGTTTCGAAAAATGAATATCGATTCATCCGTTGAGATGAGAGTGTGTAACACACTTCAAATATAAGGCGGTGTATTACTAATGGTCATTGGGGGGACAAAGAGATTACGTACTTGTAATTATTGGATAACTATGGATTGACTCATATGAAAGTTTCCTTTTAGTAGATAACAAGTAGGTCAAACATGAAAACTCAACTCGATGATGTTACACGGTTCTCTCAACTTGAAAATATTATGGAACTTCAATATGAATACTAAACTAAGATTATATTTAAATTATGACATCCTGATCAATCGAGCGACTGTAATTGGATCTAAGTTGAAGCATTGGAAGTGAAACACTATTCGATATAGAATTCGTATCCTAGGTTGTATGAGGTCACGGTACACTGTAGTCAACTCAAAGCCAAAATTTCTGGTCAGAGTATTACGGCTAATAATTAATGTTATTATTGAACCAATGAATTTGTTTTGGATAAACCGAATTGAATATGGATAATATTGGAATTCTGACTAATATCAAATTCGTATCCTAAAATGATATAGTTTTAACAAAGAGAATGTATGTAAATAATCATTACTAAAAGGCGCCGCTTAAGAAAATGTGATATTAGTACTACAAGTCTTAGGTACCTGTATGACCTAAGCCAACACGCATCGGTAATTATGGGTGAATTTCAATTTTTTTTACCCTATTGGATCTTTATTGGGCCTATGAAGTTCGGTTTATTTAAAAAAATTCTAAATATTTTTTAAAGAGAAATGTGTGATCCTCTACAGTAGAGGAGAGCACACATAGAACATTTCTAAATTCTATTTAAATGAAATCGTTTATTCTATTTAAATTTATAAGTGGATATATTTTAATTTAATTTGTGTTATAATTTATATATACATGTATCATATACACATATACATGTGTGCGCATGTGTAATATATCAATCCGCAAGATATAACATGTTCGTGTATTATAACGATCCGCCTTTTCGGCTCTCGAAAGTCGGCACCTAATACATCCATGGTATTCAAATGTTGAGCATCCAAGTGCCAAAAGGCAGATTTTTAGGGTAAGAAGAAAAAGAAAAGGAATAAGGGGAAACAGAATCTCACAACGGAATGATAACATATAATATAATAAAGACAGTAAACTCTCACTCTATGATATATAGTATATCAAAGTTAAAATCAAACATCATTAGCTTGGACAGTTATTATTTCCTAACCTTACAATTGCTTATAGGTATATATAATAATACAATGGAAAATAAAAGTACTAAGAAGAACATCTAGCTTTGAGCTTCATGTCCCACCAACGACAACCTGGAAAAAACTCAGTCTGATCTGAGCACTATTAATAAAATAACACCCGGATCAGTCTGGAAAACCAACGTAAGAAAACTCAAGTAACATGATGAATCTGTAAGACCACGTTGCTAAATATGGAATAGATTTTATCTCATAAAAACAACATCCATAGATGAAAGAATGAAAATAAGTCGAAACAAAATAGGACTTGAAAGAATGGACATAAATAATTAAACGTCGAGAAGAACAATGGGAACTTCTCGATGCAATTAAGAAAATGATTCAAAGAATTGAATCAAATAAGGAAAGTGAATTTTTTTCAACAATGACTAGGAGGGTGCGCCCCTTACCGAAAGTACACCTCTAGGAAATATACTTGAGAGGGAGATTTACTTTGTGACTCTCTCGAAAAATGTACAAGCTAGACCCCATCATCCTTATTAAGTATCCGAGTAATTCACATCTCCGCACACATACAACCAAATCCAATCTAGAGAGGATATGAAGATAGCCTAATGAGAACAACCCTAAATAGCCTGACGTCTGCTTGCGCTTTGGTTTTAGACATTTCCGGCAAAGGATATTAATGCTCAAATAAGCGACAAATCGTCTCGAATTGATAAAATTCAAAAAAGATATCAAAATCGATAGTCAATAAATAAACTATCGGGAATAAGAAAATGTTCATATATGAAAATTAAATCTTTTAAAATATTTGACTCACACTTTTACTTGACTTTCACATCATAAATATTGGTTAAACACTTTTAAAAAACACTCTTTGAAAGATGCTTTTTAAAAAGGCTAATTTTATTGCTAAATGTACGAAAAAGAAAAGTAAAAACAAATGTCATTAAAGCATTTTTTTTTTACTATAAAGCCAAAACCAATTACACTTAGCTTTTTCTTTAAAACCTTGTATTTCAAAGATCTTTTCATCTATAAAATATCATTTATAAATCAACTTATTATTATCTTTAAAACAAAACTCCTCTAAATATTTATGAACATCAACATTTATTAAGTCAAGTAATAAGTTTTCTTAATAATTTTACGAAATTATTTACTATAACAAGTGTTATAGTTCATAAATTCTTTTCTCAATTCTCATAAAACATTTATCACAACAAAGATACTGTAATCCATGCTCCCTTTTCACTTTTCAATGAACTCAAAAGTACTTGAAATATAATTTAAATCAACCATTTCCAATATTACCTAAAAAATCTCAAGTCTAAAATATATTAAAATCTTAAAACCATTTCCTTTCCTTATTTCGAAATAAAACATATTCTTTAATAATTTATATTAAATTATTCAAAATATATATAAATTTCAAACCACTTTTAAAACACTTAAATATATGTAAGAAAAGTTCATTAAAAGGATCGAAGAAGAAAGATCAATTTTAACATCATATTAATTACCCATGAACAAAATTAATCAAGTTTATAAACTTTTTATAAATCAAAACAAATTAATTATCTCGAAAGAAAATTAATAAAATTTATAATCTTTTTATAAATTTAAAACAACACTAATTATCCTAAAAGATAATTAATCAAATTTATAATATTTTTATATATTTAAAACAATATCAATTATCATGTAAAATGATTAATAAAATTTATAATCTTTCTTTTATAAATTTTAAAATACACTTATTCTTTAATTTTAAAATTCTCAAAAGTACTTGAAAATATAGTTTAAGCAACTTTCAGAGTGCAAAAACACGATCAAACATTTATTGTGTGAAAATACAAGCACGGGTTCAACACACATAAAGGTTTAAGGAGATGATATTTCATAAGTGACGATATAACAGTAATCGCTATACGACACTTACACAAATCAAATAATATGTCACAAATAATTCAACCAAACATCAATATAAGCAACATAAGAATATAGGTAAATCAGTAATACAAAATTCTCTTGTAAATCACATATTTGTATATGTATTTCGAAGTGTTTTGTAGCGACCAATGCGCTACGTACACTTTGACTTCCTCTTATTTTTGTTTCCTGCAACACAATGGTTATTCATGTCATCAGCTTTTCAAGCAGAAATCAAATCCAAACTAATCAAACTACAATATATAAACTATCATCCAAGCATTCAACAATAATCTACAGCAACACAGATGTCGTATAGTTTATTTAGAGGTGATTAAACTTACAAAAATTTCAATTGACGCTTTCACGTTCTGGTTTGATCTAAAATCGAACATGATTTTAGCCCAAATTCCACTAGCACCAAACTCGACGAATCTAATTCCAATGCGTAGATAATGTCGATACAAGTCCAACATAAAAATCGCCTCCTAATCTAACCATGTACGAACAAGATTTGGATTAACGAACATTTCAAGATTAATTAATAAATAATTCACTTAATTAATTAGGTAGTGAATTAATCGTCCTTGCTAATCTCGTTCAAGAACCCTAATTCGAATCTTTTGTGTTTGATTTTTGATGGACAACTTACTATTTCGATGTGAATGCAGGTGCGTAAGAAATCAAATAGTAATCTCTTGCTCCCATGCACATATCTTGTACTTACATAATCTAAAAGAGAACCATACTGACATAAGAGCAATACACGAGCTTTTCTATCATAAGCAATAACAACATAAACAAGATAACAACCATATGCAACAAGGCAATATGATGCAACTCTAACATGACATAAAGCCACATGTAACCAAAAACAATATATCAATTATATGCAACAAAAGTACAGATAATACTCTATCATAAAATATTAAATATTCAATCTTTTCAAAAGATAAATTTAGAAATAAATGCCCGAGTTGTTATATTCAAAATATATTTTCAAATTCCTCCAAAGAGAAACGTATCAAAACCAAAATCAATTATAACAAAGAGAGGGGTCCTCCTACCGAAGCATGGTATAACTCTAGAATCAAAACAACATGGAGCATCCAGTGGTATTCTAATTCCCTTAAAACAATAACTAAAGTAAAAAATATATAACTGGAAATCTCCCAGATCGGGAAACCCCCAATCGCCAAACCTTGGTCACAATAAAAATATTTGAAAATCACCTCACAAATCTTTTTCAAATATTCTAAAATAATAATACTTCACCAAAGTTTTAAAAATAATAACCTTTCACAAATTCTTTTGAAATAAATTTTACAAAAGCACCAGATTTAAATCTTGATAGACAATAAATTTTAAATTCCTTTGCTTATAAATTTAGGCTTTATAAATCATAATGTATAAAATCACACTATCAATCAAATCAAACACCATAAAGGAATAAACTAAAACTTAACGTTGTTTAAAATGTTAAATAACCAACAGACAAGATTTAGAATTTTGCGTAAGTTCACAACTTTCTCGATCGTCCAAGGATATAGATGATTCCCTAAGCATACCATTACGCTCACCAACCTTTAATTATTGCTTAGAAGATTATCTAACCTTCCTTAAACAAAATTAAAAGTCACTCCCCAAACTTTCGTAAACCACACAACAAAGCGTATAAATATACTTAAGCTCGCATGATGTACATAAATCATCCGTACGCAATATCTGATCCGATCACTTGCTCGGATACATAAACTTTACTTCTAAACTAGTATCGCTCACTCGACCTCCAAAGTACGGACTTCGATTTGGTTCCTCGATTAGAAATCTATGTTCTCCTTACATAGCCATGTGCTATGATTAAAAACCTAAGTATCATATCAAGAATTTCAATCAAGTGTTTGCGGACAAGGATCAAGTGAGAAATCCTTTATTGGACCGGTATGAATCACCTCGAAGTTATGTATTTGAACCCTAGATCAACTACCGTGCAAATAAAACGATCTACTTATAACTTACATACTTAATCCGATTGGTTCTCAACTACATCGATTTTCTTTGCTAAATCACTTTTATTTATATTTATAGTATTTTATTCAATATCAAAATTATTTATGAATTACTTCATAAATTTTCATTTAAGTTTATTTTATAAGGGCACATATTCATAAAACATTAAATTAAAACTTGATCCACTTTAATTAATTAATTATTTATTATTATCGTCGTCATTATTTTTTAAAACTCAAATGAAAGCCCAAACAAAATATGAGCCTTAAAACTGAGTCGATTACTCCGACCGCTTTACCTATCCAGTCAGGTAAGTGGTTAAGAAGAGTAGGATGGTGGTATTCAAACTCTATCGTAGAGTCTACTTTTCCTTAGATATGCCTAAGGTCAAGATGTTTATTAGGTTTCCTAAAACATAAAATAGTTTATATGATTTATATGTTTAAAAAAAACTACGGTTTCAATAAAATAATGCTTATTAAAACCTTCCTATCCAATTTAATCTATTTAAAAGCTTGATTTAAATTATCTCTTTTCCATCCAAGAGTTTAAAAAAATTATTTATCAAAACACTGTAATACCTTTTATTTTAAATCAGTTTCTTTTAAGGAAACTTAAGAACTAAATACCTGATTTTTATTTCAAAATTATTTTTGAAATTATACTACATACATACATATATACATACATTCATACATACGTATGTACATATGTGTGTGTGTGTGTGTATATAATAACTTTAACAATTTATTCACTAATACTTTCTTTGGGTTTGTTTGGTTTCCAACTCCTTTTGATCACATAATGATAAAGAGAATAATTTACTAAGTGCAATACAACGTCCGCTTAGGCAACATTCGAGTCACTTAGAAGATTATTCGGATTACCACAAAACTAATCGAGATGTTTTTCCTCGAACTATCCAAAGAAAATGTATCGTTACTAAAAATTCTCTTTGAAATATTTATATTTATAAATACTTCCTAATAATACTACCATTATTATTCTCAAAATCTTTTGAACCATTTCAAGAAATACTGGGATTTAAATTCTCAAAAATTGTTTTTACTTATGAAACACCTTTTATAAATCATATAAATCATCTTATATTATAATAAATTTTCTTTATTATAATAAAATTTTCACAAATATTTATCATCTAAATATCTTATCTTCCCGTTTACATTATATTAAATGACTTTATTATAAGATAACTTTTAATTTAACATTTCCTCCAAACACCTTATAGACAGAATTGTGAAACTCAATTCACAAGGGGTTCATTTTAATGTGCTCACAATTATCAAAACAATAAATGTTCATAAACTAGTCGAGCTTAAATTAACAATCAACAAACAATAGTCATGCTCCTAAACTATCCGAGCTCGATAAACCAAACAATAGTGATAGTAAAACAATGTTATCATTACCAAACAAACACTATAAATAACTATATAAATTTTGAAAATTATTCCTTTATATGTATAAAATATATAATCCTAGGTAAAATATTTCATTTCAAAAATCAATATTGTAATGCCCCGAAATTTAATCGCTTTAAATATGATTATTTGATGTATTTTTAAATAATTAATTAATGGATTTTATAACTTAAATAAGCCTCTTTTAAATAATAACTGATGATGATGAAGCTATTTTCAAAGTTGGTTTACAAAAATATTTAGCTCGAAGAAAAATTAAGCCGTGATGCCCTACCTCGAAACCCACATTAACAAAGAGTATCACTGAGTAATGTTGTCTGCTAATGCGGAGAATAGGGCTGGTTAGGAGCGACCATCCATAGCTTTGTCTTAAACATCTATTGAACACGTCGATTGGGTGCTCTAGTTTTTTCTTTCTCAAGTGGATCGACATATTCAATAAATGCTTAAGACAAAACTACAGCGGCTAGCGGATCTATCTGAACAAAATACAACAACAATAAATACAACATATCACATAACAGCAGTCACATAGATATTTATACATATACACATATACATCCTAGTACAATACAAAATGATACGATATAAGTGGTATAAGGACCACAATATATACATTGAGTCAAAACAATAGATACATATCAGAGTTTTACAAAGCGACTACAAAACTACACAAAAGGCGACGAGTAGATTTCCAAAAATTATTTTTAAAAAAAATTTGAAAATGTGACCAAGAATCGTTTTACGATTTTCGAACTTTCACCGTCTAAAAGTTGTCGAAAAATGTTGTGTACACTCTAGTATACATAGATACATACTTGTACTAACAACATATGTATGGTTAAAAATATATAGCGTAAAATTTTATTTACTTAAGATATAAGGTGTGATGCGACTTGCTTTTTCCAAAAATTTAAAGGAAAAAAGTACAAAAATAAAACATAATGTCACATTATATGACACATCATAGTACACTAAACGTGGTGAAGTGATGGACGGGGGTGCTTGATGTGTTGCGTAAGAAACAAGCAAGTGAGAGGGGTAAAGAGGCTAAAGTTTGGGGATGGTAAGAGACCTAAAGTTAAAAAGGTAATTTTATATAAAACTATTCTTTTTTTTTCCAATTTTCATTTTATTTCACTTCCTCATTTCAAACCTTTGCTTCCTCGATCAAATGCTCCATCTTCCTTTTTAATGACTTTCAAAAAAATTCAAAAATAAAAATCTTACCTTTTTACCATTTCAAAACCTTAAACCAAGCTAAATTTTAACTCTTTCCTTTTTTATATCTTCTCTTTTTCAAAGCAAGGCCAAACTCACCCCCCAAAGACAAGGCCATGCGTTTCATCACTTAGGCTGAATCCACTTGGCCATCTTAGGCTTCCAAAAATCCATTTTTGCAAAGAAAATCTAAGATCCGGGGTTAGTGCAACGTGGCAGTGACTTTTGCTTTGAAATTCCTTTGATTTTGGTGAGTAAAGTTCATCTTTTTAAAGAAAAGTTTAAACTTTATTTTTGTTGGAAATAATTTGTTGTTATTGGTTGTTTGGAAAGTGACATGGCTTGTGTTGTAAATATATGTTTAAATGTGGTGATTTGTGTAAACTTGGATGTGAAGTTGAAATGTTTAAGTAATGGTTTACAAGTTATAGCCTTTGCTTGTTGTATGTATGTTAGGGCATTTGTATATATGTTTGTGCTCATGTATATGTATGTTGTATGCTAAAGAGGCAGTTAGCACTTGAATTTGTTCATCTTAAGACACCGAGATCTTTTATATTTAAACTTGTTTACTTACTTTATTTTCTATAAAAAGTTTTATAATTTTTTTAAACTTTACATATTAGTTTCTAAAACCCTTATACAAAGTTTATAAAGAAAGTTAAAACATAAAAGGTAAAGTCTTGAAAGTTATTTGGTATATAAAACTAGGTTTAAGGTTATGGTCGGTAGATTTAGGGGTATGCCCTAGGGGAAATTATGTAATTTGTTATATATATCTAACTCGTTGACCAATCTTGTTCAAAATAAAAGGTATTTTGTTCCTATTATATACTTGATATAATGTGATTATATAAAATTTATTAACTTAATCAAAAGTATATTTAATGGAAAAATCTGTAAATGGTATATTTTGTGATAGTAGTTATAAATGTTTGAGTAATTTATTACAATGAAACAAATGTACCATTTTAAATGTTCCTAGTCAAGATGCATCGAGACTGGATATCGATGTATCCGTTGAGATTGAGTACGTAAAGCTCTCCAAATGTTGGACGGTATATTACTCATGATTACTGGGGGCACCTAGGGGTTACGTATTAATAGTTATTAGATAACTATGGAATGACTCACTCGACAGTTTTCTGTTGGTTAATATAACTAAGGTCGAACAGAAAATATCGATGTGACTGTTTACATAGTTCTCTCAACTTTAGACTACTATGGATCTTCAATATAAAAGCTTCACTTTGATTATAGCCGAATTATGGCATGACATCCATCGAGTGACTATAGTTGGGTCGAGTGGAAGTATTGGAAGTGAAGCACTATTTAAGAGAGGATTCGTCTCCTCGGTTATATGCAGTAAGTATCACAGTCAACTCAAGTCAACTCAAAGTCAAAGTCTATGACCAGAGCATTTTGGCTAATAATAATTGTTATTATTGAACCAAGGACTTTGTATTTGGACTATAAAGTTGAATGTGGATGAGGTTGGAATTTTGACCATTACCAAATTGCATAAGCCAAAGTGATATAGTTTTGACGAAGAAAATTTGTGTAAACAAATGTCACAATCGGGAAATGCTTATTAAACTAAAATTGGATTTTATCGAAAATGAGTAAGCGGTAAATTTTGACATAATGTCACAGCACCTACTAAGTGATGTGTGAACGTTAACATTAGAATAGTTTAACGTTAACTGCTGACCAGATTTACACCCAAGAGTTACAAAGCCGAAATGATGAATTCCCTTAAAATCGAACGATTTAATTAGTTTCTAATTATTATAAATTAATTAAATTAACTAACATTTATGAAATATTAATTATAAAATTTGAATATGATTTGAGAAATAAATAACGTTTTATATATTTTTAACAGTTATAAATATATCGATCGATATACAATATCGACAAGCAGTCAAATTAGATTTAATTGCATAGTATTTTGGCTTGGGATTAAATGGGTTTAAAGCTTATCATAAGGGCTACAAACTTTGGTTTTGACAATTTATCGGAGGCGGCTAAAACTTAGGACTAGACTAAAAGATCGATGGCTAAGATTAAGAGAGAATAAGTAATGAGATTGTCCTAATATCTCTCTTTTACAAGGCTATATATATGAATATCTAAACCCTTAATCAAAAAAAAACCTTTGGCTGCCATAATTATCAAATTTGCTAGCCGAAATTAATCTCCATATATGTTCTAAAAATCTCAAATCAATTCAAGTTGAATAAAAGCAATATTTGATAGATAAGGTCAACGATACCAAACTTGCAATCTGACGGATCGAGCAAAACCAGAGAAGGGAATTCATTGGTTCAAGTGGACTCAAAAGCATCATCAATTGGTGTTTTATTTATATATTACAGTAATCCTATCATATTTTATGATTTAATATTAATTAATCCAAAATCTGTATATATATATATATATATATATTAATGTTGTATATCTAGTTAGGTGAGATTTTCGTAGGTATGTGTAGTCACAAATTGGTTTGGTTATGTGCATGGTTATATTATTATGCGTTATAATTTATATATAAGAAAATATAACTTTCTATAAAAAATTAAATTTTGTCATTATTAATTATTTTATATATATTTATATATTAATAACAATATAGACTAATGTATATTTTAAACATATAGTTACATATATGTATATTTGTAATGTATAAATAGCTTAGAATTTTTCCTTACACCTGTTTATACATAATATGAATTATCAAATTTGAGAATAATTTTTTTAATATAAATAATTTTAAATTATGTTTTATTGAATATTTTAATTTTTTATTATATTTAAAATAATTATTGCATTGAAAATTCAATTTTATATTTTTTGAAATTAAGAAATCTATGCAGTAACCTATGGAAAATTTTCAGAACTTTTTGTAAAAATTTAATATTTTTATTAATTAAATTACTTCGGTTGAACATTTTTTTATTAAAAATAATATTTTATTTCAAAAGTCATGGAAAATTTTGAACCCGTATTTTATGATCATAAATTTTCTTAAATTCTAAAATTTGGTTTTTTCATATTTATTACTAATATTTTTAATTATTATGATCAAAACTATTTATTATATATATAATAATCATAAAATTATAATTTTATGTTTGTTACGATAAATTTGATTTGGAAATAATTTTAAAATAAATATAATTATATTTCAAGAATTTGAATGTAATTAACTATTCATATATCTACATTTATTTAACCTTATATATATAATTTTAATTATTATATATAAATATGTATGTACAATTTTATATGTTTAATTATGTATATGTATTAATACAAATGTTTTAAATTATATGTATATTTAATTTTGAGACTTTTAGTTATAAAATATATTTTAAATATATGTATACGTATTTTTTTAATATACTTTGCATTATAGATTTATGCACATATTTAGACAACATACAATATATATGAAATGAGCTAATGTGTCAGTTGCGACATAAATCCCAACATCTATATAAGAGCATGTTATACCCTTCACGGATTATTATGTTACACATGCATATATATAGGTATATGTATATGATGCATGTATATATATATATATATAAATTAAATAATTCAAATTAACTTTACATTACAAAATACTTAAATTTAAATAAAATATATGATTTTATTTAAAACAAATTTAGAATTATTCTAAATGAATTAGACTTTATAGCCCTAATAAATATCCAATAGGATAATAAAAAATGAAATACATCCACCACCACCGCTGCGGGTTAGCCTAGTTCCAACAATGGTATCGTATCCCAATAGCCTATGCAGTCTAAATTAGTCATATTAAGGCTAACTAAGTAAACTTTCCCACTTAGTACAGTGTCTAGAAAAGTAATGTCTAGGATTGAAATTAGGTAATCAAGTACCCTGTCTTACCTGGTTATCGGTCTGGCCTGAAAGGTGAAGTGAGCCCATAGGTTGCTCCTAATAGAAAAGGCCCAACTAAATTTAGGCCTTGGGCTAAATTTCAATATTGTTTTGAAAATTAATGTTAAAGATTTTAAATTTAATATTAAAATTAAAATAAAACATGTTTATTATAAAAATTATAATACTACATAAGTTTTCAAAATGTTTGAAAGGATAATGATATTTTCAAAATGTTTGAAAATAAATATGTAATAATTTTAAATTTTAAATTTATAAATAAAATTAATAAAATTAATTAATTAAATATGTTAATTAATTAATGGATATATGCATGTATTACATATGTTGATATATGTTATGTTATTTTAAAATGTTTAAGATAACATAAGTATACATGTATGTATACAAGATAAATTTTGAAATTAATAAATTTGAATTAAAATTGGTTAATGGAATTAAATTAATTAAAGGTAAATTAATTAAAAAAATACACAGATATATGATATATGTGTGTTACACTATAAAGGTTATATATACACTATGAATGTTATAGTAGATATGTCCAATATAAAGTTATATTGGAATACTAATTTAAAATTAATTAAAGAGTTAATTGATTAAAATTAATTAGATAAGATTTAATTAATGATATATTATACGGAAGATTATCATATAAGTAATATGAAATATAAAAGTTATATAACAATAAAACTTATATGATACTTGTATAAACTAAATGTGGAACATTAAAGAAACCCAAATAGATTTGAGAAAAAAATACATATGTAAATGCATATATACCGTGATTTCTGAAGTGTCTGACACTTGAATCACTGGGTTACTTCATAGGAAATATATTATTTCATAAGTCGATACCACTCTATATATGTATTGAAGATTATGAATCTTCAATATAATGTTGTCCTCTACCATATATATATTAATAAATTACTTACATACTCCTTACTTGTTGAGCAAACTCAAGCTGGGGATGTTATGCGTAGTATTATTAATATATTGAACATATAAGGTAAAATAACTATATGTATTTGTTCAGCAAACTCAACGTATACTTAGGCCATCACGATACGGTAGTATGAGTGAAAATATCTTTCGATTTGTTGAGAAAACTCAAGGTTAAATTAAGATTAGAACAGGGAAAAATGGGTTAGGAGTTGTATATGATACAACCGATAAGGAGTTGTCCATCGTTTGTGGGGCTATGATTGGTTGAGAAAACTCAAGGTCAGTGCCAAAACAAACGAGTCCTAACACCCATCAGTGAAGTTGTAAGACTTCTATGCTTCATCTTAGAGTTTGGAGAAATATAAAAAACTGGCGGGAGCCATATTAGAAAAATGAAATGGTAACATTTAATCTTTCTAATATTTAAAAACATATGCTATATAATGTTATAATTATCTACAATGATAAATTTATGCATTTAATATGACTGATAAAATGTTTGTCAATTAACGTATATAAACAAATTGAATTGAAAGTTGATAATATATACTTACTAATAAGTAATAATTGCATGTTATATAATATTTCTATACCCATGAAAGTTCCCAATTTCAACTACTTAATACATATGTAAGTTAGTTACTTATATGTTTATTTGGTTTCGACCGTGTATTGCATTTTATGAGTTTTTTAGCTCTAAATGCAACTCAAGACTATGGATATTTGATCCATGTACTTTCACATATAAATTTTATATGGTGAACAGTCATAGTTTGTGGGGTACAATATTCCAATGAATTTAGTTCATTTGAAATAAGCCAATAAACATCATTTTAAGATCATATATTCAATTTGAATAATTTCAAAAGGGTCGTATTGTGTTCATGTAACACAATTTCATAAACTATGAGATACATCTAAGAACTTGATCATTGAAATGTCATCTTGATCGGTTTATATAAAGTGCAACATATTTGATGTCTTAAATGTTAAGAATAATCAAATGCACTTTTGCAAAAGGTTTATCATGATATTGTAGTAAGGTTTTTTTTGAATAGTTTGACCATTTGAAAGAAAAGCAAATGTATAAGAATAGATGTGATTTAAGGTAAAGTGTGAATAAAGAGAATGAAAACTCACTTCTGCTTCATAGAGAAACGTTGGAAACATGAATTGGATAATAACTGATACTTAATATTCGAATATGATATATGATTTTTATTCCAAAATGTATTTTCATACAAAAAGTTGTTTTCTATAACATTTATTTCTTTGAGTTCAATATATTTGATCAAAGAACTTTCCTTTGTAAACTAGTTATAGCATATGAAATAAGTAAACAATATTAACAATAGTAAGTGAATGGTGGACCTCTAAATTTAGTACGCTATTATAGTAATGGAGGAAATAGTGGGAGCATGTCATACAACACCTAATGATTGCATCAAATTGGGGAAAATGTTTTCGTAAAATGTACCGAACATTATTTGTGAAATAATGTTTATTTTTGGTATTGACTGAAAAATAGATATAGCTATATTTCAATATGAGAATTTTGAATATTCATTGTGAAATAGAACTATATTATGGAATTTGTTTTCATAATAAAAGTAATGCAACAAAAATACACATGCATCCAATATTATTTACAGTTGTTTTGGAATTATAGACTAAGCCGTAGTTTTGACAAATAATTTTATTATATGATTATGAATCATGTGATACAGGTTGATTTTATCTCAAATAATTAATGGCTATGCAAACATTCAGTGGGAGCATCATAAGAGTTGATGAACTCTTTGAATCAATAGATGTTGATGTATGCAATCACAAGTTTATTAATACCAAAAGTTCCACATATTTTCTTATATTCATAGGTGATTTGCATAAACATGTGTATTAGATACACGTAGTAAGTTCATGATAAAATCATAAAATATAAAAGAAAAGTAAATTAAATAATATGCAATAGAATAAAATGATTTGATTTGGTCGAATAAGTAAGTATATTGGAAAGAGTTCCAAATGTACCTAAAAATGGATATAGATTCAATGTAAAAATCACTCCTCCATATAATACATAATGATGCATCGATAAGGAGTTATCAGACATTGTTGGACAATTTACGATTAATTATGAGTTAAGTTGAGTTAGTTTTTTCTATAAGGTCATGTACTTAAGATTAGTACACAAGTTTGATATTATTTCATCTAAACATTAGTTTACAAAATCATATAAGATAAGGGTTTGTAAGAAATCCCAACAAATCCTAGACCAAGGAATTTGAGGTTGTGCCAGTCGAAAGACTGAACGTAATAATTGTTCATGAGGGATTTTATATGAATCTCCAAAAAGAATATGGATAGGTCTGTCATCAAATGACATATTTATGTTTTGAACATAATTTTTGTAAACTAAAATCATTTTTATAAATAAAAGGGTTCATATGAATCCCTATTCTATTTGCACTAAGAAGCAATTGTTGTTTCAAGATATATCAAATTTACTGTGAAGAAATTTCTTTGAGAAATTTTTTGGTAGTTAAATGGAATTAGAGCCGATCCATAGATAGAACTGATCATATGAGATGAAGTGAAATTAACTAATCCAGACTAATAAATAGAATTAGAATGTCAAATAAATATTCTCGTAAATCAAAGAGAAACTATGAAATTCTTGTTAATGTCGAAAATATACATTACTCTCGGTTGTTCAATTAAACCATTAAGATTATTGACTCTATCAAAATATGAAAGAACTCCATGTACGCTGTCAAATTATGATTTGGTGGACGTAACCAAAGAGATGTGATCCATCGGCCGAGATTGTGACTTTATTGGAAAGACTAATGTGGTTGTAATTAAATGACAATGTTGATAAGAATAATGTCACAAATTTCAATTGTTGAAATTAGCATAACAGATTCGGTATTCAACATGTTCAAGTTAATTCAGATTTACTCATAAAATTATCGCTCGATAAGACTTAGTGTTTGGTACTTACGTACTGAAACAGAAAATTCTAAATATTGATTTAGAGTAAGTTGTTTACACATAGTAACCAAAAATGCCTCTAAGTCAGTGGGAGCGATATTGGGTTTGTAAGTCTTTGGTATGATCCAACAAATGATACAAATGTATCATTTTATAAGCATCAAGGTTGAATAAGTTTTTTGATAGAAATGTCAAATAGTTTGATTTTCAATCAAAATGTAGAGGAAGCATGTGTTCATAAGAAAGAATGTTAAAAGGTACATTGATATTTCTAACCTATAAGTAAACAACATGTTGTTCATTTTAACAATATGCCTGTATTAAAATCAACTTTAGTTGTTTTATTGCTCAATTTTGGATTGTAAATGATATCTTTCATGGTGAGTATAAAATATATAGGGATTGTCCCAAAATGATAAACAAGAGCACCCTATTAAAAAGAGAACATATAAGTTGGATTCCTTGTGCATTAGCAATAGGAATTATCATGCATGTTATATTGTTTATGATATTATGTTTTGTTTATGCATTTGATGCATGGAGCATATATAAAATCCAAATTGATATCACTAGATTGTTGTTTGAGGTGTTCTCATGTATTTATGAAATACTAGAGAATTGTTTATAAAAACAACAGACTCGTTATAATGGAACATTTAGACACAAACTTTTATAAGCGATATTGAGTATAACATGTCAATGATAAAATTCAAGTTAAAATCTTTAATTGAAAATGTTTCGTAATAAAAGTGATTGTGGTCGATTAAACGAAATGTTGAGAACATTAAGTTGAATAGCGCAATAATAAACTAATGTATATAGATATAAATACACAAATTTATAATTGAACCAAAGGTGATTCCAAATGTTGAGAATCCCTTAATATTTTTATAAGATAACAATGTCATGAAATTGGTCATGATAGAACTTAAAGCTCACTAGAAGTCAAATGGCATACTTCGAATCGTTCCACATGATAAAAGCAGTTTATCAATGTCAGAGAGAGTTAACCGATAAAGTAGATAATTAAAACATAATAGCATACCCATTCACTAAGGTACCGACCTAATTGGTTTTGAGAAAACTGATTGGAAAAGTTGGAATTAGATTCCATAATTGACCCCGAGTGTAGGTGGGAGATTGATAGAGTTAGGTGTATGCCCAACGGGGAATTATGTAATTTATTACATATATATCCAACTCGTTGACCAATTTTGATCGAAATAAAAGGTATTTTCTTCTATTATATATTGATATAATGTGATTATATTAATTAATTAACTTAATTAACAATTAATAGAAAAATTCCATAAATGGTATATTTTGTGATAGTAGTTACAAAGTGATGTAACCATGAGTAATTTATCACAACGAAACAAATATACCATTTTAAATATTCCTATTCAAGATGCATCGAGACTGGATATCGGTGTATTCGTTGAGACTGGAATACGTAACGCTCTTCAAATGTTGGGCAGTGTATTACTCATGACTGTTGGGGGAATCTAGGGGTTATGTGACGATCCATAATTTCGCTACTTCGGAAATGAGAATTTGTTCATTTTAAATTTAAAACTTAAATAAATAAGTTATATATAATAAATAATAATAGAGAAATTATTTATTCTTATAGTTAATAATTTAAAAAGTATATATTTGGATTTTAGAACAAATCAACAAAAATTATGTTTTGTTAAAAATAAATAAAGGCTCAAATAAATGGATTTAAATATTTGTTTGATAATTTAAATCTTATTTAAAAAACCTAATAAAGATAATAAAAGTATATTAAAAAATTTAAAAATATGTTTATAATCGTTTTACAACAATAACCAAAATTTGTCGCATTTTGTCGTTTTATATACACTGTAAAAATAGAGATTTTGATATTATTTAAATATGATTTTAAAATATGGATAGAAATATTTTAATTTATTTAAAAGAAGGAAAATATTCATTTTAAATTTTATCTACATAAATGAATAGTTTAACTAAAACATCAAAATATAATCCTAAAATATTTTGTCGAAAATCAATGTTTTGTCGATTAAAAGTTGTGGCAACGTTGTTGCACCTTTATTTTCTTATATAAGAACATATATACAAACAGTATAAGTATTATTTAATTCACCAATCAAGTTTACTTTTACTAAACAAGTTTAGAAACAATTAGCAAAAGTAAACACAATGGGACAAAACATGCCACATCAAATCCAACCAAATCTTTACTTTTCTTTACTTAAATAATTTAGTAGTTAAGACATAAAATGATGATGTGATAAGGTTATGGTAAATTTTGAAAAAGTATGTTAAAATAAGGATATTTTGGTAATTTTGTAAAGGGTTAGTTTTGTAATTTATCACTCTTTACTTTTTCTATAAATATCCATCCATTCTTCTCATTTTTCACACAAATCATTCTCTTCTTCTTCCTCCTTTAAGCTATTTTAATGGTTTCTCTCTTTAAAAGAGGTAAGAGAGTTAAAAATAATGGAGTGCTAAAGCACTAATCCACTTGTTACTCTCTAGCCTCTTCTTAATTAACTTCTTTTTCTTTTCTTCTTAAAAAGGCGCTTGGCCATGAGAAAATGGAGGTGGAGAGGCGTGGTGGAGATCAAAGAAAAGGTAGAATAAATGGGCGAGCACTTGGAAAAGGTTGAAGAATGTTTAGGTGGTGCTTTAGTGAAGAATGAATGTTGGTAGGAAGTAAAACATTTTGGCTAAAGGTAAGAAATTCTCGCCGCTTTTTGAATTATATTGATTAACAAGTTTAATTGTAATGTTAGATAATCACCATTTAATGACATGGATGTTTGATTGCTTGTTTGAATATGTTGGATAATCTATAGCAATGTTATGACATTTATCATACTATACCTATATTGAAAATGTTAATGTCATATGATTGTTTGTATGGTTGTGATGTTAATATGGACATTAAATTTACTATCATTATTGTTAAGTAATCCCTTTGTTAATAAGACCATAGTTTAGTGACATGAAATATTTTGAAAAAATAAGTTTCTTTTCAGTTAGAAGTGAAACTAAAGTTAAAATAAAAGAGAATTGAAAATTTGAAGTGAAACGGGTTTAAAAAGGATAGTTAAGTTGAAATTGAAATTGAGATGAATAGTGAAATTGAAATCGATTTTGAAAATTAAAGTTGAGATTAAAGATGAATCAAAGTTTAAATTGAAATTATATCTGAAATCTAAGTTTTAAATGTCTTTAATTAGAAGTTAGAATTGAAATTGAATTGAAACTGGACTTTAAAATTTAATATTAAAATAATAGGAATAAAATAATATTATAATATGGTAATAGTGAAAATTCATTTTAAATACTTTAAAAAGTAAAAAGATTGGTTTAGAACGATTTGTAATGATTTTATAAGTGATAAAATCAAATTTGAATAAATTATTTCAAATATTGAAAAATAAGTTAAAACTATGTGCGTCGTGCAACGGTAGTTTGCGATTTCGCACCGAAGTTCAAATGAATGTATAGAGTGGAATATAGCTCGGAATTTTTTGAGATAAGAAAATTCTAAACTATTATATCCATATCTTATAAACTAAGAAAGAAAATCAAAATTTTATTGAGTTGATTTAGAATTAAGTCCAAATCAATTTTCTAGAAAAATCGCGCTAGTGTAGTTAAGTGACAATAATAGAAATCTGTTAAATGAATGTTTTTTAATTATGAAAAAATATGGAATAAATTTGATAAATCTATTTAAATAGTTTAAAGGAGTTTTGGATTTAAAAATATGAATTATCGAATGTTTAAAAGTTGCCTAAATCAAATAAGCTTATATAGCACTTTCCGTAGCACTTTTATGCTGCGAATTCTATAATTTTTGGAATATGAGTTAAAAGGTAACGATTTTTTCCGGAATCAATTATGAATGTTTTTAAAAGGAAAACTATGTGTTTAAAAGATAATTTGAAATATTTATAATCAATTCCTAAATTAAGTTGATAGTAGAATATGCGGAACGATTAGTACGTTTGTCCCGCTTGTGAGATATGTGAAGATAAAACAATGTGTTTAACTAAGGTTAGGGATGGAGCAACCAGTGCTCTGAAGTTATCTGGCCTATGTTTTCTTTTCTTAGGTGAGAGGTAGAACAGAACGAAAGGAAAGCCCGGATGCTCTTAAATAAAAGATTCTGTTAAGTTTTCCAAAATATAAGAAGATTAGTATTATCCAAAATTTATGCAATCTTCAAAATGAATGATTTCTATGATCCTATTTAATCAAAAACATTTGTTAAAATTGATTTAGGATTTATCGCAAATGATGTATTAAATAATATTGTTTTTGACCCGCCTAAAAGTTAAGGAATTTGGATCGAGAGTTAAGTGAGGAAATTTGAGATATTTTCCAAAGCAAAAGAATGAGTTACTTAGAATCATCCTAAGTCAAATAAAGAAATTTTGAAATCAGCCGAAAATAATCAAAATGAAAAGAGACTTAATGAATCCTGTATATTCATATTCACTTTTTATCGATAATTTGATTTCGAAGGAACCGGGGTCGGATTTGGGTGATTTCTATCCGAAAACCACTTCGAACCAATGTATACGTTCGAATATGAAGACATATTGCAGATAATGACTATTGAAAACCATGGATCTTCGTAGCGTGAGGACTGCTTATTGAATTGCTCTGGGTCGCACCCATTATAGAGTTATATATAGAAATGGTCTCCTCGTTGTGGAGATTTTTCGAATTGCAAGGACTACTCGCTACTGTGTTAGTAGGAGAGTGCCTTCGGTTTGTCCTGTTCTTGAACAATTTGTATGGACGTTTGTTTGACATTGCATTTCTAAAGATTATGTATATTGGTTTTTACAAAATTACATCGGTGGTGGCGGAGAAGGCAACTTCTCTTAGCTTAACACCCTCCTTGAGATGTACAAGCTCAAGGGTTGTATTTTTGTGGAAGGCAATTAGTAGTCAACGGAAATGACAATATAGCATTCAAAGATATGATATTTTCTACGTGAAAAGGTAATCGTTGCCTCAAGCCTCATCAAACCGGAAAAGACCGAAGCAGGATAAGATGCGACAAGGCTAAGTTGGTCATTTCCAATTAAGGTATGATCATTCCCTTTTAGATATATTTCTTCCCGCTATGATGTTCGGGATGTAAATTAATGTGGTGTATGAAAATAGAGCGCTCGGATAAAGGTCGGTAACGACCGGGGGATGACATGTTCGGTACCATCTAATTACAGAGGTAGGTTGGTATTGTGTTGGTAGAGGGCATATTTTCTGTGCCTCTGGACATACATGTATAGGTGTGCCTATTCGGAAGGTAGATCCTTCACCTAATCATTTGTATGGAAATCCATTCTCCAATAAGAACCTACGGTTTTGTTTGTAGAACCTATTATGCTAGAATTTAATAATGGTAACAATTTCGGTGAAGATTAATAAGTTTATTGCAAATGCTTTCAAAGAGATATCATTAGAAATAATATCAAAGGTTTCGATATAAAAGTGTTTCAGTTATCATAAGGTAAAACCCCGTCCGTGTTTATGTGTAGGAGTAGTTTTCTGAGACACTCTTTCTTTTCAAAGGATTTTGTTCAAAGGCTGATATATGACACTGTCATTTATTATTGAGTTTTCTCATGCTGCTTTATCAAGCCTGATCAAGGTATTTTCAATACTCGGGTCAGATCCGAGTAGTTTTAGGTTTAGTCGAAGACGGTTGGAGTTTTCTAGAGGAGAGCAGGAGACATTCATCTACATATGGACATATTCTATTATCCGCTATGCTTAGTTTGCTTTAGTTTGATATTTGTTAGCAACTGTAAAAACAAATGTTTATAACTATCCAAGCTGAATTTAGGTTAGAGTCTGATATACTTATTTAAAAGTTTTCAGCTGTAAAGATATTTTTTCAATATTATATATTATTCCATTTGTGTGAGATTCTGTTCTGTCTATTTTTCTTTATTACCCTTCATGTTCTGTATTTTCGTGCAATTTGAGTTGGACATGTGTGGTTTATTGTCGATTCAAAGGGTATGGAAAAACGGGCCTTGACATTTGGTATCAGAGCCGAAGATTAAGCGAGAACCTTGGCTTTGTTACGGGTAAAGACTAATTAGAGATATGATTAGTAATATCCTAGGATGAGTAACTCATTAGAGATAGGGTTAGCAACATCCTAGAATGAGTTTGAGCGTATTATATATAAGCGTGTATTTGTTAATTTTATAAAAGTGATTTTGCTTTAAAAAATTGGTAAATGAAATAATAATTTTACCTTCGGTTTATATTTTAAATATTAAAGGGGATATTATTATTTTTGAGTAGAAATTAAGGATTGATTGTAATTTTTCTTTGTAAAACTAAGATATGAATATCGTGTGATTAGAATTGCACGATTTGACTATAAGATATTCCATATAGAATTAATAACTAGAAAGCTAGAATTATAACTTTAATCGTATACCCTTAGGTATTTAGTATTAAGAAATAATAATGATTAAGTGATTATCATAATGGATGGATTTAAAAGCTAAGCACAAATATCTTGTGAAGTAAAATTCACAATTTGACTATAAGATATTTGATGATAATATTGAAGCTAGAAGTTGTAATTAGAGAAAGTAAAAATAAAATGCATACTTAGAAAACTCTTATCAACAAGATAGAAAAAGATAAGTCTGAACTGAGATTTTGGGTAAATATAATATGAAAGGGTAAGTTCTATAACTTATAAAGGAGACAAGATAATTTGAAATTTAAACTCTTTGATTATGTTAAAATCAATGTGAAATTTAGGAATAAGAGATATAACAAATATTATCCCAATATAAAACTTTGAAGTAGTGATACATTTAGGGTAACATTTGTAATTCAAAATGAAGTAACATTAGAAGCGGATAGTTTTGAATAAATTGGTTAGTAGGGTAATTGTTGAATGAAAGTGTTTAAGTAACAAACAACATATGAATTAAGTTTCACAATTTGACTATAAAGTATTTGATGAATTTAAGGTTAAGAAATTTGATTTAGAAATGGATAGGTAAATAAGTTCAGTAGATAATCACAGAATTACAAGAAAAAGGTGTACACTTAGCAAAGTTGTCTTATTAATTATATGGATAAGATAAATAATGTTAGCTAAACCAAGACCTTAGTTAATTAAAACTAAGGATTAAGTTTATAACTTATTAATTTGAGATAATAGTAGAATTCCACATTTGTTAAATATCCTAATTGAAGTAATAACGGTTTGAAGTTTGGGGATATGTATATATACTCTTAGGAAGTAAAGGCATATTATACAAGTTTAAGTCATATTTGTAAGCTTAAGTAATAATGGATTTAGTAGAAAGTAAATGGTCGTGAACCAAACGTGGGTTAATAGAAATTTTAAAGAAATTTATTAAATAAAAATGAATGTGAATAAATACATAATTTATATGTAGATCATTTTGGCACATAAAATTTGATCTAAGATTTGTGTAATGAACTTTGATGTGTTTACACCAATCCAAAAGAGGAATTTTCACTCGATTCTTGACAGTGAACATTGATGAGAGTTTGTGATTATGTGCTCAAGTTTTCTATCATACTTGAGAGCTATGCAACGAAAGCAAGGGCTGTGATCAAGAAGTCTGATCAAAGTCCGCACTAGAAAATCAGGGGACCGATACTAGTTCAGAAGTAAAGTTGTGCATTCAAATAATAAATCGAATCGAATATCACATATAGTTTGATTTTTTGGTCTGCCCACATGGTAGTTGGATAGTTATCTTAAATAATAGACAATAAGAGATAAGGGTTGGGCTGATGTTTTGGTATGTATATACATAGACCTCAGGTGTAGCATATGCTCAGGTCAAGGGTTGAGTTATGTAGATGTATTCATTTATGTTGATATGGTATCAGTTTAGTTGTTTTTGAATATATAGTCTCGTTTTGGTAGTTGGATGTATTATCTTAAGTATGTAGTATGCACTAGGGTAGGTACGTTATAAGTCTGACTTGATATATGTATATATAACCCTAACTACATGATAAGTACTCAGATTAGTGTAGGGAATCTCTGTATGTATGTTTGGCGTCATTTATTTTAGTGTTGTTATGATATCGACCTTCTTCTTTTCTATCATCAGTATAAATAAGTCAAAATATTTCAAGATATGAGTATGAGATAGATTACTTTATCTAACTTTCATTTTGAAGACGGAATGCTTTTAAGTTGAGATATATTCCTTTATCTAACTTTCAAATTGAAGTTGAGATTAAGGATGAATTGTAGTTTAAATTGAAATTAGATTTGAAATCTAAGTTTTAAATGTGTTTAATTTGAAGCTGGAATTGAATTGAATTGAAATTGGAGTTTAAAATTTAACATTAAAATAATAGGAATAAAATAATATTTTAATATGGTAATAGTGAAAATTCATTGTAAATACTTTAAAAGGTAAAAAATATTGATTTAAAATGATTTGTAATGATTTTATAAGTGATAAAATTCAATTTGAATAAATTATTTAAGATATTGAAAAGTAAGTTAAAACTAGGTGAGTCCCGTAACGGTAGTTCGCTATTTCGCGCCGAAAAGTTCAAATGAATGTATAGAGTGGAATATAGCTCGGAATTCTACGAGATAAGAAAATTCCGGACTACTATATCCATAACTTCTTAACTAAGAAAGAAAATCAAAATTTCGTTGAGTAGTTTTGAATTAAGTCCAAATCAATTTTCTAGAAAAATCGCGCTAGTGCAGTTAATTGGACATAAAAGGAAATCTGTTTAAATGAATGTTTTTTAATTATGAAAAAATATGGAATAAATCTGATAAATCTATTTAAATAGTATAAAGGGGATTTGGATTGAAAAATATGAATTATCAAATGTTTAAAAGTTGTTTAAATCAAATAAGCTTGTATAGCACTTTCCAAAGCACTTTTATGCTGCGAATTTTTTAACTTTTGGAATATGAGTTTAAATGTAACAATTTTTTCCAAAATCAATTGTGAATATTTTTAAAAAGAAAACTATGCATTTAAAAGATAATTTGGAATATTTATAATCAATTCCCAAATTAAGTTGATAATTGAGTATGCAAAAACGACTAGTACATTTGTCCCGCTTGTAAGATCTGAGAAGATAAAACAAGGTATTTAACTAAAGTTAGGGATGAAGCAACCAATGCGTTGAACTTACTTGGCTTATCTTTTCTTTTCTTGGGCGAGGGGTGGAATAGATCGAAAGGAAAGCTCGGGTGCTCTTAAATAAAATGATTATGTTAAGTTTTCCAAAATAGAAGAGACTGGTATTATCCAAAATTTAAGCAACCTCCAAAATGAATGATTTCTATGATCCTATTTACTCAAAAATATTTGCTAAAATTGATTTAGGTTTTATCGTAAACGATGTCTTAAATAACATTGTTTCTGACCCGCCTAAAAGTTAAGAAATTTGGATCGAGAGTTAAGTGAGGAAATTTGAAATATTTCCCAAAGCAAAAGAATGAATTACTTAGAATCATCCTAAGTCAAAATAAAGAGATTTCGAAATCAGCCGAATAGAATTAAAGTGAAAAGAGACTTAATAAATCCTTTATACTCATATTCACTTTTATCTATAACTGGGTTTCGAAGGAACCGAGGTCGGATTTGGCTGATTCCTATCCGAAAACCACTTAAAACAAATGTATACATACGAATGTGAAGACATGTTAAAGATGATGACTATTGAAGACCGTGAATCTTCATAGCGTGAGGACTGCTTATTGACTTGCTCTGGATCACACCCATTATAGAGTTTTATATAGCAGTGTTCTCCTCGTTGTAGAGATTTTTCTAATTGCAAGGACTACTCGCTACTAGTGGTAGTAGGAGAGTGCCTTTGGTTTGTCCTGTTTCTGGACAACTTGTATGGACATTTATATGACATTGCATTTTTAAAGATTATGTACATTGATTTTTACAAATGTACATCAATGGTGGTGGAGAAGGAAACTTCTCTTATCTTAACACCCTCCTTGAGACGTACGAGCTCAAGGGTTGTATTTTTGTGGAAGGCAATTAGTAGTCGACGAAAATGGCAGTGTGGCATTCAAAGATGTGATATGTGCTATGTGAAAAGGTAATCGTTGCCTTAAGCCTCATCAAAACGAAAATGACCAAAACAGGATAAGACGCGGTAGGGCTAAGTGGGTCATTACCAATTAGGGTATGATCATTTCCTTCTAGATATATTTCTTCCCGCTATGACGTTCAATACATAAATAAACGTGGTGTATGGAAATCGAGTGCTCGGATAAAGGTCAACAACAACCGGAGGATGACATATTCGGTACTATCTAGTTACATAGGTAGGCTGGTCTTGTGTTGGTAGAGGGCAGATGTTTTGTGCCTCGGGACATCCATCTAGAGGTGTACCCATTCAAAAGGTAGATCCTTCACCTAGTCATTTGTATGGAAATCCATTCTCCAATAAGAACCTACGGTTTTGTTTGTAGAACCTGGTTTGCTGGAATTTAATAATGCTAATAATTTCGGCTAAGATTAATAAGTTTATTTGCACATGTTTTCAAAGAGATGTCATTGGAAATAATATCAAAGGTTTCGATATAAAAGCATTTTAGTTATCATAAGATAAAAACTCGTCCGTGTTTATGTGTGGGCGTAGTCTTATGAGATACTTTTTCTTTTCAAAGGATTTTTTTTTCAAAGGATGATATATGACACGGTCATTTATTATTGAGTTTTTCTCATGCGGGTTAATCAAGCCTGATCCGGGTATTTTCAATACTCAGATCAGATCTGAATAGTTTTAGGTTTAGTCGAAGACGGTTGGAGATTTCTAGAGGAGAGCTGGAGATATTCATCTACGTATGGATGTATTCTATTATCCGCTGTGCTTTGTTTGTTTTTGTTTGATGTTTGTCAAAAGTTGTAAGGACAGATGTTTATAATGTCCAAGATGAATTTAGGTTAGACGCTGATATATGTATTTAAAAAATTTCTGCTGTAAAGATATTTGTTTAATATTATATATTATTTAATTCATGTTAGATTCTGTTCTGTCTATTTTTCTTTATTACCCTTCATGTTCTGTATTTTCGTGCAATTTGAGTTGGACATGTGTGGTATATTGTCGATTCAAATGGTACGGAAAAGGGACCATGACAGGTTATGAACTAATAGTTATTGGATAACTATGAACGACTCTCTCGATAGTTTTCTATTGGTTAATATAACTAATGTGGAATTGAAAATATCGATGTGAGTGATTTACACAGTTCTCTCGACTTGAGAATACTATGGATCATCAATATGAAAGCTCCACTTTGATTATAGCCAAATCAAGGCATGGCGTCTATCGAGTGATTATAGTTGGGTCAAGTGGATGTATTGGAAGTGAAACATTATTCAAGAGAGGATTCGTCTCCTCGGTTATATGCGGTAAGTATCACATTCAATTCAAGTCAACTCAAAGTCAAAGTCTCTAGCCAGAGTATTTCGGTTAATAATAATTGTTATTATTGAACCAAAGACTTTGTATTTGGACTATAAAGTTGAACGTGGATGAGGTTGGAATTTTGACCATTACCAAATTCCATGAGTCCAAAGTGATATAATTTTGACGAAGAGAATTGGTGTAAATAAATGTCACCACCAGGTAATGCTTATTAAACTAAAATTGGATTTTTACCGATCATGAATAAACGATAAACTTAGCCATAATGTCACACCACCTGCTAAGTGACTTGTGAACGTTAACATTCAAATAGTTCGGTGTTAACCGCTGACCAAATTTACACCTAAGAGTTACAACACTAAAATGATGAATTCCCTTAAGATTGAATGCTTTAATTAGTTTATAATCGTTATAGATAAATTAAATTAATCAATATTTATAAAATATTAATTGTAAAATTTGTATATGGTTTGAGAAATAAAAATTGCTATATATTTATAATAGTTATAAATGTAACAATCGATATACGATATTGATAAGCTACTAAATTATATTTAATTACAAAGCATTTTGGCTTGGGCTTAAATGTGTTTAAAACCCATCATTAGGGCAGCATATTTCGGTTTTCACAAGTTATTGGAGGCGGCTAAAACTTAGGATTAGACCTAGAGATGGATGGCTAAGAATAAGAGAGAATAATTAAGTAATGAGATTGTCCTAATATCTTTCCTGTACAAGGCTACATATATGGATCTCTAAACCCTTAATCAAAAAAAACTTTTGGCTTTCACAATTATCAAGTTTGCTGGTCGAAATCAATCCCCATATCAGTTCTATGTATCTCAAATCAATTCAAGTTAAGCAAAACCATTATTTGATAGAAAATGTCGACGATTCCAGACTTGCAATCTGACGGATCGAGCATAACAAGAGAAGGGAATTCATTGATTCAAGTGGACTCAAAGGCATCATCAATTGGTATTTTATTTATATATTACAGTAATCATATCATATTTTATGACTTAATATTGATTGATCCCAAATATGTATATATATTAATATATATATTAATGCCATATATTTGGTTAGGTAAGATTTTCGTCGGTATATGTAGTTGTCACAAATTAGCTTGGTTATGTGCATAGTTATATTATTATGTGTCATAATTTATGTATAAACAAATCTAGTTTTCTTTAAAAAAATTAAATTTTATCCTTATTAATTATTTTATGTATATTTATATATTAATTTAAATATAGAGTAATGTATATTTTAAACATGTAATTACATATATGTATATTTATAATGTATAAACAGCTTAGAATTTTTTCTTACACCTATTTATACATAATAGGAACTATCAAATTCAAAAGTAATTCTTACATATATAAAAATAATTTTAAATTGTCTTTTATTGGTTATTTAAATTGTTTAATATATCTAAAATAATTATTGCACTAAAAATTTGATTTTATATTTTTTTAAATTACCACATTGTAGTAACCCACGAAAAAAATTCATAATTTTTTATCAAATTTCAAATTTTTAATGATTAAATTACTTCGGTTGAACATTTGTTTTATTTATTATTTTATTTCAAAAAATCATGATAAAAATATTTAAACCTATATTTCATGATCATAAATTTTTATAAATTTTAAAATTTTATTTTTGAATAATTATTACTAATATTTTTAATTATTATGATCAAAATTATTTATTATATGTACATAATAATGATAAAATTATAAAATTATTATTTTATGTTTGTTATGGTAATTTCAATCAGGAAATAATTTTTAAATATATAATTATATTTTAAGTATTTGATTGTAATTAATTACTCATATATATATACATTTTATTTAACCTTATATATTTATATATAATTTTAATATATATATATATATATATGTACGTATGTATAATTTTATATGTTTAATTATGTATATATATTTATACAAATGTTTAAATTATATATATATATATATATATATATATATATATATATATAATTTTGAGACAATTAGTTATAAAATATATTTTAAATATATATGTATACATATTTATATAAATATACTTTGCATTATAGATTTATGCACATATTTAGACAACATACAGTACTTATGAAATGAAATAATGTGTCCGTTGCAATGTAAATTCCAACATCTATATACCGGCATGTTATACCCTCCTGTATTATTATGTTACACATGCATACACATACGTATAAGTATATGATATGTATGTGTGTGTGTGTACAAGTTAAGTCATTTAAATTAAATTTACATTATAAAATACTTAAATTTAAATAAAATGCATGATTTTATTTAAAACAAATTAAGAATTGTCTTAAATGAATCAGACTTCATAGGCCCAATAAAGATCCAATAAGATAAAAAATTGAAATATACCCACCTACCGCTGCGGGATGACCCTGTTCCTACAATGATAGCTCAATAGCCTATGCGGTCTAAATTAGTCATATTAGGCTAACTAATTAAGTTCATCCACTTAGTACAGTGTCTAGAAAGGTAATATCTAGGATTGGAATTGGATAATCATGTACCCTATCCTATCTGGTTACCGGCCTGGCCCAAAAGGTGAGAGTCCATAGGTTGCTCCTAATAGAAAAAGCCCAACTTAATTTGGGCCTTGAGCTAATTTTCAAATTTTTTTTAAAAATTAATACTAAATTTTTTAAATTTAATAGTTAAATTTAAAATAAAACATGCTTATTATAAAAATTATAATACTGCATAAGTTTTCAAAATGTTTGAAAGGATATGATATTTCCAAAATGTTTGAAAATATTTATATGATAAGTTCAAATTTATTAATTAGATTAATAAAATAGATTAATTAAATAAGTTAATAATTAATGTATATATTCATGTATTATATATGTTTATATATGTTATGTTATTTTAAAATATTTAAGATAACGTAAGTATACATGTATGTATATAAGATAAATTATAAAAGTAATAAATTTTACTAAAAATTGTTTAATCGAATATATTAATTAAAGGTTAATTAATTAAATAAAATACACGTATGTATGACATATGCATGTTACACTATAAAGGTTATAGTTTACACTATAAATGTTATTGTACATATGTCCAATATAAAAGTTATATTGGAATACTAATTAAAATTAATTAAAGAGTTGATTTATTTAAATTAATTAGATAAGATTTAATTAATGATATACTATACGTAAGACTATCATATAATTAATATGAAATATAAAAGCTATATAACAATAAAACTTATATGATATGTGTATAAACTAAATGTGGAACATTAAAGAAATCCAAATAGACTTGAGAAATAAATACATATGTAAATGTGCATATACCATAATTTCTGATGTGTCTGATACTTGAATCGCCGAGGTATTTCATAAGAAATATATTATTCTATAAGTTGATATCACTCAATATATATTGGAGATTATGAATCTTTAACATAATATAGTCATCTACCACATATATATGTATTAATAAATTACTTACATACTCCTTAGTGGTTGAGCAAAATCATGCTAGGGATGTAATGCGTAGTATTATTAATATATTGAACAAATGTGGTAAGATAACTATATGTATTTGTTGAGCAAATTCGAGATACATATACTATACTTAGGCCATCATGATATGTTAGGTATGAGTGAATAATCTCTTTCGATTTGTTGAGCAAACTCAAGGTCGAAATGAGATTAGAATAAGGAAAAATGGGTTAGGAGTAGCATGTGATACAACTGATAAGGAGTTATCCATCATTTGCAGGGCTATGATTTATTGAGCAAACTCAAGGTTAGAATACCGATACAAACAGGTCCTAACACCCACCAGTGAAGTTGTAAGATTTCTATGTTTTATCTTAGGGTTTTGAGAAACATAAAAGACTAATGGGAGCCTTAGTAGAAAAATGAAATGGTAACATTTAACCTTTATAATATTGTAAGAACATATGCTATATAATATTATAATTATCCACAATGATAAATTTGTGCATTTAATATGATTGATAAAATGTTTGTCAATTAACATATATATAATCAAACTAAATTGAAAGTAGACAAATAGAAATATAATATATTTACTAATAATTCTAATTGCATGTTATATAATGTTTCTATACCCATGCAAGTGCCTAATTTCAACTACTTAATAAATTCGTAGGTTGGTTGCTTATATGTTTATTTGGTTTAGACCATGTATTGCATTTTATGAGTTTTTTAACTCTAAATGCAATTCAGGACTATGAATATTTGATCCATGTACTTTCACATATAAATGCTATATGGTGAAGAGTCATAGTTTGTGTGGTACAATATTTCGATGAAGTTAGTTCGTTCGAAGTAAGCCAATAAACAGTATTTTAAGATCATGTGTTCTACTTAAATGATTTCAAAAGGATCTTATTGGGTTATATTAACACAATACTATAAATTATGAGATACATCTAAGAACTCGATCGTTAAAATGTCATCTTGATCGGTTTACATAAATTGCAACATATTTGATGTCTTAAATGTTAAGAACAATCGAATGCAATTTTGTAGAAAGTTTGATATGATACTGTAGTAAGGTTTTCTTTTGAATAGTTTGACCATTTGAAAGAAAAACGAATGTATAAGAATAAATATAATTTAAGGTAAAGTTGAAATGAAGAGAATGAATAGTCACTTCTGCTTCATAGAGAAACATTGGAAACAAGAATTGTAATAAAAATTAATACTTAATAGTCGAATATGAAATATGTTTTTTTAATTCCAAAATGTATTTTCATATAGAAAATAGTTTTCTATAACATTTCTTTGAGTTTAAGATATTTGATCAAAGAACTCTCCACTATAAACTAGTTGCAGCATATGAAATAATTAAATAATATTAACAATATTAAGTGAATAGTGGACCTCTAAATTTAGTACGTTATTATAGTAATGACAGAAATAGTGGGAGCATGTCATATAGCACCTAATGAACGTATCAACTTACAAAAATTGTTTTAATAAAATGTACCGAACATTATTTGTAATATAATGTTTATTTTTGGTATTGCCTGAAATGGACATAACTATATTTCAATACGAATATTATATATATTCATTATGAAATAGAACTATATTATGGAATTTGTTTTCATAGTAAAAGCGATGCAACTAAAATACATATGTGTCTAATATTATTTACAGTTATTTTTGGAATTATACACTAAGTTGTAGCTTTGAGGAATAATTTTACTATATTATCATGAATCATATGATACATGTTAATTATATCTCAAACAATTAATAGCTATGCACCCATTCAGTGGGAGCATCATATGAGTTGATAAACTCTTTGGATTATTACACATTGATGTATGCAATTACAAGTCTATTAATACCAAAAGGGTTCCACATATGTTGTTATATTCATCAATGATTTATTACCAACATGAACATGTGTATTAGATACACATGTAGTAAGTTGATGATAAAATCATAAAATATAAAAGAAAAGTAATTAAAATAACATGTAATAGAATAAAATGATTCTATTTGGCCGAGTAAGTGAGTACGTTAGAAAGATTCCCAAATGTACCTAAAAATGAATATAGATTCATTATCATAAGTCACTCCTCCATGTGATGCATAATGATGCATCAATAAGGAGTAATCTGACATTGTTAGACAATTTACGATTAATGTAAGTTAAGTTGAGTTAGTTTCTTTCTATAAGGTCATGTACTTAAGAGTAGCACATAAGGTTTATATTATTCAATATAAACAACAGTTTACAAAATCATACAAATAAGGGTCTGTCAGAAATCCCAACATATCCTAAGCCAAGGAGTTGGCAGGTTGTGCGAGTCGAAAGATTGCAAGTAATAATTGTTCATGAGGGATCTTGTATGAATCTCCAATTTTTTTGAAAGGTCTCTCATTAAATGACATATTTACGTTTTAAACATAATTTTTGTAAAATAAAATCAGGTTTATAAATAAAAAGCTTCGTAAATCGTTTTTGAATCCCTGTTCTATTTTCACTAAGAAACAATTGTTTTTTCAAGATATATCAACTTCACCGTAAAGGAATTTCCTTGAGAAATTTTTGGTAGTTAAATGGAATTAGATCCGATCCAAAGATCGAACTGATTATATGAGATGAAGTGAAATTAACTAACCTAAATGAACACACAACACTAGAATGTCTAATAAGTGTTCTTGTACATCGAAGAGAAACTATGAGTTTCTTATTATGTCAAAAATATACATTACTCTCGGTTGTTCAATTAAACCATTAAGACTGTTGACTCTATATGGTATGACGCGCAAATCTAAAAGAATTCCAAGTACGCTGTCAAAATATGATTTTGGTGGTCGTAACCAAATAGATGTGATCCATTGGCTGAGAGTGTGTCCTTATTGGAAAAAATAATATGGTTGGAACTAAATGAGCAATGTTGATAAGAATAATATTACAAATTTTGAACTGTTGAAATTAGCATAACAGTTTCGGTACTCAACATGCTCAAGCTAATTCATATTTACTCACAAAATTATCGGTAGATAAGCTTTAGTCTTTGGTACTTATGTATTGAAACATAAAATTCCAAATAATGATTTGGAGTAAGTCGTTTACACATATTAAACAAAAATGCATCGAAGTTAGTAGAAGCGATATTAGGTTTGTGAGCCTTTGAATATGATCCAAAAAATGATATGAATGTATCATTTTATAAGCATCAAGATTGAATAAATATTTTGATAGAAATATTAAATAGTTTGATTTTCAATCAAAGTGCAGAGGAAGCGTGCGTTCATAAGAAAGAACGTTGAAAGGTACATTGATATTTCAAAACTCTAAGTAACCAACACATTGTTGATTTTAACAATATGCTTCTACTAAAATCAACTTTAGTTGTTTTCATACTCAATTTTGGATGGTAAATGATGTCTTTTATGGTGAGTATAAAAGATATCGTGATTGTCCCAAAACGTTATACAAGAGCACCCTATTAAAAAGAGAACATGTAAGCTGGATTCCTTATGCATTAGCAATAGGAATTATCATACAGATAATGTTGTGTATGATACTGTGTTTGTTTATGTATTAGTTACATGGAGAAAATATAAAATCCAAATTGGTATCACTAAGTAGTTCTTTAAGGTATTCTCGCATATTTATGAAATACTAAAGAATCATTTATAGAAACAACGAACTCGTTATGATGGAACGTTTGGACACAATCTTTCATAAGTGATATTGAGCATAACATGTCAATGATAAAATTCAAGTTATAATCTTTAAGTGTTTCAAAATAAAAGTGATTATGGTCGATTCAACGAAATGTTGAGAACATTAACTTGAATAGCGCTACAATAAACCAATGTATATAGATATAAATGCACAAATTTATAATTGAGCAAAAGGTGATTCCAAATGTTGAGAATCCCATAATATTGTTATAAGATAACAATGTCATGAAAACTGATTGGAGAAGTTAATCGACAAAGTAGATAAAACATAACAGCATACCCATTAACTAAGGGACTGACCTAATTTGTTTTGAGAAAATTGATTGGAGAAGTTGGAATTTGATTCCATAATTGACCCCAAGTGCAAGTAGGAGATTGATAGAATTAGGGGTATGCCCTGGAGGAAATTATGTAATTTGTTACATATATCTAACTCGTTGACCAATCTTGTTCGAAATAAAAAGTATTTACTTCCTATTATATACTTGATATAATGTGATTATATTAATCAATTAACTTAATTAAAAGAATATTTAATAGAAAAACCATAAATTGTGTATTTTGTGATAGTAGTTACAAAGTGGTATAACTATGAGTAATTTATCACAACAAAACAAATATGCTATTTTAAATGTTCCTAGGCAAGATGCATCGAGACTGGATATCGATGTATCCATTGAGACCGGAGTATGTAACATTCTCCAAATGTTAGGCAGTGTATTGATCATGACTGTTGGGGGCTGCTATGGGTTACATACTAATAGTTATTGGATAATTATGGAATGACTCACTCGATAGTTTTCTGTTGGTTAACATAACTAAGGTCGAATAGAAAATATCGATGTGACTGATTTACACAGTTCCATTGATTCGAGAATACCGTGGATCTTCAATATGAAAGCTCTGCTTTGACAATAGCCAAATCATGGCATGTCGCCCATCGAGTGACTATAGTTGGGTCGAGTGGAAGTATTTGAAGTGAAGCACTATTCAAGAAAGTATTCGTCTCCTCGGTTATATGCAGTAAGTATCATAGTCAACTAAAATCAACTCAAAGTCAAAGTCTCTGACCAGAGAATTTTGGTTAATAATAATTATTGTTATTGAACAAGGACTTTGTATTTGGACTATAAAGTTGAGTGTGGATGAGGTTGGAATTTTGACCATTACCAAATTCCATAAGTCCAAAGTGATGTAGTTTTGACGAAGAGAATTTGTGTAAACAAATGTCACAACCGGGAAACGCGTATTAAACTAGAATTGGATTTTACCGAAAATGAGTAAACGATAAATTTGGACATAATGTCACACCACCTACTAAGTGATGGATGAACGTAAACATTAGAAGATATCGATGTTAATCACTGACCAAATTTTCATCCAAGAGTTACACAGCCGAAATGATGAATTCCCTTAAGACAGAATGATTTAATTAGTTTATAATTGTTATAAATAAATTAATATTTATGATATTTCATATAAAATTTGAATATGGTTTGGGAAATGAAAATTGTTATATATTTATAATAGTTATAAATGTACCAATCGATATACGATATTGATAAGTCATTAAATTAGATTTAATTACATAACATTTTGGCTTGGGATTAAATGAGTTTAAATCCATCATTAGAGCTATAAATTTTGGTTTTGACAAGTTATTGGAGGCAGCTAAAACTTAGGATTAGACCTAGAGATGGATGACTAAGATTAAGGAAGAATGGGTAATGAGATTGTCCTAATATCTCTATTATACAAGGCTATATATATAAATCTCTAAACCCTTAATCGAAACCAAATTTTGGCTACCATAATTATCAAATTTGTTGGACGAAATTAATTCCCATATCAATTTTAAGAATCTCAAATCAATTCAAGTTAAGTAAAAGCATTATTTGATAGAAAATGTCGACGATTCCAGACTCGCAATCTGACGAATTGAGCGTATCTGGAGAAGGTAATTCATTGATTCAAGTGGACTCAAAGGCATGACCAATTGGTATTTTATTTATATATTATGTAATCATATCATATTTTTTGACTTAATATTGATTAATCCCAAATCTGTATATATATTAATTATGTATATCTAGTTAGGTGAAATTTTCTTAAGTATATGTAGTTGTCACAAATTAGTTTAGTTATGTGCATGGTTATATTATTATATGTTATAATTTATGTACAAACAAATCTAATTTGCTATAAAAAGTTAAATTTTGTCATTATTAGTTATTTTATGTACGTTTATATATTGATTTAAATATACACTAATGTATATTTTAAACATTGTAAATTTATAATGTATAAACAGCTTAGAATTTTTGCTTACACTTATTTATACATAATATGCAATTATCAAATTCGAAAATAATTTTTTAATATATATAAATAATTTTAAATTATCTTTTATTGATTATTTGAATTGTTTATTATATCAAAAATAATCATTTCGCTGAAAATTCAATTTTTTTTAAATTACTAAATCTATGAAGTAACCCACAAAAAAATTTAGAACATTTTGTTAATATTTAATATTTTTAGTAATTAAATTACTTCAATAGAACATTTCTTTTATTTATTAAAAATATTATTTAATTTCCAAAAATCATGAATTTTTTGAACCTGTATTTTTTGATCTTAAATTTTCATTAATTATAAATTTTGATTGTTATAATATTTATTACAAATATTTTTAATTATTATGATCAAAATTATTTATTATATATATAATAATGATAAAATTATAAAATTATTATTTTATGTTTATTATGCTAATTTCGATCTGGAAATAATTTTAAAATGTATATAATTATATTTTAAGTATTTGATTGTAATTAATTATTCATATATATACATTTTATTTAACCTTATATATATATAATTTTAATTGTTATATATATATATATATGTATGTATAATTTTATATGTATAATTATGTATTTATATTTATACGAATGTTTTATATTATATATATACGTTTAATTTTGAGACTTTTAGTTATAAAATATATTTTAAATATATATATACGTATTTATATAAATATATTTTGCATTATAGATTTATCTAAATATTTAGACAACATACAATACATACGAAATGAGCTAATGTGTCCGTTGCGATATAAATCCCAACATCTATATACGGGCATGTTATACCCTTCATGGATTATTATGTTACATATGCACACACATATGCATATGATACATATATGTGTGTGTATATAAATATAAATTAAATTATTCAAGTTATCTTAACGTTGCAAAATACTTAAATTTAAATAAAATACATGATTTTATTTAAATTTTTTTTAGAATAAATGAATTAAAATTCATAGCCCAATAAAGCTCCAATAGGATATAAAAATTGAAATACACACACCATTACCATTGTGGGTTGACCCAGTTCCAATAGGGGTTACGTATTAATAGTTATTGGATAACTATGGAATGACTCACTCGATAGTTTTCTATTGGTTAATATGACCAAGGTCTAACAAAAAATATCGATGTGGCTGATTTACACAGTTCTCTCGACTTGAGAATACTGTGGACTTCAATATGAAAGCTTCGCTTTGATTATAGCTAAAGCATGGCATGACATCCATCGAGTGACTATAATTGGGTCAAGTGGAAGTATTGGACAAGAGAGGATTCCTCAGTTATATGCGGTTAGTATCACAATCAACTCAAGTTAACTCAAAGTCAAAGTCTTTGGCTAGAGCATTTAGGTTAATAATAATTATTATTATTGAACCGAGAATTTTGTATTTGGACTAAGTTGAATGTGGATAAGGTTGGAATTTTGACCATTATCAAATTCCATAAGTCCAAAGTGATATAGTTTTGGTGAAGAGAATTGGTGTAATCAAATGTCACAACCGGGTAACGCTTATTAAACTAAAATTGGATTTTGTCAAAAATAAGTAGCTATAAAGTTGACCATAATGTCGCTCCACCGGCTAAGTGACGTGTGAACGTTAACATTAGAATAGTTCGATGTTAATCGTTGACCAAATTTACACCTAAGAGTTACATAACCGAAATGATGAATTCTCTTAAGACCGAACAATTTAATTAATTTATAATTGTTATAAATTAATTAAATTAATTAATATTTATGAAATATTAATTATAAAATTTTAATATGATTTGAGAAATAAATAATGTTATATATATTTATAGCAGTTATAAATATATCGATCGATATACAATATCGACAAGCAATAAATTAGATTTAATTGCATAGTATTTTGGGTTGGGCTTAAATGGGTTTAAAGCCCATCATTAGGGTTGCAAATTTCGATTTTGACAAGTTATTGGAGGTGACTAAAACTTAGGATTAGACTTAGAGATGGATGGCAAAGATTAAGACATAATAGGTAATGAGATTGTCCTAATATCTCTCTTGTATAAGGCTATATATATGGATCTCTAAACTCTCAATCAAAAGCAACTTTTAGCTGCCATAATTATCAAGTTTGCTGGACAAAATTAATCCCCATATCAGTTCTAAAACTCTCAAATCAATTCAAGTTAAGTAAAAGCACTATTTGATAGAAAAGGTCGACGATTCCAGACTTGCAATCTGATGGATCGAGCATAACTAGAGAAAGGAATTCATTGATTCATGTGGACTCAAAGTCATTATCAATTGACAATTTATTTATATGTTACAATAATCATATCATATTTTATGATGTAATATTGATTAATCCCAGATATGTGTATATATATTAATGTTGTATATCTGGTTAGGTGAGATTCTCGTAGGTATATGTAGTTGTTACAAATTAGTTTGGTTATGTGCACAGTCATATTATTATGTGTTATAATTTGTGTATAAAAAAAAATCTAATTTGCGGCAAAAAAAATTTTTTTTAATTATTTTATGTATTAAATATAGACTAATGTGTATATTAAACATATAATTACATATATGTATATTTATAATGTATAAATAGCTTAGAATTGTTCCATACACCTATTTATACATAATATGAATTATCAAATTCAAAAATAATTTATATATATATATATATAAATAATTTTTTTGAGGAAAAATGTATAAATAATTTTAAATTATCGTTTATTGAATATTTGAATTGTTTATTATATCTAAAATAATTATTTCATTGAAAATTTGATTTTATATTTTTTTTAAAATTTCTACATCTATGTAGTAACCCACGAAAAAATTTCAGAATTTTCTATTAATATTTAGTATTTTTAATAATTAAATTACTTCGAGTGAACATTTTTTTATTTATTAAAATAATATTTTATTTGAAAAACCATGGAAAAATCTTTGAACCTGTATTTTATGATCCTAAATTTTTGTAAATTTTAAAATTTGATTTTTTTTAAATATTCATTACTAATATTTTTAATTATTACGATCAAAACTATTTATTATATATATATACACAATAATGATAGAGTTATAAAATTATTTTTTTATGTTTTTATGTTATTTCGATCTGGAAATAATTTTAAAATATAGATAATTATATTTTAAGTATTTGAATATAATTAACTATTCACATGTATACATTTTATTTAACCTTATATATATATATAATTTTAATTATTATTGATATATGTTTATTTTATATGTTTAATTATGTATATGTATTTATACAAATGTTTTAAATTTTATATATATATATATATATATATATATAATTTTGATGCATTTAGCTATAAAATATATTTTAAATATATGTATACGTATTTATATAAATATACTTTGCATTGTAGATTTATGACCATATTTAGACAACATACAATACATACGAAATGAGTTAATATGTCTGTTGCGATGTAAATTCCAACATTTGTATATTGGCATAATATGCGCTTCACGGATAATTATGTTACATATGCACACATGTGTATATGATACATGTATGTGTGTGTATATATATATGTAAATTAAATCATTCAAATTAACTTTATATTACAAAATATTTAAATTTAAATAAAATACATGATTTTATTTAAAACAAATTTAGAATTATTCTAAATGAATCAGACTTCATAGGCCCAATAAAGATTTAATAGGATAAAAAAATTGAAATACACCCACCATACCGCTACGGGCTGGCCCAATTCCAACAGTTGTATCCGTAATGATAATCGCTATGGAAGCAGTTCGTAGAATGAAAACTTTGTATAAGCTAAAATTGTTTTAACTTTGAATATTTTTGAAAAGTATTTCAAACATTATAAGTATTAAAAGGGTAATTATTATTTATCAATTAAGTAAGGGTTTAAATGATTATTTAACTAATTAATTAAATAAAGATAATTAGCACTTAATTATAATTAAGTGAGATAATTATAATTTACTAATTAAGTAAAGGTTTATTATTTATTAATTAAGAAAATGTTAATAATTTTACTGATTATTTAGTGAAGGATAATCATAATTAATTATTAATTTAGTAAGGTTTAATTATTATTTAAGTAGGGTTTAATTATTAATTAATTATTAATCAGGCAGGGTCTAATTATTAATTAATTAATAATAAAGTAAGGTATAATTATTAATAAACTATTAATTAAGTAAATATTTAATTATTATTATTAAATAAAGGTTATTGATTTTTAATTCTTTTATTTTCAAGGATCTGTTTGTTTAAAAAATAGCTTTCTTTTACAAAGGATGGTTTAAATACCAGGGATTCTCTTTGTCTGTGCCATTAAGTACCTAAACAAATATGAATAAGTTATACTAAAATGTTTACATGTTTTATTTGAAGAAAGTTACCATGGGTTTAGCACTAAAAGCGGATGAGTGGGCGTTCCTCTATTTGTGAGATCTAGAACTTGATTTCTAAGCGAGGAATAGAGAAGTCGAAATGTTGGAAACGTGACAGATATAAGAGAGTTGATTTTGATAAACGGGTCATGATAAATTAAGTATATGGAAGATAGTCCATCGTATACTTAATACCAAATTTCAAGATATGGAAACTCGTCTTTATCCCGAGAAGTAAGAATGTCCATTAAGTCAAGGCTGGTTTTCTATCTTGTCTGACTTCATGGTTAATTAAGGGATAGTGCTGTTTGAAATCGAAAAGTGGGAATAAGTATGGGATTGTTATTTTTGATATGCAAATTCGTACACACCCAAGATAGGAGATTTGTCCACTATCAATAACTTAGCCCTTTGAAAATTATCGAATGTTGGCTCGAAGAGACCAGGATCGGATGACATAAGTTATCCGAAAACCATTATGAACCAAGATAAGCATTTGAATTGGAAAATCTGAAAGATGATGGAATCGAAGTCGAAGATCTTTGAAGTGCAAGGGCCACTTGCTGCTCTCGAGAGTGATTTCAAAATGGATGTAGTAGAAATAGTGCCTTCAGTTTATTCATATCATGAATAACTTATATGGACGAATGCTAGCATTGCCTTATCGCTTGGAGGTCGGTATTAGCTTTCCAAGTGGGATTGCTATATAAAAAGGTAAAAAGTAGCTTCAAGCCTTACATCCGGAATACGACAAAAGCAGGGACGTGCCGTAGGGCTAAGTGGGTCGTTCCTATTAGGGTATGATCATCGTCTAATCTAAATCGGTATTTATGGTTTTATGTATGCTTTGGGGACCGGTGCGATTGTTAATCACAACCGATGGGGGTAGGCCAAACCTAAATAGCAGAGGTGCAAAGGTTTTGCAGCCTTGGTACATTTTCTCTAGAGGTGTACTATACGGAAGGTAGACCCTTACCTTGTCATCATATGGAATCCGTTCTCCACTTAGTGATTACCGACTTGATTGCATACCTATTGTGCTGGAATTTAATCATTGTAACAATTTTAGCTGTGATTCAATAATCACTTTAAACCCTGAACATCATTATAATATCATTGGATTTTTCTATTAGATGGATTTGGTTATCATACGGTAAAAACTCATCCCTGTTTATATGCGGCATGCCTTACGAGATACATTTCTTTTAAAGAGTTTTATAAGTTGAAAAATTCAATTGTTTGGAGTTTACTCACACCAGCCCCATGTTTGAACTAGAGTTTTTTTCTTTCTTTCCCTGAAACTCTTGGGTACACAAATTTGGATGAGTATCCAAGTAGTCCAGGTTCCCACGGATGCATTTTGGAGGAGCATGACCTAGGTGGCTTCAACGATATCCGGTTTTCTTCTTTATTTTCCGCTGCATATGTGTATTTTTATATCAGCATTATGGGGGCAGGCAATTATAACTGTCCATGGCTGAAGTTGGTATTCTTGTAACTCTAATGTTCATTTTGGGAATGATACTATGTACTGTCTTATATTGACTATTACTTGCGATTGCTTTCCGTAGTGAGATTATGCGTTAATTTCTTCTTGTCCTTTTCTTCTTTTTACCTAAAGGCTTGTCTTTTGGACACTTACAAGATAGGCAAATGAATATCATAGGTGTATTAAGTGTCATTTTTAGGAGTAAGAAAGGCGGACCGTTACAAGTGATATCGGAGCTTAGGTTGAGCAGACACCTCGACTTGGGCTGAGGTCAACTCATTAGAGATAGGATTAGCAATATCCTAGAATAAATTCAGTCTATGAGAGTGTATATTTGCAATTTTTATTCATATATATACACTTGATTTTTCGATCAGCTTTTCCATGTTTGATCAGTATCTTTTTCCCTTAAGATTATCTCGTCTAAGTATTCTAAAAGGTTATCTTACTATATCCAGATGGTAAGAATGTGAAATAGGACAAGATAAGGTAGAGGAGTTAGTAACACCATGACCACCAATGTTCGAGCTCTGAATGTTATAAGAGTTGGCGTAGTTGAAGAGGCAGTACCGGTGCAACCCGTGTGAATTTTGCAGCTCTGTGTAAAGACTATACAAATCTGGCAGGAAAGCTATTTAATGGCATAGAATCCATCATCGAAATCCAAGCTTGGCATCTTTCATGGAAAATGATTTTCAACGGATTAGATATTTCAGATGAGCAGAAACTGTTCTTAGTATCTTGGCAGTTGAAAGATGGAGTGGCAGCATGGTGGGACTTTATTGTAGCTAATGTGCCAGAAGATGATTTTTCTTAGGCTAGATTTACGGAGGTGTTTGAAGGCCAGTCCATGCCCACTGCTAGAAAGACCTGTATGTATAGGAGTTTCTTCGATCTTAAGCAAGGAGATTTTTCGGTAGTTGAATATGAAACAAATTTTAATGAGCTATCGTGATTTGGGCTGTAGTTGATTGATACCCCTTTCAATAAAAACAAGATGTTTGCGATGGGGATGAGGGAATGTTTCTAGGAAAAGATGACTGCTCATCCGAAAGGTTTTTTGTGGATTTGGTTGACATGGCTTTGAGGTATGAAGCTCTTGAGAAATAAAAGTCGGTCGTAGCACCAAATGTTAATAATAGTAACCAAACAAGAGGAAGTTTAACCCAAATTGGAAGAAGCAAGGGAAAGGAAAGTTAGGAAGAGATCAAGGAAACAAGTTCTAGGATTATATTTGTAACAAGTGCAATCGGAAGGGACATATCACTAAGTTTGTAAGAATTTTGGAGTTTAGCGGTAGCAGGCGGACCTACTTCTCTAATGGTTCAGAAGATGCTTTGCTACAATTGTCAGCAACTAGGACCCATGGTGAAAGATCGCTCGCTAATGATGAAGGGTCAGCAGGCCAAGGTTTATGCCATCAAGGATGAACCGCCAACCTCGATAGATGTGAAAGGGAAGGGAGCTCTTGAAGATACTTTAATTATTAACGGCATTTCATATTGGGTATTGTTTGGTCCCGACGCTTCACATAGTTTTATTTCTTCAGAATTGGTCGATAGATTGCAACTTTTCCCTAAATTCATAGAAAATCCTATCTGTGTGTTTAAACCTATATGTGGTGCAACTAATTTATGTCTGATCAGTGAAAGAGTACAAATTGTTTACTTGGAACACCATTTCTTTTGTGCCCTGTTTGTTTTGAATTTAGAGGATTTGATGTTTTACTCGGTATGGATTGGTTGTCGAAATGTGGAGCTATTTTGGACTGTGTTAAAAGAAGGGCAGTGTCGAAAACAAAATTTGGGAGGATATTAAAAAAGATTGTATGTAGGAGGCCAAACAAATGTATGAATAGTTTCTTGTACGCCATAGAATCACTACAAAAAGAGTTAGGATCTATATTAATTGTTAAGGATTATCCTAATGTCTTTTAAGAAGTTAATAGTCTACCTTCACATCGGAAGATTGAGTTTCGTATTGATTTAATTCCCGGTGTAAGACCGGTTATTCAACCTATGCGTACAATGGCCCCAAGAAAGAGGAAGGAGCTAATAAATCAAACCAATGATTTATTGAGACGAGGACCGACTAGATTGAGTCATTCGAGTTGGGGTTCAGCTGTAGTCTTTGTGGAAAATTATGATGGTTCTTTAAGACTGTGTGTGCATTATTGGGAGTTAAATAAGCAGTCCATTCGGAATAAGTATCTCTTACCTCACACAGACGACCTTGCTACCAGATTTCACTAACTAAGAGTAGCAGATGATAGCATACCCCTAACGGCATTTAGAGGGCCATATTTCTTCTTTGAATGGTTGGTTATGCATTTTGGGCTAACCAATGCACCTACTTATTTTGTAGACTTGATGAATCTCATTTCAGGGATGTTCTCAACAAGTCCATGTTGCTTTTTATAGATGATATCCTTATCTACTCTAAGACCAAAGATCGCACAAACACCATTTGGAAGTGCTGTTAGAAACATTAATTTAGCATGTTTTGAAGGAAAATTTTACTAAGTGCCACTTTTGGCAGTCGGAAATAAGGTTCCTAGGGCATGTTGTGTTGGAGGATGACATTTCGGTATGCCCAGCAAAGGTAGCGACTGTTTAATATTTTAAGAGACCACAGACTCCTAACGAGGTTTGAAGTTTATTAGGCATGACCAGATATTATAGAAGGTTCATCTAGGACTACTTCAAGATCACCTCACAGCTAACTAGGTTGAGGAAGAAGGATAAGAAGTTCTTTTGGACTCCAAAGTGTGAGGAGTCGTTTGTTGAATTAAAGAAGAGGTTGACTAGCGCTTCATTTTTAGCTATTTCGAATGGAGGACAAGGATTGACCGTTTATACAGATGTTGGTGGAGTAGGTTTGGGTGTAGTTTTGATGCATCGTGGGAAAGTTATTGCTTATGCTAGTAGACAACCGAAGCCCCGTGAGAATAATTACGTAACGTATGATTTAGAGTCATTGGCTGTCGTGTTTGCCTTGAAGATGTGGAAGCATTACCAGTTAGTGGAAAAATTTGATCTCTTCACGGATCATAAGTCATTGAATTATTTTTTCACTCAAAGGATTTGTTCATGAGGCAACAGTGGTAGTTGGAATTTATAGTAGCATACAACTTAGGTATTCTTTATTCATCATGAAAAGAAAATGTGGTAGCAGATGCTTTGAGCAAGAATGCGGTTTTGACTCTCTTGAAGTTACTCCGACTCTTTTGGAAAGGATCGTGATCAAGCAAAGGGAAGATAGCCTCTTAAAGGAAATCATCCAAGATATAGAGAAAGGTTATGATTCAAGCTTTGAGGTTGACAGTCAGGGAATATTGTGAATGAATGGGAGGATATGTGTCCTAATGTCGACGGTTTTAAACATGAGGTTTTATCAGAATATCACCAATCCAAGTTGAGTATCCATCCGAGTGTTTCAGAGATGTATTGAGATATGAAGTGGGTATTCTCGTGGAAAAGGATGAAGAGGGATATATCAATCTATGTCAGCTGATTTGTGAACTTTCAACAAATAAAAGGTGATTACCAGAGAACTGTTGGGCTACTACAATCACTGGAGATTCCAAACTGGAAGTGGGAACAAATATCAGTGGATTTTATTGATGGATTATGTAGATCAAGGAAAGGGAATAAAAGAGTTTGGGTTATTGTGGATCGGCTAACCAATAGTGCTCACCTTATTCTCGTAAAGCCGACGAGGACTGCAGCCAGTTTGGCGAAGATTTATATAAGGGAGATCGTTCGATTGGGCGAAGTTCTAGTTACTATTGTAAGTGATCGAGATCCCATCTTCACCATCCAATTTCGGAAGGCATTACAAGGTCCTTTGGGAACAAAGCTAAGTCTAATAACTGCATACCACCCTCAAACGGATGGACAAACTGAAAGAGTCCACCGAATCTTGGATAATTTATTGAGAGCATGTATCTTGGTCTTTGGAAGATCCTGGGAGGATCATCTACACTTGATGGAATTATCTTACAATAACAGCTATCAAGCAAGCATTGGAATGGTGCCCAATGAAGTTCTTTATGGACGACCATGCAAGTCACCAACGTGTTGGATGGAGATCGAAAAATGATTAGTGCATGGATCCGATATGATTTGGGAGGCTACAGAGAAGGTTGTAGTGATCAAGTAGAGAATAAAGGAAGCCCAACAATGATAAAAGAGTTATGCAAATCGAACATGAAGGGATTTGGAATTTATAGTTGGAGATTTTATGTTTGTGAAGATTTCGCTGATTAGGGGAGTTGTTCGATTTAGGAGAGGTGGGAAGTTGGTGTCTAGGTATATTGGACCTTTTTGAATTCTTGAGAGGATTGGGCCTCCTGCCTATAGAGTAGTGTTTCCATAGAGGTTGTCACAGATCCATAATGTTTTCCATGTATCCATTTGAGGAGGGTCTGCATGAACCATCGTTGATTGTTGAGTGTTTATTTAAGAGGATTTGGAGGTGGAACCAAACCTGACTGTGATAAGCCATCCAGTTCGCATTATGGATCAAGATGTAAAGAAATTACGGAATAAGGGTGTGAGATTGGTTAAGATCCAGTGGAATGAAGATCCCTGAGACTGCACTTGGGAGATGGAAGATAGCATGAGGGAAGCTTGTCTCGAATTAATGCTAAGATAGTTGTTTGCTTATTGTATGGATTGTGTACTCTCTGTTTATAATGTAGTTGCTTAGTATGTACCCTTTTTTTTTATATGTTTCACCTTATATAGTATATATAGCCTTTTGAGTTATTTTAAGTTATCCTTTTATGGGTTAATTTTGGGATGAAATTTCTTTAAGGGGGGGAGGAGAAAGTAACGACCTAAAATTTAATCACTCTGAATATGAGTAATTAATATATTTTTAAATTATTAACTATTGGATTTTATAAACCAAATAAACTTCTTTTAAATAATAACCAATGATAGTGAAGATGTTTTCAAAGTTGGTTACAAAAATATTTAGTTCGAAGAAAAATTGAAAATGTGATCAGAATAGTTTTTCGGGTCTTTGACTTTTCAACGTATAAAAGTTTTAAGAAAGAGAACTGGTGTATATAAATATCACTAATGGGTAACGTTTATTAAATTAAAATTAGATTTTACCAAAAATAAGTAACTAATAAATTTGGTCACAATGTTATACCACCTGCTAAGTGGCGTGTGAACGTTAACACTTGAATAGTTCGGTGTTATTGCTGATTGAATTTACACCCAAGAGTTACACAACTAAAATAATGAATTCCCTTAATAAAGAACGATTTAATTAGTTAATAATTTTTTATAAATTAATTAATATTAATGAACTATTGATTATAAAATTTGAATATGATTTAAGAAATAAATAATGTTATATATATTTATTATAAATATATCGATCGATAAACGATTGGACTAGACTTTATTGCATAGTATTTTGGCTTGGACATAAATGAGTTTAAATCCCATCATTAGGGCTGAAAACTGAGGAAAGGGGTTGGAGATAAAGGGTTGAGATCAAGAGAGAATAAGTGAAAAGGTTTTCCTTATTTCTTTCTTGTGCAATCCTACATATATATTTGGATCTCTAAAACCTATTTTTTCTGCTTTTGGCTGCCATTATTATCTTCATTTTGCTAGCTAAAATAGATCCCCTAATAAACTCCCAATAACTTAAATCAAGTTCAAGTTGAATCAAATAGTATTCGATAGTAGAAGATCGTCGATTCTAAATTAGCAACCTAACGAATCAAGCGATATTTAGAGAAGGGAATTCATTGCTTCTACGTGGACTCAAAGGCATCATTGATAGGTGAATTTCATTTCATATTACTAACATAATATCATATTTTGTAATATATAATTTGTTCACATCTGAATCCATGTATATATATTATTGTTGTATGTTTAGTTAGGTGAGATTTTTGTAGGAAAATGCAGTTGTCACAATTAGATTGGTTATGTGCATGGTATAGAAGTTTATGTATATAAATCAATCATAATTAGACTTAACTTTCTGTACAAAATTTAATTTTTTTGATATTTATTATCACACACACACACATATATATAGGTATTAATTGCATGCGTGTATATATATAAATACTCTACTTATATAATAACATATATGATTATATTATATATAAGTTTGATTCAAATAATTTTATATGTTTATATATATTTATTATGAATTATAAAACTCAATAATATATATATATATATGTATATGTATATGTATATATATTATTAATCATTAATGATTACATGAATTGTTTATTATATATAAAATAAACGATGATCCAAAAATTCAATTTTTTTTGGAAACCAGGGAAACCTGTTCTATCATCGCCGACATTGCGACTCCTGAACAGTAAACCTGGGGGAACACACAATTGGGCCGCCACAACCGTGCTCACAGTTAGACCAGACCTTTCGTGGCTTGAAGCAGTTGCTAGGAATCAAACTCCTCACCTCATAGGAGGGAGGCCGTTGCTCTTGCCAACTGTGCCAAGTGCGTGGATGCGTGAAAAAATTTACTACATCATATAAGTCTTTCGAAAATTATTTTAGAATTTTTCATAATATTTTATACTTTTAATAACTTAATTATGTCACAATCGAAATGTATTTTAATTATTAAAAAATTTATTTTTTTCTCATTTAATAATTTTCATGAATATTTTTTTGTGACATGTGTTTTTTGATCCTTGATTTTCGTAAATTTAAAAATTGATTGTTTCTCATTCAATTATTTTATATTAATTAATTATGGCCGAAAACATTTTTTAATTCATTAATAATACATAATAAAATATTAATTTAATTTTTCCTGTAAACTTATGTTAGTTTTGAACTGGAATAAATTTTTGAATCATTAGACACACACACATGCATATACATACATACATACATGCATGCATAAACTTACTTTGTATTTATGTAAACTTGTATTAAACCATAAAATTACTTATTTCATTATATTTATATTTATAAGTGTACACATACATACTTACATATGTACATATATGTAGTCATATAGTTAATCTACGTTAAAATTAGTTAAATAAATATTATATATTTATTTTATGTGTGTTTGTATGTGTGTCTGTGTGTTCACTTACCTACATATTTACATCTATTATGTTATAAATTATTAACCATAATATTATATGTGTGTGTGTGTGTGTGTGTGTGTGTATGTATGTACGTACATATGTATGTGTGTGTGTGTAAGTTATCTAAATATAAATAATCATATATATATATATATATTTACATGTATGAATTTGCTTTACAATGTTTTGATGCATATCTTATGATATATATATATATATATATATATATATATATATATATATGATACATACAAAATGTGCTAATGTGTTCGTTGCAATGTAAATCCCAACATCTATATACATGCATATTATACCCTTTATGGATTATCATGTTATACGTGCACACACACATATATGTAACATTATACTCTTTACGGATTATCATATTATACATGCATACACACACACATATATGTATACGATACATGCATACATATATATATTTATATATGATTTTATTTAAAATAAATTTAGAAATGTCCTAAATAAACTAGACTTCATAGGCCCAATAAAGATCAAAATGGCATTTTTTTGAATTCACCTATAACTTCCACTGTGGGTTTGCCCAGTTCCAACAATGGTATAGGAGCCCAATAGCCAATGCGGTCTAAATTAGTCATGTTAGGGTTAACTATTAAGCTCACAGCCCAAAACTATCCCTAATAGAAAGGCTCAAATTTGAATTGGTCCTTGAGTTAATTTCAACATTATTTTCAAATTAAAAATATTATATTATATATATATATATATTATAAATGTTATAATTTATTTTAAAAAAATTCAAAAGTTTGAAAATTTTATAAACTAATTTCGAAATTTAATTTTTTTATTAATAAGATTAATAAAATAAATTAATTAAATAAGTTAATTAATAAAAATATATATGCATGTATTATATATTATGATATATAATATGATAGTTTAAAATGTTTAAAATAACATAAGTACATGTATGTATATGAATTGAATTTTGAAATTAGTATCATTTAATTAAAAATTTTAAATTTAATAATTTAATTAAAAGCAATTAATTATATAAATTAATTAAAGGTTAAATTAATTGATTAAAAGTTAATCAATTAAAAAATATGCAAATATATGATATTTGTGTAATACTATAAATAATAAATATATATGTTATATTAAAATAATATAATATCAAATAAAATTTTAATTAATTAAAAATTAATTAGATAATATTTAATTAATATAATATTACATACAAGGCTATTATATAAGCAGTATGAAATATAAAAGTTATATATGATAATAAAACTTATATAATATGAATGATAAACTAAATGTGGAACATTAAAGAAACCATAAATTGACTTAAGGAACAAATACATACATGCTGTACGCATACCGTGATTTCAGATGTGTCTGACACTTAAATCACAATAGTATTTCATAAGAAATGCATTATTCTGTAATTTGATATCACTCAATATAATATAATAAAATTTATGAATCTTCAATATAACATTGTCCTCTGCTCTGTATATATTAATAAATTATTTGCATACTCCTTAGCTGTTGAGCAAACTCAAGCTAAGGATATTATGTGTAGTATTATTAATATATTGAACAGATAAGGTAAGAAAACTATACGTATTTGTTGAGCAAACTTAAGGTATATATGTTATGCTTAGGCCATCGTGATATTGCAGGTATGGGTAAATAATCTCTTTCAGTTTGTTAAGCAAACTCAAAGTCAAAATGTGATTAGGATCAGAAACCTTGTGTTAGGAGTTGTATATGATACATTCGATAAAGAGTTATCCATCGTCCGTGGAGCTATGTCTTGTTGAGGAAACTCAAGGTTAGAATTCCAAGGAGGACGAGTCCTAACATCCATTAGTGAAATTAAAAGACTTTTGTGTTTCGCTTTAGGTTTGGTAAATCATAAAAGACTAGTGGGAGACTTATTATAAAAACGAAATGATAACATTTAACCTTTCTAATATTGTAAGGACATATGCCAGATGAAGTTATAATAATTTACAGTGATAAATTTATGCATTTAATACGATTAATAAAACGTTTATCAGTTAAAATATACAAATGAACTGATTGAAAATCGACAAATAGAAATATAATATATAGATATACTTACTATTAAATACTTCTCGCATGTTAATGTTTTAACACCCATGCAACCACCGAATTTTTCAACTACTAAATACGTTCGTAATTTGGTTGCTTAGATGTTTATTTGATCAAGACCGTGTATTGCATTCTATGAATTTAGAACTCTAAAAGGAATACAAGACTATGGATATTTGATCCATATACAATTCCATATAAATGTTATATGGTGAACGGTCAAAGTTTGCAATGTACAATATTTTGATGAAATTAGTTCATCCAAAAAACCAAATAAACCATAGTGTGAGATCGAGTATTCAAGACCGACTACAAAAGGATTGTGTTGTGTTAAATGTAACACTAGACTAAAACTGCAAGAAAGATCTAAGAATTCAATCACTAAACTATCGGTTTGATCAGTTTATGTAAAGTGCAACGTATACGATGTCCTTAAATGTTGAGTGTAATCGAAGGTGCTTTTGTAAAGAGTTCATTATGATATTGTAGTAAGGGGTTTCTTTTAAATTGTTTGACCATTTAAAAAGGAAAATGTATGTACAAGAGTAAAATTAATTTAAGGTACAGTTGGGATGAAGAGAGTGAATAGTCACTTCTACTTCATAAAGATACATCGGAAATGAGAATTGTAATAATGACAATTGATACTTAATATTGGAATAAGAAATATGATTTCTACATCGAAATGTATATTTATATAGAAAATTATTTTCTATGAGATTTATTTCTTTTAGCTCAAGATATTTGATTAAAGAACTCTCGATTGTAAACTATTTGCAGTAAGGGTGGGCATCTAATCGAGTTAATCGACCTAACCGACTTAACCGACCTATACGAGCTGCTTTAATTGAAAAAATTGGTTAATCGAACATTCGGTTAAACCGACCGATGTTAACCGACCAAAATCGGGTCGGTTAACGGTTAACCAGGGTTGGAATTTCTATCAAGTTAGAAAACTGTTGAAAAATTTCAAATTAAAATTTAACTGCAGAGAAGAACTGCAAAAAGTAAGTGGTGGTATGGTGATGCTATGAAGCTATTTTTTCAGAGCAGAGAAGAACTGCAGTTTGGAGTTGTTAGGCAATGAAGTTGATGACAGTGGTGTATGGGCAGTTTGAAGGCTGGATTGTGGTTGAAGGGGAAATGCTGGTATGCGATGATGTTGTGGGGAGTTGGGATAGTTGGTATGGAGAAGCAAGGCAATGCAGAGGTTCAGGTTAGTGAAGGCAAGAAGGGGGGAATGGCACTGCACAGTTTGGCAATCAAGTTTGTAAAAAGAAATTGAATTGCAAATCGTAATTGAAAATTGAAATATAAATTGAAAAATGCAATGAATTTTTTTCTTTTCAAATGAAATTGTGTATATGTTTTGTTTGAAATATGGAATGCAAATGGAAATATAACAACCACAAACATACAAATTGTAACGACCCTGGATTTTGGCCCTGTTATTTTAATAAATATTTATTCTAATTAAATAAAATGTAAACCGATCATTTTAATATGAATATGATTTTGGGAATAATTGCTATTTGTTTATATAAATTTGTATTTTAAGAAGGAAATTTAATTTTTGACAATTTAAAAGTAATTCTCTTAATAATATTTATAATAGAATCTATCTTATATAATTAAATTAAAATACTTTGTCTTGTTATCATTGGTAAATAAAAATATATGAATGATAATGTTCTAAATAAAATTAAAGTTTATCAATATAAAATATAAATATTAAATATAAGTAAAACTTAAGAATATAATTTAACTATTGATAGTTAAAATATAAAATATAAAATATAAAAATAAGTATAAATGTAAGTAAATCATATTGTACATAACTTAAATATTTATAGTTAAATACAAATACAAATAAATATAAAGTATGAGTAAACTCATGAATCTAATTTAAATATTGATAGATAAATATAAATATAGAATATTAAGTATATGAAGTTCAAATTAGAAATAAATATAAAGCAAGAATTAATTAGTTAAAATATACATACAACATAACTTTAAAATTTGTAAAAAAAGCATAAAAATAAGCACAAAGTATAAAAGTAAAACTGACACATATATGTATCAAACAAACTTGTATATCTAAACTATTCAAACTAGAAGTCAGATAAAACAAACATTTCTAGGAAACAAATTACCTTCATAAGCAATCCAAAGGTATGAAAATAAACCTGACATTCACATATGTATGTAAAATTCTCCAAACTAAAAGTTAATAAATACAAACAAGAAGTAAGTAAAATACAAACATATGCTGTACATTGAAAAGCTAGTAATTGATAAAAACAAATCTTCTTACTCAAGCCATATATCTAATTACAAAGTGTACTTTTATGTACAAATATCTTCACACAGCAAAATCATAATAAGTATGTAAACTAAGTTAGAAACCAAAGCATTTAATTACCATCCTCTCAGCCCAATTTTTTGTCATTTCAAAAATTGATAAAATTCTGATCAAATCTTAGGAAAATAGCTAAACCAGATAACACCTTACTTTATTATATGTGTATACAATCTGTTATCTTTATATATGTATACATCTGAACCATTTGGTTCGTTCGGATAAAAAAAACATACAAAAAGATGAAGAAGATGAAACAAAAAGAAAATAAGAAGCAAACTCAATTTTTTTGCAAACTAAAAACAGTTTCAACTGTAGTTCAAAACAGATTCAAGGCAGTTTAAACTTCAGGCAGTTTCAACTACTGATTTTCAAGAAAAACAAAAGTGGTTCTCTGTTCAACAGTATTTTGCAGGTGAGTAAACAAAGTTTTTAAAGGTTTAAATTAATTAAAATAGTTCATGATTCGTTTGTATGTGTTTTATCCTTGGATATGATCCTGTATACATATATGATGTTACTCTGCATATTGTTCAGGGTTGAGTATTATTTAAATTTAAGTTTGTTTTCAACTAAATCATTGTAAAGTTTTTATTTTTTTTAATCAAACAAGATGTTAAAACATCAAACAAGATTTTCAAAGTAGATTAAAACTGGATTAGTGAATATTTCTACTGGAAGCTTGGTTTACAGGTAATCAAGAAATATATTGATAAATCCAATTATTATATAAAGCTAATTCAAGTTTATAACTTGAATGCATACTAGAATTTATGATTTTTAAAACTAAAACAAGGATTTTTAGTGTGGGATTTCAAGAGCAGTTCGCATTTGAATAAAAATTGAATTTTTACCAATTTCTCGTAATTAAATCAATTTAAATTATTGAAACTCGAGTTGAAGCAAGCATAACCATCCATCATCTCAGGAAAAATGTGAATTAATTTTTCTAGTGTGTGAAATTTGAGTACGAGATCGTATTAGGGTTTTTACTGGAGTTCTTGTTCATCTCTGTAACGAGTCGCATAAGGCTCCTATATGTGATCGAGCTCCACGCGATTCAAGGAAGGGGAAGAGGAGCATGTTGTCAGGGTGTGTCCAAATGTTGAGGGTCTTAGGTGGTCTCGGCGGCGGTGGCGAAGTCGTTTTGTCGACTGTGGTGAGCTTCAGTTTTTTTGAGTTGAAGGCATTTTTTTCGATTCGACATTTTAGGGTCGAATTGGGTTTGGTTTTCGAGACTATGGAGGATTCGTGACTTACCGACGTTGTTAGTGATTGCCGAAATTGGGTCGCGCCGCCGTGCACGTGCACGTGCACGACAGCGATGATTTGGTGTCAGTGCCATGAGGGGGTGTGACTCGTGTCGTGCTTGATTATAAATGGAGTCATCTTCGAGTTTTATTGTGTGCGAGAATGGGTAACTTGATGCTTATTAACTTAGTTAAATACTTAAACTACAGAAAGAAAAAAAAGAGGGAGAATAAGGGTGTACAGGGAATGACTTGGTGATGTAGGTGTTTAAGTCGAAGCGCTATATGAGTCTTAGTAAGGAAAGTCTCGGTTTCCCTTCAAATCAGCGGTATTGTATTTATGAGTAAAGTAAACAGATGTTAACATTTTTTTTAAAAAAAAGAAAAAGATTAGATACAAGCTTAATTATCTAGTTAATACTTAACAATTTAACTAACACTTGATTATTATATTAAATTAGTAATTAAGTGAAGTTAAATCTGAAAATTTATTAACATTGAAAGTTTGTAGTTAATATTAAATTGATTTCCAAAGTTTAAGAAGATTTCTTTAAAAATGTTAGTTAAGTTGAATAATTAACATCAATTAATTATTTTAAAAAGTAATTAAGAATAATTACATTATAACTATAATTAGAGTTTGAATTAATAAATGCTTAAGTGATTACTAAATTTAGAATTAACTACTTTCAGTTAATTAATTAATGATTAATAACTAAGAGTAATCAAGTACTTCAATTAAGAATTAATAAATGATTAATTAAGTAAATTAGCAGTTAATAAATGAGTAATTAAGTTTTATTAATAATTAAGGTTATTAATTAAAGATTAAGGAATAGTTAATTTAGTAATTAAGGTTAAATAAATTGATTAAGAAGTAATTCATTAAATGGTGTGAAATCAAATAATTAATTAATTAAATAAGTAAGACTTAATAATTAATGAAGAAATGATTAATTAAATTAAATAATTTAAAATGAAATAAGTAATTAATTGATAATTAATAATTAAACAGGGTTAAGTGATTAACTCTCAAGTAATTAATTCTAAATTGAATTAATTACAGTAAGAATTAAGATGACCGCTTATGGATTGTATATATAGAATATCTGATTGTGATATTTATTGATGATATTCTGTGATGTTCTATGATATGCTCTTGATATGTATGATGATTGTATATGTTTTATATATGATAAGTGTTATTTGAATTCAAACATTGAATTAAATTGTTTAAGTTAAATAGTCAACTTGGCCTTTAAAATGGCATTTGGACTTCGATGAGACCGGGATCGGGTGTCATTTATGATATTCCGAAAACCACATTGATCCAAATTAAACGTTAGGCCATGAATTCTCAAGTGAAGATCAAGATGGTGTTTTCAGAATGCAAGGGTTATCGTCGTTGACTCTAAGGGTGATTCCAAAATGAGTGTGACGAGATAATGCCTTCGATTTCGTTCAAACTCGGAACGAACTTGTATGGATTGAATGCTTTCAGCACATCGTCAGGCGGACGATGAGCATTCTAAGAAATATGTTCTGTAAAGGTAATCGCAGCCTCAAGCCTCATAAACCGGGAATGGCGAAAACAGAGGAGGTGCAGCAAGGTTAGGTGGGTCGTGCCCAAGCAGGACGAGATATACCCCTGTCTAGATGTCCCTTTTTATTTTGACTGTGTGGGCGGTTTCTACCTACAACCGCGGGGTTATCTTGTTCGGGACTGTTCAGTAAGGAATGGTTCCGGCCTTGTGTTGCAGGGGAGTTAGGGTGGCTCCTCGGTACAGTGATCTAGGCCACGTACTGTGACGAGCGGTACCCCAGTAGCCCTGCCATTGTATGGAATCCAATCTCCAATAAGCGTCGTACGTTTTGATTGCGCCCAACTACGTTGGAATGTGAGATGTAAGCATTTCAGCTATTTCTGTATTTTACTTGAAAACCCTAGACACTATTATAATATCACTGGATTTCCTATAAAATGTTTTGGTTAGCGTAAGGTAAAAACTTACCCGTATTTATTTGTGGGGAGTCTTACGTGATACCTTTATTTTCAAATGTTTTTCAAATTTAAACAATTTAAACCGTTTACTCATACCAGACACATGTCTGACCCGGAATTTATATTTTGTTTTTCATAAACTCTTGGGTACTCAAATTTTTATAAGTAGCCAAGTGATAGGTTTTGGATTTTGATATCTGGAGGAGCTTGGAGCAGGAGTCCCAGACGTGTGTGTGTATATATATATATCTAGTTCCGCTGTGTAGTTGATGTATGCTATATCACTGATGTATATAGTGACAGATGTATGTATGACTGTCATGTGTATGATGTTGTATAACTCTGATATATGTAGACTATGTAATATGTATGTGATGTATTATATTTTGTTCCGTTCCGCTATGAGATTCTGATGTTGTTGTTCTTTTCTTTCTATTCTTTTATATTTCTATCCCTTTCTTTCTTAATTTATGATACGTCTTTCTAGGAGAAGAAGGGCGGGTCGTCACAGTTGGTATTAGAGCGCTAGGTTGAGTGAATACCTAGGCTCTTGGGTGATTTCTTTATTGAGAGAGTGTATTTGTAATTTTAACATATATATATATATATATATATATGTATATGTATATGTATATGTATATTTATTTCTATCCATTTGTTGGGTTACCTGTTCGGGTTTTCCAATATAAGTTATAAAGGTAGGTAGGAAAGTGGTGTGTGTAAAACGACTACCAATGGTTGGAGATTGAATATTTGATGTTGGAAGTGTATTTATCGAGACTGTAGACCTATTACCGTCTTGAGTAAGCTTTGGTGGTGTAAGGATTTCATCGATCTCTGAAGGAAACCTGTTAAGGTTTAGAGTTTATCTTTGAAGCGTAAGTTTGGATGAGCTAGAATTCGGATTTGTCGGTTGGACGGAACCAAGTCATGATATCTTGATATCTCAGGAGGTAGTAGCTGTGTGATGAGACACGGTGACTATGGATGTCTCCGAAGATGTTTCTTTGGAACAAGTTAAGGAAGTATGTTTGCTTCGGGGTTGTGGCTAAGCTCAGTAGGGTGTTTTTGTTTGGTTCGAAGTCCGAGTTTCTCGAAGAGCCTTGGAATAGGAAGTCTTTGGGCATTTGAGTCAGCAGAGCAGCTCGAAGTTGTATGTGTGCCATCGAGGAGATTTTCTGGCTAGCAGTTTTTCTTGAGATAATTTCAGAATTAGCAGAGTGGATCCATTTCTTCGATGGATGGGCTTAATAAGTATAAGGCTATTTGGATTGTGATGAGAGAACAGTTTCGTTGGAAACTGATTTAGGTAGAATTGCCAGAGTATCGTGTGATGATTCTAGAATTCATTTGAGTAGTCTTTTGCATGGAGGTGAGACTTCTCAAGAGAAGGCTGAAGATATCGATGTGGTCCAAGGTTTCCCTGATGTATTCGAGGAAGTTAAGTGTTAGCCTCCCCATCGAGAGATAGAGTTTCGTATTGATTTGATTCCAGGAGTTAGTTAAGCAGACTCAGGACCCTTTGGAGAAGGTGATTGTTTAGGCCCAGTTTTTCTTGTTGAGGTTCTGTTGTGGTGTTTATCGATGATATTTTGGTCTATTTCAGGTCTGAAGAAGAGCATAAGCAGCATTTGAGGATAATGTTGGAGACACTGAGGAGACATGTTTAAGGCGTAGTCTCTAAGTGCCATTTCTGAAAATTGGAAGTTCGAAATTTTCTGGGTTTAGCTGGCTACTACAGGAAATTTATCAAGGATTATTCCAAGATTTCTTCACATCTGACCAAGCTAACAAGGAAAGGAGCTAAGTTCAAATGGATACCCCAGTGTGAAAAAGCTTTCCGAGAAGTTGAAGACGAGGCTTATCAGTGCACCAGTGCTTGCTATTCCGGATGGGAAAAGCAAATTTGAGTTTATGCAGATGCTTATATAATTGGTCTGGGAGCGGTGTTGATGCAGAATGGAAGAGTGGTTGCGTATGCGAGTCATAAATTAAAGCCACATGAAAGGAACTACGCTACGCACGATCTTGAATTGTTAGCCATTGTTTTTGATTTGAAGATTTGGAGCCATTATCTCTTGGGAGAGAAGTTTGAGTTATTCACGTATCACAAACCATTGAAATATCTTTTCTCTCAAAAGGATTTTAATCTGAGGCAGCAGCGATGGGTCGAGTTTCTGGCATCATGTGATTGGATATTCTGTATACCCTGGGAAAGGCGAATTTTGAGGCTGATGCTCTTAACAGGAATGCAGTTTTGTTTCCTTTGGAAGTTGTTCCATCTCTCCTGGTCAGAATCATTAGTAAGCAAATAGAGGATAGATCTTTTGAGGAACTGATTCTTAGAACTAAGGATAGTCGATATTCAGTTTTCAAGGTGGATGATCATGGTGTTTTAAGGATTAATGATCGTTTGTGTGTGCCTGATATAGATGATTGAGGCAAGAAGTTTTAGCTGAGTGTCATTGCTCCTGATTGAATATTCATCCAGGAATTTCTAAGATATATAAAGATATGAGAAGAATTTTCCGGTGGCTGAGCATGAAGAGGGTTGTAGCTGCTTTTGTTAATAGTTGTGCTATCTATCAGCAAGTGAAAGGAGATCAACAGAAGTCGGTCGGATTGTTGCAGCCTTAGGAAATTCCAGATTGGAAGTGGGAGAAGATCTCGATGGATTTCATCGACGGTTTGCCTAGAACCCAGAAAGGAAACGATGGAATATGGTCTATTGTAGATCGGTTAACTAAGAATGTCGTTCTATACCAGTTAAGGCAACTTGTACTGCAGTTCCTCTGGCTGAGATTTTCTTGAGGGAGATAGTTAGATTGCATGGTTCTTGTCAGTATAATAAGTGATCGTGATCCTATTTTCACTAGCAAATGTTGAGAGGCTCTATAATCAGCTTCGGGAACAAGTTTGAGATTGAGTACAACCTATCATCCTCGGACAGATAGATAGGATGGAAAGGCTGAATCGTATTCTAGAGGATAGGCTGCAAGCTTGTGTTTTGGATTTTGGTGGATCGTGGAAAGGCCATCTTCATCTGGTAGAATTCTCATATAATAATGGTTACCGAGCTAGTTTTAAGATGGCTCCTTATGAAGTTCTGTACGGAAGACCGTAGATTCCTATTCTGTTGGATAAAGTCGAAAGATCATCTTGTGCTTGGACCATATTTAATTCGATAAGTTCTGCGAAGGTTGAGCATATCAAAGGAGGAATGAAAGCTGCTTGGGATTGTCAGAAGAAGTATGCAGATAAGAGAAGGAGACAATTGGAATGTGAGATTGGTGATTTTGTTTTTGTCAAAGTTCCCCCGATTCAAAGGTATTATTAGATTCAGAATGACGGGAAAACTTACCTGAGATATATTGGACCATTTCGGATATTGGAAAGAGTTGGAACTGTAGCTTACAGAATTGAATTGCCAAGATGGATGTCTGGAATTTATAATGTATTCCATGTATCCCATTAAGGAAGTTTGTTCATGATCCATCATTAGTTGTAGAACCAGTAGTCCAGGAAGGTTGGAAGCCAAGTCGAATTTTACTGTGGTCGGGAATCTAGTTCGGATTATTGATCAAGACGAGAGGCGACTCGGGAGTAAGGCAGTGAAGCTTGTCAAGTGTAGTGGAGCGAGAATCTCAGAGATTGCACCTGGAAAACTCTGAATAGTTTTAGGAAAGCTTATCCGAATTTGTGTCCAGATAGCCAGTGATGTTTGTTAGGATAAATTGTTTGGTTGTTTGCTAATGTATGAATGATATGTATGTTTAAATGGTTGGTATAATAGCTTTTAAATTATTTTTTATTTTAAATTTCGTGGACGAAATTCTTTAAAGGGGGGAGGAATGTAACGACCCTGGATTTTGGCCCTGTTATTTTAATAAATATTTAATCTAATTAAATAAAATGTAAACTGATCATTTTAATATGAAAACGATTTTGGGAATAATTGCTATTTGTTTATATAAATTTGTATTTTAAAAAGGAAATTTGACTTTTGACAATTTAAAAATAATTCTCTTAATAATATTTATAATAGAATCTATCTTATATAATTAAATTAAAATACTTTGTCTTGTTATCATTGGTAAATAAATAAATATGAATGATAATGTTCTAAATAAAATCAAAGTTTATCAATATAAAATATAAATATTAAATATAAGTAAAACTTAAGAATATAATTTAAATATTGATAGTTAAAATATAAAATATAAAATATAAAAATAAGTATAAATGTAAGTAAATCATATTGTACATAATTTAAATATTTATAGTTAAATACAAATACAAATAAATATAAAGTATGAGTAAACTCATGAATCTAATTTAAATATTGATAGTTAAAACATAAATATAGAATATTAAGTATATGAAGTTCAAATTAGAAATAAATATAAAGCAAGAATTAATTAGTTAAAATATACATACAACATAACTTTAAAATTTGTAAACAAAGCATAAAAATAAGCACAAAGTATAAAAGTAAAACTGACACATATATGTATAAAACAAACTTGTATATCTAAACTATTCAAACTAGAAGTCAGATAAACAAACATATCTAGGAAACAAATTACATTCATAAGCATGCCAAAGGTATGAAAATAAACCTGACACCCACATATGTATGTAAATTCTCCAAACTAAAGTTAATAAATACAAACAAGAAGTAAGTAAAATACAAACATATGATGTACATTGAAAAGCTAGTAGTTGATAAAACAAATCTTCTTACTCAAGGCATATATCTAATTACAAAGTGTACTTTTATGTACAAATATCTTCACACGGCAAAATCATAATAAGTACGTAAACTAAGTTAGAAACCAAAGCATTTAATTACCATCATCTCAGCCAAATTTTTTGTCATTTCAAATATTAATAAAATTCTGATCAAATCTTAGGAAAATAGCTAAACCAGATAATACCTTTCTTTATTACAATATGTTATCTTTATATATGTATACATCTGAACCATTTGGTTCGTTCAGATAAAAAACATACAAAAAGATGAAGAAGAAGAAACAAAAAGAAAATAAGAAGCAAACTCAAATTTTATGCAAACTAAAAACAGTTTCAACTGCAGTTCAGAACAGATTCAAGGGAGTTTAAACTTCAGGCAGTTTCAACTACTGATTTTCAAGAAAAGCAGAAGTGGTTCTCTGTTCAATAGTATTTTGCAGGTGAGTAAACAAAGTTTTTGAAGGTTTAAGTTAATTAAAATAGTTCATGATTCGTTTGTATATGTTTTATCCTTGGATATGATCATGTATACATATATGATGTTACTCTGCATATTGTTCAGGGTTGAGTATTATTTAAATTTAAGTTTGTTTTCAACTAAATCATTGTAAAAATTTTATTATTTTTAATCAAACAAGATGTTAAAACATCAAACAAGATTTTCGAAGTAGATTAAAACTTGATTAGTGAATATTTCTACTGGAAGCTTGGTTTACAGGTAATCAAGAAATATATTGATAAATCCAATTGTTATAGAAAGCTAATTCAAGTTTATAACTTGAATGCATACTGGAATTTATGATTTTAAAAACTAAAACAAGGATTTTTAGTGTGGGATTTCAAGAGCAGTTCGCATTTGAATAAAAATTGAATTTTTACCAATTGCTCGTAATTGAATCAATTTAAATTGTTGAAACTCGAGTTGAAGCAAGCATATCCATCCATGATCTCGGGAAAAATGTGAACTAATTTTTCTATTGTGTGAAATTTGAGTACGAGATCGTATTAGGGTTTTTACTGGAGTTCTTGTTCATCTCTGTAACGAGACGCGTTCGGCTTCTATGTGTGATCGAGCTCCACGCGATTCAAGGAAGGGGAAGAGGAGTGTGTTGTCGTGGTGTGGCCAAAAGTTGAGGGTCTCAGGTGGTCTCGGCGGCGGTGGCGAAGTCGTTCTGTCGACTGTGGTGAGCTTCAGTTTTTTTGAGTTGAAGGCATTTTTTTTCGATTCGATATTTTAGGGTCGAATTGGGTTTGGTTTTCGAATCTATGGAGGATTCGTGACTTGCCGACGTTGTTAGTTATTACGGAATTGGGTCGCGCCGCCGTGCACGTGCACGGCAGCGATGATTTGGTGTCAGTGCCATGAGGGGGTGTGACTTGTGTCATGCTCGAGTATAAATGGAGTCAGCTTCAAGTTTTATTGTGTGCGAGAATGGGTAACTTGATGCTTATTAACTCAGTTAAATACTTAAACTACAGAAAAAAAAAAAAGAGGGAGAAGAAGGGTGTATAGGGAATGACTGGGTGATGTAGGTGTTAACTCGAAGTGCTATACGAGTCTTAGTAAGGAAAGTCTCGGGTTCCCTTCAAATCAGCAGTATTGTATTTATGAGTAAAGTAAACAGATGCTAACAGTTTTTTTTTAAAAAGAAGAAGAAGATTAGATACAAGCTTAATTATCTAGTTAATACTAAACAATGTAATTAACACTTGATTATTATTTTAAATTAGCAGTTAAGTTAAGTCTGAAAATTTATTAACATTGAAAGTTTGTAGTTAATAGTAAATTGATTTCCAAAGTTTAAGAAGATTTCTTTAAAAATGTTAGTTAAGTTGAATAATTAACATCAATTAATTATTTTAGAAAGTAATTAAGAATAATTACATTATAACTGTAATTAGAGTTTGAATTAATAAATGCTTAAATGATTACTAAATTTAGAATTAACTACTTTAAGTTAATTAATAATTAAGAGTAATAAAGTTCTTTAATTAAGAATTAATAAATGATTAATTAAGTAAATTAGCAGTTAATAAATGAGTAATTAAGTTTTATTAATAATTAAGGTTATTAATTAAAGATTAAGGAATAGTTAATTTAGTAATTAAGGTTAAATAAATTGATTAAGAAGTAATTAATTAAATGGTGTAAAATCAAATAAGTAATTAATTAAATAATTAAGACTTAATAATTAATGAAGAAATGATTAATTAAATTAAATAATTTAAAATGAAATAAGTAATTAATTGATAATTAATAATTAAACAGGGTTAAGTGATTAACTCTCAAGTAATTAATTCTAAATTGAATTAATTACAATAAGAATTAAGATGACCGCTTATGGATTGTATATGTAGAATATCCGATTGTGATATTTATTGATGATATTCTGTGATGTTCTATGATATGCTCTTGATATATGTATGATGATTGTATATGTTTTATCTGTGATAAATGTTATTTGAATTCAAACATTGAATTAAACCGTTTAAGTTAAATAGACAACTTGGCCTTTAAAATGGCGTTTGGATTTCGATGAGACCGGGATCGGGTGTCATTTATGATATTCCGAAAACCACATCGATTCAAATTAAACGTTAGGTCGTGAATTCTCAAGTGAAGATCGAGATGGTGTTTTCAGAATGCAAGTGTTATCGTCGTTGACTCTGAGGGAGATTCCAAAATGAGTGTGACGAGATAATGCCTTCGGTTTCGTTCGAACTCGGAACGAACTTGTATGGATTGAATGCTTTCAGCACATCGTCGGGCGGACGATGAGCATTCTAAGAAATATGTTCTGTAAAGGTAATCGCAGCCTCAAGCCTCATAAACCGGGAATGGCAAAAACAGAGGAGGTGCAGCAAGGTTAGGTGGGTCGTGCCCAAGCAGGACGAGATATACCCCTGTCTAGATGTCCCTTTTTATTTTGACTGTGTGGGCGGTTGCTACCTACAACCGCGGGGTTATCTTTTTCGGAACTGTTCAGTAAGGAATGGTTCCGGCCTTGTGCTGCAGGGGAGTTAGGGTGGCTCCTCGGTACGGTGATCTTGGCCACGTATTGTGACGGGCGGTACCCCAGTAGCCCTGCCATTGTATGGAATCCAATCTCCAATAAGCATCGTACGTTTTGATTGCGCCCAACTACGTTGGAATGTGAGATGTAAGCATTTCAACTATTTCTGTATTTTACTTGAAAACCCTAGACACTATTATAATATCACTGGATTTCCTATAAAATGTTTTGGTTAGCGTAAGGTAAAAACTTACCCGTATTTATTTGTGGGGAGTCTTACGTGATACCTTTATTGTCAAATATTTTTCAAAGTTAAAAAATTTAAACCGTTTACTCATACTAGACCCATGTCTGATCTGGAGTTTATTGTTTTTCATAAACTCTTGGGTCTCAAAATTTTATGGGTAGCCAAGTGATAGGTTTTGGACTTTGATTTCTGGAGGAGCTTGGAGCAGGAGTCCCAGACGTGTGTGTGTGTGTATATATATATCTAGTTCCACTGTGTAGTTGATGTATGTTGTATCACTGATGTATATAGTGACAGATGTATGTATGACTGTCATGTGTATGATATTGTATAACTCTGATATATGTAAATATGTAATATATATGTAATGTATTATATTTTGTTCCGTTCCGCTGTGAGATTCTGATATTGTTGTTCTTTTCTTTCTATTCTTTTCTATTTCTATCCCTTTCTTTCTTAATTGATGATACGTCTTTCTGGGAGAAGAAGGGCAGATCGTCACACAAATGAAAATGCAAGTAAAAATCAACAACAAACATAATTTTTTTAACTACAAACGCACATAAAATAAGTACATAAAAAAACAAAATTAATCTGAACAATATAAAATTAAAATCAAGACAAATTTTCCGGCAACGACGCCAAAAACTTGTTTAACGATGAAATTTCTATCGAGTTAGAAAACCGTCAAAAAATTTCAAATTAAAATATAACTGCAAGCGTATGGCGTACTATCATAGTACGTAGTGAGTACGGGTCGATCCATAGGGAATTGTTGATTTTAAATTTCCATTCAATCACATTAAACCAAGAAGTTGAAGAGTGTGAAGCTAAAAATGTAGAAAAATGTCAAAAAGAAAGTGAGAAAAATACGAGACTAAATGATAATTTAGAGATAATTCCACTCTCTCTACATATAGTTCAACAAAACATGAAATTATTATCTCTCCTTTCTAGTCATTGGTAAATTTAATTGATGTGCTTATCATAAGTATGGCCCATTTGTGCTATTGATTAGCTCAACATAAGCCATCAAACTATAACACGCCATTTAAACTACTTTTCAACTCTCATGAAAAATGACAACAAGTTGAAAGCAGAATCTATTTTAAGTATGGTCTATTAACTATTAATTTAGAAACATAGACCATCAAATTTCAATTTCAACATTCACTTCTTTGCCATAATCATATTTAGATGATGAGGCAATTTTTTGTTTGTGATTGTTTAAGCATAGTTGTTATGAACAACATAGACTATCAAATTCATCATGAGACAATAAATCACTAAAAATTCATTTTAGCATATAACAGAGCAAAAATCATCAAAATGTTGAAACAATAATTGAAGGAATTAGCCTCTCATTTGTGTTATCATATCAACACAAGTAGCATGCAACATGAAACTAAAAGAAGAGGAAAAAGAGAGAAAAACGAAAAGAAAAGCTAAGTATAAAGATGTAAACACTAATCTATTTGCATGAAAAATAAACTAACTACTAACAAGAAAGAAATAGAGCATGTAAATAAGACAGAATATTAATTAACATTGCATAAAAGAAAGGAAAATTACATGAAAAGAAACATGGCTAAGTAGCCATGAAAAGAGAAAGAGATCTTGTGTTTTATTTTGAGTCTAAAACTAACTATGTAAGAGGAAGAGGTGGCTAATTACATGAAGATAAAGGGTATGTATAAATGTTTTGAAATCCCAATTCAATTTTTGGAAACTACCTAAAATGCCCTTGTAGGAAGTGTGGTGGCCAAGTTACCATTAGCTTCAATAATCACCCATTAAGTGTGCATGAAAGTGTAATGGACATTAGCGTGTGGATTAGCTTCTACTTTGTACACGAAGGAAGGTGGGGTCTACCATGAGCATGTCTTTGAATTATTTTCATCTTCATTCTTTTGTATTCACTCTTGTGCATGTATATATCTTCATGAAGCCACTTGTGTATGAAGCCAAATTCCTACAAAATAATATAAAAATTTCCAATTAAGTTTTCTCAAGTTAATATATGCACAAAATTGATCATTTTTCCCCTATATGGAGAAATGTGTGACAATTTGAAAATAATTTGAATTTGGTTTAAACAAGTTAAAATACCCGATATGATCATTTATTCAATTTAAATAGATTAAATATGATGGTAAAAATATGCACATCTACATGCACATCAAATACTCCCGCATTTATCATTTTATCTGTCCTCGAATAAACTAAAATTAATATAAATCCATTTTCATAGGGAGCACGATTGCATTGAGCATATGCAACAAGTCGTTAAACCTTTGGTGTCCCTAGCAGGACGAGTGTTGTCTCGTGAGGGTTTTTAAAAGATACTACCCACAAAATCCAAATGCAATATGAAAATATTTACAAAATGCAAGATTTATTTCCAATAGGATGAATGTAAGTTTTTTAAAAATACTTACAAATGAATGATTTATTTTCAAATTGACAAGAATAAGTTAAATATAGTTTTTTGTTATTATCAAGAAAAGACCTTTTACTTGTCAAAATTTCCAACAAAAATCAATTATCATAGCAAATAGACTATAGTTTAACTCATTGTTTTGGTTGATAACATAGTGCAACCATGAATAGATCCTTAGTCAATTATCAAAGTGGTATTTTCATTTCTTTTAAATAACAAGTCAAATCAAATAAGTTAAAATAATGCTTGGATTTCATTTGTTTACTCCCTCTTTTTGTTTGAAATTTTTGTTGATATTTACAGTATTTTCACATGCCTAACTTAGATAAACTGAGGCTAAATATATTACCCATGCAATGCCTTGCGGACTGATTGAGGGGCATTCAGAGTGTGGCGAGTGAACGCACAAGTTTGAACACCTATTAACTATAGGCGTTATTAGTGAAAGAATTTTTTAATATACACACACCTAACTCGGATAAACTGAGGCCAAATATACGACCGTGCACTGCCTTTCGGGCTCAAGTGAGAAGGGTACAGAGCATGGCGAGTGAACACACGAGTGTGAACACATGAATCTAGGTGTTTATTAAAAAATATATACAAGAAATATTTTTTGTTTTTTTATTTTTGTTTTTGTTTTTTTAGAAGAGAGAGTTCCGCACTATCATCATAGCACCATTTAACTTAGAAGAAAAAAAATGTTATATCTTTACTTTAAATCAACCACTTTTTAAAACAAAGATTTTCAATTAGGCTATATTTCATAATTAACACGTACGAATCTTTCTATATACTAGTTAAACCATTGTTATTTGTAATCAAATTTCATTTTTATTTTTGTTAAGACAAATAAATTTTCAAAATTTTTAATTTAATTAACCATAACCATATATTTAACTTATAGTGTTTCTTTAAAAATAAATCAAAATGCTTAAATTTTTTTGAAATTTTTTTATATTTTTTTTGAGTTTTGGAAGAAAAATGAAAAATTGATCATGAAAAATAAAAAAGAAAATGAGTCTCCCCCCATATATAATTTTGACTGTGTCCCCACAGTCAACCCAAGTGGAAGGAGAAAAACTAATAAAATAAATGACCTACATTTACAGAAAATAAACGGTATTTACACTTGATCAGAAAGCATATCGTTAAAAAGTAAATGAAACGGTCTTCCAATGACCGATTCATTTGTCTCGTTGAGTATGCGTGACACTGCTGAAGAGTAGAAAACCAAACCGTAAAAGATTTTGAAGTTGAAAGTTGATTTGGAAAAACGAATGTTGTTCTATTAAAAATCGTACAAGTTGTTTCCTTTTCGATGATTTTCGAGGTTGATAAAACAATTGATTGAAATTCAAGTTTATTTTCACCAAATTGAAAGTTAAGATCAACATCAATTTTTTTTTTAAAGTTATTGATTGCAAAACTGAAATGGTGATGTCAAATTTTTTCCTTCAGAATTTAACAACTCATTTTCGAAAAGTCCAAAGAAATCATGTTCGTTAAATTCGTCTTCCTATGTTTGATTAATAACAACTTCATTGCATATATCATTTTCAAAATCCAAATTTGTATTCAAAGTTTCAAAATCAGGAAAAGGAAGATCGAATTTTGAATCAAATTTAATACCCTCAAAAGAATTGAAATCCAACTCAATTACCGAGTTTTCAACAACGTCATTAAGATTGTCGTTTTCCATTTCAAAAATTGTTATTTGAAAATCGTTGGTTGTGGTAAAAGTTGGATTATTACTCGACTCATCACGTGTTGGGATTTGATTTTTTTGATCACATTGTTTCATATATGTTTCAATCAACAAGTCCGTGCGATCATTGTAAATTTCGTCCATTTTCTCAACAAAATCCAATTTATAGTTATTAACATAAGGATTTTCACTTTGAAATTGTTGAGAACAAAGATTTTCAATCATAACATGGTTAAGATTATTCCCATTGCCAAATTCGTTTGAAAAGTTGTTTTCATTTTCATTTTGAGTTTGAAATTCATTTTGGAGTTCGAAATTGAATTGGCATGGGTTATAATCGAAATCATTTAAATTTTGAAGTAGATTCAAATTTTGATTATTTTGAAATCCTTGATTTGAGTTCTCGCACAATTATGAATTACACAACTCATTTATCATTTGATTTTGTTGTATAGAGATTTCAAGTAAAGACGAAATGTTATTTTCAAGATTTGAAGGTTGGTCATCATTTTGAAAATTTTGCGGTTCAAAATTTGAATCGTTTGAAATATCCGTAAGAATTTGGTGTGAAATTATATGGATTATATTTCTTTTCACAACTATCGAAAAATTCATATAAGTAGGGAAACTCGGACATTTTCAAGAATGTTTTTGGTTTTTTTATAAAGGAAGAATATTTACAAACAAAATTTATTAAAAGATTATATATATATATATATTTGGATTTTTGTTTTTCTATTTTTTTGGATTTTTGAAATTTCAAAGGAAAATGATTTAAAAATTTCAAAGGAAAAGAAAAGGAATATTTACAAATTTTTTTAGTTTTGGATTTTTGAAGTATATATTTTTTTTAAAAATGCATGAACTAATACAACTAAACGAATGCAACAAGGTCTAATTACAAATTATTTATCCTAAGTTAATTCAAAATTGTATAATCACGTTTTTCTTAAATCAACAAGATAATTTTCGGCCACGTAACGGACATGATTTATCGGTGCACCACGAATCACCGTAGCAATGCAACCGAAGGTTTAAGTACCTCAGAGAAACAATTCGGTATAATATTTACGAATCACCATAATATTTATAACTGATAATTGCTCTGTCGTAGCCTAGACACCGAGAAATTGAATTGTTCAAAGAAGACAATTTGTCAATATACAATTAAATGTTATCCATTTCTAATCGTTATTATAATTCTAGAATGAAATGTAAAGCCGAAATCAAACGTGTATTAACAATGCAACTACACATAAAAATTATTTTTGTTTTTGTTTTTTTGAAATATTTTTTATGTTTATAAATGCAGATGCAAGCAACCAACAATGCAGATTAAAACTAGAGATGGAAGCAAAAATTGTTTTTTTAAGCAAGCAAGCAGAATAGTTTTATAGCAGCAATTCCTTTTTATTTCCTGCACTTGAAATTAAAAACAAGATATATACAGCAACATTTTTTTTAAAAAAAGGGAAGAAATTACATAAATGAAAATCAGAACAAATAAATCTAAAACGATTTGCAAACACTTGTTTTTTAATTTTTTTTTTTAATTACAAGAGAAGGAACTTAAAACAAACGAAAAAAACAAATTAAACCAAAAAAAATGTTTTTTTTTTCTTTTTCTTTTTAAAGAAGAAAAAAAATAAAGCCAAAGCAAAAAAATTATTTCCTACCCAAAAAAAAACAAAAGAAATATAGGAAGAAAAAATTATAACCAAATGAAAATTAAAAGAACTCTACTAGGTCCAAACTCACGTAGCCCATAAAAAAAAATCCTCTCTTTTGTTTTTAACAAATTACCCGAAACCATTTCAAGAGTCAAAATTAAAACTCGCGCTCTTCTATAAAACAATCAACTTCAATTCGTGAATCAAAAGAAAAAAATGAAATTCCAAAATCAAGTTCCACTTCGATTTGTTGATTTTCGGTGGTTGGCGATTTCGTGGTTTCGGCTATTGGAGGTTTTGGTTTCTGGTGGTCAAAAGTTTGGGTGGTCGACTTGGGAATTGGCAGCAGGCGATTCTAGTTGATGGAAGATTGTGTTGTTGTGGATTCGTGGCTCTTCCACGTTCAAGGTGAGTTCGAAGGATGGCCGTGTTGGAAGCAAGGAAGTTGCGTTCGAGGATTTGATTGGTCTGTGGTGGATTGTTAATGACATGAACTTGGTCGTAGAGGGTAGCGTTGAATGTAAATGAAATATCTGAAGTGTTGAAGTTGTGCAGTAAAGAGTCGAGTCACAGGGAAGTGACAGTTTGTTGTGGGAGAGAGGAGTTTCAGAGAGGAACAGCAGCCGTTTCAGGTTGTGATACAGCACTGTTGTAGTGAATTGGAGAGGTTTGTGCGAATGATGATTGTGGTGATTGTGTAATGGAGTGGTATGTGGCTAGTGCACTGTTTGGAGACGAATTGAAACTGCTGCAGTTGTTGTGGCTTCAGCTATGTGGAAGCGGTGCACTATTATGGTAGTGGGTGGTTAGGATAGTAAGCAGTTTGGCTTGTGGTGTTAGTTTTTGAATGGAGCAAATGGGATGGGCAGTCAGCAGTTTCAGGTTTCAGTTAGTAGCCAGCAGTTTCAAGCCCACCACTATTCAAAGCAGAAGAGGATGAACAGCAGTGATATGTGTAGTAAGATTGTGAAGTGATCAAATGAAGCAATGGAAGTTAGGGGTATGTAACAGTGGTATGAATGTGGTTTGCACGAATATGACAGCAAGCAGGTAGCAGAAATGATAGTATTAAAGTGTTGCAGAGGGGTGTGATTCGACTGCGATTGCAGCAACCGTTATGAGAGTTGATCGAGGAGCGATTGAGGTGGTTGCGCATGTGTTAGTGAACTGCCATAGCTGATTTGTTTGTGGTAGAGGAGAATGTATGTTTTGAATGAATTGAACTGGGATGGTATGATGATGTTTAAAAGTTGACAAGGTTTAGATGATGGTTGTAGAAGTTGAAGGGTGAAGTGGATGGTCAGTGGGAAGGTGATGCTGTCTATGGTGACAATTCTAAAGAAATGAATGCATACTTTAGTCCCACATTGGCAAAATGAAAGATAAAATAGTGTATATATGTAGGATCATCCCTCTCTATATTGGCCCTTAGGGTCAGGTAATTTTGTGCGAGAGGGAGGATCCAAATGTGATGAACACGCACGCCGCCTGCCTGGACCGGGCCGGGTCTACTATGAAATTTTATTTTTGCTACACAAAACACTGCAAATTTCGGCGGGTTTTTATTTGGCTACAGTAACAAATAGATACGGACGCGGCCCGTTTGAATTTGAATTGAATACGGGTGCGACCATCGTCGTCTCAGACTGACGTGCTCTTTACGGTCTCGCGCAGTTTCGTCGGTTGTACCCTGAGAGACTTCGACTAAAGTCTTAAGACGATTGTCACGACAAGCCTCCGACGAGCTTTGGTATTCCTCTTACTTTAAGTTCTGTCGCGCGCAAATTAGTAACGGTTTACCCCTGTTGCTTGCTTTCTGATTTTGCAACGCTTTAAAGTGTTGCTGTTGTTTGTTGTAACATATAGTACGGTTACATTGCGTGCATTACTAACGCATATTGACTGTTGCGTTCTGTTTTGAACCAATCTAATATACATCTTAAGACTTTCTGTTTTGGTTAAAACAGAGATGGCAGCAGAACAGATGTCCATCAAGACAGCAAATTTAAACAAACCAGACCCATTCAAGGGAGACGGAGATGATTTTCTGACATGGCAGAGTCAGATGCTCTTTTATCTCACAACCCTTGGTCTGCAGAAGTATCTTGATGAAGATGAACCGGTGCCGCCTACGCCAGGCAAAACCAGTTCAGCAAATGAGATTTCTGCAATTGACGCATGGAGGCACTCGGATTTCTTGTGCAGGAATTACATCCTAAACTGTTTGGATAAGGTTTTGTACAAGGTGTATCAGCCACTGAAAACTACAAAAGCTCTCTGGAATGCGCTTAATGCAAAGTACAAAACGCAAAACGTTAGCCTGAAGAAGTTCATAGTTGACAAGTTCATGGACTACAAAATGATAGATTCAAAATCTGTAATTGCGCAATTGCATGAACTTCAGATTATTATCCATGAATTGCAAGCAGAAGGCCGATGGTGAATTTTTCTTGGTTGAAGCAATTACTGGAAAGCTACCACCATCTTGGAAGGACTACTGCAATTACTTGAAGCACAAGAAGAAGGAGATATCCTTACAAGACCTCATCGTCAGATTGAAGATCGAGGCAGATAATCGCGGAGTCACTAAAGCAAAAAACGAAGAGGCTTTTGTTGCAGAAGGGGCAAAGAAAAAAGGAAACCCCAACAAAAAGAAAAAGAAAAGGAAGGCGCCAGAAACCAAAAAAATGATCAAAAGCCGTCCAAGAAGTTCAATGGGCAGTGTTGGGTTTGTGGCAAGACTGGACATCAAGCAAAGGATTGCAGACACAAGAAACATAATAATTCTGAAGCAAATGTGGTGGAAAACATGGACATCGATGGGTCTAACTTTTCTGGAGTTGTGTCGGAATGCAATCTAGTTCAGAACCCTTCTCAGTGGTGGTTTGACACAGGTGCTACACGACATGTGTGTTCTGAAAAGACCATGTTCTCCTCTTACAACAAACTCGGTCATGAAAAAAAGTTGTACATGGGCAACTCTGCAGTATCAATGATTGAGGGAAGCGGGAAAGTGATTCTCAAGTTCACATCTGGTAAGACTATTACGCTGAATGATGTGCTTCATGTTCCAGACATTCGCAAGAACTTGATCTCTGGACCAGTACTCTCGAAGAAAGGTTTCCGAATGGTCTTCGAATCAGATAAAGTTGTTCTTTCTAAGGCTGGAATCTATATAGGGAGAGGATACTTGTGTGATGGCCTATTTAAGGCTAATGTGGACGTAATTGGCAATAATAATGTATATTATAATTCTGAAATGAATAAAAAGGAAGTTTCTTATGTTGCCGAGTATGATGCTCTATTATGGCATGAAAGATTAGGACATATAAACTTTCAAAAGATGAAAAAACTAGCAAATCTGGATTTAATTCCAAAATTTCAAGTAGATAAAAAACACAAATGTGAGACATGTGTAGAAGCAAAAATGGTTAAGAAACCATTTCATACTGTTGACAGAAGTACTGAACCATTACAAATGATTCATACTGACTTACGTGATTTCAAAAACTTACCTACAAGAGGTGGGAAAAAGTATTTTATCACATTTATTGATGATTATACACGATATTGCTACGTATATCTTCTCAATAGTAAAGATGAAGCAATTACATCGTTTATAAAATATAAGGCTAAAGTAGAAAATCAGCTAAATAAAAAGATCAAGATATTGAGATCTGATCGAGGTGGAGAATATGAGTCGCCGTTTGAACAATTCTGTGCAGAAAATGGAATAATTCATCAAACAGCACCATATTCACCACAACAAAATGGTATAGCCGAGAGAAAGAATAGAACATTAAAAGATATGATTAATGCCATGCTCTTAACCTCTGGCCTACCAACAAACTTGTGGGGGGAAGCTTTAAATATGTCTAATCACATATTAAATAAGGTTCCTCATAGTAAAACGGGAAATATTCCATATAAATTATGGAAAGGATATCTACCAAGCTTCAAATACCTCAAAGTGTGGGGGTGCTTGGTAAAAGTTCATATCCCGCCTCCAAAGAAGGTCAAACTTGGACCAAAAACTGTAGATTGTTACTATTTAGGACCAGCCCAAAATAGTAGTGCATATAGATTTTTGGTATTCAAGTCTGATATACCTGATATTCATGTAAGTACAATCATGGAATCAAGAGATGCCTCATTCTTTGAAGAAGTGTTTCCACACAAAAAGAATGAAGGGAATAAAAGGACACGAGAAGAATCAAATAGCCCACATGAAACTCATCGTGAAAGTGATGAAGTAGAACCAAGAAGAAGTGTAAGGGCTAGAACTTCCAAATCATATGGTTCGGATTTTTTCACATATGTGTTAGAACACGAACCTCAATCATACAAGGAAGCAATGTCATCTTCTGAGTCTTCATGTTGGAAAGAAGCAATACAAAGTGAGATCGATTCGATCCTAAGTAATAAAATTTGGGAAACTGTTGACATTCCACCTGGAATAAAACCTATTGGCTGCAAATGGATTTTTAAGAAGAAAATGAAATCAGATGGCTCTATTGATAAATATAAAGCCAGATTAGTAGCCAAAGGATATCGTCAAAAAGAAGGTATAGACTTTTTTGACACATATTCACCGGTTACACGAATAACCTCAATAAGAATGCTAATAGCAATTGCATCCATCTACAATTTAGAAATTCATCAAATGGATGTAAAGACAGCATTCTTAAATGGAGATCTCGATGAGGAAATCTACATGGAGCAACCCGAAGGATTTGTATCCAAGGGGAATGAAAACAAAGTCTGTAAATTGGTAAAATCACTATACGGACTCAAACAAGCTCCAAAACAATGGCACGAAAAGTTTGACAGTGTCATGATAAGAAATGGTTTTCGTATAAATGAGCGTGACAAATGTGTTTATTGTAAACAAGTTGGACAATCATACGTGTTTGTTTGTTTATATGTGGACGATATGCTAATCTTTGGTCCTAACATTAAAGTTATAGAGACCATAAAGAAAATGCTTATCAATAATTTTGATATGAAAGATTTAGAAGTTGCTGACATTATTTTGGGAATCAAAATAATAAGAACGCCTAATGGAATACAATTATCTCAGTCACATTATGTAGACAAAATAATTGAGAAATTCCAACTTTACGGAATTAAAGGAGTAAGAACACCTTTTAATCCATCAGAAATACTGCACAAAAACACTAATGAGAGTGTAATGCAACTGGAATATTCCTGTGTAATAGGATGTCTAATGTATCTCATGAATTGCTCGAGACCAGATATAGCTTATGCAGTAAGTCGACTAAGCAGGTATACAAGTAATCCAGGGAAGGAACACTGGAAAGCACTAATGAGAGTGCTGGGATACTTGAAGAATACCACAAACTATTCCTTGCATTACGGAAAATATCCAGCTGTTCTAGAAGGATACAGTGATGCAAACTGGATTGCAGATTTAGAGGAATCAAAATCCACAAGTGGTTATGTCTTCACTCTTGCAGGAGCAGCAGTGTCATGGAAATCAACGAAGCAAACATGCATAGCTCGATCCACTATGGAATCAGAGTTCATTGCATTAGACAAAGCAGGAGAAGAAGCAGAATGGCTTCGTCATTTCTTAGAAGATATTCCTTTATGGCCTAAACCTGTAACGGCCATATGTATTCACTACGACAATCAAGCTGCACTAAGTAGAGCGAAAAACTTTGTGTATAATGGCAAATCACGCCACATTCGTCGACGCCATAACACAGTTAGGCAGTTACTCTCTAATGGAACTATCTCCATTGATTATGTAAGAACAAATGATAACCTAGCGGATCCATTTACAAAAGGGTTATCAAGAGAGAAAATAGATTGCGCATCGAGGGGAATGGGTTTAAATGCCTAAACCAACAAGAGTTATCTTATACGGAAACCTATCCTGGCAACTGGAGATCCCATGGACTAGGATCAATAGGCAAACCAGTTTTGAATAACTCAAGACATAACGCATTTTTCTAGACATAGTCCATTCCATTCCTATGGTGCAAAACATAAATGCATGCCTACAGAAGTATTAAAAGGTTAAAGCTATGCTTTTTAATGATGACCATATCTTGAAAAATAACTAGTGGGGTATATGTAGGATACTCCTTATGGTTGCGATCACCTATGTTAGTGTGAGATGTGTCGGCTCTATGAGAATATTAAAGGCTTAAATTCTCTAAATACACTCGCAGAACCAAATCTGTTCAGGACCGAAATGAACACAACCAAGAGATTGGATGAGAAGGGAAACAATGCTTCGTTAACCTTATTGTCTGGTTATACAATAACGGCAGACGGTTCAAGATGAAATAATTCACCGATTAGCCAAGTATATCCGATGAGTGTTAACAAGGGAAAGTTCAAAGTGAAACATCTACTTATCCTTCAAAAAGCATTATTCCATACGTAGTCTGAGATATTCCACTTTGTGTGGGGGAAAATTATATCGTCATTCATGTGGGGGATTGTTGACAATTCTAAAGAAATGAATGCAATATACTTTAGTCCCACATTGGCAAAATGAAAGATAAAATAGTGTATATATGTAGGATCCTCCCTCCCTATATTGGCCCTTAGGGTCAGATAATTTTGTGTGAGAGGGAGGACCCAAATCTGATGAACACACACGCGCGTGCCGCCCGCCCGTCCCGTCCCGGGCCGGGCCAGGTTCGGGTTCGGGTCTACTATGAAATCTTATTTTTGCTACACAAAACACTGCAAATTTCGGCGGGTTTTTATTTGGCTACAGTAACAAATAGATACGGGCGCGGCCCGTTTGAATTTGAATTGAATACGGGTGCGACCCGTTGGAAGAATGAAGGGACGCAGTTTTTCGGAACAGACATATTTTGAACGGACACAACCGTGACCGTTCAGCGACTATAAATCAGTGACGGGTCCTGATCAAATCACTCACTGATTTTACTGTTCTTCTTCTTCCCCGAAATTCTCTTCAGCCAAATTCGTTTCTGTTGCCATCGTCGTCTCAGACTGACGTGCTCTTTACGGTCTCGCGCAGTTTCGTCGGTTGTACCCTGGGAGACTTCGACTAAAGTCTTAAGGCGATTGTCATGACAAGCCTCCGACGAGCTTTGGTATTCCTCTTACTTTAAGTTCTGTCGCGCGCAAATTAGTAATGGTTTACCCCTGTTGCTTGCTTTCTAATTTTGCAACGCTTTAAAGTGTTGCTGTTGTTTGTTGTAACATATAGTACGGTTACATTGCGTGCATTACTAACGCATATTGACTGTTGCGTTCTGTTTTGAACCAATCTAATCTACATCTTAAGACTTTCTGTTTTGGTTAAAACAGAGATGGCACCAGAACAGATGTCCATCAAGACAGCAAATTTAAACAAACCAGACCCATTCAAGGGAGACGGAGATGATTTTCTGACATGGCAGAGTCAGATGCTCTTTTATCTCACAACCCTTGGTCTGCAGAAGTATCTTGATGAAGATGAACCAGTGCCGCCTACGCCAGGCAAAACCAGTTCAGCAAATGAGATTTCTGCAATTGACGCATGGAGGCACTCGGATTTCTTGTGCAGGAATTACATCCTAAACTGTTTGGATAAGGTTTTGTACAAGGTGTATCAGCCACTGAAAACTGCAAAAGCTCTCTGGAATGCGCTTAATGCAAAGTACAAAACGCAAAACGTTAGCCTGAAGAAGTTCATAGTTGACAAGTTCATGGACTACAAAATGATAGATTCAAAATCTGTAATTGCGCAATTGCATGAACTTCAGATTATTATCCATGAATTGCAAGCAGAAGGCCACGAAGATGGTGAATCTTTCTTGGTTGAAGCAATTACTGGAAAGCTACCACCATCTTGGAAGGACTACCGCAATTACTTGAAGCACAAGAAGAAGGAGATATCCTTACAAGACCTCATCGTCAGATTGAAGATCGAGGCAGATAATCGCAGAGTCACTAAACCAAAAAACGAAGAGGCTTTTGTTGCAGAAGGGGAAAAGAAAAAAGGAAACCCCAACAAAAACAAAAAGAAAAGGAAGGCGCCAGAAACCAAAAAAAATGATCAAAAGCCGTCCAAGATGTTCAATGGGCAGTGTTGGGTTTGTGGCAAGACTGGACATCAAGCAAAGAATTGCAGACACAAGAAACATAATAATTCTGAAGCAAATGTGGTGGAAAACATGGACATCGATGGGTCTAACTTTTCTGGAGTCGTGTCGGAATGCAATCTAGTTCAGAACCCTTCTCAGTGGTGGTTTGACACAGGTGCTACACGACATGTGTGTTCTGAAAAGACCATGTTCTCCACTTACAACAAAATCGATTATGAAGTAAAGTTGTACATGGGCAACTCTGCAGTATCAATGATTGAGGGAAGCGGGAAAGTGATTCTCAAGTTCACATCTGGTAAGACTATTACGCTGAATGATGTGCTTCATGTTGCAGACATTCGCAAGAACTTGATCTCTGGACCAGTACTCTCGAAGAAAGGTTTTCGAATGGTCTTCGAATCAGATAAAGTTGTTCTGTCTAAGGCTGGAATCTATATAGGGAGAGGATACTTGTGTGATGGCCTATTTAAGGCTAATGTGGCCGTAATTGGCAATAATAATGTATATTATAATTCTGAAATGAATAAAAAGGAAGTTTCTTATGTTGTCGAGTATGATGCTCTATTATGGCATGAAAGATTAGGACATATAAACTTTCAAAAGATGAAAAAACTAGCAAATCTGGATTTAATTCCAAAATTTCAAGTAGATAAAAAATACAAATGTGAGACATGTGCAGAAGCAAAAATGGTTAAGAAACCATTTCATACTGTTGACAGAAGTACTGAACCATTACAAATGATTCATACTGACTTATGTGATTTCAAAAACTTACCTACAAGAGGTGGGAAAAAGTATTTTATCACATTTATTGATGATTATACACGATATTGCTACGTATATCTTCTCAATTGTAAAGATGAAGCAAATACATCGTTTATAAAATATAAGGCTGAAGTAGAAAATCAGCTAAATAAAAAGATCAAGATATTGAGATCTGATCGAGGTGGAGAATATGAGTCGCCGTTTGAACAATTCTGTGCAGAAAATGGAATAATTCATCAAACAACAGCACCATATTCACCACAACAAAATGGTATAGCCGAGAGAAAGAATAGAACACTAAAAGATATGATTAATGCCATGCTCTTAACCTCTGGCCTACCAACAAACTTGTGGGGGGAAGCTTTAAATATGTCTAATCACATATTAAATAAGGTTCCTCATAGTAAAACGGGAAATATTCCATATAAATTATGGAAAGGATATCTACCAAGCTTCAAATACCTCAAAGTGTGGGGGTGCTTGGCAAAAGTTCATATCCCGCCTCCAAAGAAGGTCAAACTTGGACCAAAAACTGTAGATTGTTACTATTAAGGGCCAGCACAAAATAGTAGTGCATATAGATTTTTGGTATTCAAGTCTGATATACCTGATATTCATGTAAGTACAATCATGGAACCAAGAGATGCCTCATTCTTTGAAGAAGTGTTTCCACACAAAAAGAATGAAGGGAATAAAAGGACACGAGAAAAATCAAATAGCCCACATGAAACTCATCGTGAAAGTGATGAAGTAGAACCAAGAAGAAGTGTAAGGGCTAGAACTTCCAAATCATATGGTTCGGATTTTTTCACATATGTGTTAGAACACGAACCTCAATCATACAAGGAAGCAATGTCATCTTCTGAGTCTTCATGTTGGAAAGAAGCAATACAAAGTGAGATCGATTCGATCCTAAGTAATAAAATTTGGAAAATTGTTGACATTCCACCTGGAATAAAACCTATTGGCTGCAAACGGATTTTTAAGAAGAAAATGAAATCAGATGGCTCTATTGATAAATATAAAGCCAGATTAGTAGCCAAAGGATATCGTCAAAAAGAAGGTATAGACATTTTTGACACATATTCACCGGCTACACGAATAACCTCAATAAGAATGCTAATAGCAATTGCATCCATCTACAATTTAAAAATTCATCAAATGGATGTAAAGACAGCATTCTTAAATGGAGATCTCGATGTGGAAATCTACATGGAGCAACTCGAAGGATTTGTATCCAAGGGGAATGAAAACAAAGTCTGTAAATTGGTAAAATCACTATACAGACTCAAACAAGCTCCAAAACAATGGCACGCAAAGTTTTACAGTGTCATGATAAGAAATGGTTTTCGTATAAATGAGTGTGACAAATGTGTTTATTGTAAACAAGTTGGACAATCATACGTGTTTGTTTGTTTATATGTGGATGATATGCTAATCTTTGGTCCTAACATTAAAGTTATAGAGACCATAAAGAAAATGCTTATCAATAATTTTGATATGAAAGATTTAGGAGTTGCTGACATTATTTTGGGAATCAAAATAATAAGAACGCCTAATGGAATACAATTATCTCAGTCACATTATGTAGACAAAATAATTGAGAAATTCCAACATTATGGAATTAAAGGAGTAAGAACACCTTTTAATCCATCAGAAGTACTGCACAAAAACACTAATGAGAGTGTAATGCAACTGGAATATTCCCGTGTAATAGGATGTCTAATGTATCTCATGAATTGCTCGAGACCAGATATAGCTTATGCAGTAAGTCGACTAAGCAGGTATACAAGTAATCCAGGGAAGGAACACTGGAAAGCACTAATGAGAGTGCTGGGATACTTGAAGAATACCACAAACTATTCCTTGCATTACGGAAAATATCCAGCTGTTCTAGAAGGATACAGTGATGCAAACTGGATTGCAGATTCAAAGGAATCAAAATCCACAAGTGGTTATGTCTTCACTCTTGCAGGAGCAGCAGTGTCATGGAAATCAACGAAGCAAACATGCATAGCTCGATCCACTATGGAATCCGAGTTCATTGCATTAGACAAAGCAGAGAAGAAGCAGAATGGCTTCGTCATTTCTTAGAAGATATTCCTTTATGGCCTAAACCTGTAACGGCCATATGTATTCACTGCGACAATCAAGCTGCGCTAAGTAGAGCGAAAAACTTTGTGTATAATGGCAAATCACGACACACTCGTCGACGCCATAACACAGTTAGGCAGTTACTCTGTAATGGAACTATCTCCATTGATTATGTAAGAACAAATGATAACCTAGCGGATCCATTTACAAAAGGGTTATCAAGAGAGAAAATAGACTGCGCATCGAGGGGAATGGGTTTAAAAGCCTAAACTAACAAGAGTTATCTTATACGGAAACCTATCCTGGCAAATGGAGATCCCATGGACTAGGATCAATAGGCAAACCAGTTTTGAATAACTCAAGATGTAACGCATTTTTCTGGACATAGTCCATTCCATTCCTATGGTGCAAAACATAAATGCATGCCTACAGAAGTATTAAAAGGTTAAAGCTATGCTTTTTAATGATGACCATATCTTGAAAAATAACAAGTGGGGGTATATGTAGGATACTCATTATGGTTGCGATCACCTATGTTAGTGTGAGCTGGGTCGGCTCTATGAGAATATTAAAGGCTTAAATTCTCTAAATACACTCGCAGAACCAAATCTGTTCAGGGCCGAAATGAACACAACCAAGAGATTGGATGAGAAGGTAAACAATGCTTTGTTAACCTTATTGTCTGGTTATACAACAACGGCAGACGGTTCAAGATGAAATAATTCACCGATTAGCCAAGTATATCCGATGAGTGTTAACAAGGGAAAGTTCAAAGTGAAACATCTACTTATCCTTCAAAAAGCATTATTCCATACGTAGTCTGAGATATTCCACTTTGTGTGGGGGAAAATTATATCGTCATTCATGTGGGGGATTGTTGACAATTCTAAAGAAATGAATGCAATATACTTTAGTCCCACATTGGCAAAATGAAAGATAAAATAGTGTGTATATGTAGGATCCTCCCTCCCTATATTGGCCCTTAGGGTCAGGTAATTTTGTGCGAGAGGGAGGACCCAAATCTGATGAACACACGCGCGCGCGCCGCCCGCCCGTCCCGTCCCAGGCCGGGCCTGGTTCGGGTTCGGGTCTACTATGAAATCTTATTTTTGCTACACAAAACACTGCAAATTTCGGTGGGTTTTTATTTGGCTACAGTAACAAATAGATACGGGCGCGGCCCGTTTGAATTTGAATTGAATACGGGTGCGACCCGTTTGAAGAATGAAGGGACGCAGTTTTTCGGAACAGACATATTTTGAACGGACACAACCGTGACCGTTCAGCGACTATAAATCAGTGACGGATCCTGATCAAATCACTCACTGATTTTACTGTTCTTCTTCTTCCCCGAAATTCTCTTCAGCCAAATTCGTTTCTGTTGCCATCGTCGTCTCAGACTGACGTGCTCTTTACGGTCTCGCGCAGTTTCGTCGGTTGTACCCTGGGAGACTTCGACTAAAGTCTTAAGGCGATTGTCACGACAAGCCTTCAACGAGCTTTGGTATTCCTCTTACTTTAAGTTCTGTCGCGCGCAAATTAGTAACGGTTTACCCCTGTTGCTTGCTTTCTGATTCTGCAACGCTTTAAAGTGTTGTTGTTGTTTTGTTGTAACATATAGTACGGTTACATTGCGTGCATTACTAACGCATATTGACTGTTGTGTTCTGTTTTGAACCAATCTTCTCTACAGTCTATTGTGGAGTGTCAGAAAGTTATGTATATTGTAGTGATGCAGCAGTATTTGGGGGAAGATGATATGTATGGAAGTTGTGTGAAAGTTTGTATGTAAGGGTGATGGCACGGTTTGACAGTGTGAGTTTGTGAAGTTTGAGAGGAAGTAGAGATGTATTTGTGGTTGATGAAGTTGTGGTATGGTGATGTTATGAATCTATTTTGTCAGAGCAGAGAAGAACTGCAGTTTGGAGTTGTTAGGCAGTGAAGTTGATGACAGTGGTGTATGGGCAGTTTGAAGGCTGGATTGCGGTTGAAGAGGAAATGCTGGTATGTGATGATGTTGAGGGGAGTTTGGATGGTTGGTGTGGAGAAGCAAGGCAATGCAGAGGTTCAGGTTAGTGAAGGCAAGAAGGGGGGAATGGCACTGCACACTTTGGCAATCAAGTTTTAAAAAGAAATTGAATTGTAAATTGTAATTGAAAATTGAAATGTAAATTGAAAAATGCAATGAATTTTTTTCTTTTGAAATGAAATTGTGTATATGTTTTTTTTAAAAATATGAAATGCAAATGCAAATGGAAATAGAACAACCATGAACACACAAGTGAAAATGCAAGCAAAAATCAATCAACAAACATAATTTTTTTAATTGCAAACACACACAAAACAAAACATAACTAATTTGAAGAATAAAAAATTAAAATCAAGACAAATTCGCCGACAACGACGCCAAAAACTTGTTTAACGATGAAATTTCTATCGAGTTAGAAAACCATCGAAAAATTTCAAATAAAAATTTAACTGCAAGCGCACGACATACTGTTGTAGTACGTAGTGAGTACGGGTCGATCCGCAGGGAAATATAGATTTTAAATTTCTATTTAATCAAATTAAACAAAGAATTTAAAGAGTGTGAGGCTAAAAATGTAGACAAATGTCAAAAAGAAAGTGAAAAAAATACGAGAATAAATGACAATTTAGAGATTACTCCACTCTCTCTATCATATAGTTCAACAAAACATGAAATTAGTATCTCTCTTTTTAGTCATTGGTAAATTTAATTGATGTGCTTATCGTAAGTATAACTCATTAGTGCTATTAATTATCTCAACATAAGCCATCAAACTATAACACACCATTTAAACTACTTTTCAACTTTCATGAAAAATAACAAGTTAAAAGCAAAATCTATTTTAAGTATGGTCTAATAATTATTAATTTAGAAATATAGACCATCAAATTTCAATTTCAACATTCACTTCTTTTCCATAATCATATTCAGATGAATAGACAATTTTTTGCTTTTGATTGTTTAAGCATAGTTGTTATGAACAACATAGATAATTAAATTCATCATGAAACAATAAATCATATCAACATTCATTTAAGCACAAAAGAGAGCAATAATTATCAAAATGTTGAAGCTATATGATTAGATGCTTCATTACCCTTAAATTGAAGGGATTAGCCTCTCATTTGTGTTATCATATCAACACAAGTAGCATGTAACATGAAACTAAAAGAAGAGGAAATAGAGAGCAAAATAAAAAGAAAAACTAAGTAAAAGAATGTAAATACTAATCTACTTGCATGAAAAATAAACTAACTACTAATAAGAAAGAAATAGAGCATGTAAATAAGAGAGAATATTAATTAACATTGCATAAAAGAGAAAAATTACATGAAAAGAAAAATGGCTAAGTAGCCATGAAAAGAGAAACAGAGCTTGTGTTTTATTTTAAGTCTAAAACTAACTATGTAAGAGGAGGCTAATTGCATGAAGATAAGATGTATTTATACATGTTTGGAAGCTCTAATTCATTTTTTAGGAACTACCCAAAATGCCCTTATAGGAAGTGTGATGATCAAGTTATCATTAGCTTCAATAATCACCCATTAGGTGTGCATGAAAGTGTAATGACCATTAGCATGTGGATTAGCTTCTAATTTGTATATGAAGGAAGGTGAGATCCTTCATGATCATGTCTTTGAATTATGTTCATCTCCATTCCTTTGTATTCACACTTGTGCATGTATATATCTTCATGAAGGCACTTGTATATGAAGCGAAATTCCTACAAAATATACAGAAATTTCCAACTAAATTTTCTCAAATTAATATATGCACAAAAATGATCATTTTGCCCCTATATGAAGACGAATATATGACAATTTGAAAATAATTTGAATTTGGTTTAAACAAGTTAAAATACCCGATATGATCATTTATTAAATTTAAATAGATTAAATATGATGATAAAAATATGCACATTTACGTGCACATCAATACATCAGTTAAACATTAACCGAATCTATTTTTTAAATTATTAAAAAAGCCCAAACCAACTTCTATTCACTACCCGACTCACCCATTTTCCCTAACCCTAATCGTATTGTGCTTGTTTCAGCCGTTATTTCACAATTCATTCCTAAAAATAAGGTATCTCGTTCATTTTTGTTCCCAAATAAAAAATAAAACTAACCTACAGAATTCTCGCCACTGCTATTAAACCTTCGAATCTAAATACAAATCGATCCTTCATGAAATCCGCTGCCTCTTTGGTTTCGTTCATTGCTATCTTGATCGTCGATCTGTATTCTGAGCAATGGTGAATGCTAGCAGGAAGAGGAAAAACATAAATATGATTTATTTTGTGTAGTTTTAGTGTTTATCTATTTTATTGAGTGTTTAATTCGTTTATGCTTATAACAGTAGTTCATGGATTGATATAACAATATTATGGTATAATATTATGGATTGATGTAGCAGTTCATTGATGTATAGTAGTTCAGGTCGAAAGAAGCTAAGTTGTTATCAGTTTCGAATTCGGACCTTATTTCTGAACCCTTGTATATGCATCATAAGCATTGCTTCTAGATTACCATTTCTATAATCATTAGTCATCATATATCATGTGTAGTTCCAATGAACACAATTTTAAGTTAGTTGTTTGCTTGGTTATGTTCAGTAGTTTCCTGATAGTTTGTCATAATTTGTTGTATTAATCAACTTTCATCGGTGTTATGTTGAATCCAACTATATTTTGATGTATATTTCAATAAATAATGCTAGTGCATGCATTTTCTATATGCCTCACTTGAAATTTTAAGATTGTATGCTTCCTTTTGTTTTGTAGTGTTTGTAGCAACCTTTTGGGGTAAATAATTAATTGGTACATACTAATATGCCAGTCATAAAATACCAGTTTTATATATTTCATAATATCTATTTTCAACACTAAAATATCAAATGGAAATGCTTTTGGTTTTGGTTTTATGTTTTTTTGCTGCTGCTTGTAGAAATACTGATGGTTAAGGTCAATGTTCTCAACACTTGGTGATTGCATATTTGTAGATATTATACTTACAAAACTGATATTATACTTACGAAACTGATATTATACTTGCAAGAATATTACACTTTGTGTACTACATTTTATATGCAACTGATGTATTGCATTTTAATTTTTCAAACTTTGTATTATGTATGCAACTGTTTACTATTAAACGGAATTTTTTATATAATATATACATGGTATAGACCAGACTGAAACACACACACGCACAAATACACACACATGCACAAGCAACCGATAAATGGTTATTTCATATTGTGAACATTCAATATAGTTATAATTTGCAGACTGGTATATGTGTGTGCGCGCGCAACTTGCATAATTGTTATATATATTGTAAACTAATAAATATATATTGCTTGTATAACAGTTATATATACTGTAAACTAATGTACGTCACTTTACTGTCGTGCATAGCCCTATATGTCATTTGATTATGTGCAAGCACATTAAATGGTTCCAAAGCCATATTTGTCATTTGATTATATCATGTAAAGAACATATGATTTTCTACTCTAATGAGCATATTGAACACAATTGGACTGATTTGTAGTATATTATTACAACTTGCGATTTTTCATTGCTTTTGGACATTTAATATATGTTTTTTGGTATGTTTTACACCACCTTGTAAATAGTATCAATTTAGCATATGGATATATGTGTGTTTCAATTCAAAAGAAGCATCACTTGGTTATTTCATGCATATTGCTAAGAGTATCTAATGGCAAAGAGTAAATTGGTTAAAAATCTTATTTTTTGGTCTACTAGAAAGAAAAACAGTGTGGAATAACTAAAATCCAGATGCATATTCAAAGCTCACCATATTATATATTTATTCATTTAGTTTGTTAAGAAAAGAGTCCGACATCACGTAAAAATTAGAGAAGCCTCAGGATGTAACTTGACACTTATGCAAAGGCTATCCATAAGAGTATTTTAAGAGAGAGAGATGCAGTCTTTATTCTTAGATTTCAAGCATTATTAGAGTCTCGATTGATCCATCATATGCTAGTGAGCATTCCATCATCAAAGTTTATAGTTCAATTCCATCTATTATTAGATCAAAATAGTCTGTGCAATGTGCATTGCATTTTAATTCACAGTATTTTGTTCACTGCAACATTGAAGATTTTTTCACAGCATTTTGTTCAAAATTAAATAGTCTACGCATGCATTTTTGTTCGTTGCATTTTGTTCAAAATAGTCTGTGCATGGATGGACTTCAATTCAGTTTTATTTACAACAATATAGTTCTACAAATTTCCATTTTCAATGAAAAATGGATGGACTTGAAGCTCACTAGCTCAGGCTCAATCTCCAAACTATCAGTTGTACTAGCTCAGGCTCAATTTCGTTGCATTTTGCAGTGGAAAATGAATGTAATTATATCATGTACTATGTCGTATTGTACTATCAACTATGAATTGTGGATAATTTCTGTTTATGTTGGATTATGTTAACCATATGAACTGACCTATGTGATCGTTGCTGTAAACTTATGTGATGAGTGATCTTTGCTATATGAACTGATCTATGGAAACTTAGTTTTATACAGTTCAGTTTAGGCTAAGCTGTGTAAACTTATGTGATCTTTAATTCTTTGCAATGCTGCTACCATCCTAGTGTCATGTATATGAACTGACCAATACATGTCATGAAATATTGCAATATATACGGTTAACCATTGGTTAACCAATGCAACGGTTAACCGTTTGGCTTAAATGGTTAATCATGCAACTGTTAACCGTTTGGTTCGAATGATTAACCGAACCATTAAATTTAACCGGTTAACTGCGGTTAAATTTAACTGGTTCGGTCAGTACGGTTGACCAAATTTAACTGATAAATCCGTTAATCGAACCGTTACTTTTCATTGGTTAACAATTCAAATTAACCGATCGGTTCGGTTAACCGACTACGCCCACCCCTAATTTGTAGTATATATAAAATAAATGATCCATGTTAAGTGGACGGTGTACCTTTGAATTTAGTACACTATTATAGTGATGGCGGAAACAGTGGGGGGGTGCCATATAGCACTTAATGATTGCATCACACTACGAAAATTGTTTTCGTAAAACATACTGAACATTATTTATGAAATGATGACTATTTTTCGCGTTGACTGAAAATAAACATAGTTATATTTCAATGTGAATATTATAAATATTCGATATGAAATAAAACTATAATGTGGTATTTGTTTTCATAAGAAAAGTGATGAATTGGAAAATACTAATGTATCTAAAGTTATTTATAATTATGGATTAAGACGTAGTTTTGAGAAATAATATTATTATTTGATTATGAATCATATAATACTGGGTAATTATATCTCAAACAATTAAGGTAATGCACTCATTTAGTGGGAGCATCATAAGTGTTGATGAACTTTTTGGATCGATACATATAGATGTATGCAATCGTAAGTCTATTAATATCAAAACGGTTCCATATACTCTGGCACAATCACCGATGAGTTATCGTCGACATGGACATGTGTATTTGATACATATGTATACGTTTATGTAAACTCGTAGAATATAAAACGGAAGTAAATAATATAACATGCAATGGGAATGATTCGATTTGGTCGAATGGTTGACTATATTGGAAATGGTTTCAAACATACCTAAAAATGAATAAAGATTCAATCTCAAAAGTCACTCCCTACCATGATACATAATGATGTATAAATAAGAAGTAATCAAACTTTGTTGGACAACATACGATTAATTGTCAGTGAAATTGAGTTAATTTCTTTTTATAAGGTCGTTACTTCAGAGTAGCACACAAGGTTAATATTATTTCATCTAAATAATGGTTTACAAAATCATACAAGATAAGGGTTATAAGAAATCCCAATATATCCTAGGCTAAGGAGTTGGCAGGTTGTCCGAATCGAAAGTCTGCACGTAATAATTGTTCGTGAGGGATCATGTATGAATCTCTCCAAAAGGAGTTTGAGAAATTCTGTCATTGGAATACGAAATATGTTTTTTTTTATTCCGAAATGTATTTTCATATAGAAAATTGTTTTCTATAACATTTATTTCTTTGAGTTCAAGATATTTGATCAAAGAACTCTCCACTATAAACTAGTTGCAGCATATGAAATAAGTAAACAATATTAACAGTACTAAGTGAATGATGGACCTCTAAATTTAGTACACTATTATAGTAATGACAAAAATAATGAGAGCATGCCATATAACATCTAATGATTGCATCGGATTACGAAAATTGTTTTCGTAAAATGTACCGAACATTATTTGTGATATAATGTTTATTGTTGGCATTGATTGAAAAATAGATATAACTATATTTCAATATGATTATTATGAATATTCATTATGAAATAGAACTATATTATAGAATTTTTTTCCATAGTAAACAAAAATACATATGTGTCTAATATTATTTACAGTTGTTTTTGGAATTATAGACTAAGCCTTAGTTTTGAGAAATAATTTTACTATATGATTATGAATCATATGATATAGGTTAGTTATATCTCAATCAATTAATAGCTATGCACCCATTCAGTGGGAGCATCATAAGAGTTAATAAACTCTTTAAATTAATACATATTAATGTATGCAATCACAAGTCTATTAATACCAAAAGAGTTCCACATACTTTGTATATTCATCGATGATTTATTACCAACATGAACATGTGTATTAGATACACATGTAGTAAGTTTATGATAAAATCATAGAATATAAGAGAAAATTAAATAAAATAACATGCAATAGAATAAAATGATTTGATTTGGTCGAATAAACGAGTATATTGAAAAGATTTCCGAATGTACCTAAAAATGAATATAGATTAAATCTCATAAGTCACTCTTCCATATGATACATAATGATGCATTTGATAAGGAATAATCAGACATCGTTAGATAATTTACGATTAACTGTGAGTTGAGTTAGTTTCTTTCTATAAGGTCGTGTACTCAAGAGAAGTACACAAGGTTTATATTATTTCATCTAAAAAACAGTTTACAAAATCATACAAATAAGAGTTTGTAAGAAATCCTAACATATCTTAGGCCAAGGAGTTGGCAGGTTGGGTGAGTCGAAAGTCTACATGTAATAATTGTCCGTGAGAGATCGTATATGAATCTCCCCAAAAGGAGTTTGAGAAATTCTGTCATTGGATGACATATTTATGTTTTGAACATAAGTTTTATAAACTAAAAACTTAATGAGTTTTATATAAACGGTAATTCATAAAGTGTTTATGAATACAAATTCTGTTGCACTTAGAAACAATCGTTGTTTCAAGAAATACCAACTTCAATGTAAAGAAATTTCTTTGAGAAATTATTGACAGTAAAATGGAATTGAATACGATCCAAAGATAAAACCGATTGCATGAAATGAAAGTAAATAACCTAAATGAACACATCGTGTCTCTCACGCATTGAAGAGAAACTATGAGTTTCTTATCAATGTCGAAAATATACAAGCCTCGGTTTTTTAGATAAACCATTAAGCGTGTTGACTTTATTATATGGTATGATGCGAAGATCCGAAAATGAATTCCAAGTACATTATCAGAATATGAATTTGGTAGTCGTAATCGAAGTGCTGCGATCCATCGGCAACGATTGTGACTTTACGAGCAAGACTTATGCAGTTCGAATTAAATAAGCAATGTTGATAAGAATAATTTTATAAATTTCAAACGTTGAAATTAGCATAATAGATTCATCATTCAACATGATCAAGTTATTTCGGATTTACTCACAAAATTATCACTTTGTAAGACTTTTATGATTTGGTACGTATGTGCAAAAATGGAAAAATTCTAAATGACATAGAATAGACTGTTGGCACAGAACAACCAAATTGTCTCGAAGTTAGTGAGAGCGATACTTATGTTTGTGAGTGTTTGAATATGATCTAAGAATAGATACGGAAGTATCATTCGACAAGAATCAAAATTGAACAAATGTATTAATAGAACTATTAAATAGTTTGATTATCAATCAAAATGCAGAGGAAGTGTATGCTAATAGAAAAGAATGTTAAAAGGTACGTCGTTATTTCTAAACTATAAGTAAACAACACATTGCTGAATTTAACGATATACTTGTATTAAAATCAGCCTTAGTTGTTTTAATACTTGGCATTGGATGCGTAATTGACGTCTTTTATAGTGAGTATAAAAGATAAAATGTCCCAAATCGATATGCAAAAACACTTTATTAAATTGCTTAATGCGGGAGATAAGAGATGAATTAATTATGCATTGACAATAGGAACTATCATACATGTTATGTTTTCTATGTTATCGTGATTTGTTTATGTTTTTGATACATGAAGCAAATATGAAATCCAAATTGATATCACTAAATGTTTTTTGGGGTGTTCTTGTGTATTTATGAAATACTGAAGAATTGTTTACAGAAACAGTGAACTCCTTATGAAGGAATGTTCGTACTCAAATTCTCATAAGTGATGTTGAGCATATCATGTCAATAATAAATTCATATTAAGAATTTTTAAGTTGGAAAATTTTCGAATGAAAGACTTTGGTTAGTTCAACAAAAAGTATAAGTTCGTCACCTTGAATAGTACCACGATAAAAGTAATGTAAATAAATATAAAAGCACAAATTTTATAACTGTGAAGAGGATAGTTCCAAATGTTGAAAATCCCATAACATTGTTATATGATAACAATGTCACGACATTGTTCGTAATAAAACTTAGAGCTCACCAGAAGTCAGGAGACATACTCTGAATTGTTCTACATGATAAAAGTAGTTTACCAGCATCGGAGAGAGTTAATAGATAGAGTAGATGATTAAAACATAATAGCATACCTGTTTACTAAGGGACTGACCTAATTGGTCTTAAGGAAACTGATTGGAGAAGTTAGAATAAGACTCCGTAATTGACCCTAAATGCAAGTGGGAGACTGAAAGAATTAGGATTATGCCCTAGGGGAAATTATATAATTCGTTACATATATTTAACTTTGTAATCGATCTTATTCGAAATAGGAGATGTTTTTCTTTCTATTATGTACTTGATATAATATTTTATATTAATTAATTTATTTAATTAAAAATTTATTTAATGAAAAATCCATAAATGATATGTTCTTGTGTTAGTAATTACAAAGTGTTGTAACCACGAGTAATTTATCACACTGAAAACAAATATACCATTTTAAATGTTTCTAGTCAAGATATATCGGGACTGAATATCGATGTATCAGTTGAGACTAAAGTACGTAACACTCTCCAAATATTGGACAGTGTATTACTCATGGCTATTGGGGGCACTAAGGGATTACGTACTAATAGTTATTGAATAACCATGGAACGACTCACTCGATAGTTTTTTATTGGTTAACATAACTAAGGTCAAATAGAAAATATCGATGTGAATGATTTACACAGTTCTCTCGACTTGAGAATACTGTGGATCTTCAGTATAAAAGCTTTGCTTTGTTATAACCAAATCATGACATGGCATCTACCGAGTGACTATAGTTGGGTCGAGTGGAAGTGAAGCAGTGTTCAAGAGAGGATTTGTCTTTATAGTTATATGGGGTTAGTATTACAGTCGACTCAAGTCAAATCAAATTCAAAGTCTCTGATTAGAGTATTTTGGTTAATAAAAATTATTATTATTGAATCAAAGACTTAGTATTTGGACTATAGAGTTGAATGTGGATGTTGACCATTACCAAATTCCACTAGTCCAAAGTGATATGGTTCTGACAAAGAGAACTGGTGTATATAAATGTTACTAACGGGTAACACTTATTAAATTAAAATGAGATTTTACCGAAAGTGAGTAAGCCGTAAATTTATCCATAATGTCACACCACCTGCTAGTGATGTATAGACGTTAATAATCGAATAGTTCGGCGTTAATTGCTGACCGAATTAAATACTAAGAATTACACAACCTAAATGATGAATTCCCTTAAGGACGAACAATTTACTTATTGTTATAAACTAATTAAATTAATTAATATTTATGAAATATTAATTATAAAATTTGAATATGATTTGAGAAATAAATAACGCTATATAAATTTATAATTTTTAAAAGTATATCGATCGATATATGATATCGATAAATGATTAAATTAGATTTAATTGCATATTATTTTGGCTTGGGCATAAAAGGGTTTAAATCCCATTATTAGGGCTGTAAATTTCAGTTTTGGAAAGTCATTGGAGGTGGCTAAAACTGAGGGAAGGGGTAAGTGATAAAGGGTTGAGTTTAGGAGAGATAATTAGTAAAATGGTTTTTCCTATTTCTCTCTTATGCAATCCTATATATATGGATCCCTAAAACTTATTTTTTTCTGCTTTTGGCTGCCATTATTATCTTCATTTTTCTAGCTGAAATAGATCCCTTAATAAACTCCCAATATCTTAATTCTATTTCAAGTTAAATCAAATACTATCCGATAGTAGAAGGTCGTCTATTCCAAATTAGCAACCTAACGAATTGGGAGATGTTTAGAAAATGGAATTCATTGCGCTTCTACATGGACTCAAATGCATAATTGATAGGTGAATTTCATTATATATTACTGATATAATATCATATTGTATAATCTATAAATTATTCACATCCGAATCCATGTATATATATTATTGTTATATGTTTAGCTAGGTGAGATTTTTGTAGGTAAACGAAGTTGTCACTATTAGATTGGGTATGTGCATGACATAGAAGTTTATGCTTATAAATCAGTTATAATTAGACTTAGCTTTCGATACAAAATTTCATTTTTTGATATTTTTGAACACACACGCATACATAGATATATACATGTATTAATTGTGTGTGTGCGTGTGTAGACCCACACACTCTACTTATATAATTACATCTATGATTATAATACATAAAAAATTGATTTAAATTTGTTTATATATACTTATTATGAATTATAAACCCGAAAATAATACACACACACACACACATATTTAATATATTATTATTAATTATTAATGATTATATGAATTGTCTTTTATATATAAAATAATTAATTATCCAAAAATTCAATTTTATATTTTTGAAAATTACTAAATCATATAAGAAGATTTTAGAAATTATTTTATAATTTTTCATGAATATTTTATATTTTTAATAATTTAATTAATTTGCGACCAAAAAGTATTTTGATTATTAAAAATAATATTTTAAGTCAAATAAATCTAATATTTTTTTGTGAATGTGTTTTGTGATCCTTGATTTCAAAATTTTTAGAAATTGACTTCTTCTCAATCAAATATTTCATATTAATTAATTACAGCCGAAACTATTATTTAATTCGTTAATAATACACAATAAAATAATGAATTAATTTTTCCTGCAAACTTATGTTAGTATTGAACTGGAACAAATTTTTGAACCATTACATATATATATATATATATATGTATGTATATTTATATATATAAACTTACTTTGTATTATATAAATATATATTAAACCATGAAATTTCTTATATTTATAAATACATACATACATACATATATATAGTCATATAATTAATTTACGTTGAAAATAAATAAATATTATATACTTATGTGTGCGTGTTCACTTATCTATATATTTACATCTATTTTATGTTATAAATTATAAATTATAATATTATACATGTATGTATGTGTATAAGATATCTAAATTTAAATAAATATATGTATACATACATGTATGTTGTTACCTTACAATGTTTTGAAACATATCTTATGATACATTTATATATGTATATGATTTATATATTCTATAGTATTTATGTATACACATATTTGGACAACATATAATATATACAAAATGAGCTAATGTGTTCGTCGCAATGTAAATCTCAGCATCTATACACGGACACATTATATCCTTTGCAGATTATCATGTTACACATGCGCGCGCACGCATATATGTATACGATACATATATATCAACTAAATCTAATCAAATCAATTTCATATTACTAAATATTTGAATTTAAATAAAATATATAATTTTATTTAAAATAATTTAGAAATGTTCTAAATAAAACTTCATAGGCCCAATAAATATCCAAAAGGGTAAATATTCTGACATTCACTCATAACTTCAGCTGCAGGCTGGACGTTCCAACACTATGGAAGCAATTTACTTCAAGCAATTGTTGTGTGATTTAGGCATTGTTCATGTGAGTATAGTAGTAAATTGCGGCAGTCCAAGTGACATACATCTGGCTAAGAATTTGGTATTTAGTTTGGGGATAAAGCACATAGAGGTAAGAGAGTCTTTCCTTGTCTATAAACTAAGAAAAATAGGTATATCTTCATAAGATTCACACCGAGGAAAACACATCAAGCATATTCACCAAGTCCTTGCTTGTTACAAAGTACGAACATTGCTCGAACTTGATTTGCTTGTTGAAGTGCTTGGTACCACTTGGTGGCACATGAGAAGAGTGAGTTGGTAGTTGGAGACATTGGTGGAGATTGATCGGTCCTACATGAAGTGGATATTTTCAACACTTTGTTTGCGGACGGTGGCCTTGTCGGAGTTCGTTGACAAGGCGCAATGAGTGATGACCATGTCGACGCTCATTGTAGAAGTATCCATGATATCTTATCTGAGATTGAGTAAAAGGATGTAAGTGGAATAGCTAAGCTTGGATGGAAATATAGTATCAAGGTGGAGATTGTTGGATTTCAATGTCATAATATTTCTATATTAAAGAAGATTTGGAAGATATTGTTGATGTCGGTGATATTATATTTTCAAGTAAAGAAGATTTGAAAGATATTTGAAATAATGACTCAAAAATATTGCCTTTTTTATTATTTTAAAGAGAGCAGTGAATTATCTTCATGAGAAGGAGTGTGATTTGGAAGATTGAACTAATCAAATAATTCGCTAAGCAGTTGATTAAAGAAGGAATTTTATCAGGCACGTGTAAGGAGGAAACTGAAAATTCAAAGGGATAAACGTATCCTATATGAATAGAAGAATTAATAAGATATTGATTTAACTATAAATCAATCACTTCAGCCCTAAGTAATAATCTTTACATAAAGATAGTCATTCTATAGAGATTAGAATTATCCTTTCATATCGTATTTCTTATTCTTCTTCTTAGCCTCCATTATCAATCTTGTAAAAATTTCTTTTCTTAGAAAGTAATAAAATCTTCTCTTCTCAAAGTAGTTGTACACTATCTTGCGATAGCGGAACCACTATAAATCCATGTGTAAACTCTCTATTTGCTTTCTTCTATGATTTGCTGTTTTGTACTCTTCTGTTATTGTTGGTTTTATCAAATCACAATACAATCTGATTGTTTCCGCATTTATTTAGGTTGATTTATAGTCATTTGTGTAAAATTACACCAATAGTTGGATATAAAATGGCACAACAAAGCTTGCAAATCAAATCTGATTTCAATAGTTCTCTTTTTGTTATTTTTAATATAAGATAAATCCCGTGGTATGGAATTATGATTTTTCCATTTTGAAATAAATCTCTCACTAATTCTGGTTTTGAATCCTGAAAAAGATAAACATCATAACTGTTTCCTTTGAACATAAACAAATAAGAATTGAAGTTGTTTTTGATATGCAATTGTAATAAATAAAATATTTAGCTATATTAAAGTTTAATGTTTAAGTCTTCTACAATTAAAAGTATACCGGTCCAATCTATAAGTAAAATGCAGTTAAAAGTAATTTGTAATATAATTTAGTAAATTCAATTTTACTGCGTAAATCTAATGCATTAATATTTTGAATCAAAATTTTAATTTGCTAATATAAAAATACATGTATTGGCTATATTTTATAATGCAGTAAAATATTAACTATTTTTAAGGCTAGACATATAAAAACTTTTGAATTAAATACACTAATAATTTAACTACTTAAGTATTATGCAATTAATTTTTTTAATTGTCTTAAACACCCAGAAAGATTAATATTTTTGAATTAATTTAAATTAATTATTTAGTTGCCTAAGCATTATGCTTTTAAATATACAAATTAATACACTGAAATTTATAATTTAAAAATATTTTATTACTTGACTGTTTTAGAAGTTATTTTTGTTTATTTAACTGAATAATTTTTGATGTACTAAAATATATAAATTAAAATATTAAAACTTATACATTACATACATATACACATAAAGATTGTTGGGGTGTCTCGCATTGAGTATGGGTAATGGGCACATATTGAAAATAAGAATAGTCGCACATCGTGAAAAATAGGAGGTGGTATGGTATATATATGAGTTTGGTCGTATGTAACAACAAGGGATTCCTTTTGTTAAAAGGTGTTGGCCAAGCTCATATGTTGCCCCCACATAGGGACGTGTAGACGTGATTACAACAGGTATCAGAGCCGATGGTTCGAGGGACAATTATACGATGCGAGAGTGATTGAAACAAAGACTCCTTGAGGCTTGGAGATATGTAAGCAACCTAACCTCACTAGTAGATGCCCAGCATACTCTCCTGCGTTGTTGATGCTCTAAGATGGCTTTAGCGGAAGTACTCGCCTTAAATTGGAGATTTGGTAATGCAGCCTCACCAACTGCATAAAGAAGTGGAAGCAGCCTGGCCAACTGTAGAGCTTCTTCAGTATGCTCCAAGTGAAGGTTAGAAGAAATGCTCGCTAAGGTGGAGATCTTTTGGGTGTGGCTCGCATTCAAGAGTGTGCAGGTTGAACGATAAGTCCCACATCGAAAGAAATATGACGCATGACGTGATATATATATATATATATATGGGATTGGTAGCACGTAACATTGGGAACTCCTTTTGTTACAAACAAGTGTTGCCAAGACTATGTATATGCCCATTCCGAAAGACGATGAAAGTGATGTTCAATCGGGACGCTGGCATATGGAAAGCTTCATTAAGATTGGCGTCGTAACGGATCAATGAGCGTATGTTCATGGGGATGTGTTGGAGTGCCGAAACACAACATGGTATCGAAGCCGATGGTAACGCCTGAGACAATGGACAATGCGCAAGAGATCTATAAAATGTGGTGGATAGAAGTGTAGGCTTAAGTAGTTAGACTTAAGGTGGAGCTTGACCATGGTACGTTGGATCTGGTAGAATGATACGGGAACAAAGTCTCTATATGGTGCAGGCATCATGTTGATGTATTGGAAGGCGCATATATTGTGCAAGCCAAGGTGGAGATCTGTTGGGATGTCTTGCATTGTGTGTGGGTAATAGGAAGATATTGAAAATAAGAATAGTCACATATCGTGAAAAATAATGGAGATGGTATGGTATATATATGAGTTTGGTCGCATGTAACAATAAGGGATTCTTTTTGTTAAAATTTGTTGGTCAAACTCATATGTTGCCCCCATATAGGGATGCGCGGACGTGCTTACTACATGGTATCAGAGCCGATGGTTCGAGGGACCATTATATGATGCGAGAGTGACCGAAGCAAAGACTCATTGAGGCTTGGAGATATGTAAGTAGCCTGACCATACTGCTAGATGCGCAGCCTGCTTTCTTGCGTTGTTGATGCTCCAAGATGGCTTTAGTAGAAGTACTCACCTTAAGGTAGAGATTTTGTAACGCAGCCTCACCAACTGCGTAGAGAAGTGGAAGCAGCCTGGCCAACTATAGAGCTTCTTCAGTATGCTCCAAATTAATGTTAGAGGAAATGCTCATCGAGGTGGAGATCTGTTAGTGTGAGTCGCATTTGAGAGTGCATGGATTGAACGATAAGTCCAATGTCGCAAGAAATATGACGCATAACGAAGTATATACGTGGGGTTGGTGGTACGTAACATTGGAAATTCCTTTTGTTACAAGAGAGTGTTGCCAAGACCATGTATGTGCCCGTGTCGTAAGGCGAAGAAAGGGACATTCAATCGAAACGTTGGCACATCATAAGCTTCATTGAGGTTGGCGCCGTTACGGATCAATGAAGCACACATTTATCTGGACGCGTTGGAGTGCCGAAACACAACAAAGATATATACATATACATATACGTACATACATATATATACATACATACGTACGTACATATACATACATACATACATAAATATATGTTGAATTTCTTAATTACACATATATGGTCCAAAAATAACTAATTTTTAATTAATTAAATTATTATTTAACTGCATAAGTGTAATGTAGTTAAATATAAATAAACATAAAAAGTAAACTTTATACCTGCTAAAAAATTTAAATGCATAAGCATAACGAGGTTAAAGATGAATATTGAAGATTTGTAACTATACATATTCGTAATGCAATTAAATTGATAGTCTTAAAATATTTTGAATATTTTGAATATTTTATAAGCTGATTATTTATTCAACTGAATAAATTTTAATGTGGTTACACACACACACACACTCTTATTGCAGTTGAAAATGCAGTTAATTTTTTTAAATACATATGGTCAGAAGTTTATCTAATTTAAATATATTATTCATTTAATTGCATAAGTGTAATGTAGTTAAACGCAAATAAATATAAAATGTAACGACCTGCTATTTTGAACCATTCAAATCGACAATACACCACAAATCTCAGACTTGAATTGCTCTAAATAACAGATTGTTATTTATATTTGGTAAAACTTAGCATATATACAGTAAATAAACCAATCACAGAAACACAGACACAGAATAATACAACAATACGCAGCATAATAGATAAATAGTAGTTCATGAAGCTACTACAGAAACAATATAGTCCAAAATAAAAGGCAACAGAAGTCAAAATATACAGAAATCTCTAATACATAAACAAATAACAAGTTTGAACATAAATAACTAAATGACTTAAATAACAGAATAACTGCAAAGCTAAATAGATAAGATAGATTTCCAAGCCATGCTCCAAGCACCAAAAGGCGAGTCTCAAATGCTGTAATACTCAGGCTGACCTGAGCATAAGAAAAAACACAAAATATTCGAGTTAGGATTAACTATCTTATGCAAGTAAATCAACTCAAGTGAAATGTTCAAATGAAATGTTCAAATGAAATGCAATAACTTAAAGAATGTTTGGAATTTCCATCCTTTAAGGATCCGTGGAACTATCTACATACATAATACAACATGCTACACTAATCACGTCTACAATAAAGTAAAACAATAAAATAGCGTTAAGGCGTCACCCATATCCCCCTTAACACATTTTTATATAAATGTCGTAGTCTATACAGTATTGTAAACTCCACCGTAAACTGGTGGGCTATCAGGGAGCACTCCATAGGTACGACACAAAACAAACTCGTAGTGGTCGAAATAAGAAGGATGAGATGAGGGCTTGGATGGTGGAAAAGAGGGTGGCACAAGGAGGAGGAAGGATTGAAGGAGAGGAGGAAAGAGTTTTGATTTGTGAATTTTTGAAGATTTGAGATCTAGAACTCTTTATAAATTTAGAGAAGAAAAAGGAAGTGTGTTGAGAAAGTTTTCTGAAGAGAATATTATGCATGTACAAGTTAGTCAGAAGGAAAAAAATGGTCGTAGGCATAAGAATAAACACAAGTCTCTTGGTATGGTTAGAGTCTCTTGGTTAACCAACGCCCATTAGGACCAAACCAAACCCATTGGGTTTTATCCAAATTGCACAACTAAACACTACAAACTTATGTCAGTTTTTAACATAAATTCAAATATTTACAGCAATAGAAATTTGATTTTGATGAAATGAAAAGTGGAGAAAAGATCAGAATTCACTCTTGTATCATATAAAAAGAATGAAATTTTAAAATTCAAATTTTCCAATCAAAAGTCAAATTTGACTAAGTTTGACCAAAATTTGAAATTTAGAAAATTTTCTACTTTATTGAATTTGGAAAAATATATTACTCAATATTCCAAAATTTGCTCTTTACTTTTAACTTCTAAATTTTATTTAAATTCAAATAATAATATATTTTAAAATTGACTGAATTGAACCTTCATTTATTAACATTGGTTTGTCTTCATTCAAATGTTCATTTTTTCAATTTAACATATGTTGCTTATTCTTAACTGAATCAGTTACCATCTGTTTCTCTTTACCTCAGTTACAAAATTTATTTCCAATTAATTCAATATTAAATTTCTAATTGAATGCTGGTTACACACAATCGTTTTATTTTCATTAAGTAATTCAAACAAAGTTTATTCTGTTATTTCGATTTACATGTTCTTTATATTACATCAAATTTCTCTCTCAATTAAAACATAGGTTTCTTTTTTATTTACTCAACTTCCTCTTTTATTTTAATTCAAACATAAATTTCTATTATTACGTCCATTAATTACAATTAATGTTCTCTTTTCTTTTGTTTGAAAGATATCAATAACATTTAATTCCATTGATCACAAAAGAAATTCCAAAGCGGATTAATCAATGGGATGAGGAATAAATCAATTGTTACAACTTAGTAATTTATATTTACTAATTTATTGTTTACACAAGGAGTATAAACCTACTTACCAAATAATTAATTTCTTATTGTTTGCCAACATATTTAGAATATTGTTTATCTCATTCTTTAGTAACATTTATTATTACAGTAGAATGAAATTCCAGTAATACAATTTACAATTACATTCAATTAAATTATATTCTAATATGCGTTACCACCTTCCATTTCATTAAAGATTAGTTGTTTTAGAATTTTATCTACGATCATGTTTTATATTCTAAATAATTTATTATTATTATTATTATTATTATTTTACAGTAATAATTGAAAATTCTTTATTTCTAACCATTTTCTATTCAACAATTAAAATTAAAATTTTTAAAATTTGTTCGAATTTATGAGTCGTTATACTCTCCCCACTCAAAAATTTTCGTCCTCGAAAAGGAACGAGGTGGTAGAATATAAGCAAACAGAAAGATAACGTATATTCGAAATGAATAGTACCAAATACAAACAATTAAATATAAATTTCATTTCAAATGTTAACTTTATACATTTTTATTGCTTATTAACTTCCATTTATTATTATCATCTAATTAACTCACTTTCAATTAATTTACATTTATACCCAATTTATTTGCCTTCACTTTATTAACTTCTTAATTGATTAACATTCACTTTTTATTATTCATCTCGTTAATCATTCAATGGATTTATATTCAATTCATTTGATTTTAATTGATTTACATTTAGTTAATTTGGTTTTGATCCATTTTTATTCAATCAATCAATATTCATTGCATTCGCATTTGATTGATTCCAATTTAATGTGTTTACATTCAATTGATTTTTTCAATTATTTACATTTATTTCATCAACATTTAATTGGTTTACATTCAATTGATTTACTTTCAATTTATTAACATTCGTTACAATTTTTTTCCATGCTTACTTATTCATATTCAATGATTCTCATTCTATTAATTTCCGTTCTTTTATGTCAAATTAACTTACATTCAATTATTAACGTTCATTATGTTCACCCTATTTATTTACATTCGTTTACAATCATTTTTGTTATTCTCTTTTACATTCAAATTTATTTGTGATCATTTATTTTATTTCATTCACTAGTATATTTTCTTTAATGTCAATATCACTTAATTATCCATTCTACAAATTTACTTAAGTTTAATATCGACATTCCATATTTTCTTTTTCCTATCCAAAATGTTTAACCGCATTATTATTTTGGTTTTTGCTTCCTATTTTCTCAAGTTTCAAGTTATATAGCTTATTTATATTCCAAAGTTCTTAAATCTCTTCTTAATTAACTTTCGTTCATAATTTATTTACATTCACCTTATCTTTATAACTTAAGTTCATATATATATATATATTTGTTTCGAAAAAATCCTATTTTATTTAACTCATTTCATTTATTTAATCCATTTGACTTCACTTAAGTTAATTCCACTTCATAATTCTATTTCAACCATCCTTTGTAATTTACCTTGTATCACAAACAGTTTACAAAATATAAATTTATTTATTACTTGTTTAGTTTCTGAAGTTCATATTCATTTACTTAAATAGCATTCTGTTTTTATTATTCAATTTATTTCACTTAACATTTCTTATAACATAGATTAAGTGCATAAACGTTCATTACAACAACTCAATTTTTATTTATAATTTTTTTAAAAAAAATTCATTTTGGACATCTTATTACTTACATTTTATATTGTATACTATTCAATTACACATTCTCATTAATATTCAAACCTTTTTCCTGGTAAGTTTTTATTAATTTTCAAAATATAATGAGCACTATACAATTTACCTTTTATTTACAATATTTTTGTTAAGCAAAATTTAGTTTGAACATTTTTTTATTACTTAAGTTTCCTCTTATATACCCTTCAATTACATATTCATGTTAACATTTTAATTTTTTCAAATATTTTAGGTAAATTATATATGTTTTAAAATGCAATTGAGTATTATACAAATTAATTTTATCCTAATTCAACCGTTTCAAGTTGTTTCAATTTCATTTTTCATTTTAGACACTCCAATTATTCAGAAATTTTTCTTCATTTCAGTAATTGAAAACCGTTACATAACATAAACTTAAGAGTTTAATTTTCGATTTCACTTCAAACCATTTTGAAATAAATATATGCATATACATATATTTTTGTATATCAAATCATACTTAAGAAATTCAAATCAAAATCCAGTTTCCAAAACAAAAGTGTAGCAAAGTTACTAAGTGGTCTCCCCACTTTGAGACTTGAAAATGAATGTCGATGATGCTGCAGTCATCACCGAAATTATTTTCCAGTGATAAAAGTGGGGTGTACTAACTAGCTTATTTTAAAATTCTTTTGGAAATAATTTCTACTTGAAAATACCTTCAAATACTATTAATATTATTTTAATTTATTTTTTTTCGAACTGGGGAAACCAAATTTTGAAAAGCATTGAAAATTAAATTCTCAAATCCATAATTTAATTTTATCTCATTTGCAAATAAGATTTATAACCATGTTTATAGAATTTCATCTCCTTATAACATACAACAATAGTTACAAGTTTAGGAATGTTAACAAAACATTAAATGATAATCTAGTTTTATCATTTCTAAAGGCCAATTCATTTAACTATCTAATTTCATAAAATTATACATTTATATATAAAATATAATCATACTTAACAAAATAGCAATATGATTGTAATAACCCTGGTTTTGGTGATCACCTGTAATATTAAATTATAACAGTGCTTATAACTTAATAATGGAGAAATAAAATAAATTAAAGATGTAAAATTTGTTAAAATTGTTTATTGTAAATAAACAATGGATTTTGAATAAATAAAGTGGAATTAAGATGGTTTGGTTGGTAATAAATTGTGATTAATGATAATATGTTGATTTGATGGTTAATAAATTAATTCAGTAAGATAAAATTCAATATCATTTGTTGAAATAAATGTAAAATGTTGGTACTAAATGGTGATTAGTGGAAATATGTTAATTTGGGTATTTATTGAATTAAATAAATGAAGTAAAATAATTTAATCCAATATCATTTATTGTATATAAATAAAGTTGGAAATATATATAATGTTGAAAATAAAGTTTCAAAACTTTATTATGTTAGTTTGTGGTGATAATGAGAAATACATGGTTTTAATTTGAGAAAATGCAATAAATTATTTCATCAATTTTTGATTTTGAGAATGGGTGTTATTTGTAACTTTCTATTTTCTTTTTGCATGTTTGTTCTCCTTCTTCTATAGGTTTCTAGCTCCAAATCAAGGCCAAAGCTTCGAAATTGCTCTCCAATTCGTAGTACATTCACTGGAAATAATCTAAAATCAGTTTTAAAACTGACATTTCTAGTTTAGATTAAGATTTCAAGGTAATAAATCTCAATTTTATTTGTTGCATGTTCAATTGTGAATCATTATTAGTAAATTAGGCATATCTCTTTTATTTTAAATCGAAATTAGGATTTTTTTTGATGTTCTGGAAAGCATAAAATGAATGTGTTAGCTTTTATTTTAAACACTTTTGAAAATTCTGAGCATAATGGGTTGAAAAACCCAATACAAACTTGCTACCCTGTCACTGTAAAGCTGTGACTTTCTGTGCTAAATGCTGTTGGTAATTTGAGCATATCATTTCGTTTGGTGTTCAAATTTGATGATTCTTAATGTTCCTGAAAGCTTAGATTATTTTCTGTAACTTTCATGTTAATCACTTTCAAAAATTTTGAGCATAGAGGGTCTAAAATCCAATTCAAACTCGCTGCCATGATACTGTAAACTGTGACTTTCTATGCTAAATGTTGTTGGTAATTTGAGCATATCATTTTCGTTTGATGTCCGAATTTGACGATTCTTAATGTCCCTAAAATCTTATATTATCTTCTATAACTTTCATGTTTTGGTTTTTGTTAAATTTTGAGGTATACATAATCGAAAGTTCGTTCTAGCGTCGCTGTCTCGAAACCAAAACGACAACGGTAGTGAACTTCACATTTGAAATTTATTTTAGTCATAACTATTTCATTCCTTATCGGAATTCGATAATTTTTGATGTTCTGGAAAGCTTAGGAAACCTTCTACAACTTTCATGCTTTATATTTTCTTAAATTATGTGTTTAAAAGGGGCGAAATGGCTAACAAAGTCGCAGGCCCGAGTTCTTTTGCAAAGTTTTGGCAGTTTCCATTGAATTGTTTTTGGATTCGATGATTTTGAGCATTATTTTGAGATGATTCAAAAAGGCTAACTCCTACTAGTAGGAAAGCCAACATTAATGTCAATTCATGCTATGAATTGACAATTTCATTTAGATTTTTATCGTATGTTAATTTCATCGAATTTTCATTGATTTTTGCTTTTTCTGTGCACTTATTTTCTAAACCGTTTTCAGAACATATTTTTTATATAATAAAATAGCTTTGGAAATAAATATTTTGCAAAATTTATAATTATTTTTAAAGATATGAAATTATAATTCTCTATAATAAAGAGAATTTCAAAGGAATGTTTTGTGAATGGTTTTCAAAAATTGTTTTAAAAGCTTGTTTTCACAAACAAATTATTTTCTATATAAAATACACATTTTTGCACTATTCGAACAATGAGAAGGAGAATCAAAAAATTCGGTAAAACACATGGTATGAGACATGTGCTTTATCTTTTCGGTTAATTCCTGACTTGTCCTTTTAATAGTTTTGACCTTCGGGTCGTATTTACCGATGAGATGAGGTAAACTTTTTACTACTTTGAGTGTGGAATTTACTAGCAGTTAGTAAACCGTTTTGTGCGAATGTGTGGTATGGGATGCACGTTAACATTTTTTGGGTTTCTATCTGAGAGTTCGTGACACATTTGTCTAAGAGACGTATTTTCCAATACTGGACCTTCGGGTTATTTGTCCTTGGGGATGTTTGTCTAAGAGACGTTTGTCATTACGACATATTTGTTCTTCGAGATGTTGTCCTTCAGGATGTTTATCTAAGGGATGTAATATGTATCCTTGGGGACGTTTTTCTGAGAGACGTGGCGCCTTATATTTGTGAGAATAGTACTTGGCGGGCTTCGGCCATAAGCACATATTATATCTTTGAGATGATTTCATTGATTTTGTGATTTCCCTAGTATATCGCTCTTTTTCGAAACTAATCCTTTGAACCATTCGATGTATGTTTTTAGTGATTACACTTCGGGAACTTGAACTCTTGGGAGTTCTATTTTTGAGATTTAAGTTGCATACATTGGTTTTATATGAGATTTTCCTTTTGGCGTTTAATTGAGATTTTACTCTCCTCTTTAGAGGTATATTTGCCTTATGGCATGTTTAAGGTGAGATCACGTTATGCATGTTTTGGGTTTGCCAAGATGGCGGGTTTAAGTTTTCCCCTAAATCATATTTGATGTTTTATTAATCCCAATGATATGAGCCTTGCTACTTTTAGCGTTTTATGGGTTATCTTATCTCTTTTGAGATTATATGTTTTTGTAGTGATACCATATTATCACTTAATGTAATCATACACTTTAATTGTCCCTTCTCACTTGAGAATATTATCTCATTATCCTTATGCTCATATTATCGGTTATTCTTATAAACTGATTTGCTTAGCTTGACTGACCCGTGTATTTTATACTCGGGTCATACCGAGGTGCTTCAGGTTAGGTATATTTGGACTTAGCCTATTTTGCTTCCGCATAGACTATTCTGCTAGCTCTTTTTGTTATAGCTTTTTGTGTAGTCCTTTTTAGTTGCTACTCTGATATGTATATTCTTTTGACTCGCTTATATATTGTGGTTGCTATACCACTTGACATGTATCATTTTGTATTATTTGTATATGTATATATATGTGATGATCTACTGTTCTGTGATTTGTTTTGCAATCGAGTTGTTGTATTTTGTTCTGATAGATCCTATAACCACCTATGGCTTTATATTAAGTATTTGTTGGATATGTCGATCCACTTGAGATAGAAAAAATATAGCATTATCGACATATTCAATAGATATTTAAGATAAGGCTATAGATGATCGCTCTTATCCAGCCGTATTCTCTGCAGTAGCATACTATATTACCAAGTAATACTCTTTGTTAATATGGATCTCAGAGTGGGGCGTCACAGCTTGGTATCAGAGCCGAGTTCGGAACAAAATATGATAAACACAGAACAAAAACACATATTACGGTACATCTAAGTGTTATACAAGTGTTACGAATCCCTAAATCCTTATGCCTTATAATTTTCATGTCCTCCGGGGTAGATAAAGTTTGGGAATACATCTAGGAATGCATTTTAATTCCATAGTATTTCATATTTAAATTAATGATATCTACCCTGTGAATAATCTTTATCTTAACTTAACTTTCAGCTAATGGCTGTAAGAGGCAGATGACGATGCTCAGATGCTGGGCAATCCAACGGCTTACATCCGGACGGCGTTTTTATGTCAACCGATCAGTTTATGGAGTTATTTAGGAGCATTTGGCCTCCAGTCCCTACTCTATTGTCTCCTTCGCGCAAGTCTATCGTTGCGCGCTTGTGCAGTGATTTCTCTCATCTCGGAGGAAAGCCGTTTAAAGGCTCCGAGTCTCTTCTGGAGGTCCAAGCTTGGATTTGTACGTTCGAGCAGATATTTTCTCGCATGGATCTTTCTGACCATCATAGAGTTCTTATAACATCTAGCATGTTACAAGAGCATGCTCTCGACTGGTATGTCCTTCTCATAGCCAAGCTCGATGAGTCTACTCTTTCATGGACCCATTTTCGGGAATGATTTGAGCTCAAATTCGTTCTGAATCTTAGAAAGCTTTATTAGCCCATCGCTTCCTTGAGTTGAAGCAAGGAAAGTTCTCCATCTCTGATTATGTTTCATTATTCGAGGCCTTATCTAAGTATGGTCTTGAATGCATTAATCCCTCTTATAAGAAGATTGAAGTTTTTCTCCGGCCTTAAGAAATATCTCAAGAAGTCTTTGATGCTCTAGCTCAAGCTTACTTTCGAGGAGTTGGTTGACTCGGCGCTTCATCTCCAAGCTGTCGAGAAGGAATGCGATAGTGGAGATGAGGTTGAGGTTCGCAAGAGCCCCAATAAGAAGTAGTTCCCATTTCATAAGCCAAAGTTTTTCCCTTCCAAGAAGAAGAAGTATGTTGGATCTAGTTCTAGTTCTCAGCCTAGTGGAGCACCTCCTACTCGGAAGGAGTGTTTCAATTATGGTTCTTCTGACCATATGATCCATGACTGTCCTAAGCCTATTATTTGTCACTATTGTAAGAAGGAGGGTCATCGAGTTGCCACTTGTCCTATTGCTCTGAATACCCATCCTGACAAGCTGAATGTAGCGGATACTTATGGAGGGTCTTCTCAATGTAGAGGTACATCTCCTTTTATTCTTGAAGGTTCATTATTGTTCCGTGATTGTTATATCCGAGTCCTTTTCGATACAGGTGCATCGTATTCATTTGTATCAAAGAAGCTTGTCGATGATTTGTCTTTGGATGTTTCTTGTATGGTTACTTCATTGAGGATTGTGAATCCTATCGAGGGTTCTGCAACCCTTAGCTTGCTTTGTGACGATGTTGAGATTGTTTTATGTGGCTTTTCTTTTTGTGCGAAGCTGCATGTTATTTCTTATTTGGGATTTGATATGATTTTGGGTATGGGCTGGCTAGTACGATATGATGCCAAAATTCTTTGTTCTAAGAGAACTTTATATCTTCGACATCCTGATTCGTCTACTCAGCTATCACTTGTTCTTTGGAATATTGATAATTCGAAGTGGCATTATATTCTCTAGTCTCACAGGATGGTGATGATATATCTCATATTCTTATTGTTTGTGGCTTATTTGATGTATTTGAGCCTGTTTCGGGTTTGCCACACAAGCGGGCGATTGAATTCCACATTGATCTCATTCCTGGCATGCAGCCAATTAGTCGTCCTCCCACAAAGATGTCTACAAACGAAAATAAGGAACTCAAGAAGCAGCTTTTAGAGCTTGAGTCCAAGAAGTTAATTCAGTCCGGTTCTTCATCATGGGGTGCTGCGGTCGTCTTCGTGAAGAAGTACGATAGAACTCTTAGGCTTTGCATTGACTATCCTAAGCTTAACGAGATGACCATCAAGAATAGGTATAGGATCGACGATATGTTCGATCGATTAAGTGGCGCCAAGGTCTTCTCTCAGCTCGACCTTGCCACCAGTTTCCATCAGCTCCGCGTCGCGGAAGATAGCATACCTCTTACACCTTTCCACACTTGATATGGATCTTACAAGTGGCTCGTTATGCCGTTCAGTTTGATGAATGCTCCAACTTATTTCGTTAATCTAATGAATTAAGTATTCTGGGAATATCTCGATGAGTTCATCCCTGTATTCATGATTAATAACGTGTAGAACAATAAATTTAAATTGCAATTCTTTATCATTGAAGATATACTATAAGAATAATTGGATTATTTTATTGGGACAAGCTAAGAGTATTTTGTTAATTAAATAAGAGACATGTTTATCATTTAGAAATGATTTTGTGTTAGATTGTCCATCGAGTGCTTTAAGAATTTTAGTCAATGCGCCTGATCAATATTATCGATAGGAATTTCCTAAAAGCTATGATGAGACAGTCATACACGATAAATTTGAGTTGTAATAAGTAAAAGTTGAAAACAAATTGAAAAATGAGTTGTCTTCCTAAATGGTCAAATGTAATTCTTCCTATTTTGTGAATGTAGCTTAATATGATCTATTTAGGTTAAGTACAAGTGAAAAAGAATGGTTAGGCTATATTTTAAGCCAAAAAGATTATATATAAGATTATGCAAACTCGCTTTAAAATGCTAAAAAGAAAGATATGTTTTTGGATTAAATTTTTAAGTGTTGGGCTATATTTTGAGCTAAAAAGATTATATATAAGATTATGCAAACTCGCTTTAAAATGCTAAAAAGAAAGACATGTTTTCGGATTAAATTTTTAAGGGTTAAATGTTGATATATATATATATATATATATATATATATATATATATATATATATATATATCGACCTAACGGTCGATGTATATTATATAAATCATTTCTGTAATATTGTAAACGGCCCTTCGTACAAAGGAGACTACTGAATTTTCTAAAATTTTTTAACACTTATAAAATTTGAGAAAAAAACTTGAAAAAAAATTTCTATGGGTTTTGAGTAGTTTTGTATCTTCTAAATGGGTTGTGTAAGACTCAAAGTCCACAATAGTAATAAATGGGTGAGGGAGGTAGTTGTGTGTACATAGCCATCGATGAAGGGTCAAATAATAAGTACTTTTCAAGTCTTGTATGGAATTATTTTGAAATTGATTATGTGTGGAAAAATATGTTACAAATTAAAATATATTTATGGAAAAATTAGGGAACAGACAACTCAAAATTTTATTTACTCTAAATAAAGAGTAATGAGCTTGAATTAAAATTCAAATAAGAAGCTTTGAAAATTTTCAAGTGTTGAAAATTGAGAATTTGATTGTGGAGATAATGGATTTGAAAACTCTAACAGCTTTGGATTAGTAAAAGAAGTATAAAATCCATTCCTTGTGTTTGACTTGGCTTAGTGCAATTATCTAAGTGACTTGCATTTATGCAGTTGTATGATTTAGGAGTACTTGGAGAGGCCACCTACCTCTTGTTGAGTTTTCTTACACCAATGGTTGTTAATCTAATATCGATATGGTTCCTTTCATAGCTTTATACGGAAGGTCATGTCGATCACTATCTTATGGGTTGGAATCCGGGATAAAGTTGTGCTAAGTCCCGATTCTATTCGTGAATCTTCTTAAAGATTGATTTCACCTGATTTATCTATTGAGCTACATCTTGTCTGTATTCTTGCTTCGAAGCTGAAACACCTTCGAAATAGAGATGTACCGCTCATGAAGATTCAATAATATGCTAATCCCAATGGTTGTACTTGGGAAACCATATTATTTATCGAGCAATCATATTCAGGTTTTCTATTATTCTCATGTTGAGGGTGAGAAATGAAACTCAAACTTATCTATTTTCCTTTGTTAGAAGATATAAATCGTGAATACAACCATTGTCTAGAAATTTCGAGGATGCAATTTTTATAAGGAGAGGAGAACAACCCTGGTTTTGGTGATTACCTGTAATATTAAATTATAACGGTGGTTATAATTTAATAATTGAGAAATAAAATAAATTAGAGATGTAAAATTTGTTAAAATTGTTTATTGTAAATAAACAATGGATTTGGAACAAATAAAGTGAAATTAAGATGGTATGGTTGGTAAGAAATTATGATTAATGATAATATGTTGATTTGGTGGTTAATAAATTAATCCAGTAAGATAAAAGAATTTGATTCAATATCATTTGTTGAAATAAATGTAAAATGTCGGTAATAAATGGTGATTAGTGGAAATATGTTAATTTGGGGATTTACCGAATTAAATAAATGAAGTAAAATAATTTAATTCAATATCATTCGTTGTATATAAATAAATATGTTGGAAATATATATAAATATAATGTTAATAATAAAGTTTTAAAACTTTATTATGTTAGTTTGTGGTGATAATGAGCAATACATGGTTTTAATTTTTGAAAATGCAATACTTGTGCAAATTATTGCCAAATGTTGAGTTTAATAAATTTTAATGAAGTACTAAATTTTATCTGGTAAATAATGTAAATAAAAGGTGGAATTTTGTTCAAAAATAAGATTTTAAATAATAGAAATTAATTTTTATAGCTAAAAATATCTTTTATATGTTGTAAAACATTTTTATGAACAAAACTTTTGCTGTATAAAATTTATTTGGTTTAAAAATGTGAAATATATATGTAAATAGGATGAATAAAAGTGAAACTGTGAATTAACTTAGTTAATTTAGACTAAGTGTTAACTAATAGGCAAATGGATATTGGGTTCTTGTCCAAAGTCCATTTCTGAAAGGATCGAGAGAAAGTTGTACGCAACCTTTCTTTCTCATTTGACTTCTCCTTCTCCCAAAAAAAATAGAGAATGAAAATAATAGCTTCAAAATTTAGTGAAATCAAAGAGAAAAATTTGCGAATCAAAGATAAAAATATGTAATCAAAACCAAAATCAATAATTATTTCATCAATTTCTGATTTTGAGAATGAGTGTTATTTGTAACTTTATATTTTCTTTGCATATTTATTTCTTCTTCTTCTATAGGTTTCTAGCTCCAAATCAAGGCCAAAGCTTCGAAATTGCCCTCTAATTCACTGTATGTTCACTGCAAATAATCTAAGGTGAGTTTAAAACTCACGTTTCAAGCTTAGATTGAGATTTCAAGGTAAGAAATCTCAATTTTGTTTGTTGTATATTCAATTGTGTACCGCTGTTAGTAAATTAGACATATCTCATTCGTTTTAAATCAGAATTAGGATTTTTTTTTGATGTTCTCGAAAGAATAAAAAGAGCGTTTTAACTTTTATGTTAAACACTTCTGAAAATTTTGAGCATAATGGGTGGAAAAACCCAATACAAACTTGATGCCTTATCACTGTAAAACTGTGAATTTCTGTTCTAAATGTTGTTGGTAATTTGAGCATATATTTTTCGTTCGGTGCCCAAATTTGACGATTCTTAATGTTCTTGAAATCTTAGATTATTTTTTATAACTTTCATATTAAACATTTTTGAAATTTTTGAGCATAAAGGGTCTAAAAATTCAATTCAAACTCGCTGCCCTGTCACTGTAAAACTGTGACTTTCTGTGCTAAATGATGTTGGTAATTTGAGCATATCTTTTTCGTTTGGTGTCCGGATTCGACGATTCTTAATGACCCTAAAAGATTAGATTATCTGCTATAACTTTAATGTTTTTAGTTTTGTTAAATTCTGAGGTTTACATAGCCGAAAGTTCGCGTCGCTGTCCCGAAACTAAAACAACAGCTGTAGTGTACTTCAGACCTGAAATTTATTTTAGTCATAACTATTTCATTTCCTATCGAAACTTGATAATTTTTGACTTTCTGGAAATCTTAGGAAACCTTCTACAACTTTCATGTTTTATATTCTCTCAAATTCTGAGTTTAGAAGGAGCGGAATGGCTAAACAAGCTGCAGGTCCGAGTTCTTTTGCAAAGTTTTGGCAGTTTCCATTGAATTGTTTTTTAATTCGATGATTTTAAGCATTGTTTTGAGATGATTCTGAAAGGCTAACTACTATTAATAGGAAAGCCGACATTAACGTCGATCCGTGCTATGAACTGAAAATTTCATTATAATTTTTGTCGTATGGTAATTTCATTGAATTTTCATTGATTTTTACTTTTTCTGTGCACTTGTTTTCTAAACCGTTTTCGTAAGATTTTTTATATAATAAAATAGCTTTCGAAATAAATATTTTACAAAATTTATAATTATTTTTAAACTGTTGAATTATATATTCTCTATAACAAAGGGAATTTCAAAGGAATGTTTTGCAAACGATATTCAAAAATTGTTTTAAAAGCTTGTTTTCACAAACAAATTATTTTTTATATAAAATATACGTTTTTTCACTACTCGAACGAATGAGAAGAAGAATCAAATGATTGGGCAAAAAACATGTGGTATGGGACATATGTATTTATCTTTTCGGTTAATTCCTGACTTGTCCATTTGATAGTTTTGACCTTCGAGTCGTATTTACCAATGAGATGAGGTACACTTTTTACTGCTTTGAGTGTGAAATTTACTAGCGGTTAGTAAGCCGTTTAGTGCGAATGTGTGGTATGGGACGCAAGTTAACATTTTTCGAGTTTCTACCTGAGAGTTTATGACACATTTGTCTAAGAGACGTATTTTCCAGTACTGGACCTTCGGGTTATTTATCCTTTAGAATGTTTGTCTAAGAGACGTTTGTCATTACAACGTATTTGTCCTTGGGGATGTTGTCCTTAGGAACGTTTTTCTAAGAGATGTATTTATTTGTCCTTCGCGACGTTTGTCTAAGAGACGTGGAGCCTTATATTTGTGAGAACAGTACTTGGCGGACTTCGGTCATAAGCACGTGCTATATCTTTGGGACGATTTCATTGATTTTTGTGATTTCCCTAGTGTATCGCTCTTTTTCGGAATTAGTCTTTTGAACTATTCAATATATATATATATATATATATATATATATATATATATATTTGTGGCGATTACCTTTTGGGAATTTGAACTTTTGGAAGTTCTATTTTTGAGATTTGAGTTGCCTACATTGGCATTATATGAGATTTGCCTTTTGGCGTTTACTTGAGATTTTACTCTTTTCTTTGGAGATATATTTGCCTTATGGCATATTTGAGATGTGATCTCTTTATGCATGTTTTGAGTTTTCCAAGATAGTAGGTTTAGGTTTTCCCCTAAATCATATTTGATGTTTTATCAATGCTGATGACATGAGGCTTGCTACTTTTAGCTTTTTATGGGTTATTTTATCTAATTTTGAGATTATATGTTTGTGTAGTGATAGCATATTATCACTTGATATAATCATACACTTTAATTGTCCCTTCTCACTTGAGAATATTCTCACATTATCCTTATGCTTATATTATCTATTATCCTTGTAAACCGATTTGTTTAGCTAGACCGACCCATGTATTTTATACTCGGATCAGACTGAAGTGTTTCGGGTTAGGTACATTTGGACTTAGCCTGTTCTGCTTCTGCATGGACTATTTTGCTAGCTTTTTTTGTTATAGCTTTTTGTATAGTCCTTTTTGGTTGCTACTTTGATATTTATATTCTTTTGACTCGCTTGTATATTGTGGTTGCTATACCACTTGACATGTATCATTTTGTATACTCTCTGATGTATTTGCATATGTATATTTATATATGTGATGATCTACTGTTCTATGATGTGTTTTGCAATCGAGTTGTATTTTTTCTGATAGATCCTATAGCCACCTATGGCTTTATATTAAGTATTTATTGGACATGTCGATCCACTTTAGATAAAAAAATATGGCATTATCGACGTATTCAATAGATATTTATGACACAGCTATATATGGTCGCTCCTATCCAGCCCTATTCTCTGCATTAGCAGAGAGTATTACCCAGTAATACTCTTTGTTAATGTGGGTCTCGGGATGGGGCGTCGCAACGAAATAAAATAATTTTTATAACACTAGCAAGTACGCTCTCTCATAGGATGATTCAAGATTGGATTTTAGAACAAAGATAGAGATTCAAATTTAGAGGAATCATAATCAAAGAGAACCATAACTAATAGGCTCGGAAGGAAGGATGATTCCGTAATTAATTCTACTCATTCTAAGGTATTGCTACCCTATTTCTAATGATATTTTACTCCATAAGATAAGTTTTGCCTAAACTAGAGCTCTGATACCAATTGTAACGACCTGCTATTTTAAACCATTCAATCGACAATAAACCACACATGTCAGACTTGAATTGCTCAAAATAACAGATTGCTATTTATATTTGGCAAAAATTAGCATATACAGTAAATAAATCAATCACATAATCATAGACACAAAGTAATATAATAATACACAACGAAATAGATAAATAGTAGTTCATGAAGCTACTACAGAAACAACAGAGTCCAAGATAAAAGACAACAGAAGTCCAAATACACAAAAGTCTCTAATACATAAGCAAGTAACAAGTCTAAACAGAAATAACTAATTGATTGAAATAACAGAATAACTGGAAAGTTAAATAGATAAAATAGATCTCCATGTCATGCTCCAAGCTCCAAAAGGTGAATCTCAAATGTTGTAATACTCAGGCTGATCCAAGTATAAGCAAAACACAAAACACTCGAGTCAGGATTAACAATCTTATGCAAGTAAATCAAATCAAGTGAAATGTTCAAATGAAATTCAATAACTTAAAGAATGTTTGGGATTTCCATCCTTTAAGAATCCGTGGAACTATCTACATACATAATACAATATGCTATATGAATAATGTCTACAATAAAGTAAAATATTAAAATAGCATTAAGGCGTTACCCATATCCCCCTTAACACATTTTTATATAAGTGCCGCAGTTTATACAGTACTGTAAACTCCACTGCAAACTGGTGGGCTATCAGGGAGCACTACATAGGTACGACACAAACCAAATTCGTAGTGGGCACAATAAGGATAAATATGACAAGGCACACGAGGCAATCCCCGTGGTATGATACTACCATTTTGCGGATCCGGACTGGTGGTAACGCATAGCAGCTACTACCGCCCACCTCGAGACACACTCCCAAATCAAATCTAAGGGTGGCTACCAAATCAATCACAAAGTAATAATTTGGTATCAAAGAAATATGCCCGATAGGGGAAGCGACCCCACTTGTCCCGACGTGGCTCTTGTTTTAGTCATTTTAATTATGACCCGAAGGTCAAGGCTATCCATCATCATTTTCTTACTTCATTCCAGTAGCGTTTGCCAAACCATCCTACTCCATTTTAGACTCTCCACCATGTACACGGTTGTTAAAGTGATTTTCGGTATTGGCAGAGAGTACGACAATATCTGATTCCGGTCTCTTTAACAACCAAACGCTTATTTCACACTAGTTGGTTCTTTTACATTTCTAAAAACGATTCATAATTTATATCAAAATATCATATTCACTTCAAAATCATGTCACTTTTGAAATCATGTTCACTTCAAAATCATATCACTTTCGAGATCATATTCACTTCTGAAATCATATTCATTTTCAAATTCATAACCACAAAATAAGTTAAACCATCATATCAAAATATTCGCATTTTAAATCAATTAAATCTAAATCATAATAGTTCCAACTTTAAACATTTTGAATATTGAAAGTAGTTTATATATTGGGATAGTTATACATCAGAAATTGTTTATATTTTAAAAACAGTTATAGATTGAAATAGTTTATGCGTTAGAAATAGTTTATATATTAAAATAGGTGATAGACTGGAATAGTTTATATATTAGAAATAGTTTATATATAAAATAGGTTATATATTAGAATAATTCATATATTAGAAATAGTTTATATATTAAAATAGGTTATATATTAAAATAAATACATTAATTTAAATATTTTAAACATAATATATTTTATTTCTATTAAATTTTATTAAACTAAATCTTATGTTGTGAAAAAAAGTAAATAAAGTTATAAGTAAAACCTTAAAGATTACATTTTAAAACTGAACTTATAAATTTAGAATTCTTAAAACATATAATTTTAAAATCTAAGTTTTACATATATGTTTTAAAATAAAATCTTTATATTAAATTTAAAAATATTTTTTTCCTAAACACATCTTTTCAAAATTTCATAAATCACTTTAAAAACAGATCAACAGTGTCCGTATATAGTTTTCTATCCTAAGATCAAGTGATACAGATATTTATCATTTCAGTCCACAATAATTTAAAATTTGTGGGTATATATCATTTCAACCCACGATCCCAAATTTTCAAAATCAATAAAATCGCTTAAGTTTATCATTTCAACCTATAATGATTTTTCTTAATCTAAAAGACCATTCGGGTATGTATCATTTCAACCCATAGTGATTTCCTAAAGCCAAGGGAACTTAGAACTGATTTACATAAAATAAATAACATAACACATATTCATACATTATATATTACATAAGGTAGCACATAACTTACACAACAAATTGCATAAAATAGCATATAACTTACATAACAAATTACATAAAATAGCATATAACTCACATAACAAATTACATAGCATAGCATGTAACTTACATAATTAATTACATAAGTAGCATGTAACTTACATAATTAATTACATAAGTAGCATGTAACTTACGTAATTAATTTTATAGCATAACATATAATTGCATAATTTATTACATAGCATAACATGTAATTTGCATAATTAATTACATATTTTAGCATGGATTGCGACACAAAATTCCTACTATAACATAACATAATATGCACAGTCATTTCTAACATAGCACTTTAGGTAATTTTCTATATTGCAACGTAACACATGTATGCATATAAATTTTATTCTTTTCTTTTTTTTCTTTTTCACACATAAATTTTCATATAATATTAGTGACATTTTTCATAACAAAGTGTCAACCTTTAAATCAATATAACATTTTCCTTTTTTTTCTTTTCAACATAGCAATTTAATATTAACATCATGAAGCATATTAATAACCATACCGTTACAACTATTTTTTTTATAAATAAACAACATAATATCAATAACAATAATCATGTCAAAATAATAAGGGAACATATGTGAATATATGTCATATCAAATCATAACCAAACTACGCAAAAAAAATTAACTATCGCAAAAATTCAATAACATATCAATTGATATTCATTCGTGAGTGAATAGCTCATCTTTCGAGGCTAGAAAATATTTGACAAACAAAGCTACGAATCTGAATCTTAATTCCAAAGCAAAGCAAGCTGGAATCAATGGATCTCCAAAATAAAATATGCAGCTTTGATTTTTTGAAATAGAAGAGAAAAGAGACAAAGAGGGTTCAGCCTAGTGTAGGAAAAGAGGAGTAGAGTTTTGGCTTTGAGTGGTGGTTGGTGGCCGAAATAAGGAGGAGGAGATGGGGCTTGGATGGCGGAACAGAGGGCGGAACAAGGAGGAAGAAAGGATTGAAGGATATGAGGAAAGAGTTTTAGTTTGTGAAGTTTTGGAGATTTGAGATATAGAACTCTCTGTAAATTTAGAGAGGAAGAATGAAATGTGTTGAGAAAGTTTTCGGAAGAGAAAATTATGTACGGACAAGTTAGTCAGAAGTAAGCAAATGTTCGTAGGTATAGGAGTAGACACAAGTCTCTTGGTATGGTTAGATTTTCTTGGTTAACCAAGGCCCATTAGGACTAAATCAAATCCATTAGGACTTAGCCAAATTTCACAACTAAACACCACAAACTTATGTCAGTTTTTCACAGAAATTCAAATATTTAAAATAACAAAAAATTGATTTTGACGAAACGAAAAGTAAAGAAAAGATCAAAATTCACTCTAGTGTCATATAAAAAGAATGAAATTTTGAATTCAAATTTAAATTTTCCAACCAAAAGTCAAACTTCGACGTAGTTTGACCAAAATCTAAAATTTCAGAAAATATTCTATTTTATTGATTTGGAAAAATATATTACTCAATATTCAAAAATTTGTTCTTTGATTTTAACTTGTAAATTTTATTTAAATTCAAATAATAATATATCTTAAAATTGACAGAATTGAACCTTCATTTTATTAACATTTGTTTTTCTTCATTCAAATGTTCATTTTATTCAATTCAACATACGTTGCTTATTCTTAACTGAATCAATTACCATCTGTTTTTCTTTACCTTAATTAAAAGATTTAATTCCAATTACTTCAATATTAATTTCCAATTGAATGTTGGTTACACACTAATCGTTTTATCTTCATTAAATAATTCAAACAATGTTTTATCCTTTTTTTGATTTAGTTCTTTATATTATATCAAATTTCTCTTTCAATTAAAGCATATGTTTCCTTGTTATTTCCACAACTTTCTCTTTTATTTTAATTCAAACATACATTTCTATTACTACATCCATTAATTACAACTAATGTTCTCTTTCCTTTTATTTGAAAGATTTCAATTACATTTAATTCCATTGATTACAAAACACATTCCAAAGCGAATTAATCAATGGGATGAGAATAAATCAATTGTTGCAACTTAGTAATTTATATTTATTAATTTATCATTTACACAAGGAGTATAAACCTACTTACCAAATAATTGATTTCTTATTGTATGATAACATATTTAGAATATTGTTTATCTCATTCTTTAGTAACATTTATTTTTAAAGTTGATTGAAATTACATTGATACAGTTGTCAATTACATTCAATTAAGTTATATTCTAATACGCGTTACCACCTTCTATTTCATTAAACATTAGTTGTTTTAGAATTTTATCTAAGATCGTGTTTTATATTTTAACAAATGTATTATTATTATTATTATTATTTTACAGTTTTAATTGAAAATTCTTTAGTTCTAACCATATTCTATTCAACAATTAAATTTAACATTTTTAAAATTTGTTCGAATTTACGAGCCGTTACATAAAAAGAGATCTCTGGTAATTTTTTAAAATGCATAAGTGTAATGCAGTCAAAGATGAATATATTTCTGTTATATATGTAATATAATTATATAATTCAATAAAAAATTCGGTACCGGTCCATATTAGGTTCTGCATCAATGATTGGATGTTGGTTTAAATCCAATAAAGACATTGAAGATTTGGATTCTTCCAATGATGTAAATTCTTGTGATGGAGCTTGATATAATTCTCCTGTAGTTTCCGATCTATTGATAAAACAGATTCAAATGACTAAAAACTATGAAATTTAATATTTGATGTAGCTAATGATTTATTTTCTAGCAATAACTGATTTGTAATTTCAATTAGATCAGAAGTTCGGCGGTTTATTGGATTTAACTTTTAGGATTGAGAATGAATTTAAAATACAAAAAGTGAGTAATTTATATGAAGATTGAAGATGAACGGACTTGAGATAAAAATGAAGAAGGGTACCTTAGGAATTTTAATATGGGTAGTAATATGTGTAGCTAGTTCATGGATACCTAAAAAATCTAAAATCCATTTGCATCCGCATCCAAAAAGCGAATAAATATCCGACATTCGAAAAAACGGATGCAGATGTGGATACGAAGACATCCGCATTCGAAAATTATCCGTCCGATTTTTGTCAAGATTGTAGCTCAAATTATGTGTATTTTAATGCAGTGAAAGGTATTCGTTTATTATTTTATTAAGTTGTTAATTTATATTATATGAATTTAATACTTATTAACTGTTCGAAACTATTTATTATCATCATATTTGTTAATCTGTAACACTTTATAATCAACGAGATTGAAAGATATTTATGTTAAAATAAAAATTTCATTTTATAATTTTAGACTTATCGGTCGTTAGCGGACACGATAATTATCCGATATCCATCCGTATCCACGGATGCAGATATCCGATATTCGAAAATGATTTCGGATGCGGATTCTGATATGACACTATCCGCATCCGAAAGCATTACGTGGCTTAAAGTATTTCGTTTGTAAAATTTAGCAGCAATCTAAATTTCGTTACATGGGCTTTTTGTGGATTTTAATTATTAACAAGGCCTGTCATTCGATTCCTCTAATAAAAAATAATGACTTCCTAAGTCAAATGAACAAATTTTTTCCATCACCGTCAATGTTCTGCTCGCGTTTCTTTCATCAGCATTTCATTTTGTTCACTGATTGTTAGGAATTCTCGGTACAATTTCATGTGGTACAAATCCTAACCGTTACATTTTTCCTTTGCTTTTTCATTTTAGTGATTTGATTTAAAATATTCAGATTAAACTTTACTTTAAAAGACAACAGCTGTAGATTAATTATCATAGATCGGCGCCACTGTTGTTCATAAGATCCAATGGACCTGGAAACTATATACATATACATATATGTGTGTATATGTATATATGTATACATACATACACACACATACGCACACACATATATATACATATGTACATGTATACATACATACACATACATACATATATACAGTTTTTGACCGTTGCAAATGAAGAGGCGTGACTGTTGCGAACAGTAACACCTTTTGACGTTGCAAATGAACGGACATGGCTGTTGCGAACAGTAACGTTACTTTTTGACGTTGCAAATGAACGGACACGACTGTTGCGAACAGTAACACTTTTGTGGCGTTGCAAACGAACAGACGCGACTGTTGCAAGCAGTAACACTTTTTGGCGTTGCAAATGAAGGGATGCAACTTTTCTCAATGGGTGTAGCCATTGAGAATTCGGTTATAAATAAGAAGGAAACCTGACCACTTTCCTCACTCAATTTAAAACCGAATTATCTCTTCTTTATCTTCATTTTCTTAAAATCATAATCAGTCTCATCAGACAGAGGATCATATACATCACGTTCTCGAGCAGTTTATGTCTGTTGTATCTTGAAAGACTTTAAATAAAGTCTTAAGAAAATTGTTACGGCAAGCCTCAGACGAAATTTTACTTTTCAAACGATTAGATTTCTAGTTTATATATATATATATATATATATATATATATATATATATATATATATATATATGGTTATTATTACTATAGTTGTTAGTTTGTTGTTGTAATTAATTACAACATATTTATTGTTAAAAATAGCTAATAAGAATTTTAAAGTAGCGAAAATTTGATTTGTAAACTTGTGAGACGAGTTTATTATTGATCAGTCTCTATTTTGGTATACTAAACGTATAACGTATATGTTCACTGGTTCGAATGTGTGAAATTCGAACCAGTGATCTTAAAGATTAAAGTCAGAACCACTACGATAGCGTTGTTGTTGAAGACACCTGAAAGGTGAAAATAGTTTAGTACAGAGCATCTAAGCATCTAACCAACCTTTCATAGCAATAGACGAGTAGATGGCATTAGTCACAAGTCACTACTTATCCTCTCACCATTCCTACCACAAAAATAGCGCACATACCATGCATGAATGTGTGAGTAAGCTTTCCACAATACAAAACGTAATTACCTGACCTTCTACATTAAGCAACAAAGTGCAGTTCCATTTTTTATTCAGTCTATCTCAAGCAACGAAGCGCGTTGAAACATTCTAAACCATAAAGCAGCTTAAGTAGCTCTAACACATTTTTCTCCCCACATACGTGGACGGCGAGGATTCAGGTCATACGTAAAAAATTATTGTTGCAAGAAAACATGTCGCACTTCCAGAATAGGATGTGGTTTGAATCATTTGATTAATACCATCATGTTTGATCGTTAGCACACAGATATCGCACAAGATAGCGACGTAAAAACATCATAAAATCTTGAAGTGGGATCAACGATTATGCGTCACAATTTAGTAACGTCAACGCGGAACTTATGTTCCTTGATGCAGTCAGCACTAGAAGCACATTTTACACGTCAAAACTGCTGAAATGTTCAAAATCAGTTTGTTATGCTGCTACTTACACGCTTCTAGCTTTTCTTATTCGCTGCCAAATTCTAAGGAGGTGCATGTCTTTATCGTACTTACTCTACATTCATTAACGGTTTTGCATTGCAACCCAGATATTCAATATACTGAATGATATACAGATTTTGTACGGTGGTCATAAGCAACAAGAGATGGGATTCTAAAAACTTCAAACCATACACTACTGTAGTCCGGAACATAATTTGACCTCAGCTCAGCTGTGCACGAACTGAAGATCGAACCTTTAAACCAGTAGTTCAATCGTCAATTTTATCTGATTAAACCACGGTTGTTTTATATTCATTTTACTTTTTTTTATACCTCCAACATCATATAAGTTTCGTTTCGCTGCTACTAAGCTTCTGCCGTTGTGCACAACAACACGAATGTTTGTGCCGTCAACAAGTATAAGAAAATTACTGGGCACTGAGATATGGACCAGGCTACTAAACGACGTGCAACATATTAACATGGCTGCACACAGTGCAAGCAGTGATGTTTTGGCATGTTACTCAAGATGCAAACAAAAAAGCCTATATGTTAGAAGGTACAGAGGCAGAAGATGAGATAGTTGTACAAGCAGTCCAGTACAGATAAGAAAACTTTACCTGTATACTGTTGTGTTTGTATTTTGGTTAGCTACTATTATTCAATTTTCCCAAACTATTTGCAATGATTTCTTTCTAAATCCGACAATGTATTTGAATAAACATAGAAATGTCAGCATTAAAAATTGCTAATTATTTAATAGTAGCCCTTTTGGATTCACCATTTCAAGCAAAATACCTTTTTTTATCAGAAATAGAGGACATGTGTTGAGTCTTATAGAGCCATAACTGCGTACAGTACTAATGATGCATGTATAACTATATGTTTATGATCATTTTTTTAAGTGTATACGTATGGTAGAATGGAATTCTATAGAAGCTTGAACTAATGCAGCCTTTGTTTTTGCCAAGTCATACCACAGAAAATATATATTAAAAATAAAATACATTAAAACTTGTCATATCATGTTTGGTTAATAACAATTAATATTATCATAAAATGATGCATTACTATAACTAGACCAACAAATCAAAATACTAGGCGGTTTCATGCAAATCCGATAGTGTCCCTTGCTAATTACATTGAAAATTTTCTCCACTCTTTTTGTTAATAAACGTTAACCACGTGGTCGTATTTTACAAGTCCAGCAGCCCAGACAACCAATTTTTTTTTTTTTCCTTTCATAGGCGAGATAAAACCTCCACTACACAAACGCTATAAATAACCCTTCATTCTCGCCATTATGGCCACACTTCAACTCTCCACCAAACACTTAGCACTTTCAAAATCTCACAAACAACCTAAAACGAATAAAGATCACATCAGCTCATTGCAATCATATATACTTTTTTCCCATGGCTACTTCTTCTTCTTCTTCATCATTTGTCATCAAGCCAATTCTCACCACTTCTAAATCAAGAAACCTCAAAAAACCCAACCACTTTAGCTGTGCCTCGGCTTCTCATTCTCTAGACTTACCATCGTACTTCCGGAAAACACATACCGAAGAACAGCCCAAGATAAAAATCTCAACCCAACCCGAAAAGCCCAAATGGAACATTCTTCAACAGGCAGCTTCGAAAGCTCTAGACACCATAGAAGAACTCTTCATCTCCAACATACTCGAAAAACCCCACCCTCTTCCCAAAACTACAGACCCGGCTATCCAAATATCCGGGAACTTCGCACCTGTACCCGAACACCCACCTGCGCATTCCCTCCCCATAACGGGTCGGATCCCATCATCCATAAACGGTGTCTACGTCCGTAATGGAGCAAACCCGTTATTCGAACCTGTTGCAGGACACCACTTCTTCGATGGTGATGGCATGATACATGCGGTAAGCATCAACAATGGGGAAGCTTCTTATTCCTGCAGGTTCACTGAAACGGAGCGGTTGGTTCAGGAACGGGTGATCGGTAAACCCGTTTTCCCTAAAGCAATCGGAGAGCTTCATGGGCATTCGGGCATCGCCCGCTTACTACTCTTTTACGCAAGAGGTTTGTTCGGGTTAATCGATCATAGTAATGGGATTGGAGTAGCTAATGCCGGGTTAGTTTGGTTTAATGATCGATTACTTGCTATGTCCGAAGATGATATTCCATATCACGTTCGGGTTACAAACAATGGTGATTTGGAAACGATAGGAAGGTACGATTTCAACGGGCAGTTGAGTTCTACAATGATCGCACACCCGAAACTAGACCCGATAAGCAAAGAGTTGTTTGGTTTAAGTTACGATGTGATCAAGAAGCCGTACCTGAAATACTTTTGGTTCAGTTCAAATGGTGAGAAGTCTGACGATGTCGAGATTCAGCTCGATGAGCCAACTATGATGCATGACTTTGCTATAACCGAGAACTTTGTTATTGTTCCGGATCAGCAAGTGGTTTTTAAGCTGCAGGAGTTGATCAGAGGAGGCTCGCCTGTAGTTTACGATAAGAAGAAAATGTCAAGGTTCGGAATTTTGCCTAAGTATGCGAAAAATGGGAAGGAGATGAAATGGGTAGATGTGCCTGAGTGTTTTTGCTTCCATTTATGGAATGCATGGGAAGATGAAGAAACTGGGGAAGTAGTGGTGATAGGCTCATGCATGACTCCGGCTGACTCTGTGTTTAACGAATGCGACGAGAATTTGAAGTCGGTGTTATCGGAAATAAGGCTGAATCCGAAAACCGGTAGGTGTAAAAGAAAGGCTATAATAGAGGAATCGAAGCAGCTGAACCTCGAAGCGGGTATGGTGAACCGGAATCTACTGGGTCGTAAGACCCGGTTCGCCTACCTTGCAATAGCCGAGCCATGGCCGAAGGTTTCGGGGTTTGCTAAAGTTGACTTATTTACAGGACAAGTTGAAAGGTTTGTGTATGGAGAGAACTGCTATGGTGGTGAACCTTATTTTGTCCCTAAAGATGTAGGATATGATGGTGAAGACGAAGGGCATGTCCTAGCATTTGTGCATGATGAAAAGACTGGAGAGTCGGAACTAAGGGTAGTCAATGCAAGAGATATGAAGGTTGAGGCAGTGGTGAAGTTGCCTTCGAGGGTGCCTTATGGGTTTCATGGAACTTTCATTAGTTCAAAAGACCTAGAGACACAGGCGTAAATATTTATTTTCACTGACTAGGGTATATATGTCCAGAGGGATATACACTGCAGAGGTCCCCGGAGTTCATCCCTAGCTCATTGGATTATCATATTAGTTCTGATTTTCAGTTGGTAGTTAATTAGTTACGACAGAGTACATATTGACTGATTTATAGCTTGCTTTGTAGTTAGTTGTTGATGAGATCAGCTTGTATTTGTTAGTATTACTGCTGTTAAATCATTATGTACATATTTTACATTTTATATGCAATTGGAAGATAGAGGATTTCTTCCTCTGACTTCTTAACAGCTTGTGAATATTATACAAATTAATGTCTCGTGCATTTTATTTTATAATTAACGGCGAAACACCAGCTATTGTCTAATGGCCATATAACCATAGCTTTCATAACCGTAGGTTCGAAGATCGAACCGTGACTTAAAACGTGTTGATGCAAGATCAAAGTTCCAGTGGTTCGATCAGTCGGACCATGAGAACTGTGTTAATCGTCATTTTCTATTTTTTTATTTAAATGCAATTTTTTTTTCAATTAATATTAAAATTTAACCAATTATAATTAATATATTGAAGTTTAAAACAATTATTCTTGAACATTTCGTAACAAATATCAATTAAAATACTTTTACAGTAATTTTTTTAGAGTAAAATTATAAAATAAATTATTTTTTAAAATAAAAGTGGTTCAGTTCAACAAGGATTCGTAAAATGTACACTAACAATGTATCGTATCGTTTAAAATTTATAAGATAGTTTAATAATTTGGTAGCTAAGATTATAAAATTATTTGTTAAATTAATTATGTGAAAAAAAATGAAACTGAAGTTATATTTTTTTCCTCAAGTTTGAAGAACCGTATGGTTCAAAGAGATCGTCCAGAGTTTTTTTCAATGTTTTAAAATTAGACCACGAGTTCATTTCAAAATTCATAGTTCTTCAATGTTGAAGCTTAATCGTGACCGATCCGAGGTAAAGTTTAGTTTTTAAAACACCGGCATAACCTTGAACTGCAAAACAAGGATATTATTGTAATCAAACAAAGTTATTATTATTTCACACGCATATTTTCATTAATATAAACAAAGTTATTATTATTGTAATCAACAGCTACAGAACAAAAAAGTCACTTTTGCCATAGGACCGGATATTTGTTACGTAGGGATAGATGAAAGGACAAACGTGCATATTGTGTATTGGCAAAGTTGATAAATTTGTCGGGTGGATGACAAAGACAATATCCTCGTCCCATGTACACATGATAATCTACAAAGATATACACATAATTAGTTTTATATCTAGGAAACTGCAAATAATTAAACCATGATTTTAATTGTCAAAGTGACCAATAGTACAAGTTTACTGTATACCCACATGAAAAACGATTAATTTTGTATAAAACTCGAGTTCCACATCTGATGCCTTAGACGTGTTCCACGTGATAAACGCTTAAATGAAATCAAGGACAAAAAAAATTTGTTTGGCAAATAATTGGAAATTAGTTCATTTTAGGATTTTTTTTTCATTTTAGCCTCATTTTTAAACTTAATATTGCAAATAGTCCAGTTTTAAAACTAATATTAAATATAGTCCTGTTTTGGCCAGCTCAGCGCCGAGCTGGTCAAAATGCACTGGCAGTGTAAAAAAAATTTCAAAAAAAATAACACTTGCGACTTTTCGAAAGTCGGCAGAAAAAAATTTACACTGAGCATTTTGAGCAGTTAGCGCCGAACTGACCAAAATAGGGCTATATTTGATATTAGTTTTAAAACGAGGCTATATGCGATAATAACTTTAAAAACCAGGCCAAATCGAAAATAAATCCTTCATTTTACGTCAGACATAATGCGATGCCGACTGATGTTTGATCCAAACAACATTTCGATTTAATTAAACTACGAAATGATGAAAGAATGGATCGTGTACTTGAAGAAAATAAAGAGTTGCCAACACCATAATTTTGATGTGATTTCGGTACTGATCCATCAAATATATGAGCTTGGTTTGATTTGACATGCTTTTCCTCATAACCTTTTGAATCTGATTGTTTGACGTATTCAAACTAAGTCTGGCGGTAATGACACACAGATTCAGCTAAAAATAACAATCCACATAATTTGAAAAGGTCTTTGGACAAATTCGCTCGAATTTTATCTTTTTGCTAGGAAACACTGCAAAATTCAAAACCCGTTAGTTATATTCTCGAAACTGCATTGTAATTTGCTTGAAACAACGAAAAGTAATTAATAAAGCTTATAAAGTGAACGTTGACTAGAGATTAGACGAACCATTATGAAAGCTTCCTATGTTTTCAGTCAATTTTCTATTGCGTATTTTTTTCATTTTAATTTTATTTCAACCATTTAGGTGTGTTAGCTCATTTTAAAGGCTAATACTTTTTTGTGCTTTCATCGAAAGCTTGAAAGTTTAGCATCAGATCTTCGATTGCTACTAGGATTTGAATAAAATGTCTAACGAGATCGGAAAGAAATGACTCCGAATAGACTGCAAGTAGAGTTGTGATTGAAGAAGAAGGTGCAGGTGCTAGAGCTCATTAAGGAGAGAATGAAGAACAAACTTCGGCTCAATTGGAAGTTGTAACGAAACAGGAATTGGATTAGACAATCTGATATAGATAAGAAGATGTAATTATTTCAACAGACATCATGGTAGAGATAAAGAATCAATTTTCCTACCCCATCAAGGAGAGGGACCCATCCGAAGTATCAAGACGATGAAAGGGATTATTCCTTTGAATTAAACGAGGAAAGTTCTGCAAATCGGCATAGAGCAGGGAATGATAAGTTTAAGATGGGAGTGAAGGAGGGTTTGGGAGGAAAGGGAAGAAAGTTGGAGTTGAAGCCCTAACTCGACGACGGAGCGATACCGACCCATCATGGATCGGTACTGATTCATGAGCATGATGATGTTGAGGATGGACAAGATGTGGGTCCTCCGAATGGAGTCATTGGTAGAAACGCAGCGGAAAACACTCACAAAGGATGCAGTCCGAATCGACATCGAAAGAGGCCAAAACTCCAGAAACAAAGGGACCTAGTCGACATAGTGCCAGTTGTGACCATTTGGACAGTTGAACACATGGTGAAGCACGTGATAGCCGTCGTTCAGTGTATGATGAAGGAAATGAGGAGTTAATATCTGAAACAATTCATAGATTGGTTCCGCAGAGTCAACAAAATGATAGTAGTTTGGAGACTACTGCTTGTAGCAACAAAATGATAGTAGTTTGGCGACTACCGCTTGTAGAAATCTGTTCAATGTAGATGTTAGAGCGGCTCAATACCCTAGGAAGTTTGTCATGCCGATAATGTCGAGTTACAATGGGTTGATTGATACAATGCAACAGTTGATGGAGTATGACTATCATATGTATGGTGCCAGAGCTGAGAATGATGTGAAATGTAGGTGCTTTCACCAGTTTCTAGAGATGTCGATGACGATGTGGTTTTGTAGGTTGGATCCTGACTCCATTTCAGCTTATGATCAATTTACGAACTAGTTTCTAGATCAGTTTCGTGTCCTCTCGATTTAATCTAAACATGTGATATCATTGGCAAACATCCATCTAGAGAGACTTTGAAATGTTTTCTAAAGAGGCCAATATTGTAGCGATGAAGGTAAAATACCCAAGAGATGATATTGTGTTGACGAAGCCTGTCAGTGGAGCGAATAAAGTGACTTATTTTGGGAGATGGTTATAGATGAAGAAGTTATCCACTTTGAAAGCTTTCTATAGAAAAGCTAACCAGTTTAAGTGCTTGGAAGAGGCATATATGAAATAAGAATTGGGTATTGGCGGTTAGGATAGATCGAGTAGTGTCGCAAAGAGTAATGTGGCTGTCAAGTAGAATGGTAAGGATGTGAATGATACAAGTGAAGAAACAACAATGCTAAAGGGAAAAAGCAAGTTCCAAAGAAGTGTTTCAGGTTCAACCTTGATGGAAAATACGTGGAGTTGACTGACTCTATTAGAATATATGTATCATGCGACTCAAGATAATGCGAGATACAAAAAGCCTGCCCTGAAGGAGGCTATTGATTTGGAGAAGCTTTCAGGCAAATATTATAGGTACTATAAGATGCATGGTCATATTATAAACGAATGTTGTCATTTGAAGGACATGATTAAGGAGTTGATATGGAAAACGTGGCTGCTATAGTATGTTAGAAAACTACTTGAAGGAAATGTTCAGCTTCCATGGTAGCTGCCCGAGGTAATCAAAAAGACTAGTGGTGAGGTCCAAGGTCACCAAGACAGAATTTGGTGATAAATACTATTTTTGGAGGTGCACATCTAATGAAAAAAAGTTGGAATAAAATGGAAATGCATAGAAACTCGCTAAAACACTTTCCGTAGGAGATATGTTATGCTACAGAGAAAGGTACTCCTATAAAACAATAATGGATGATAGATGACGATATCGTCTTCCTAACAGGGATGTCGATGGGGTCGAAGCTCCAACATTTAATCTAATGGTGATAACGAGTGTGGTTGGCACTACAACTATTCGCTGAGTGTTTATAGATGGTGAAAGATCGATGAATATCATTTTTATGCGAGCATTCGATGAGATGCAGCTCAATGAAAATGATCTGCTGCCTTGTAAATCTTGACTTCAAGAATTCACCGAAGTGGCATAAGGTCCAATTGTTTGCGTCAAGTTTAACGTTAAACTAGGGTACCAATCCCATAAGAAAATATGGGTTGAAAACATCATTGTGGTGGATGGAATTTCTACCTACAACACATTTCTAAACTAACCAGCCCTATCTAATTTTAGGATTGCTCTCACTCCATGGTGTTTGATGATGAAGTTTCTAAGAAAAGGCGACGCATATCACTTCAAGAGGACCAAAGCACTAGTCGTGAATGCTACATCATGGAATTACATGAGGCGTGGCATAAGGAGAAAGAGAAGAATACATAGAAGGCTCTTTGTATTAAAAATCAAAATGCATAGCAATCACCATTTGAGCCTCGGTTTAGGTCCGTTAGCGGCTAGTACAAAGATATGGACCGATAGAAGGAGTCAAATGAGGTAAGCGCAGGATTGGTGGAGTGAATGGAAGAGATTCAAGTGGATGAAGGTGATGTGTCTGTGATTTCAAAATTGGACCTCAACTCAGCGAGGATTAAGAAGGAACTAGTTAGGTTTCTGAGAGCGAACGAGGATGCGTCCATGTGAACTCACTTTGACATGTATAGAATTTTGTTTGAAGTTGTGTGTTATGCACTGAATGTCAATCCAACCTTTGTCCATGTAAAACAGAAACAACATAGCATGGAAACTTAGTGATCCACTGCGTTGAATGAGGATGTGATGCCCGCCTTACACTATCGGCATCTAATATAACTAAATTGTGACAACCCACTATTTCGTACCATTCAAATCGACAAAAATCCACGCATATCAGACTTGAATGATGCAAAATAACAGATCGTAAATAAATTTGGAGCAAATGAAATCAAATACACAGAATCACAGGCATAGAAATATCAGAATAACTCGCAGCGGAATATAAATACCATAGTAGTTCATGAAGCGACTATAACAAAGTCTCAAAACAAATACATAATATCAGTCTGGAAAAACATAATAAAAATCCCAAATACATAGAAGTTCATTAATACATGAGATAAACTAGAACAGCTGAAACCGAAATAGATAGGCAGAATCTCCAGCTAAGACCTGCTCTAGAAAGAGAATCCAAAGCTGTGAATACTCAGGCTGACCCGAGCGTAAAGCAAAACACAAAACACTCGAGTCAGAATATATATACTTGTATAATGTAAACCAACTCAAGTGAACTGTAATAAGATACAAGTAACTTAAAGGATGCTTGGGACCGCCCATCCTCTAAGGATCCATTAAACTATTTACTATGTAGTAATATTGCACTATTATAATAATGTCTACAGTAAAATAAAATTACTTTAAAATAGCGTTGAAGGGTTACCCATATAGCTCCCAACACATAATAGTCCCAGCAGTCCATCCAGTATCAGCATATCTCTAGATCGGGAGACTATCCTAAATACTCCATGGGCTATGGGAGAAAAACAAACTCGTAGTAAGCTCGCTGTGGTAGGTGACAAGGCACACGAGGCAATGCCAGGGTAGATATACCAATTACGCTTCCGGGCTGATGGTAACGCATAGCAGCCACTACCGCCCACCTCGAGCCACACTCCCAAAATCAAAAGGGTGCACCCAATCAATCACAAAAGTAATAGAATGGTATCGAAGAAGTGTGTCCGATCGGAGGAGCTACCTCACTTGGTCCATTGATCGCTCCTGTTTTAGCCACCTTAAGCCAACTCACGGGAGTCGGGTCCACGTTCATACCATAATAGGATCGTCGCCACCATCCTACTTCGTTTTAGAATCTCCACCGCATGGACAGTTGTTAAAGTGGTTTTCGGTATCGACAAAGAGTATGTCCATATCCGATCCCGGTCTCTTTAACAACCAATCGTTATTATAACCCGTAGTTATAATTTAAAAATGGTATTTATATTTCAAAAATTAAATATCATTTCAACAATCCAATATCATTTCAAATCCATTTCAAAATATCAAAATATCTTAGCTTTTCCAAACCTCATTCATTTTTATTCAATTTAAATACCATTTTAATCACATTTCAAAATGGTTTATATTTCAAATCAAATTACTTCATTTAAACCATTTAAAATGAAGTCATTATATTTAAAATCAAATATTTAACTCTCAAAATTTTAGCCTTTCAAAATTCATTTATTCGCTTAAATTTATTAAAACGGTGAAATTCCAACTTTCAAAGCACTTAGAAAAATGCTACGAAAAGTTATGTTTTAAAACAATTCAATTAGCAAAAGACAGCATTTAAAAATGCTGTAATGGGTTTTAGGTTTCAAATAAAAACTTAAGTTAAATTCAGCAACTACAACACTTACAAAGTGTTGTAATAGCCCTTAGTTCATTTTTAGCTATATAGTTCCTTTATATAAACTACAACACTTAGAAATGCTGTAATATCCTTTATTTAAGAAATGATAGCATTTCAAAAATGCTGTTAATTAAATTCAATAAAATTTCATAAACAATTAAATTTTTATCTAAACAAATTTTAACTTATAAAATCATATTTTCACACTTTAAACTTATCAATTAAATACCTTTTAATTATGATTTTATGAGTGAAATTTCACAATAATTATCAATTTTTTTAATGATTCACTTATAAAATATGTGTAAAATTTTATAACATTTCATTTACTTTACATTTTAATTTAGTTTACCATTTCATAAATTAAATTTAAATTCCATTTTATTATTTTCTTAACTTAACTTTTAATTTAAAAACACATTTCACATTTTCTAAGTTAAGTTATGTTTTAAATTCCAATTTTAAATATTTATTTATTTACCCATTTTTAATTTATAGAAAATCAATAACACTTTATAAAAATCATTTTAAATTCAAATTTAAATCAAAATTTTAGATTCAAATGTAAATCAAAATTTTAGATTCAAATGTAAATCAAAATAACACTTTATTATTTCAAACCCGCAATCCCAAGAAAAATAAAATAAATAAATATTGCTCAGGCTAATCATTTCAACCCATAACGATTTTTCCCTATTCCAACGTTCGTTCGGGTATGTATCATTTCAATCCATAGTGATTCTAATCTACAGAGAACTTGCAGTGTGATAATCTGATATAAATAAAAAGAATAACATTATATAACGGTAACAGATGATATGACGGGTGTATAAATAGGGGTCAACATCATATGATCATAACATAGGCAGTTATAACATGATAAATAAAATTTACAGATTCATAGGGTGTCAATTTACTAATTATATAAGTACAAAATGTCTGATGAGAAATACTCACCTCTACAAGCTGGAAATAACAAATTTAGACACACAACATAGATCCAAACGGCACGAAAGCACGACTACGATTCAAGTGAGGGAAGAACCAAAGTGGTTGTCTTGTTACATATAAAACAAAACAATATATAGGACATGAATTTCAACACCACATATAACATTAAACAAGCTAGAATTTATGCATAACAAAGAATCAAACGACTTGCACTTGCTTTCACAAACGCTATGCTCGGCCATATGGTGATAAGGCAGGACCATGGTGGTGTATTTGGTCAAGTATGGGTCATATAGGGTCGGCCTAGCTAGGGTATAAAGATATGGAAGTTGTTATGCAAGAACATCATAAGCTAAGGCAACAAAGGTGAAATTTTGCACAGTCACAAGCTCGGCCATGGCACCAAATGGCACGGCCATGACTGGTGGAGGCTAAAAGATGGTGTGGCAGTGGCTTATGGTCAGGTATAGGCTGGTGGAGGTGGTGAAAGTGGTGGCCAAGAGGTGTGGTGAAGTGGTGGAGGCATTGGTGATCAACTATGCATGTTTCAAGTAGTGTTTGCTAATTTTTATGTGGATCTTACATCATAGAGGCCACGCACAGGTAGGTCAGTGGAGATGGAGGGAGTTTGCAGCCAAACAAGGTGGTGATGAAGGTGGTGGTGAAGGAAGAGGCTATGGCCGAACAAGCTAAGTGAAGCAAGGCATGAAAATACACTAAAACAAAGAAGAAAATAAGAAAAAAAAAAAGTGAAAGAAACCTTACCAATAAATTTCAGAAATGGAGGCCGAAGTTTTAGAGATGAGAAACAAAAATTTTGTCTGTAAGAAATGAAATGATATGCGGCTAAAGGAATGTGATAAGGTTGGCCAAAACATTTAATGCAAGTGTTGTTTTAAAATGAAAAGGTAGAAAGAAGGTGAAAAGTCAAAGGCATGTGAAAGGTTATAAACTCTTCAAATTTCCCATTTCTTTTTACGTTTTCAAACACATTAAAAATGAATATAAATAAAATAAAAACACAACAAAATAATGTATGAAAAGAAATAAATAAATAAATTTTAGATAAATATAAATTAAATAAGAAAATAGCTTAAAAATAGAAACTAGGTTTTAAAAATTGTAAATAAATACAATAAGCTTTGGAAAAAATTTAACATCACTTTAAAATATCTAAAATTGAAATATTGAAATAAAAATAAATTTAAAATAATTTAAAAATGAAATAAAGTCAAATTTAAAAATATATTCAAAAAATCTAGGGTTGTTACATAAATAGTGCACTATTGTAGTTCCTAACCAATGTAGGACGATCATCAAGAGTTGTAAATGAAGTAAAACATCACAAAACTGTCATATATCTCACAGTGCATGGAATAAAATATCATATACATCACAAATATAAAACATGAGAGACCGTAATAACCAAGTGAACTAGATATCAGAGCGGATCCACAATGTTATAGAACATAATAATAGAGTTTATGCAAAACAGAAATAAACTCAAATAAACTGTCTCATAGTAGTAAGCAAACACAGTGTAGGCTCTACAGTGTTGTAAAGTGGAATAAACAAAATATTCATTTGTAATAACCCGCACCTTACTGGGACTAAATTTCGACAAAAATTGAAAATCAAGTCCATCAGAGCACTGATCGTGGATTGGGTACCTGCAAATAAGCATGTGCATTATGAGAGAGTGATAGAAATCTAAACTCACAGCGGAAACAATAATAGGATAAGAATACTAACTATGACTACTACCTTGAAATTAATGGTATTCCTTGGATAGCAGATTATCACACAGCGAGCATGGGAGAAAGAAGACTTATCCAACAACAAAGTACATCCAACTTCAGTGACCTGTTACCCTAAATTCTATTTTGTGGGTTGTACTGAAGAGAGGGTCAGAACAACGTTCTGGTGAATGAAAAAAATATATAAACTGTGCATAACATAAATTTGTACCAATTGGTTTCCATTTAATAATTATGTCCATTAAGTTTAGCAATTCTAATCTAACCTTGCATTGCATGCGTGATTACTTACACTTTCCCAAGTTACAAAATACTAATGAAGCCTTATTAACCACCCAATATATCCAAATCCATTTGCCACTTAATACCTCTAAATATGAAGTGGGCTTCTATAGTACTTTTAGAAAGAGAAATAGGCAGACTTTGCCACTTAAGACCATAATCAAGGTAAACCCCATCATTTAAGACCTATTCTTAAGATGGTTTCTTAATAATTTTATCAATGGTTAGTGGGTCCAAGCTATAAGACCTCTAACCACTATTTAAGACTTCAAACATCCAATGTCCAACTATTACCCCATCTATTGTCGATAAAATCGTAGCCATATAATAAATAGTACTCAAGGCACTTAATACCTTTTATTGGAAAATAGTCACACTTTAGGCATTTAAGACCTTAGTTAAGGTAGACATCATCATTTAAGACCTATTCTCAAGGCATTCTCCTTAATGGTACTATCGTTATTACAGCCTTAGCAATGTGAGAGACTGTACCTAAGCCACTTAGTACCTCATTAATAAGGACTAGACAGACCCCTGACCATTCGACACCTATTTCTAGGTCGACCTTTGTCATTTAATACCTAACCCAAGAAGGACTGCTTACCGGTACTATCTAGATGACATTGCTTGAAAATCTCATTGGGCTACTTAATACTTCTTTTGTAGGAAAGAGGCAAACCCTTTAGTCACTTAAGACCCTAAACCTGAAGCAAACCCTTCCCGAGATATCCACTATCACTCTTTAATTATAAATATGGAATATCATTAGGTTACTTCTTTCGGTCGGGAGGCAGAATCTACAGTCACTTAAGACCTCAACACCGAAGTAAACCATTTATAGAGGCATCCTTTTTTATTTGGAATCTCACTAGGTTACTTGATACTTCCATTTAGGAGAGAGACGGACCCAACAGCCACCTAAGATCTCAAAGCAGAAGTGAGTCGCTGTGGAGATATCCCTTACCACTCCTAATTCCAAATTTTGGACCTTTTAATACTTTCTAATTAAGAAAGCAGGCCCAATCTCTCATGTCATCACGTGTCCTAGGATTAGTGATATCTCACATCAGTAGTAAGTGCACTCGACTGCTGGTAGCCTGAAAGTGAAGGCAGTCTTTCATCGAGTTACTCTACTAATCTCGCATCAATAACCTACTAATTCCAATTAACCATCCTAAGTCTTTACTTATATTAACTTAGGTAGACATTGGACTTATCTCACTAATTCTCTTTTTATTTAAGGCAATAAGATTTACCATAAATATTCATCTATCCATAAATCTCCGTTTGATGCTCATATATGACAATTTGTCCATAAAATCCTAATAGATATTTCCTAAGACATTTGTACATTATTACTAACTTCAAATTAGAAACCTTTTATATTTATTCCATTTCTATCAGTCCCATTAATCCATTTACCCTATTGAATTATTTAAACTTCCATATTTATTACCATTTATTCCCCCTTTACTGGAATCACAACCTTCTAAATTTCTTTTCCATTAGTTAATTATTCTAAACACGAATATTCGTGCAAGCGTCGTTAATAGCCTTCTATTTAATTATCATAAGCGTAGTAAATTACATACAAATATTTATTTTTATCAAATATGTTCTGGTTATATATCTTTGCTAAAATATTCTTTTTCATGTTAAATTATTGGAACCATATCTAAAATGATTATCCGCTATAATTTCCATAAATTAACCTAAAGTATAAAATTTAACTTTAAATGATTACATTGTTTGAAATTACAAGGAATAATTATTTCTTTTGATTACTGAAATAGACAATGTAAACTCCAATGAATTCATACTTTACACATCTCTTTCTTTTTGCATCTATTCCTTGCTAGATCAAATGCTATATTTTTCTAAAAAGGAAAGCAATCAAACTAATTTATAAATATTAAACGAATCTAAATTCCACAATTCCAAACATTGAAAAGTTTACATTCCAACAAGATATAATAATAATCCAAATTTATAACATTATTATACAACCTATTTCAGATCTGGAATAAATTTCATCCAAATCAATATTCTAAATTCATACTTTTGGGAACGATTTCCAAATCAGGTTGTAAACAATTCAAATTCAATTCATAAACAAGAATATGCATGAAATATTTATTATATTCGGAACATACTCAATTTGTTATGTACAACTCATATACAATTATCCAATAAGATATAAAAATCAAATAAACACTAATGAGATAATTTTCATATTATAACTATCTATAAAATTTTCCACTCACCTTTTAAAAGTGATCCAAATCTCCAGACCTGAAGTGAAACCTTTGATTCATCTCCAAATCATTTTTAATCCAAGAGATACGTATAAAATGGTATATACATATATTAGAACTATAGATCTGAAAAGCGATTTAGGATAAGGCGAGAAAATATATACAAATATATATAAATAGATAAATTACTTCAAATACACATATGGTTGATTCTCTTATCTTCTTCTTTTTATTATATTTCTACTCTTCTTTGATTTATATGAATATAGATACAAATATCTTATCTTTATAATTTAGAAATAAAGTGGAAAAGAAGAAATGGTAGAGCTTCGCTACCGTCTCTATGAAAATGTGGGAGGAGAAGGGAGGGCTAGGCCTGAATTTATAGGCATAAGAATCAACCTCAACCGTATGACCTAAAATATTAAATTTAGGCCGTTGTGGCCTAGGCTAACTCTAGCTGCCTGAAGGCGACCGGTAGACCGCCCATGGAGCACCAGTCGACCGTTAGGAGTCAACTGATACCAATGATAGGTCTGTCTATGGGATCGAATGATTAATTAATAAACGTTGATTTTTCTTTTTTATTTATTTATTTTCGTTCCAAATTCGTTTTTCGTCTGTAACCTTTTCATTTGGTCTCCGATCGCAAATTCCAAATATGAAAGTTGCTCAGAATTTTGCCACGAACACAATGTTGCAAGTTTCATGGTCAAATTCTATCATTTGCAAAAATTCCATTTTCGGATCTTATTAATTAGCTAACCAACTAATTAAATAATTAATGTCAAATTACGGAGTGTGATATTCTTCTCCCTTAAAATGAATTTCGTTCCCAAAATTTCACCAATGACTAAGTCAAGGTTTTGGCTCCTAATTATCCTAAACTACAAAACAAATGAGTGTACAATAAATTTTGGAACCAAACTTGCATAAGTGCATAGTGTATTGCTGTATTACCACATAGAAAATACGTATGCAGATGATTCTAAATCGGACCCCTATATGAATGCATTTCTTTTGAAAATATTTTTGAAAACATAGTGCAAACAGCCTACATATATACTTGCGGCTTTATATGTTTGTAGTTTTTTTTGAAAATTCTTTTCAACAAAAACCCCCATACTCCTAGAAGTAGAAGTATGAAGCAACCAATTTTGCATCCACTTTCTACCATCCAATAATCTAATGCATCAATAAATCGCTTTCTAAACTTTACTCCTATGCCAGAAAAAGGAATTTGGATGGAGAATTTAACATTCTTACCACACACTACAATCTTTCTATTCTCGTAGTACAGTGCAAATTTCTTCGTTGCCCCAGATTTACTCCAAATTTTCCACTTACAAAACGCATAAGGAGACTTATTTTCAAGCTTTAAAATGGAATTAAGTCTAAAAATAGACTTTCAAGCATCGTCGATAAGGTATAAAAACAGAAATTCCAAGGCTAAAACAGCTTTTCCTATGTTATCGTTTACATTTATCGTACCATCGACCCTAATGCACCGCAAATTTTCAAATTCTAACTCTATTTGCCTTCTCACCGCTCAATGTGTGGCCTTTAAATTAAAGTTTTCACAAAAAAATTTCTCACTTTTCAAATTTGTACGTCATTTGGAAAATAAAATCCCAAAATATTTTGACAAGTATTTTCCCTTGAATTCAAATTTTGAATAGAAAATTTAAAAGTAAAAAATAATTAAAACCCAAACATTTTCTTACTTTTTTTTCCTTTCAAAAGGGAACTTTTTAGATCAAAAGATTTATTTTAAAATATATTTCTTCTCAAAAATTTTGATAACTCAATCCCCAATTTCAATGTAGTCGGAAGTTGATTATGCACTGAACGCATAAACCAATTTCCAAAATTCTACGACTTACCTTTCTAAAAAATATGACATTTTATTTAAAAATTTCAACATATCAATTGTTTAAAATTTTTAGCTTTTAAGGAACATGGGCAATGACCTGGGATATTAAAACAACTTTATCACACCCTTCGTTAAAATTTCTAACTATTCTAAACTTTCAGTCTTATATTGCTTTTACTATTAGTTAAATGTCTTTATGAGATTATCATATTTATATTGCTTCTCTATCATGCATATATATGAACGGTTCGCATATCACGAAACATTAACACAAAAAATGAATAGAAACTCGTAATATCGACTGCCTTTTATAAGAAACAACCAATAGTTTTACAACCCAACAACCAAAAATTAAAGAACAAATGCTGGAAATAAAATGATACAACAATTTTAAATAAAATACCAACTACGAACTGTGAGAAGGTGTGATGACCCGGAATTTTAAAGCAATATCAATTTAATAATCTGTAATAAAAATTAAATTGATTTGATAATCTTTGTAATAAGATTTGAATTAATTTAATAATCCAATAAAATAAATAGTTAATTGATAGATTTTATTCTTTTTAAATCTAATAATTTTTTTCTATTTATAATATATATAGAATATGTATATATATTGTATATAGATCTTGTTTTAATCTGATTAATAAATAAACCCTGTTTTCTATAAAATATGTATCTTTAGTAACAATTGGAAACTATGATTTTATTTAAAAGTTAAACTTTTTAACAAGCCATTTAATAAATAAAATATGGTTTCAAATACCTAAGATAAATATTAAATGATTTAAAATATGTGTAACTCAAGTTTAAAATTTAAATAAATAACAATGAGGTCATTTTGAGTTTCTTTTAAATATAATGTGATAATAAATAATTTATTAATAAAGAAGATAATTTCTTTTTATAAGTTATTTATGGTTATTTAATATTATTATTTCCAAAAATATAATAATACATTATTTCAACAAATAAAAATATATATTTGTTTTTCAAAAATTTAAATTGTGTAGTTATATTTGTAAATAAACTAGATTTCAAAAATTCAATTTGAACATGAATTCAAAGTTTTAAATCTAAAGTATAATTGTTTTAAATTTATTTTGATTTTGAATCATTTGTATAAGTTTAATATTTATTCATTTTAAAAATTTATCTGCATATAAATAAATACATGTTAACTAATGAACTAAACAAAGATTCACTTTTATCTTATATTAACATGATAACTAAATAACTAATTAGCATTTAACTATAACTAAATTACATAATTATAACAAATTAAAATTTAAGACAAATGTAAACTTTTTACAAATCAAAAGAACAAGTGTTAATCCATAAACATGATACTGTGACAAATGTTAAAAACTAAGAAACAAGCGTCCTAATTTATCTTTTTCATTTTTCTTTTGATAAATCAAAAATTTACTTATATTAACACATCTCTTTTCATTTCATATTCTTTTCTATTCTTCTTTTTCAAAACCTTAAGAACATCTTCAGCTAACAAATCTGAAATCAAAATCATGTTCAAAGCAAAAGTCAGTAATCATCTTCTAAAGCCATGAAAATCTGAAACACACTTCCTCTAAAAACCAAAATCATGAAATCTGTAGCATTCAAATCAATATCCACCTGCACATCTTCAAAATTGAAAGTCTGCACATTTTCTAACATGCAAGACAAACTATTTTAAACTTGCATCAAAACAGTCTGCACATTTTCAAAATTGAATCAAACTTGCAAAAGTTCTGAAGCATACCTGCATTATTTCAAAATCTGGGATGCAGACAACTGCAGTTTCAAATAAAAAAAAGTTTGCATGCCACTTTAAAAATAAACTCCATAGCAATTCAAGTTCCTGAATCAAAAGACTTTCATTTGAAGGCTATTTTCATAAAGAAGAGTGCAAAGTTTTAAGGAAAAGGAATTTCCAGTTTTTTTTAAAAAAAAAGGAAGCACAAGTTGTTCAAATTCATTTGCTCTGGCCATCAAAATTAAGGTGAGTAACTTCACTTTTAATGAGTTTAAGTATTTAAATCTGTTGCATGTTAATTTCTCTGTTAAGTATGTGTTTTTATTTTTATATTTTTATTTATTTATTTAGTAGATCTTCTATGAATATATGAATAGATATATTTTGTGTGCATGCTGTGGTCTCTGTACTACTGTTCTTAGTTCCAGGATTAGAAATTGTTCAAAACCTATTATCATGTGATGTATTCAATGTTAGTATTTAAGATTCAAACAAATTATGTTTGTTGTATTAAAAATTAAGGTTTAAAAATTTATTCAAGTTAAAATGACTTTGTATTTCTCTGAAAATTTAAGAAAAACAGAGCAAATTTAATCTAAGTCAAAATTCAAAAATTTTAAATCATTGTTTCAGGATTACAAAATGATTACCTAATTAAAAACTAGATTTTTAATACTAAAATCAAGAATTTTAGTAGTAAGATTTAGGTGAAGTTCTTATATGAACAGAAAAGGGGAAATTCATGATTTCTGGTGATCTGTTGATTTTGGAGGTCGAGCTTTCTACTTGGAAATGGAAGGGTGATCGGTGAGTAGGAAAAAATGGTGGAAGTGTAGGCGAATCACTATGGAAGAGGTAGTGGTGGATTAACTCCTGTAGCCCTAGTTTTAACTAGGCATCTTGTGTGGGTCAGTACGGTCTGTTGGGAGGATCGAGTCGATTGGGTTTCTGCGAAATGATAGTAGGTTGAGAGATGAACTCGTGATCGGAGGTGGAAGGACTCTGATGGTCGGAGCACTGTGGGAAAGGGTTTGTCAGGTTTGGAGTTTAGTTTTGTTTCTGGTGTTTCCAGGTTTGAGTTAAATGCTCAAACTCGATCTCATGATGGTATAATTGATCTGGTGTTTAGATTTTGCTTGGAAGGTGATAACCGACCTGGGTGAATCAACGTTGATGGTCGGAGTTAATGGCCGTGCTGGTGCAGGTGCACAGAGCATTGTGTTGGGGTGAGATAGCTTGGAACTGTCTTGTATTCGAGTATGATGATTGACTCGAATAAAGTTGGTGAGTTTCTCGAAGTTGAGGGCTGGTTGACTCGAAGTAGAATTCGAGTTGGCTCGGGTAAATGCAGTTGTTACAGGTTTTTATTCAGAAACCTGAAACTCTGTTTAAATTTTTAAAATAAGATTTAAAAACCTGAATTTAAATGAAGTGAAGTTTTAGATGAGATTTAAAGTTAGTTTGCAATCTGAATTAAGTTTAAATTTAAGTTTAAAAATAGATTCAAGTTAAATTTGAATCTAGCTTGGAAAAAATGAGTTTTAAATTCTAATTTACTGAATAATATTAAAAGTGTTTAAGAAGCTTGAAGTGAAATTTAAGAATTTGAATTTAAATGGAGTTTGGATGTAAAAGAGGATTTAATTAAGTTAAATTAGAATTTTAAATTCAAAACTTATTTGAATCTTAAATTTTGGAGATAAAGTTTATAAATCTAAATATTGTAAATAAGTTAAAAGTTAAACTATATTTTAAATGATTAGAGATTAAAATGGAATTTAATTTAAATCTTTAGATTTCTTTATATAAGTATTCTTTAGCATGTGGAATTCTAAGTTTTTAATTTGGTTAAAGATAATTTAATTTCATTTTTAAACTTGAACTTAAAATGAAAATAAAATTGTATTTGAAATGAATATTTGCAATAGTATGATAATTTAACTATTTTTAAGGAAGGTTTTATATTAAAATAAACTTAGAATTAATTAATGATTTTAAATTTTCATTTAATTATTAAGGTAATTAAATGAGTAATTTATTTAATTAAGATAATTAAGAGTTTTAAATTATTAATTTAAAGTTTAAGTTAATTAATTAATTAAGGGTAATTAATCCATAATTAAGGATCATTAATTTGATTTAATTAATAGTTAGTAATTAATTAATCAAGTAATTATGACTAATTAAGTTACAGATAACACTTAATTAACTCAATAATTAGAGATTAATTAATTTGGTATTAAAGATTAATTTTAAATAAATTAATGAAAGTTAATTACTTAAGAGAAGTAATTAAAGTTTGATTAATAGTTAATGAAGGTCATTAACTAAGGATTATTTAAATTAATTAATATGATTAATTTTAGATAATCAATTTGATTAATTAATTAAATGATAATCAATTGTGAAGTCTATTTAAGTTAATTTCTTAATAGAAGTAATTAATGTAATTAATGGAGTTTAATGTGATTAGTTTAAATTAATTAATTAAGTTAATTAATTTTAATCACTTGATGATTAGGTAAATAATTACTTAATGTAATTAATGAAGTACAATTACTCAGTAAAGTAATTAATGATAATTACTTGATGTAATTAGTGGATAATGATGAAATTGTGAAATAATTGGATTAATTAATCAAGGAATTAATTAAAGAACTTAATTAAGGATTAATTAGTTGAATGAAGTAATTAAGGGTAGTTAATTACAGAATGAGATTAATCAAAGGTGATCAATAACTATGGATTAAGTGAAATTAATTACTGAAACTAATTAATCTAATGGAGTAATTAATTAAATTTAATTAAGAATCATAAATTAATATAATTAATGATGTAATTAAGATTGATTAATATTAATTAATCAATCATAAGTAATTAATGATAATTAATTAATTGTAATTAATTAAGGTTAAATGTAATTACTTATAGTTAATTAATTTATGAAGTAATTAAGGGTTAATTACTGTATTGGGTTTAGAGTAATTAATTTTATGAAATTAATTAAAGTATAATTAATCAGGATTGATTAATTAAGATGATAAAGTAGAGGTTAATCAATTAATTAATTTATTAATTAGTGATAATGTAAGCAAGATTTATATTGTGTAAGTAATTAATTTAATTCATTTTAAATTAATTAAAGATGATGTAATTAATTTAATTCATTTTAAATTAATTATAGATAGTATGATTATAGATCATTGCTTATGAATGGTTGTTATTTGTTGCTTTGAATGGTTTGAATCTCAGAGATGAGATTAGTTATGTTGATTGATATGAATGCATTGGTTGCATTGTGATATTGGTATGGATCATCTTTTAATAGCGATAATGTGGATTATCTGTGGTTTGATAATGATAATTATCTGTTGTGAATCTATGAATTATCTATCTGTGTATATATAGATGAATAATTGAATTTGTTTTAAACTCTAAAAACAACTTGGACCTAAAAGACACGCTTTGGATTTCAATGAGACCGGGATCGGGTTTTCATATTTGGATATCCGAAAACCACATCGATCCAAATTAACGATAGATCGTGAATCTTATGGGGAGAATGAAGACTCGAGGTGTAAGGGCTATACGTTAGTATAACTCTATGGGTGATTCCGTAATGAGTTTGACGGAATAGTACTTATAGATTCGAGATGGTGGTTTAGAGTGCAAGGGTTATCGTCGTTAACTCTGAGGGTGATTCCAAAACGAGTGTAACGGGATAGTGCCTTCGGTTTCGTTCGAACCCAGAACGAACTTGTATGAATTGAATGCTTTCAGAACATCGTCAGGTGGACGATGAGCATTCTAAGTAATGTGTCCTATAAAGGGAATCGTAGCCTCAAGCCTCATCAACCGGGAATGGCTAAAACAGGGGAGGTGCAGCAAGGATTCGTGGGTAGCACACACTGGAGAGCAAGATTGATCCCTGTCTAGAGGTCCCTTTTTAATCGGCTGTGTGGGCAGTTGGAATCGCGCGCCAACTGCGGGGTTGTCTAGTTCGAAACTATTCAGTAAGGAATGGGTCCGGCCTTGTGTTGCAGGGGAGTGGGAGTACTCCTCGGTACGTTGATCTAGGCCACGTACTGTGACGGGCGGTACCCCAGTAGCCCTGCCATTGTATGGAATCCAAAATCCAATAAGTGCCAACGGTTTTGATTGTATTACCCACTTTTGTGGCTAGTAGCTGGAATTTAATGAATGTAACAATTTCGGCTATTTCATATTTACTTGAAAACCCTAGACCTATTATAATATCACTGGATTTCCTATCAAATGTTTTGGTTAGCGTAAGGTAAAAACTTTTCCATGTTTATGTGTGGGAAGTCTTACGTGATACCTTTCTTTTCAAAAGGTTTTTGAAAGTTAAGCAACTTTAACTTGTTACTCACACCAGACCCATGTCTGACCCGGAGTTTATTTTTGTTTTTCATAAACTCTTGGGTACTCAAATTTTTACGAGTAGCCAAGGGATTCAGGTTAGCTTTGACGAATATTGGAGGAGCATTGGAGCAGGAGGCTTCTGCGTTAGATATTAGCATTCCGCTGTGTGTTCTGTGTTGTCTCTGAGTTGTATCATGTCGTAAATACTAGACAGGTGTTTATAACTGTCTAGTATGTGTTGTATTATCTGTGTACTCTGATAGTGATTGTAAACTATGTGATATATTATGTTATTAATATAATTTATTCGTTCCGCTGTTTAGATTCTGATGTGTTGTTTCTTCTTTCTTCTCTTTCTTTCTATTCTATATCCCTTTCTTTTCTTTTTAGCGATGAAATTTCCTGGTGTTTGGAAGTTGGGTCGCTACAGAAGGTCTCGATCTGCGACTGGAGCTCGAGCTATTGCCGCGACCGTAGAATGGTCGTGTCATGGCGGTTATGCACCCAATCTCATGCCCTTGGGGCTGCTGCTCCACTCTAATCTTTCTGAGCTCTGCCCGAACCTGATGGATAGCAATAGGCTCAAGACTCAAGTATCTCTCAACGCTCTACGCTATTCCCTACTGTGCTGCTGCTCAAGTGCTGGTACATGTGGTGCGATAGAGGGTAAAGAAATATTCATCCTCTTAATAGTGGTCCAGTGGATGGCAGGAAGGACCTCCTAACTACTGGCTCTCCACTTAAATTTACCTCATAATGCATAAACACTCGAGTGAGCAAGTGGAAAAATGGAAGGTGAGTCCATGGGATACCAACTCCCTGATCGACCATATAGAGCATCAAAACGCGAGCCTAATTGACGGCTATGCTGCCAGTTATAGCATAGGAGGCTCTCCGCACTGAGGTATAGATTTGGTCGAGGCTTCCCTTTTTTGGAATGATGTTGTGCTAAATGATACGCACGACGAGACGAGCAACCGGTCATAGATTGTTGGTCCTCTAATCACCGACATTTTCGAAAAGGATCTGCTGTAGAATCTTAGCATTAGTCATCTCTGTGTCATCCAAATTACTTTAGATATCTTCAAAATCCTAGCGTGATCATAATCTGTCATCTCGATCCGAGCTCCCTTCATCTTGGACTCAATATAATTGTTGCCATCATCAGAATTCTATACCATATGTTAATCGAAAAGACGGACGCGGCAAGGGTAATATTCCCGCTCATAAGTCTCAAAGTGGAGGATCGGTGTAAGTCCTATTGCGATGAAAATCTCTTCAAGTCCAAAAGCGACGAAATCTCCGAATTTTATTGGTCGTCGGTAGAGAAGTCTATCGCTCCGAGATAAGTGGTGATCTTCTGATCGCTCTAATCAAATCAATCCGCTTCTTATGGAGTGAGGCCGAGATGATGAGAGGAAGAGTCGTTGGTGCATGGTAGTGCCATGGGCTGAGAGGCGTGTGGAAAAAAAGGAGAAAAGGATTTAGATCCAGAGAGGTGGTGGGGAAAGATCTGACATGCAGTAATTTTGGCATCGCTTGGTGGAGGAATGAAGGAGAGAAGCTTTAGTTAAGTGGAGAAACAGGGAGGTCCAAATGGATTTTGGTTGAAAATGGAGAGGAGGAAGAGAGTGAAGGGTTATGGCAGCTGATGGTTTGGACGTGACTTATAGTCGCGTTCCAGGTTCGGGTTCGGCTCGAATCCACATAGTAGTCGATCGCTATTAGGTCAATGGTCTACCGCTAGTCCAGATTTGGACACGGCCTAAACCTAAACCCAATAGGGCTGGTTAAATTAATTAATATCCTAATAAATGTTCCGCACACCATCTCCATCTCAACCCATCCAAAAACTTTATACCTTCCCTACGATGGTATCATCTTACTGTGTAGACCCTTCCTTGGTAAGATTGTGATAGCTTCAATAAAACTGTTGCGACCAACAACACTTCCGAAAACCTAAAATTATTCCAGCTGCTATTTCCTATCTAGTTCGCATAGAAATATTTCTTCCAATAGCCGGTGACTAAAACAACACTCCAAACTACATAACCTAATAAAATTGAATGTCATTCCTATTTTGACTGTATCTTAAATAGATAAAATATAAAAACCTCGATTTTATAAACTGAAAATTCACTGGCTAAATATTTGCTCCTTTATACTTGTTTCTAAATAATAGAAACCATTTCATACCAAAACTTCCCTTAAAAATAAAACTTATATCTATAAATATTTTAGGGTTTCTAAAATCCTTTTTAAAATAAAAATTTCATGAACTGGAAAACTATTTCCTTGCCAAAAATAAAAATCAAGCCTTTACTGGTATTTATAAATATTTTAGGATTTAAATAATTAATCTTTTGTAAACCAAAAATTTCTTAACATAACTAACTTAGTGGTGTATGTGGTTGTTTGAAAATTAAAATTTCAAACTTTTCTAAAACAAATTCTTGGGGAAAGAAATCCTTTGAAAACCTTTTTTTCAAAATCTAAGGCATTTCCAAATATACTTATAAAAATTCTCTAAAAACCTTCAAACTAAGGAATTGTCATTGATTATTCAAATGGAAATCTGATTTACCATCCAAGAAGTGATCAATGAATGAACCCTAGCACAAACATACTTTCGAACAATTGCGACATATAGACTCTAATTTTCCATTAATCTGGAATAAATGCGTGTCTATGACTAAAAATCAAAATCTGTAATCACAAGGTAGCTAGAATCTTAACTTCAAGTCAAACACCTCCAGTCTTTGGGATTCATCCATATGTCGTACTCATGCTCCTCATCAGCAGCACTTTACGCATAGTCAGCACTCTCGGCGTGAAAATCTTAACTCTAAGATACTTCCAACCCATAGTTTCTTTACACATTCCTCGGAGTGGAACTACAACTACCTATATTGTTGGAACTCTTAGAATCTAGCGTAAAAATATAATACTACCAGATAGGAAAGTATGAATAACTCTCAATTTATCCTAATTCCTCTTATCTACTAACCCAGGCTCTAATACCAAACACAATGACCCGCTACACAATGGGCCTAAATTTCAACAAAAATCAAAATCCAAGTACATCGAAGCACAGATCGTTGGATTTGGTACCAGCAAATAAGCATAAGCATAAGCATTATCAGTGACTGATAGAAATCTAAACTTACAGTGGAAACAATAATAGGATAAGAATGCTGACTATGACTACTACCTTGGAATTAATGGTAACCCTTGGATAACAGACTGTCACATCAGCATCGAGCATGAGAGAAAGAAGACTTCTCCAACAACAAAGCACATTCAGCTCTAGTGACGTATTCCCTTAAATTCTATCCTATGGTGTAATGAGGAGGGGGGGTCAAAACAATGTTCTGGTGACTGAAAAATATATATAAACTATCCATAATATAAATTTATACAGATTGGTTTCCATTTAATAGTTATATCCATTAAGATTGACAATTCTAATCTAACCTTGCATTGCACACACGATTAATTACCCCGTTCCAAGGTACAAAATATTGATGAAGTCTTATTAACCACCCAGTACTTCCAAACTCATTTGCCACTTAATACTTCTAAATATGAAGCATATTTCTATAATACTTTTAAAAAGAGAAATAGGCAGACTCTGCCATTTAAGACCTTAATCAAGGTTACCCTGTCATTTAAGATCTATTCTCAAGGTGGTTTTCTAACAATGTTATCAATGGTCGGTTTGTGCTAGCTACAAGACCTCTAACCATAATTTAAGGCTTCAGACATTTAATGTCCAATTATTACCGCATTTATCATTGATAAAATTGTAGCTTGAAATTGTCATGAGGGAAACGAATGGGGGTCAGCGACGCGTGCTGGTTTGATGTTGAGCTACTCACATATAGGGTTTAGCCACTTGGCTTGGCACGTGGATCTTTGCGGGCTGTGCTTGCGATCCAAGCATTGGGCAATTGATTTGCTTGAGGTAATGTCATTGGTGCAGTCGAGTATACAGTGCACACTTTAATGGCGCGTCATTTGCGGCGCACTTGTGCACTCCTAGCACTATCTAGTGTGCTCCCCATCATTTGACACCTTAATTTAAAACAGACCCCATCATTTGAGATCTATTCCCAAGGCGTGCTTCTCAATGGTACTATCGTTATTATGGCCTTAGCAATGTGAGAGACCATACCCAAGCCACTTAGTATCTTATTAATAAGGACTAGGCAAACACTGACCATTTAACACCTATTTAAAGGTAGGCCTTTGTCATTTAATACCTAACCCAAGGTGGACTCCTCACTGGTACTATCTAGCTGACATTGCTTGAAAACCTCATTAGGCTACCTAATACTTCTTTTATTGGAAAAAGGTGAACCCATCAATCACCTTAGACCCCAAACCTAAAGCGAACCCTTTTCGAGATATCCACCATCATTTTTTAATTATAAATATGGAATCTTTTTAGGATTACTTTTTTCAGTAGGAAGGTGGACCCAGCCAATTAAGACCCGAACATCGAAGTAAATCCTTTTTGGAGACATCCTTATTAATTTGAAATCTCACTTGGTTATGTAATACATCCATTTAGGAGAGAGGCAGACCCTACATCCACTAAAACCATAAAGTAGAAGTGAACCCTTATGGAGATATCCCTCACCGCTCCTACTTCCAAATTTTGGACTATTTAATACTTTCCAATTAAGAAAGCGGGCTTAATATCTCGTGTTGTCACGGGTCCTAGAATTAGTGATATCTCACATCAGTAGTAAGTACAGTCGACTGCTGGTAGCTTCGAAGTGATGGGCAGTCTTCCGTCGAGTGACTCTACTGACCTCGCATTACTAACCTACTAAGTCCAATTAATCATCATAAGTCTTTACTTATATTTTGTTAGATAGACAATGGACTTAGCTCACTAATTCCCTTTTTATTTAACGCAATAAGATTTACCTTAAATATTTATCTAACCATAACTCCCCGTTTAATGCTTCTAAGTATCAATTTGTCCATAAAATCCTAATGGATATTTTTTAAGACATTTATGTATGATTATTAATTCAAATTAGTGATCTTTTGTATCTGTTCCATTTTTATCAATCTCATTAATCTATTTACCCTATCAAATCATTGTAATTCCCATATTTATTTCAATTTATTCCCCCTTTATTGGAGTTACAACCTTTTGAGTTCCTTTTCCATTGTTAATTATTCTAAATGTGAATATTCATGCAAGCGTGGTTATTAGCCTTTTATTTAATTATTATAAGCGCAGTAAATTAAGTACAAATATTTACTTTTATCAAATATGTTCTAGTTATATATCTTTACTAGAATATTGTTTTCCATGTTAAATTATTGGAATCAAATCTAAAATGATTATCCACTATAATTTCCATAAATTAGCCCAAAACAAAAGATTTAACTTTAAAAATTATATTGTTTGAAATTACAAGGTATAATCATTTCTTTTTATTACTAAAATAGACGGTGTAAACTACAACAAATTCATACTTTACACATCTCTTTCTCTTTCTATTTGCATATATTACTTATTAGATCAAATGCTGTATTTTTCTAGAAGGGAAAGAAATCAAACTAATTTACAAATATTAAATGGATCTAAATTCAAACAATTTAAACATAAAAAAGTTTACATTCTGTAAAGACCCGTAAATCCGTACTCCTTGAATAGACACTAATCTCCTTTGTTTAATTCAAGATGAACGAAAATACGAACCCTTAGGGGTTTTTAAGAAAAAGAATTTAGGAAAAGAAAAGAGAAAAAGATAGAAATTAGGGAGGAGAGAAGACAGAAGATAGAGAATTTTAAAATAGAAGGAAAAGAGAAGAGAGAACATAGAAAAACAGAAGAAAATAGGACGGAACAGAAAACAACAGAACAATATCAGAATCTCACAATTCGCAGCGGAACAACATATAATAATAAATGAATAATCTTTAAACAAAGAACTATATCGATTATTACATTACATCACATTTCATTACATTACATCATCAGAGTGTACAACATCAACAACAACAAATAGTGCAGCGGAAAAAGAAATACTATATAAGTAATATGCCATGCCATCCAGCTTGCCTCCAGCAACTCCAGATTATCTAGAATATCCTGATAAACCTTACTCTTGACTGCCCGTGTGAAAATTGGTGGGCACCCAGAGTTTAGGAAGGAAAACAATAAACTCCAAGTAAAATTATTTCATTTACCCAATTTAAAACAATACTGTGCCGAATTGTTTTATTCAAGTGTTTAGAGATTCCTATCAACAACGTTAATTACTCGTATTAACCAGAATCTATATACCACTCAACAAACCAATCATCACAATATAAAACAATTTTTATATTCACTAACAAATACGCTCTCATAGCTATTATTACACTCAAATTCATTCTAGAGTACTACTGACTCTATCTCTAATGAATAATACCCAACAGAACCATGGTTGTCGCTTAACCATAAGCTCTGATACCACATTGTCAGGACCCGATTCTTCGTCTTTAAATTCCTTTAAAAACTTCATTCTTTTGATTCATAAAATAATTAAATTTTATAAATCCTATACTTAAACTGGTCATAATAAATTCAAAAATTCCGATTTAACTATTTTATAAAATCATTAGCATCATATTCTCAAAAATCAGTTTTTAACTATTTTTCTCAAAACCATAATTTTTTATAACATTAAAAATTATAACGTTTATTTATTTAAAATGGATCAATTCCAAAATTATTTTATAAAACGTATACTTTCTAAAATCACTTTAAAATCATTTTAAAATCCCAAAATCTGGGTCCAATGATGCTACACACCAAATAGTCAATCACGACTACAACGATATCATATATCGATATGATAATCAATCAAATATCAAAATATCTGAAATTAAATAAAAACTGTTGAGGAATCCAGTTGGATCCCTCCAACCTGTTTTCCTGCATTCACAAACATTAGCACAATACCAATTTTGCTCCAGTACGAAATTATCGCGGTATATGTTCTTATTAAATATTATCCGCTTAATAACGGCGCAATAGGGTCTCATCCGCTAAACAAAAAAATGCGGGAAATCAATAACTCCAATATATATATATGCCAATATATATATATATTGCTACTATATATAATACCGCGAATATTTCATAAACAGTGAAATTGGTATTATATATAGTAGCAATATATATATATTGGCATATATATATATTGGAGTTATTGATTTCCCGCATTTTTTTGTTTAGCGGATGAGACCCTATTGCGCCGTTATTAAGCGGATAATATTTAATAAGAACATATACCGCGATAATTTCGTACTGGAGCGAAATTGGTATTGTGCTAATGTTTGTGAATGCAGGAAAACAGGTTGGAGGGATCCAACTGGATTCCTCAACAGTTTTTATTTAATTTCAGATATTTTGATATTTGATTGATTATCATATCGATATATGATATCGTTGTAGTCGTGATTGACTATTTGGTGTGTAGCATCATTGGATCCAGATTTTGGGATTTTAAAATGATTTTAAAGTGATTTTAGAAAGTATACGTTTTATAAAATAATTTTGGAATTGATCCATTTTAAATAAATAAACGTTATAATTTTTAATGTTATAAAAAATTATGGTTTTGAGAAAAATAGTTAAAAACTGATTTTTGAGAATATGATGCTAATGATTTTATAAAATAGTTAAATCGGAATTTTTGAATTTATTATGACCAGTTTAAGTATAGGATTTATAAAATTTAATTATTTTATGAATCAAAAGAATGAAGTTTTTAAAGGAATTTAAAGATGAAGAATCGGGTCCTGACACATTCCAACTAGATGAAGGTAATAATCCAAATTTTTTTAACATTATTATACAACCTATTCAGATCTGGAATAAATTTCATTCAAATCAATATTCTAAATTCATACTTTTGGGATTGATTTCCCGATTAGGTTATAAACATTCTAAATCAATTTATAAACAAGAATATGTAGGCAATATTTGTTACATTCAGATCATATTCAATTTTTGCCTACAACTCATATACAGTTATTCAGTTAGGAATAAAATCAAATAAACACCAACGGAATAATTTTCATATTATAAGAATCTATAAAATTTCTCACTCACCTTTTAAAAGCAATCCAAGTATCCAAATCTAAAGTAGAACCTTTGATCCATCTCCAAATCCTTTTTAATCCAAGAGATATGTATAAAAGAGCATATACGTACATTAGAATTACAGATTTGAGAAGAGATGTGGGATGGGGATAGAATATACATACACATACACATATACATATACATATACATATACATATACATATACATATACATATACATATACATATACATATACATACATACATACATACATACATACATACATACATACATACATACATACATACATACATACATATATTACCTCAAATACGCATAGGGTTGATTCTCTTCTCCTTTCCATTTGATGTCCACTCTTCTTCAATTTGTATGAATATAATACAAATATCTTATCTTTATAATTTAGAAAGAAAGTGGAGAAGAAGAAATGGTAGAGCTTCGCTGATGCCTCCATAAAATACGAAAAGAGAAGGAAGGGCTAGGACTGAATCTATAAGCATAAGAATCAACCTCAACCGTACTATTTAAAATATTAAATTCGAGCCATTGTGGACTAAGCTAATCCTGCCACCTGAAGGCGACCGGTCGACTAGCCCATAGAGCATTGGTCGACCGTTAGGGGCCGACCGGGTACCAATGATAGGTCGATATGTGGGCCTGGACCACTAATTAATAAACATTAATTTTTCTTATTTATTTATTTTCATTCCGAATTCATTTTTTATCCATAACTTCTTTATACAAGCTGCTAAAAGTTATTAACTGTTTTGTAGTATACTATACACGATACCATTTCCTGTTAATGGCTTGTACCATTTCCAGCGATCGTCGCATAATAGTCTTATTACAACCATCAATTAATCATATAATCGTCGTGTTCAAACCAACAATCAATCAATCAATCACATAATCAACATATTGAAATAGTTAAAAAACACGTTAATCCATAATCAAATATAATATCCATAACCATTTCGATAATAGTTTTTCGACAAAATGAGCAAATTCACATGAAATCCATAACTATTCATAAACAAATTTACACAACAAGTACTAACAAAATGTTATAGTATATATAACAATTAAACCATGTTCATTACTAAATTTCTCTCAATTCTTTGTTGCAACTGGTCTTTGCTCCTAAAAAGCTAATTATATGTAGACAAGTTTAACAATCAACAGGTGATTATGAGATTGTTTTGCATATTTAAGGTATATCAAATATCCTTAGTTAACTTTTATTAAATTTAAATAATTTATATAAAACTTAGTTAAATTTTTAAAAATTTGGTTAATTTTTATAATAAGCTTATTTAATTTTTAAAAACCTATTAACTTAGTTAAATTCTAATAAAATTTAATTAATTTGCATAAATTTATTTAATTTTGAAAAGCGTAGTTAAATTATATAAAACTTAGTTAATTTTTTCAATTTTGGTTAATTTTTATAAAAATTAGTCAAATTTTTATGAAGCTCGATTAACTTATTTATAACTTTATTATCTTAACTCAATCTTATAAATTATCTCAATTCTAGAACTTAGATGTCATAACTTATATTTTAATTAGCTTGAACTTATAAATTATCTCAAACTTAAACTTTATTGACCTAGTTAATTTTTATAGATTATCTCAAACTTATAAATTTTTGATAAACTTAGTTAATATAAAATATTATTGTAAACTCAGTTAATTTATTGTTATTATTATTATAAACTTAATTAAATTTTATAAACTTATTTTTTTTAAAACTTAGTTAACTTAGTTAATTTTTATAAACTTGGTTTTAGTTATTGTTGTTGTTGTTATTATTAATTATAAAACTTATTTGGCTTGGTTAATTTATTATTATTATTATTATTATAAACTTAGTTAATTTTTTATCAAACTCAGATTATTATTATTATTATTATTATAAACTTGATAATTTTTATAATACTTGGTTAATTTTTATAAATGTATTTAATTTTTATAAACTTAGTTAATTTATTCAAACTAATGTTTATTATTATTATTAAACTTATAAATTATCTCAATTGGTAAAACTTAAAATTTCATAACTTATATTTTAATTAACTTAAACTTATAAATTATCTCAAACTTAAACTTTGTTATCTTAGTTAATTTTTTAAATTATCTCAACAACTAACCATATTCATAAAACTATGGAAATTTTACTGATTTGGTCTTAAATATTTTTTTGTTGGAATAAATTTTGATACAATAAGTTTGAATTGGAACTAAAACCACCAAATGGACATTATATTTAAGCTACAATACTTGATAAATAGGTTGGAAATTCAGAATCATATTAAAGACGTTCGAGTTACTATGGCACACATGGGTATCAAAGCTAAAAAAAAATTATTTTCGTATGGCCTTCTCTCATATGTGCATCAATTCTTAGTGAATTTTTAGAAAGTCATGATCTTTGGTATAAATTTTATCTTGGTCCATGTTTTGCAATTTCAATTAATCTGAGACATTATTGATTGAACATGGTTGTCATGGGTATACTAAAATCATGTGATCATTTCCCAAATACAATACCTCAAATGATATTATTATTATTATTTGGTTGTGGGTGATTAATAGAGTAGTTTGTATGTCTTTATCTTCTTCTCTTACCCTAAAAAACCAAACGAATGCAGTAGCATACATATTAACATGGACAAATGAACTATATTGGTATCCCAAAATATCTACCAATATCAATATTTAGCGTGCTTTAATATATTTACACAGTATATTAAGAATAGAAGGAAAGACATATACCTATGTTGTATCCTAAGTTTAGGAAAAGAACAAAACCGTCTACTGCTTCGATCTAGAAAGACTGCAATAATTGAAGGAGACATCTCATAATTTTTAAGACATATAACATTTCGAGATGAAAAGTATGTGGCATCAAAGAATCGTTGAGTGCTTATAGCAATTTCGACTAATATTATACCTAACTTGACTCGAATTTATCTACTCCATTGCTATTGTCTTCTTTTAAGATTTGAAATTTGAAGGAAAAATCGAAATAGTCATGGCGAGATGTAGAAATCAATAACTGGTAGTTAAGTTCTATGTCTTTGTTAGAACATACTTTAAATGAATGAATTCCGATGTAGATTTTTTGAATACAAAGAAAGTATATAGTTATATATAGGGTGATAGATGTAAAAATCACAGCAATGATGCAGGTTTTCTAAATGATTCTAGGCACTCGCTAGATTTTCTTGGAAGACCACCAATATCTAAAATAATATTTCAGTATATTAACACACGAATGGATAGATGTTATACAAAAACCCCTAAATATAACAAAGAAGCAAAGAGTTAAAAGAGTTCACCACGCATCATAGGGTCGGAAAAGATATTCTGAATTTCCAGATCCTACATTGACTTTGCCTGCACATTCATTTAGAAAATAGTTAAATATCAATGTAAAAAAGTTTGCAAGGACAAAGACAATACATAATGAGGATATATGACCAGTTTTCTTTCATCTCTTCAGGGATGATATCACCTTTGTTTGCCCTACTGATCTGTTCTACACACCTTTCCAATTCTCAATCACACATGAGATGTGTTTTCTACAATGGTCTAAATAAGAGACTGAAATCTTCACTATATTTCATTAATGAGCAAGGAACAATTTACATGAATATATAGATTACTTCTTTTAGATAACCAGCTCCACCCACCATGTCCATAATACATGCATAGTGCTTGAAGCCTTGCCCAATTTTATTCTTCTCCATCATTGATGAAAATATACGTAATCCTTCATCGATCATACCTCCATAGCTAAAAGCTGATAAAAGATCATAAAAAGTGATCTGGTTAGGTTGAAACCCATTTAGTAGCATTTTCTCCAAGATTTCTATAACTAACATAGGTTGTCCACTTTGAGCTAAACCTAATATAATGGTATTTATAGTATCAAATATTTTATAGGCATCGAATAAAATAATATCATAGCACATTCAATTCCACCTAGTTTTGTTTCCTTTTCAAATCCAAATTTAATAACACAACAATGAATTTGGCTGCCCTGTTCAGTTAAACCAAAACATGAACTCGAACTCAAAATGCTTGAAATGGTGAACTCAGTAGTCATTATTCCAGATTGAAATATTTCCACAAACAATGCTTCATTCATAATCTCATTTCTAGCACAAGTCGTTACCATTGAGTTGCATAAAGCCAAATCCCAAATTTCAGTATATTGAAATAAATGAATCAAATGTACCAATCTATCGCATTTTGAATACACATTAATAAAATCACTAGAAACAATGCCCTTATGAATATACCCCATCTAGAAATAATAACCGATTTATTACTCACCTTTTTCAAAATCCCCATAATCGGTAAAAATACCAACCGTGGTAGAGATTGTAAATGCATTGATCAAAAACCCATCATTTTTCATGTTTCTCAGGCATTCAATAGCAAGATCCTATTTACCAGAATTTGAGAATATGCTAGTTTATTTTTTTTTTGATTTTTTGTTCTTGTCATTGGTTGCCCTAGCTAATTGTGCTCTGGGCTAGGACTGGCATGGAAGCAAAGAGGACACAAGGAGAAGGAAAAAAGAGGAGTTGTGAAGGGAAGAAGATGATGCTAGAGAGATTGAAAAGGAACGAGATTTAGGAGAAAATTAGGGTTCTAAAAATGAGGGAGAAATTTTCACTGATGTGAAAAGAAGCGGGCTAGGAAAAATAAAGGTGTAATAAATGTTTTGGTTAGGGCGGGATAGGCAGAAACTCAAATTTAGCAGCGTTACGTTAAAAACTTTTAGTAAAAAATAAAGTATATATTGTTGCACTTAGCTGTCAAATGCTACCAATAAGTGTCGCAAAAAATATATTTTCTTGCATTGAACCTCTCGGCACCGATCGGATCCTCTCGGTACCGAGTGGTATAGTTAGCCAATTTTGGCTAAATTTCTTCATAGTTTCTTTCCTAGTGTCTTCCCCTTTTAGTACTCCATCTTCCAAGTGTTTAGACCCCAACCACTTTCCAAAAAAGTTCTCGGTACCACTCAAAGCTCTCGGTACCCGGTCCAACACTTAGCTAAATTTTGGCATTTGGCTTTTTCTCATCACTCCTAGTCCAACCTAAAGCACCATTTCCACTTAGTAGTTTTTCCACCAACCAAAACCTCTCGGTACCAACTCCTCCTTTTTGCTAATACATAATAATCGAGAAAATCCTATTCTAAATCTAAATTTTACACTAATATGACATATGAACAAAAGGGGTTGAAAACCATTTTTAAAACCTTTAAATTTCAACTATAAATACATATTAAAATGTGATTAAAGTCAGAAAACATTTTAGGATCAAAATCATGTCAAAAACATCATTTTTAATTATATAATCAGTATGGTGAGGGTCAAGAACCACTCGCTAAATATCCAAAATGTTGACTTCTTCCCTTTAATCAGAAGTGGACAACAAGGAGTGTGAATGCAACTCAGCCAAGATTGATTATCTCTAATCGCTCTATGCTAATTACCTTTCTAATAATGATTTGGCTAAGATGTAAGGAAAAGAGACGATTTTTAAAGAGATTAGTGTTAATGGAAGCTTAGAACTGTTCTGGAGAAGATGAATATGATTTGGATCAGTCTTAACAGTCTTCCTTTTGCATAATTTTCAAGACGGGTTAGTGGGCCTAAGTATGAGCTTAGTTAATTACCCAATAATGCATGACAACGGTAGCTAAAGTCTAAAATAATCATAACTTTCAAACGATAAGTCTGTTTTTCTATTATGACCATTGTACGAAATGGGAAACCATCATCCTAAAGCAATGAAGGCATATTAAGACTCTAATTTGGCTCCTATTAAAAATTATAGTCCATACAAGTTTTTTAGGGTTAAAATAGTCACATAGAGATCCGAAAAAAATCATTGATGTGTAAATTGTCTCTATGAGTCATTTTCCAAAATTGTAGAGCATACGACTTAGTGAATAAATAAAAATATTTTACAAGATTTCAATATGTAAAACATGGGTCTTTATGGAGGAAGTGGATAAATTGTTGTCAAACAACTTTACCCAACATGCACTCTATTGGAAATGAGTAGCTAATCCCGTGTTCATTAGGAAGATAACCAGAAGGTGGAAGATATGTATTAAGACTTTAACAAAGCATTCCTAAAGGAACGCTTTATGCTTCCATGGATCAGCTAACTCGTGGTTGGAATAGTCGAACATGAGCTATTGTCATTTATCGATGCATACTTCAGCCATAACGGGATTGCGATACACGTCCCCGATCAAGAGCATACGAGCTTTATCAAGGAATTAGAATGGTATTTCTACAAAGTCACGTCATTTGGTTTAATGAATGTTAGAGCTACTTACCAACCTTTGGTTAACAAGATGTTTGTGGAACAAAACGGACATATTATGAAAATCTATATGGAAGATATGCTGTTAAAGTTGTAAAAATCAATAGATCAAATAGGTGACCTCTCCGAAGTGGTTGATATGCTTCAAAAGTATGGAATGAAGTTGAACCCCATGATGTATTCTTACAAAGGTGCATTTGGCTAATTTCTAGGGTTCATTGCGAACTCAATGGGCATTGAGGCTAATCTAAATTAGATTAAAGCTGTAAAGAATGTTATAACCCTGAGGATAAGGAAGAAATACATAACTTCAATGATAAAGTTGCTACATTAAGGAGTTTTATCTCGAAGGTGACCGATAAGTATATACCATTCTTTAATGCCCTTAAGAAGAAAATGAGGATGTAAGATCAAAGGTTAGTATATTAATTTAGCAAATGGTTCACTGGAGCATACAAACATTATCCGAAATTTAAGAAGTTGGAGTGCTGCTTGTTGATAGCATCAAGAAAGTTGAGACCATATTTTTTCCCTCATTTGATAAGATGGATTAGTCTCTTAGACATATGTATCATTACCCTCGAGACTTTAGGTCGACTACTGAAGTGGAAGATTGACATGAGTTAGTATGAAATCACTTATCATCCTAGGAAGAAGGTTTGAGGATAGACATTGGTCGATTTTATTGCTGCATTCACCATTCGGAGTGATAAGATGGAAGATGAGTTAGTTGAGCTTTCTCAATCGAAATCATTCATTGATGGAGCATCCAACAATCACGGTTCCATACCAGGATTAGTTTTGATTACTCCAGAAGGTCAAAGGATATATTATATGTTAGAGTTTGAGTTCCATGCTAAAAATAATAAGGCATTGTATATGCAGATAGCGAGACTCAAGATAGAGAAAGAGTTAGGAGTGCCGATAATAAATATCTTTAGGGACTCCCAATTGGTGGTTTGCTAGGTTAAGAAGGAGTTTTTGTCTGAGGGCACATGCTTACCTCTTACCTGACAAAAGTTATGGAACTACTGGATGATATCAAGCACTACACAAAACATACATCCCAAAGAGGAAAAATTCAAATGTAGATTCATAAGCCAAATTTGCAAGCTCTCGCAACATGCAAATGTCAAGGATTAATCCCGTGGAGGTGTTAAAATAACCAAGCATTAATGGAATGAAAATTGACTAAAAGAGAGGTAGTCATTTAATGATCATCTACTAAAGGAAATTCTCGTGAAGAAACAGAACGAAAAGAAGAGCTTGTGCATAAGGCGCCACACTACATTATGAGAGAAGAAATGTTGTATAAGTGAGGATTCTCTACCCTTTACTAAGGTGTGTCGATAGGGATGAAGCTAAGAAGATCCCAACGGATGTCCATGAAGGAAGATATGGCAATTACATAGAAAGGTATAATAGCAAAAAATTTGCTTCGCTATAAAATAGCCAATTGTCAATTAGGATAAAGTTGAGTACTCGAGGAAATGTGATGAAACACCTCACAATTTATATGATAACTAATTAAAAAGAAATAAACTAATAAATAGTAATGCTGGAAAAAAGAATTTTTACAAACGTCAAACTTGGCTATGAAACATAGACTGTTGGGTTCGTGACAATTTTCTAATTGATTTTAATGTATAAGGTTTTTTTGATCAAAGTTCAAATAAAAAAGTTATTAATGTTTAACGTTTTCAAACCAAAAATAATTATACATGTAATTAAGGAAATATATATAATTAAACAACATTGATTAATGTTAATGGTCAATTAACGCTTACTTCACGGTTAAGTAGTCAATCAAATCGTAAAGAAATTATATCAGTTGTGCGTAAAGGAAATGAATTAATAGAATAAACCGATGAATATTAATTAACCAAAGTACGGGCCTAACTCCTCACTTTTCTTCTCATATTTTCTGGGGAGACGACGGAACTCTGCCATTTTCTCTTCTCCACAAGTCCTTAGTTCTAAACATAGTTATAATTTATATACGTATATACAAATGGAGAATAGAAAAGAATAACTGAGAAGAATAATAGAGTCGAATTAAGTCATCATATAAAAGGTAAATTATAAAATTCAGATCTAAAATTTAAACTTAATCCAAATCTCTACTCTATCTAGATTTCGAATAGAAATATGTATACTCGCTATATATGTATATTCAAATAGGGAGAATGAGGGGAGTTAGACTAGAATATCAAGGATTCGATCTGGAGATTTGAAAGGCTAATAAATGAGTGGAAAATTATATATTTTTATATACTATTGCATTTATATTGTTGTAAATCTATTCATGTATGCCTAAATGTAAATTTGGAGTTACAAGCTAAAACTGTATGCGTGTAAAGATTTTATAAATTCTACTTACATATTTCTGTGATTGATAATTTAATTTTAATATTGTATGTATGTGAATCTGGAAAGTATTGGGTGGTATTAGTCCTTGAAATTGATAAATTATGTGGTAGTTTCATATTTGTAGGTTTAAATGACTATGTAAGAAAAATGTAAATTAGAGTTATTATAATAAATTATAGGGATTTAAGTTGTATTTTAATTCACTGGAATGTAGAATGTTGCAATGTAAATTTCTGTAGATTATCAAGTTCAAATTCATAAATAAAAGTGTATCAATTGAAATAACAAGAACTACGCCTAAAAGAAAGAGACGTATAAAATAAGAACATGTAACATATTTTGTACTATCCATTTCAATAACCGTGAGAAAGATAATTCCTTGTAATTCCAAATGTAAAACATATTCTCCTTTTAGATAAGACATAAAAATTTACAATTTTAACCTTTTCTTTTGAGAGAAATGTAATTCCAATGCATTAAAATGCAGAAATCCTTAAGGATTAATTAAAGAATTATAAATGTGATAATAATAATAGCTTAAGCGAAGAATTAACATATATGCAAAGGAGCAAGACAGAAATCAAACAATAAACAATTAAAAGGTAGGCAATTGGTAATTTAAATAAAAAGGGTATGGAAAGTCCACTAAACAAGGGAGGGTAGTAAATGTTAAAAAAGGATAGAAGTAGAAATTCAATAAGGCATGAAAAAATAAACAAGAAAATATACTTAGATATTTTTATAAAAGCGGTAAATGACATTAAATTTATATTGATGGAATAAGAAGTGAACACATGAAGAAGCAAGAGAATATTACTAACAATTGAACATAAGAAGCATAATAATTAAATAAGTATGCATACGCACACACCACACACATATATATGCAGCCTCAAGTATTCATTTATGATGGGTGTGAATTATTAAAGTTAGTAAATAATTTAGATCAAATGAGAATGACATAGTCATTAAAATGGGTTGGAATGCGAAGTTAGTAGTGTTGCACAACAGAAGTCCGCCCACTACAAGGGGCTGCTAATAGTTTTTTATAAATTATACTAATATGGGACACATCCAACCATTGTACTCATGGAGTTATATATGTTCGCTTATAGGTGAGGGATACCATAGTAGGAAGGTTCGCGCCGGTTGAAGTGTCAAAGGACAAGTAGAATCTGCTTCAACCTTTTAGGGGGTATTAAGTAACAAGTGAGCTTTACCTTGATTGCATTAGGCAATCTAAATGGGATGGTGAGCAAGGCTCGCCATTATTTCAATGTGTGATTGGTATATATTACGAAGTAGGAGTTGTACATAGCTTAAGAACTTAATCAGGCCTAAGTGGTCAGCGGAAAGACAAGGGTTACGTCTAAACGTTAACAACTCCTACTAGTGTAAATCATGTTTGGGTCATGCACCGCTATATTTTTTTGTTAGGGGAAAGGCTAGATAACCATTTATGAAATTCTTTCAAAACAGATAGAATACAACCAACTACTGTGATGTCGTTATCAAGCACTATGGGAGTTCCTTAGTATGGACGATGGCGATGATGCGATATTACATTGATGATGGATCCTGATGAGGTGCTAGGTTGTAGACACTAGCGACGGTAGTATCTTGGTCCAAAGAGGGGTGTACTTATATATGTGTATGTAGCTATGGTCTACGTCAGTAGATGGAGCATATCGTGCGCGTACATGGAGTCAAGATGGCTAAATAAAAATAAAATAAGAGACATAACATGTAATGGAACGTAATCGGCATAAATTAGTTTTATGAATAAAGTGTGTAATTTACCAGTCAGTAGAATGTTATTTTGATCCCTCCTCATTACAACCCACATGATAGCTTTAGAGGGAATGTACTAGTTTAACACGAGAATGGTAGAAGGCTAGATTTCCTTATGCATGCTCGACACTAACAAGGATACTAGGCCTCAGAAGTATCAACCTTGGTAAGCAACTATGTGTTTTATTATACTTTACTATTCCACTGCGAGTTTAAATCGATATTGCTCTGATATGTACTTATTCCTTTCCAGGATATCTAAACCAATGATACATACTTTTGTGGACTTGGATTTTCAATTTAGGCAAAATTCGGGCTCATTAGGGTATGGGTTGTCACATGTGACGTATGCTAGACATTTGCAAAGATATCGAGAGCCCTATCTAAAAAGCATTCGTAGATGATGCCTACCATTTTTGATTTATGGAATTAATATTATGTGAGTGCCACCAATGTTATTTAGAGGAGCAAAATATGCAATTGTCGTGATGGCTTACTTCAAAAAATGAGTCTAGGTGGAGCCCCTCACCACGGTCACTTTAAGAAAGTAACCGATTTTTTAGTTAATAACATTTTGTGTAGATTCAAAGCGCCACTCAATATTATAGAGGGAAAACTCAATTAAAAAGGCAGAATTCTATGTAATATGTGCTCGATATCGAATTGTGAAGAGCTTCTTTGTGGTAGCACATCCACAAGAAAATGAAAAGGTGGATGCAGTGAAGTAGAAATCAAATCTTTCATAATGAAGTGTTTGAAACAAGCAAAAGTAAATTGGGTGGATGAGTTACAGCTGGCATTATGAACTTATCAAACAACCCAAAAGTCTACAACCGGACATATTTCATTCGCTTTGGATTACACTATTGAAGCAGTGATACCTATTAAAACCAAAGTCCCTTCTCACCGATGGATACATTATGAACCCAAGGTAAACGTGGAGCTATTACTAGCATCCTTCGAGTTGGTGGAGAAAAACAAGAAGAGGAAAATATGAAGGTAGCTGCTCATTATCAAAGAGTGATAAGGCAGTGCAACGCCAAGGTCCGAAGCCCTACTTTTGGGATTGATGACGTTGCTCTAAAACATTTCTTTACTAGAATAGGGAACTTGTCTGATTGGAAAAGACCCTATAGGATAAAAACTTGGAGACGACACTTTCAGGCTATTAATAGTCGATGGGGACCTAGATCTGTGGGTGTGGAATAGTAAGCACTTGCCTCATTATTTCACTTGATTTCATTCTTTTTTTATTAGGCATTTGTTTTCATTTGGATTGGATGTAATAAAGCGACTTTTGCTGTTGTATATTGAAATAGTGTTATCTTTTTTAATCAATGGAACCGTATTCATTAAGCCTGAATTTGTACTGCAGCATTAGTACCATAAACAAACGTTTTGTATTTTGAAAACTAGATGTCTATATACCTGGAGATAGGTACCACTAGACTACTTTGAACCATGATCGACTCTATGGAGTATAATTGGACTGGAAAAGGTCAGATAATTCAACGCAACATATCTTATCTTTAACTAAGGCAAAAAGATAGGGGAGGCTAGAGATGGATGCCGAGAGGTAGGCATCATAGACACCAATGACCTGAGATAGGTGTCTGTGTATAATACAATTCTTGTAGGTATAATTAACTGGTTATATTGATGCTCATGTGGATATGAAAGGAAAGCAGTATGATTTCAGTCGAAGCATTACATCACTATTTCATTTATAGTCGAACAGGACGTGTTTAACTGATAATAAGTAAAATTAGGTAAAGAGCGACACTTTGTAGATCAGAAGTTTATTAATATGTAAAGAGTTATAGTAAATTGATACATTACACAGATCATGGACACAAGTAGGTATAATACAAAAATATTCATTATAGGTAATATATATTGTAAACATGCAGGAACAATACATAGGTGTAACATCCCAAAATTATCAATTAAAATAAATAATATATTTAAATTCTTGGGGTTTAGTTGTGAATAAATTGAAAAGAAATATCTTAATCAAATTTAAAATAAGTGGAAATAATATATGAAATAAATTCCAATTTTATTTTGGGTTGAAAATATTGAAATAATAAATGTTTTTAAAAGTCATTTGGATTTAAAATTCTTATATATACATATATGTATATTACAAATATGAGTAAAATTGAATGCATATTTAAATTAATTTAAATTTGTTCAAGATAAGTGTTTATATTTCAAGTTTTAAGAATTGAAGATTGAATTTAAATTTATAATAAATGTTTTAAAAGGTAAGTAGCATTTAAAATTGTGAAAATGTAATATATATAAGTTTAATTCTTTCAACATTGTACATGTAGGTATATGGATATACAAAAGAATAAAGATACATACTTACTTTTAAAATGTACAAAATATAAATATAAAAATTCATCAAATTCATATGCTTTGTAAAAATCAAAAGGGCTGAAACATACATGGAAAATAGAGTTGAATAATTAACAAATCTAGGGTTTAAGATCTCTTCTTACAAATGGCACAAGACATCAATTCCTTAATAAAATAATCAAATAAAAAATTCAGAAAAAACTTTTCACCTTCCAATTCAATTGTTTTTTTTAAATCTCCAAAATCCCTGAAGTTCAGTAATCAAAAGATCTTTGCAATCTTTACTTCAACATCCAAGAAAAAAAAGTTCAGAAAAAAGAAGAAGAAAGAAAACTGCCTTCTTCAATTCAATTCAAACTAAAATCTGGAAATATTTTCTCAAGCTTCTTAAAAGTAGTGTATTACATTTCTCAGGTAAGTTTTGATTTAAACTTTATAGTTTGTAAAATTATGCTTTTAAATCAAGTGTTAACAAACAAAATTCTTTAAAAAAAATCGTAGATTAGCTAAAAGGGGGAGAAGCTTCAGGTTTTTGGCTAATGCAGTAGGTTTCTGAAAATAAGTTAAAAGGCAAGTAATTTTTTTTTTAATTTTGAATTTGAAGTTGCAATCTATAATGAAGCAAGAATTAAACAATAACATCCAATTATTTTCAGGAGAAATCAAGGATTAAAAACTTTTTTGGTTTACAAGTTTCTGTTTTCAAAAAACTGCAGGAAAAAAAAAGAGTTTCTCTGTTATTCAATCAGTGAGAAATCTGGAATTTTTTTTTTTCATTTTTAACGATTGAAATAAATGAATACAACATGGGATTTAATACAACAATATCTAATTTTTTTTGCAGGAAGAATCAAGGATTAAAAGCATTAATCTATTTTTGGTTTCTAGTTGCAGGAAGTATAAGGGGGTCTCTGCTATAAATCTCAAATGTAAGTAAGATAAAACCCCCTGTTATTAATAGTTTTAGTGCATGAATACAACCCAAAGTAATCACAGATCTGTGTTTAAAAATTGCAGATCCAAAACTTAAAAGAATTTAAAGTAAGAAAAGAAGAGAAATTCCAAGCCTCATTTCTGTTTGAAAACTATCAGTAACTTCTGGAATAAAAGGCGAGTAAACCTTTATTTCTTCAAATCTTGTCTTTCTAGGGGAATGATTGAATGATTAGGGAAGTTTAGTTTTTGGTTGCTTGCAAAAAATCTTGAATATATGATTGGATTGTGGCCTGTGCATGTTGATCTTACACAAAAACTAGTCACTGTTTTTAGCTTCAGGAAAACCAAACCTGTCAAACCCCTTTCCTTTCTCCATGTTCTATTTTCTGTTGCAATTGAAAAAAAAACAAACAAGATGGAGTTTGAGTGTTAAACTAGCACCATGTTTCAGTAATAAATTAAAACAAGTTTTGGGATTTTCTTCTACTGGGAAAAAAAAGAAAAGAAAAACTACACAGTGACACCTAAATTTGCTTATAGGTCAACCCATACCAAAGGAAATCTAAATCTCTTTCTCTCTTTGATTCTAACAAAGATTTTTAAACAAGTTAAATATTGTTTTAAACTCATATTACATATCAGTAATGAATTAAAACAGTTTTATAGAGTTCTTCTTCTTGGAAAGTTGAAACACAGTGATCAATTCAAATCCTCAAGTAAACTCAAACTTCACGAATTTTAACTTCCATAATTTTAAGCGAATCCACATTTAAAATGATGATTTTTGAAACTAGAATCAAATTTTTCATTGGTTTTTCACTGGAACATTTTGGATGATCTGTAAATTGAAGTTTTATCAAACCCTAGTGATCCAAAAAATTTTAAGCCTCGAATTCATTGTGGTAGCGAGAATTAATGCTCGAAATCATCAGAAAAATACTAAATTAATTTATAAACCCGTAGATCTTTGATTTGAAAGCAAACTAGGGTTTAAAACATTTTTTCTGTTCAAGTTAGAAACCACGGTGCTGCGCCACCTATGGTTGACAGGACTGCATGTCAGTGGGGTGAATCAATGCGTCGCACGGTGTTGTAGCTTAAGGCAAAGTTTGGTTGCCGATAACGGCCAGAGGTGGCGGCGTGAGGCAAATGATCCGATGTCATTTTCTGATGGTTTCTAGGTCGAAGGTCTCGATTCACGTTTTCGAATTGTTTCCCAATTCTGGGTGTTCGTGGTGTCTAGGGGGATGCACGGCGACGTGTTGGTGGCCGCAACACCGACCAACGACGGCGAGGGTGGCCGTGCACGTGCACGTTCTTGGTTATGTGTCAATTGTGAAATTTGGGGAAGAAAAGATGGTAGAAGCAGTTCGCGGGGAAATTGGTGAGAGACTCGAAATCATACTCGAGTTGCTGTGGCGTTGTATCGAGTTGAATTTAAACACTTAACAAATTTTTACAAAAAAATATCGCCCGGGTCAATTTTGTCTTAAACTCGAAGCAAGGGGGATGATGGCTCGGGGTACGACCGGAAGCAAGTCTCGGGTTGGTCGACAAAACAGCAACCCAGTTTTTACCAAATTCTTGAAAACACAAGTTAAATTTATTTGCTGAATAAATTAATGATAATGGTAAATAGAATATGAAACAAATGGAATCTCCAATTTATAATTTTATAAAAGTTGTTTTAAAGTTTAATTTAACAAAAAATTTAAAAGTAAAACGAATGTTTAATTGTTAATTTAAAAACCAAATTTATTTATAATAATGAAAGAATAATTAACCATTAAGGCTTGCAATGATTTTATAATTTAAAATTAATTAATTAAAGAATAGGAAGTTTATAAAAATAATTAAAATTAATTAATTAACAATTAAGAATTAACAAATTAAAATAATAAGTCAAAGGACAATTACTTAATTAAGCCAATTAAAGATAATTCATAATTAAGTAAAATTAAACATTAATTTAAAAATGATTAGTCAACATAATTATATGGTTAATTCACTTTAATCACAATCACTTGAATCAATGATGTTTGACCATCATCAAATACTCTGTACTGGATTGACATTTCTGTTGTAATACTGTGATTTCTTCGTGATGAACTGTGATTTGTGATTTGTTCCTATATGTATGTGAAACCCCTTTTGCCCGTAAAACGACATCTAGCTTCGATGCGATAGGGAGTCAGATTTAAGTTTGTTATATGAAATCCACATCGAACCTTGAATGTGAATCTTTGTGATTGATACACGCACATGTTTTAAATTTGAGCGCTCACTATTTGGATTAGCCGGCATAGGACCTTTGTGTCATATAACCCATTCCGAATAGTGATTCGACGAATGGATTGCATTTGAAGACCGGTGGTGAAGACCGGGTATTTCGAAAACAATAGGTTAACCTATCGATTGTCTCTGCACCGAGTTGCTCCGTTATAGGGATTCCCTAAGTGATGGGAAGCCCGATCGAGATTGTGGACGCCCGGATTAGCAAGGGCTTCTTCCTTTATTCGACGAAGTGCCTTCGGTTCTGTTCGAACCCGGAACAGACTTGTATAGTCGTGTGTCTAACACTACACTTTGAGATATAAAGCCGATTTCTTTCAAATACATATCTGTTGGTGGCGGAGAATTTATTCTCTTAGCTTAACACCCTTCTCTGAGACGTACGAGCTCAGAGGTTGTGTAATTGAAGGTTACTAGCGATATACTCCCAATTTGATAGTGTGGCATGCTAAGTGCTGCTGTGTATTAATGATCATTTGTTGATCATTTGTGATCAAAGCATGGCTTTCGTGTAAAGCGTAGCTTTGTGGACGAGACCTCATCGGCCTCACACCCTGGAAATGGTCGAAACTGGAAAGATGCGGCAAGGTTATGAGGGTCACGCCCTTTAGGGTATGTCATTTCCTTCTGGAAAAAGGTGGTGTCATGGTATGGAGCCTAGACACTTACCTATGTGGTTGCTTCAATCTCATTCTCTGTGTGTTTAACGACCCAACTTCCAAACACCAGGAAGTCGCATCACTAATAAGAAAGAAAGGGATAGAGAATAGAAAGAAAGAGAAGAAGAAGAAACAACACATCAGAATCTAAACAGCGGAACAGATAAATTATATTAATAACATAACATATTACATAGTTTACAAACACTATTAGAGTACACAGATAACACAACACATATTAGACAGTTATAAACACCTGTCTAGTTATCACAACTCATTACAACTCAGAGACAACACAGAACACACAGCGGAATACTATATATCTAACGTAGAAGCCTCCTGCTCCATTGCTCCTCCAATATTCGTCAAAGCTAACCTGAATCCCTTGGCTACTCGTAAAAATTTGAGTACCCAAGAGTTTAAGAAAACAAAAGATAAACTCTAGGTCAGACATAGGTCTGGTGTGAGTAACAGGTTAAAGTTGCTTAACTTTCAAAAACCTTTTTGAAAAGAAAGGTATCACGTAAGACTTCCCACACATAAACATGGAAAAGTTTTTACCTTACGCTAACCAAAACATTTGATAGGAAATCCAGTAATATTATAATAGGTCTAGGGTTTTCAAGTAAATATGAAATAGCCGAAATTGTTAAATGATTAAATTCCAGCTACTAGCCACAAAAGTGGGTAATACAATCAAAACCGTTAGCACTTATTGGATTTTGGATTCCATACAATGGCAAGACTACTGGGGTACTGCCCGTCATAGTACGTGGCCTAGATCAACGTACCGAGGAGTATGCCCGCTCCCCTGCAACACAAGGTCGGACCCATTCCTTACTGAACAGTTCCGAACAAGACAACCCCGCAATTGGTGCGCAATTCCAACCCCCCACTAAGCCGAATAAAAAGGGACCTCTAGACAGGGGAAAATCTTGCTCTCCAGTGGGAGCTACCCACGAAGCCTTGCTGCACCTCCCCTGTTTTAGCCATTCCCTGTTGATGAGACTTGAGGCTACGATTACCTTTAGAGAACACATTATCTTAGAATGCTCATCGTCCACCTGACGATGTTCTGCAAGCATTCAATCCATACAAGTTCGTTCCGGGTTCGAACGAAACCGAAGGCATTATCTCGTTATACTCGTTTTGGAATCACCCTCAGAGTTAATGACGATAACCCTTGCACTCTGAATCTCTATCTCGAGCCTATAAGTACTATTTCTGTCAAACTCATCACGGAATCACCCCCAAAGTTATACTGACTAATAGTCCTTACACCTCGAGTCTTCACTCTTCACATAAGATTCACGACCCATCGTTAATTTGGATCGATGTGGTTTCCGGATATCCAAATATGGAAACCCGATCCCGGTCTCATCGAAATCCAAAGCGTGTCTTTTAGGTCCAAGTTGTTTAAGAGTTTAAAACAATTCAATTACATTATCTATATTCACACAGATAGATAATTCAAAGATTCACAACAGATAATTATCATTATCATAACCACAGATAATCCACATTATCATTATCAAAGATATCCATATCAACATCACAATGCAACCAATGCATCCATATCACTCAACATTATTAATCTCATAGCTGAGATTCAAAACCATTTAAAGCAACCAATAATAACCATTCATAAGGAATGATCCATAATCATACTATCTATAATCAATTAAATTGAATTAAATTAATTACATCATCTTTAATTAATTTAAAATGAATTAAATTAATTATTATCACAATATAAATCTTGCTTACATTATCATTAATTAATTACAAATTAATTAATTGATTAACCTCTAATTTATCATCTTAATTAATCAATCCTGATTAATTATACTTTAATTAATGTCACAAAATTAATTACTCAAAACCAAATACAGTAATTAACCTTAAATTTCTTCATAAATTAATTAACTATAATTAGTTACATATAACCTTAATTAATTACAATTGATTAATTACACTTAATCACTTATTAATGATTAATTCATATTAATTAATCAATCTTAATTACATCATTAATTATATTAATTAATGACTCTTAATTATATTTAATTAATTACTCCATTAAATTAATTACTTTCAGTAATTAATCTCATTTAATCCATAATTAATAATCACCTTGATTAATCTCAATCTCTAATTAACTACTCTTAATTACTTATCAAATTAATTACCACTTAAATTAACTTCTTAAATTAATCCCTAGATTAATCATACAAAATAATTTAATCTGAATTATTTTCACAATCCAAACATCATTTATTAATTACCTCCAGAAATTATCTTTAATTACTTCACTGAGTAATTCTACTAATTACATAAAGTATTTATTATCAAATGCATTGTTTAAAATTAATTAAACTTAATTAATTAATTTAAACCAATCTCAATAAACTCCATTAATTACATTAAGTAATTAATGTCTTAATTACTTTCATTTGAGTAATTAAACTCAAATAAATTTCATAATTTATTATCATTAATTAATTAATCTAATTAATTATTAAAAATTAATCATATTAATTAATTACTAAATAAACTTTAGTTAACCATCATTAACTATTATTTATTCTTTATTTACTTCCTAATTAATCTCTTATTAAAATTAATCCAAATTATTAATTATAAAATAATTAAATAAGTCTCTCCTTAATTATCTTACTTATTTAATTATTTCAATATCTTGATCATTACTAAGATAACCCATTCCATTTTAATAATCTTTTTAAATATTAAAGTGTACTAGAACATGTAAATTCAAATTTCAAAAATTCAAAATGATATTTATCAAAGCATTATCAAATTTAAATTCCATTTATATTCTTTCCAAAATAAATGTAAATAACATTTATTACTTAAAATTAAAACTTATATAAGATAAGTATTAATTTACTTAATTTAATTAAAAACTAAGTTTTAAATACATTACTTATTTAAATTATAAATTCAAGTTAACAATCATTTAACCTTATAAACCATTTATAATGATTTCATTCAAAAAGGTAAATCAAATTTAAAATATTTGTTTGAAACAAATTCACTTTTAATAAACAATTTAAATTTAAACATGTTTGAAAACATTCAAAATTCTGAAACTTATTCAAATATCCAGATTTTAATTTTCAAGACACAAGAGCCCATTCTTTATTTAAATCATTTGATTTAAACTTGCATTAAACTTTTGATTCAAAACTTGATTTTTTTAAAACTCTTTATTTAAAATACAAATTCAATCTTTAAAAACCTGAAGATTCAAAGGTCTTAAGAAAAACTGAACTTAAATTTTAAATTCAAACTGCTGTTTTAAATTAGGTTTCAGATTTTCAAAATGAAATTCAATTTCCAAAACTTTCAGGTTTTCTTCTTCTTGTTTTTTTTTAAACTGAAAAACCACTTTCAAAATTTTGAAAACCTATAAGATTTCAAAACCATTTGAAACTATAATACATACTAGATTTAAACTTGTTTTAAATCTTATCATTACAACTTTTGAATTCTTTTAAATTTAGTTTAAATTTAAAATTTACAGGCAGGTTACAGAAAAACTGTAACAATATAATCAACCCAAGCCAAATTTTTTTTGCTTCGAGTCAGAGCCTAAAGTACTTCGAGCAAACCTACCAAAATATCGAGTAAAACTCGAGTCAATAATTCTGTTCAATTCAAAAAAAAACAACAACATCAACTATGAACACCGTGCACCTGCACAATAATCTTGATCGATTCCGATCAACTTCAATGATCTTCCCTCATCGACGAACAACTCCTCACTCCACCCTGATCATCATCTCGCTCTCACGCTACTCGAATTCGAGTTCACATCTTAAAACCTGGAACAGAACAGAACAAACCCACACCACACCTGTCAACGCTTCCTCCACGGCCCTCCGACCACTAGAATAGCAGCAATTTCGGCCGCCATCTCGTCAATGGCCATACTCCCATCTCCCCAAATCTCTCAGCACTCGATTACCCATACAAGCTGTGACAACCCATTAACTAAGCATTCCAATAACTAGGGTTACAGACCATAAAACATCAGCGCAGTCGCCATGGTGATTTGTATTACCATCAATAATTTTTCCCAGCTTCACTGGTTACTCCTCTACCCACAAGATGAACCCCGACCCTTCAAATTGCCGAGATCACCCAAAAACCCAAAAATTCCCTATATAGTTCAACACAGAACAGCACCATACCCCCCCTCCACTAAAAATCCCAATTTTTGTTCCAAAAATCAAGTTTTGATCTTGGTATTTAATTCTTAATACTGAATTTATAATTTATTCAATATAAATTTTCACATTTTTAAACTTGATTAATCAAATTCTGGTTTACAGAGATGTTTATAGGTTATTTTAACTTAGCTAAAAATTTTAAACTAAAACTTATCATAAACAAATAAGTTTGATTTAATCTAGGTTTAATCAGAGGCACAAATCTATATGTTTTGAATTTTAAAACAAAACCTGAACACATGATCTATATAAAAAAAACAGAGAGTACTTTTGGAAATCACAAGCATATTATAGACACATCATATTTTATTCAAATATGCATTTAACACATTGTATCACAGAGATTTAACATGCAACTAATTTATAAATTTAAAACTTTAAGAAAACAGAATGTTACTCACCTTAATTGTAACGACCCGCCTTTTTGGACAGTTTAAACCGACGATCAAATACACATGCCGATTCCAAACCATTCAAAAGGGCAGATGGTTATTGGGGTAAATAAGAAAAGAAAAGAAAGAGAAATGAAGGAAAGGAAACAACACAGAATCTTACAGCGGAACGAGAAAATATAATAATCAAATAAACAGTTCATGAAGTTGTTTACTATACTTTGATCATTATTTATACAACATTTATCAGAGTTATACATATTCAACAGAACAAATAAAATAATGCAGCAGACAACATGATGCAAAGATAATAATAGTAATAGAACACCAAATCTTCGTCTTCGTCCTCCAGAATAGATCTTCAATAAGCTGAAAAACTCAGGTCTGACCCGAGCGTAATGAAAAGACAAAACACCCGAGTCAGGAATAAGATATCCTCATGTAAGTTAAATCAATCGAAAATAAATATGAGTGTAACGGCGTCAGAGATATTTACGGGGTTTGACATCTCATATCCAGTGTCAACGTGCGTGCAATAACTCAAGAGATGTTACGGGATTTTCCATCTCTTAAGGATCCGTTAAACTATCTACTATGTAGTGCAATACGCTAAGTAGATAATGCCTATCAGTAACATAAAGTATCAAAATAGCGTTAAGGCGTTACCATAATCCTCCTTAACACATTTTATAATGCCATAGTCTATACAGCACCGTAAGCCTCACCGTAAACTGGTGGTTATCAGAGGGTACCCCATAGGTATAACACAAAACATAACGTAGTGGTCGCGAATAGGATAATCAGTATGACAAGGTACATGAGGCGATACCAACTAGGATACTAGTTGTTGCGTGATCCGGACTGATGTTGAGCATAGCCAGCAGCTATCCCAACACCGCGAAACAACACTCCCAAATCAAGGGGTGCACCCAAATCGAATCACAAATGTAATAGATATGGTATCGAAGAAGTGTGTCCGCTGGAGATGGCGAACCTCAATGGCCCGGCGCGGCTCCTGTTTTAGTCATGTCAGGGGTCATCTAATAATCGTTCTCTTTCTTCAGTCAACGCGTTCACCAAACCATCCACTTCATTCTGGATCAACACTACGCGTATAATAGTTATTAAAGTGGTTTTCGGTATCGACAAAGAGTGTGTCCATATCCGATCCCGGTCTCCTTAATAACTACGTATTATTACACCGTTGGCTCTTTTACATTTCAAATCGATTCATAATTGATATCAAGATATCATATTCGCTTCAAAATCAAATCCATTTCAAATATAACTACCCAATTCAAATCAATTTCAATTTCCCTTCTACAGATTCAATTTCGATTTCAATTCAAATCGATGTCAACTTTGACTTCAAATCAATTCAATTCTACATTCACCTTCAATTAATTCAATTTCAATTTATATCGATTTGGAGCTTGATTTTTCAAAATATCAATTTTTAACACTTAACAAAATTATCCTTCAATATTCAAATTTAAATCCCAATTATAAATATGATTCAATTTCAAGCTCAATTTCAAAATATCATTTTTATATCGCTTTTACTTAGTAATACTCGAAGCTCGAAATAGTGTTCAATCTTTAAAACAAATAAATTTTAGAAATTCAATCATATCCCAATTTTAAATTTCAAAGTCTCAACTTAAATTATTTAACAATTTCTTTTAACCAAAATTTATTTCAACATTCCAAACTCAATTTTTCGATAAATTCGATTTCTATAAATTGATTTCTATTTATAACTTTTAAATCAAAACATTTAAATAAATTTCAAATCGACGATTTTAAAAATTATTAATTTAGCCAATTCGGTGTCCGTATATAATTTTCTATCCTATGGCCAAGTAATTATTTATTTCAATTAAATGTTAGGGATGGATATATACTACTTAAATCAAATCACAGTTTCATATGTATGCATAATAGGATATATATATAAGCAAATAAACATCCAAACATTTAAATATCAACCAATAGCATCCATCGAAATACATCATCCAATAGACAATACAATTCATGACAATTTCATAATGATCCGTGTCAGGTAATTTAATCGCAATTCAATTTTAATTTCAAATTTAACTGTCAATTTACTTTTTCAACGGTTAATTCACATGACAATCTGTATGACAATTAAATTCTATCAACAATGACAAAATAAAATTCATCACTTCATAATACCTAATTTAACTAGCATAAAGATATTCGGTACGTTGTGAGCATTATAAAACACTCACCTTGATTTCAATGCAGTTCCAGCGTTTTATTTTGAATAAAATTAAACGTGCGTTTAATTTTACCCGAAATTCAAACTAGCTCCAAACGATTCCAATCCAGCTCCATTGCGTAGTGCTCGACAATACGAACCCATCGCAATTCGTTTCGTGCGTTTTCGACCTCGTACGAAAAAGTTATGCATTTTAAAATTTACACAAATTATAAAATAATAAATTTACAATTTTTCTCAATTTTCTAACCCCCAATATTATCTGGGCTGCACATTTCCTTCTGCAGATCACGACCACGCACGTGACTCTTCTTCCTCCAGGTGATTCAACGCGTTCAAGGAACTCATAGAAGCCGACCTAGGGTTTTACATATCCACCTCCACAACGCACGAGAGAATGATCAAGCACCTCCATTTGGAAGCCCTACCCCCACTCTACCTACGTCTGAACCCACGGCCAGCTCGGTAGTTCCCACTCGTGCAAAAACGTGCGCGACCCGTGTGCATTCAAGCACTAATTGCAGACAATCTACCACATGAAATCAAATCACTACCGTTGGATTTAAGGATCTCAGTGTGTTCTACATTTTCCATGTTGGATGTTTCGCGAATCGTTTTGTGGATGAGGGGATCGGAGGGGAAGAACGAGACTAAATTCTGGCCGTGGGTTTCTATGGAGGCGGCTACGAATAGAAACCCTAGGGTATATTAATTTGCAAACAAATGAATTTCAAGGGGCTTTTATAGAAATTTTAACGAACACTATTCATCCCGGGTTTTCCGAACTCTGATTTACGCGCGGTGACCGGCGTTTCTAGGATTTACCCCGCGTTCCGGACACAATGGAATAGGTTTCGGAAGCTAATTCGATCATCTGTGCGAGTTACGGCAATAAACGTTCGATTTAAATTAAATCGATTTAAACTAATTTCTAGGCGTTTTAGCTTGCCCCGGACAAACGGTAAATCCGATTGACACGAAATTTGAAACCTTACAATAATATCACGTTACGGATCCGATGAAACTAGTTTCATCGAAATCCAAGACTATTTGAAAATTGGCTATTTTAACTCGTCAATTAAATATTAAAATATTCAATTTTCATAAATTTACTTTTAATTCGATTTTAAAAGTTCTACAACATCATTCTAACTTTAATATGATAAAATAAATTTTTACAAATCATTTTTTTATCATATTAAACCCGTTATTCAATTATCCAATAAATTCCAATTTTAAAATCTTATTAACTCTATTATAATCCCAATATAACTTACATTCACTTAGGAAACCAATTTGAATCATATTAAATCAAATTTCAGTTATTCACTCTATTTCATACATTAATTTCAATATCAAATTAATCATATCAAATTCAGAATTTAATTATTCAAACATTTGTAATATTAAATTCAAACAAATTTATTATTCTTAAATCACTATCTTTTGAAATATTCAAAACGAACTTATAAAATTTAACAAATTCAAATTATAAAACAACCATTTTCATTAAAACCGTTATTCAATTCCCATATTCAATTATTCAATAAATTCCAAATACTAAATTTAAACAATTTAATTGTTCAATATTTGACGGATTTCAATATTGGATTTTTAAATAAAATTTCATTATGAGTCGATTTACTATCTTACATCAAATGAATTCCACATTATTATTCAACTACAGTTAGAGATAATGCACTCAACTAGTATATAAACTTTCATTTCAATTGCAATTGGTTCACAAATTCAATTCGACTAACTAAATGAATAGGTAACTTAAATAATTATCACCATTAACCTTTAATTTCTTATAAGTTTATTATTTACAAACAAGTGTCACAATTACCTATACAATACAAATTCATTCAATTACCTTTGACTACATATTATTTCAATTAATTTGGGATTTCATTCAATTCATAAATAATTTACTTAGATAAAATTTGTTGCATTTCATTCTAGTTATTATTATTCCAAACGAATTACAAAAAAATTTTCTAACCTTAAATCACGAAATCTGATTAAATTAGCTATTTAATTATCGAAATTTACGGGTCGTTACACTCTTCCCCACTCAAAACTTTTCGTCCCCGAAAAGGAAAAAGAAGGGAAAAGGAACTAAGTATAGGATTCAACATTAGATATATTTTATTCAAAGTTACCAACTTATGAAACAATGAAATTCCACTTATAAAGTCATAACTATGCTTCCACTAAGTTACTCCGAACGGCTTTCTAACTTTAAAAGTTAGTTATCAAAACAAGTTATAAAAATAAAATTTAAAACTTGAAAAAAAATTTAACACCCGGATTTACGGAAAATTTCGGCAGAGTCTCCTTTACGCGGCTCGATCGGAAAAAAAAAATGACAGTATATATATCACAAATATACATCTCATCAAGTGATGAGGCATCCCGCAGGGAAAAAAGTGTAAAAGTACGGTATGTAATCCGAGATATGTACCTTATATATTATTAGCGAGCATATACGGCTAACATAGCGCGAAAGCGAGCTCCAAATGCAAAGCAAGCGCAATCCGCACCTACTAAACACTCAACAAACCATGAGAAACATGCATATATGAAAATAATATCAATATACATCATATAGAAACATAACAACTACATGTGCCAACATAGCAAATGCAACTAACAACAAATGCATCCAACAAATCAATTATCATCCAACTATCATCCAATGAATCCATAACAAATCAATATAAATTCACTTCTCATTAATATTTATTCACTTCTCATTAATATATATTGACTTGGGTTTCAATTTTAATCACAGTTGATTCATTAACGTTGGATTTTACTAACATTCATTCTCAATTCAATTAGTTAACATTCACTAATTTATATTTACATTAGTTCACTTCCAATTTGAATCAAATTAAATTCTATTTAAATTCATTTAACTTCCAATTTGATTTCAATGATTTATAGCTTCCAATTTCATTAACACTTAATGAATTATATACAATCAACTAACAATCATATAACAACCACATCATACCCAACATAACCAAATTATTAATTTTACATTCAATTTGGTTTATCTCTTTCAATTCCAATTGATCCTTAGCCATACCAAATTCTTTTGTTCACATTTACTTCATATTCAGTTTCAGTTAATAACTAATCTATTTGCGGAACATTTTATTAATGCAGAACATTTTATTAATCATCACTTTAATTTATAGTCATTCCATAAAAGTCTAACTTCTTATATACGACTTTTCTTAGTTTATACTTATCTCAAAAGTTGCAAATTTATCTTCACATATTTGGCATCTTAAATTTCCAATATTAACTTTAATTAAGTCTGTAAGCCGTACATATATCATCCGTGAGCAATATCAATCTAATCGCTTATTCGATCACACAATTTCACTTCCAAACTAGTATCGTTCACACGACTCTCTAGTGCGGACTCAGATTTGGTTCCTTGATTGGAAACTATTACTCTCCTTGCATAGCCATATACTATGATAGAGAATTACAGAATCAAATTAAAAATCCATATCCAGGGTTCGCCGTCGAAAATTGAGTGAAAAATCCTAACTTGGATCGATATAAATCATCTCGAAATTTTGTGCTCGAATTTGGATCAAATCGTTATGCGAATAAAATAATATACGTACAATCTCACGTATTACCTTCCAATAGATTTCTATCCAATTTATCTATACTAAATTATTTTATTGGCTTCTATTTTTTTCACTTAGTTACTCACAATCCATTATTCAGTTAGTATATTCATTTCTTTACATAGCATATTCTTCAACATTATCTTTTCTTAAACATCATATCATAGAATTTTGCCTACTCAAGTTCATTTTAAACATTCTATATAATTTAATTAAATTCAATTTCATTTTCCAATTGATTCTTAGCTATAAGAAATTCCTTTTGAGTTTTCCTTACTTATATACTTCAATCATTTTCAGGTTCTGTTTATTTTTACAATATCTCATTACATATCCAAAACATCATTTTAACTTTTTTACATTTGGTAAGTCTTGTTATATGTTATCAAAATTTAATTTTGGTATTATACAAATTTATAGAATTTCATTTTACTTAATTAGAATGTTCACAAATTTAATTTATTTAAATCCTCTTTACCTTTCAACTTTAAAGGTACACTACAACTCTAAAGTTTTCCCAAAACATAAGCTTAGATATCTTAATCTTCTTATTTTAGAATTCTGGTTATTCACATTTCATTTGAAAATTACTAATTTGCATAACTTAGAATTTTAAATGCCCGGTTCTCTTCAAATCGTTTGAAATAAATATATTCACTTATATCTTTAATATATCAAATCATACCTTTGGAGTTTAAACCAAAACCCATTTACCCAAAATAATTTCGAAGAAAAGCAAAGCTTCTTAGAAGTCTCCCTCACTTTGAGACTCGAAAATGAACGTCGATGATGCTGCGCAGTCATCATCGAAATTATTTTCCAGCGACATAAGAGAGGAGTACTGAATTCATTCCTTCTTAAAAATCCTTTCAAAATATTTCCACAAACAATTTCCAACTAATATTACTATATATTTCTTCAAAACTTTGAGAACCATTTTTCAAATCTCCAGGTCTTAAATTCAATATTTTCCAATTTAAATCTATTTTAATTCATAAGTCACCTTAAAATATTCTTATAGGATTTTTTTTTCTTAAAACAATCCATAAGTGTTTTATCATTGTTCATTTTGTAATTCACCTTATTTATTAAATTACAATATCAAATTAATGATAATAACCAATATTTTCATTCCTAACAACCAGGTAAGCTAGATAATCACAATAATTTCTGAAAATAAATCCTTTATATACAAAATATAATTAGGGCAAAATTATTTCATTTACCCAATTTCAAATCAATACTATGTTGAATTGTTCTGTTTAAGTGTTTAGAGATCCCTATCAATGACGTTAATTACTCGTATTGACCAGAATCCATAAGCCACTCAACAAATCAACCGACACAATATAAAACATTTTATATCACTAACAAATACGCTCTCTCATATATATACACTCAACGACTCATCATAGGGTATTACTACCCTATTTATAAAGAGTCAGAGCCCACAAAGCAAGCTCTGATACCAACTGTAACAACCCGCCTTTTTGGACAGTTTAAACCGACGATCAAATACACATGCCGATTCCAAACCATTCAAAAGGGCAGATGGTTATTGGGGTAAATAAGAAAAGAAAAGAAAGAGAAATAAAGGAAAGGAAACAACACAGAATCTTGCACCGGAACGAGAAAATATAATAATCAAATAAACAATTCATGAAGTTGTTTACTATACTTTGATCATTATTTATACAACATTTATCAGAGTTATACATATTCAACAGAACAAATAAAATAATGCAGCAGACAGCATGATGCAAAGATAATAATAGTGATAGAATACCAAATCTTTGTCTTCGTCCTCCAGAATAGATCTTCAATGAGCTCAAAAACTCAGGTCTGACCCGAGCGTAATGAAAAGACCAAACACCCGAGTTAGGACTAAAATATCCTCATGTAAGTTAAATCAATCGAAAATAAATATGAGTGTAACGGCGTCAGAGATGTTTACGGGGTTTGACATCTCATATCCAGTGTCAACATGCGTGCAATAACTCAAGAGATGTTACAAGATTTTCCATCTCTTAAGGATCCGTTAAACTATCTACTATGTAGTACAATACGCTAAGTAGATAATGCCTATCAGTAACATAAAGTATCAAAATAGCGTTAAGGCGTTACCATAATCCTCCTTAACACATTTTATAATGCCGTAGTCTATACAGCACCGTAAGCCTCACCGTAAACTGGTGGTTATCAGAGGGTACCCCATAGGTATAACACAAAAAATAACGTAGTGGTCGCGAATAGGATAATCAGTATGACAAGGTACATGAGGCGATACCAACTAGGATACTAGTTGTTGCGTGATCCGGACTGATGTTGAGCATAGCCAGCAACTATCCCAACACCGCGAAACAACACTCCCAAATCAAGGGGTGCACCCAAATCGAATCACAAATGTAATAAATATGGTATCAAAGAAGTGTGTCCGCTAGAGATGGCGAACCTCAATGGCCCGGCGCGGCTCCTGTTTTAGTCATGTCAGGGGTCATCCAATAATCGTTCTCTTTCTTCAGTCAACGCGTTCACCAAGCCATCCACTTCATTCTGGATCAACACTCGTCGTATAGTAGTTATTAAAGTGGTTTTCGGTATCGACAGAGAGTGTGTCCATATCTGATTCCAGTCTCCTTAATAACTACGTATTATTACACCGTTGGCTCTTTTACATTTCAAATCGATTCATAATTGATATCAAAATATCATATTCGCTTCAAAATCAAATCCATTTCAAATATAACTACCCAATTCAAATCACTTTCAATTTCCCTTCTACCGATTCAATTTCGATTTCAATTCAAATCAATGTCAACTTTGACTTCAAATCAATTCAATTCTACATTCACCTTCAATTAATTCAATTTCAATTTATATCAATTTGGAGCTTGATTTTTCAAAATATCAATTTTTAACACTTAACAAAATTATCCTTCAATATTCAAATTTAAATCCCAATTACAAATATGATTCAATTTCAAGCTCAATTTCAAAATATCATCTTTATATCGCTTTTACTTAGTAATACTCGAAGCTCGAAATAGTTTTCAATCTTTAAAACAAATAAATTTTAGAAATTCAATCATATCCTAATTTTTAATTTCAAAGTCTCAACTTAAATTATTTAACAATTTCTTTTAACCAAAATTTATTTCAACATTCCAAACTCAATTTTTCGATAAATTCGATTTCTATAAATTGATTTCTATTTAGAACTTTTAAATCAAAACATTTAAATAAATTTCAAATCGACGATTTTAAAATTTATTAATTTAGCCAATTCGGTATCCGTATATAATTTTCTATCCTATGGCCAAGTAATTATTTTTCCAATTAAATGTCAGGGATGGATATATACTGCTTAAATCAAATTACAGTTTCATATGTATGCATAATATGATATATATAAGAAAATAAACTTCCAAACATTTAAATATCAACCAATAGCATCCATCGAAATACATCATCCAATAGACAATACAATTCATGACAATTTCATAGTTATCCATCTCAGGTAATTTAATCGCAATTCAATTTCAATTTCAAATTTAACCGTCAATTTACTTTTTCAACGGTTAATTCACATGACAATCTGTATGACAATTAAATTCTATCAACAACGACAAAATAAAATTCATCACTTCATAATATCAAATTTAACTAGCATAAAGATATTCAGTACGTTGTGCGCGTTATAAAACACTCACCTTGATTTCAATGCAGTTCCAGCGTTTTATTTCGAATAAAATTAAATGTGCGTTTAATTTTACCCGAAATTCAAACTAGCTCCAAACGATTCCAATCTAACTCCATTGCGTAGTGCTCGACAATACGAACCCGTCGCAATTTGTTTCGTGCGTTTTCGACCTCGTACGAAAAAGTTATGCATTTTAGAAGTTTACACAAATTATAAAATAATTAAATTTACAAATTTTGTCAATTTTCTAACCCCAATATTATCTGGGCTGCACATTTTCTTCTGCAGATCGCGACCACGCACGCGACTCTTCTTCCTCCAGGTGATTCAACGCATTCAAGGAACCTATAGAAGCCGACCTAGGGGTTTACATATCCGCCTCCACAATGCACGAGAGAATGATCAAGCACCTCCATTTGGAAGCCCTACCCCCACTCTACCTATGCCTGAACCCACGGCCAGCTCGGTGGTCCCCACTCGTGCAGAAACATGCGCGACCCGTGTGCGTTCAAGCATGAATTGCAGACAATCTACCACATGAAATCAAATCACAACCGTTGGATTTAAGGATCTCAGTGTGTTCTACATTTTCCATGTTGGGAGTTTCGCGAATCGTTTTGTGGATGAGGAGATCGGAGGGGAAGAACGAGACTAAATTCTGGCCGTAGGTTTCTATGGAGGCGGCTACGAATAGAAACCCTAGGGTATATTAATTTGCAAACAAATGAATTTCAAGGGGCTTTTATAGAAATTTTAACGAACACTATTCATCCCGGGTTTTCCGAACTTCGATTTACGTGCAGTGACCGGCGTTTCTACAATTTACCCCGCGTTCCGGACACAATGGAATTGGTTTCGGAAGCTAATTCGATCATCTGTGCGAGTTACGGCAATAAACGTTCGATTTAAATTAAATCGATTTAAACTAATTTCTAGGCGTTTTAGATTGCCCCGGACAAACGGTAAATCCGGTTGACACGAAATTTGAAACCATACAATAATATCACGTTACGGATCCGATGAAACTAGTTTCGTCGAAATCCGAGACTGTTTGAAAAATGGCTATTTTAACTCGTCATTTAAATATTTAAATATTCAATTTTCACAAATTTACTTTTAGTTCGATTATAAAAGTTCTACAAACATCATTCTAACTTTAATATGATAAAATAAAATTTTACAAATAATTTTTTTATCATATTAAACCCGTTATTCAATTATCCAATAAATTCCAATTTTAAAATCTTATTAACTCTATTATAATCCCAATATAACTTACATTCACTTTGGAAACCAATTTGAATCATATTAAATCAAATTTCAGTTATTCACTCTATTTCATATATTAAATTTCAATATCAAATTAATCATATCAAATTCGAAATTTAATTATTCAAACATTTGTAATATTAAATTCAAACAAATTTATTATTCTTAAATCAATATCTTTTGAAATATTCAAAACGAACTTATAAAATTTAACAAATTCAAATTATAGACCAACCATTTTCATTAAAACAGTTATTCAATTCCCATTATCAATTATTCAATAAATTCCAAATACTAAATTTAAACAATTTAATTGTTCAATATTTGACGGATTTCAATATTGGATTTTTAAATAAAAATTTCATTATCAGTCGATTTACTATCTTACATCAAATGAATTCCACATTATTATTCAACTACAGTTAGAGATAATGCACTCAACTAATATATAAACTTTCATTTCAATTGCAATTGGTTCACAAATTCAATTCGACTAACTAAATGAATAGGTAACTTAAATAATTATCACCGTTAACCTTTAATTTCTTATAAGTTTATTATTTACAAACAAGTGTCACAATTACCTATACAATACAAATTCATTCAATTACCTTTGACTACATATTGTTTCAATTAATTTGGGATTTCATTCAATTCATAAATAATTAACTTAGATAAAATTTGTTGCATTTCATTCTAGTTATTATTATTCCAAACGAATTACAAAATTTTTTTCTAACCTTAAATCACGAAATCTTATTAAATTAGCTATTTAATTATCGAAAATTTACGGGTCGTTACACTCTCCCCCACTCAAAACTTTTCGTCCCCGAAAAGGAAAAAGAAAGAAAAAGGAACTAAGTATAGGATTCAACATTAGATATATTTTATTCAAAGTTACCAACTTATGAAACAATGAAATTCCACTTATAAAGTCATAACCACTCTTCCACTAAGTTACTCCAAACGGCTTTCTAACTTTAAAAGTTAGTTATCAAAACAAGTTATTAAATTTTTTTTTTAAAACTTGAAAAAAATTCTAACACCTGGATTTACGGAAAATTTCGACAGAGTCTCCTTTGCGCGACTCGATTGGAAAAAAAATGATAGTATATATATCACAAATATACATCTCATCAAGTGATGAGGCATCCCGCAGGGAAAAAAGTGTAAAAGTACGGTATGTAATCCGAGATATGTACCTTATATATTATTAGCGAGCATATACGGCTAACATAGCGTGAAAGCGAGCTCCAAATGCGAAGCAAGCGCAATCCGCACCTACTAAACACTCAACAAACCATTAGAAACATGCATATATGAAAATAATATCATTATACATCATATAGAAACATAACAACTACATGTGCCAACATAGCAAATGCAACTAACAACAAATGCATCCAACAAATCAATTATCACCCAACTATCATCCAACGAATCCATAACAAATCAATATAAATTCACTTCTCATTAATATTTATTCACTTCTCATTAATATTTATTGACTTGGGTTTCAATTTTAATCACAGTTGATTCATTAACGTTGGATTTTACTAACATTCATTCTCAATTCAATTAGTTAACATTCACTAATTTATATTTACATTAGTTCACTTCCAATTTGAATCAAATTAAATTCTATTTAAATTCATTTAACTTCCAATTTGATTTCAATGATTTATAGCTTCCAATTTCATTAACACTTAATGAATTATATATAATGAACTAACAATCATATAATAACCACATCATACCCAACATAACCAAATTATTAATTTTACATTCAATTTGGTTTATCTCTTTCAATTCCAATTGATTCTTAGCCATACCAAATTCTTTTGTTCACATTTACTTCATATTCAGTTTCAGTTAATAACTAATCTATTTGCGGAACATTTTATTAATGCAGAACATTTTATTAATCATCACTTTAATTTATAGTCATTCCATAAAAGTCTAACTTCTTATATTCGACTTTTCTTAGTTTATAGTTATCTCAAAATTTGCAAATTTATCTTCACATATTTGGCATCTTAAATTTCCAATATTAACTTTAATTAAGTCCATAAGCCATACATATATCATTCGTGAGCAATATCAATCTAATCGCTTATTCGATCACACAATTTCACTTCCAAACTAGTATCGTTTACACGACTCTCTAGTGCGGATTCAGATTTGGTTCCTTGATTGGAAACTGTTACTCTCCTTGCATAGCCATATACTATGGTAGAGAATTCCGGAATCAAATTAAAAATCCATATCCAGGGTTCGCCGTCGAAAATCGAGTGAAAAATCCTAACTTGGATCGATATAAATCATCCCGAAATTTTGTGCTCGAATTTGGATCAAATCGTTATGCGAATAAAATAATATACGTACAATCTCACGTATTACCTTCCAATAGATTTCTATCCAATTCATCTATACTAAATTATTTTATTGGCTTTTATTTTTTTCACCTAGTTACTCACAATCCATTATTCAGTTAGTATATTCATTTCTTTACATAGCATATTCTTCAACATTATCTTTTCTTAAACATCATATCATAGAATTTTTCCTACTCAAGTTCATTTTCAACTTGGAATTCCAAATTTCTCCATCCCTTATCCACAAAAGTTTCTGACAAACCCTAGGTTGCCAACATCCAAACTGATCAGCTCAACCCTTGCTGATTTCTCTAGAAGAAAATAGAACCAGAAACAACTCAACACAATGATATCCTCAAGATCAATCCGAACCAAAATACAATTCTACTCCATAACCAGCAGAAGACTACAAACTTCTCCTAATCCAGAAAAGATAATCAGAAACACTTCTAAACTGCTTCCGCCACACAACTCTGATCTGAAGTAGACAAGAAAATGCTGACGAAGAACACGAGCCCAATCTGGATATCACCTCTAGAAATACGGTTCTACAGATCCATAAAGAAAACTCAGAAATTCCTCCAAAACTGAGTTGCATCATCGAATTCCATCTCTAGGAATCATTCTCTAACTAAACAGAACCACCGGTTCCACTCCTGGAATACTAGTCGATAAGAAAACTCAATCTCCAGATGCAGACGAACTTCTGTCTTCGCAGAAGACATCCAGAAAATCTCCAACAATCCAAGAAACACTCAAACAATCGCAAGTCACTTTTGCTATTAACCCAGATAAATTTCCAAAGAAAACTATTCTCTCTTTACCAAAAAGAACAGCTTACACTGGTCTAGCCAATCCATTGAAGAAACAGATTCACTCTGCTGCCTTAGAACTCCATCTCCAGAAAAACTACCCAGCTAAGACCTTTCTGTCGGCTCACAGAACACTCCAAGCTGCATTGTTGACACCAATTTCAAACTTCCTGATCCAAAGCTCTTCGAGAAACTCGGATTTCAAAGCTAACCACAACATCCTGCTGTCTTCAGCCACAATATCGAAGCAGACTCACTTCCCAAACTTGTTCCAAAGAAAACATCTTCGGAAACAATCCATAGTCACTGCATCTCATCATGCAGTTACAACTTCCTGAGGTATCAAAATACCATCACTAGCTCCAACTCAACCGATCAGATCAAACTCTGCTCACCAAACTCTGCACTTCAAAGATGACTCCGAACCTTAACAGGTTTCCTTCAAAGATTGATGAAATACTTACATCCAGCTGCAAAGCTCACTCGAGATGGTATTAGGTCTACAGTCTTGACAGATACACTTCCAACCTCAAATATCAGATTCCAGCCAATGCTAGTAATCGTGTTACAAACACTACTACCTCATTTACCTTTATAACCTATATTGGAAACCTGAACAGGTAACCCAACAGATAGGTAGAAATAGATAAATATATATAAATATATATAAAATTACAAATACGCTCTCTTAAGAAAGACATCAATCCAGAGCCTAGGTATTCACTCAACCTAATGCTCTGATACCACTTTAACGACCCAACTTCCAAACACCAGGAAGTCGCATCGCTAATAAGAAAGAAATGGATAGAGAATAGAAAGAAAGAGAAGAAGAAGAAACAACACATCAGAATCTAAATAGCAGAACGAATAAATTATATTAATAACATAACATATTACATAGTTTACAACCACTATCAGAGTACACAGATAATACAACACATATTAGACAGTTAAAAACACCTATCTAGTTATTACAACTCATTACAACTCAGAGACAACACAGAACACACAACGGAATACTATATATCTAACGCAGAAGCCTCCTACTCCATTGCTCCTCCAATATCTGTCAAAGCTAACCTGAATCCCTTGGCTACTCTAAAAATTTGAGTACCCAAGAGTTTAAGAATACAAAAGATAAACTCTGGGTCAGACATGGGTCTGGTGTGAGTAACAGGTTAAAGTTGCTTAACTTTCAAAAACCTTTTTGAAAAGAAAGGTATCACGTAAGACTTCCCACACATAAACATGGAAAAGTTTTTACCTTACGCTAACCAAAACATTTGAGAGGAAATTCAGTGATATTATAATAGGTCTAGGGTTTTCAAGTAAATATGAAATAGCCGAAATTGTTACATGATTAAATTCCAGCTACTAGCCACAAAAGTGGGTAATACAATCAAAACCGTTGGCACTTATTGGATTTTGGATTCCATACAATGGCAGGGCTACTAGGGTACTGCCCATCACAGTACGTGGCCTAGATCAACGTACCGAGGAGTACGCCCGCTCCCTTTCAACACAAGGCCGGACCCATTCCTTACTGAACAGTTCCGAACAAGACAACCCCGCAGTTGGTGCGCAATTCCAACCGCCCACTAAGCCGAATAAAATGGGACCTCTAGACAGGGGAAAATCTTGCTCTCCAGTGGGAGCTACCCACGAAGCCTTGCTGCACCTCCCCTGTTTTAGCCATTCCCGGTTGATGAGGCTTGTGGCTACGATTACCTTTAGAGAACACATTATCTTAGAATGCTCATCGTCCACCTGACGATGTTCTGCAAACATTCAATCCATACAAGTTCGTTCCGGGTTCGAACGAAACCGATGGCATTATCTCGTTACACTCGTTTCGGAATCACTCTCAGAGTTAACGACGATAACCCTTGCACTCTGAATCTCTACCTCGAACCTATAAGTACTATTTCTGTCAAACTCATCACGGAATCACCCCCAGAGTTATACTGACTAATAGTCCTTACACCTCGAGTCTTCACTCTTCACATAAGATTCACGACCTACCGTTAATTTGGATCAATGTGGTTTTCGAATATCCAAATATGGAAACCCGATCCCGGTCTCATCGAAATCCAAAGCGTTTCTTTTAGGTCCAAGTTGTTTAAGAGTTTAAAACAATTCAATTACATTATCTATATTCACACAGATAGATAATTCAAAGATTCACAACAGATAATTATCATTATCATAACCACAGATAATCCACATTATCATTGTCAAAGATATCCATATCATCATCACAATGCAACCAATGCATCCATATCACTCAACATTATTAATCTCATAGCTGAGATTCAAAACCATTTAAAGCAACCAATAATAACCATTCATAAGGAATGATCCATAATCATACTATCTATAATCAATTAAATTGAATTAAATTAATTACATCATCTTTAATTAATTTAAAATGAATTAAATTAATTATTATCACAATATAAATCTTGCTTACATTATCATTAATTAATTACAAATTAATTAATTGATTAACCTCTAATTTATCATCTTAATTAATCAATCCTGATTAATTATACTTTAATTAATGTCACAAAATTAATTACTCAAAACCAAATACAGTAATTAACCTTAAATTACTTCATAAATTAATTAACTATAATTAGTTACATTTAACCTTAATTAATCACAATTGATTAATTACACCTAATCACTTATTAATGATTAATTCATATTAATTAATCAATCTTTATTACATCATTAATTATATTAATTAATGACTCTTAATTATATTTAATTAATTACTCCATTAAATTAATTACTTTCAGTAATTAATCTTATTTAATCCATAATTAATAATCACCTTGATTAATCTCAATCTGTAATTAACTACTCTTAATTACTTATCAAATTAATTACCTCTTAAATTAACTTCTTAAATTAATCCCTAGATTAATCATACAAAATAATTTAATTTAAATTATTTTCACAATCCAAACATCATTTATTAATTACCTCCAGAAATTATCTTTAATTACTTCACTGAGTAATTCTACTAATTACATAAAGTATTTATTATCAAGTCAATGTTTAAAATTAATTAAACTTAATTAATTAATTTAAACCAATCTCAATAAACCCCATTAATTACATTAAGTAACTAATGTCTTATTACTTTCATTTAAGTAATTAAACTTAAATAAATTTCACAATTTATTATTATTAATTAATTAATCTAATTAATTATGAAAAATTAATCATATTAATTAATTACTAAATAAACTTTAGTTAATGACCATCATTAACTATTATTTATTCTTTATTTACTTCCTAATTAATCTCTTATTAAAATTAATCCAAATAATTAATTATAAAATAATTAAATAAGTCTCTCCTTAATTATCTTACTTATTTAATTATTTCAATATCTTGATTATTACTAAGATAACCCATTCCTTTTTAATAATCTTTTTAAATATTAAAGTGTACTAGAACATGTATGTAACGACCCGTAAATTTTCGATAATTAAAATAGTTAATTTAATAAGATTTCGTGATTTAATGTTAGAAATTTTTTTTAAGTCGTTTGGAATAATAATAACTGGAATGAATCACAACAATAATTATCCAAGTAATGAAAAATAAAAGCTACTTAGTGAATGCCTTTGCAATCAATAGTTGAATGAGATAATAAATGTTGGATTCATTGGGAATAATAGAGTAATTGATTGATAAGTAAAATCTATTTAAAATCAAATATTGAATATTGAACAGGTAAAATGAAAATAGTGTTCTAAATTGTGAATTGGTTTTAAAGGTTGAATCTTATAAGTTCAATTTGAATATCTCAAAAGATAATGAATTATTGGATAATCGAAATTGTTTAAATTAAATATTATGAATGTTTGAATAACTAAATTCCGAATTTGATATGATTAATTTGATATTGAAATTTAATACATGAAAATAGAGTGAATAATTGAAATTTGATTTAATATGATTCAAATTGGTTTCCAAAGTGAATGTAAGTTATATTGGGATTATAATAGAGTTAATAAGATTTTAAAAATTTGAAATTATTGGATAATTGAATAACGGGTTTAATATGATTAAAAATGATTTGGAAAATTTTATTTTATCATATTAAAGTTAGAATGATGTTGTAGAACTTTTAAAAGCGAATTAAAAGTAAAATTGTGAAAATTGAATATTTTAATATTTAATCATCGACTGAAAAATAGCCAATTTTCGAATAGTCTCAGAATGGGACGAAACTAGTTCCATTGGATCCGTAATAATTTGTTATTATCGGATTTTAATTTTTGTAGCAATCGGAGTTGTCGTTTGACCGTGGCAGCTCGAAACGCGTTGAAATTGTTTTAATATTAATTTGGCGAGTTAAAATAGTCATTTTTCAAACGGTCTCGGATTTCGACGAAACTAGTTTAATCGGATCCGTAATGTGATATTATTGTAAGATTTCAAATTTCGTGTCAATTGGATTTATCGTTTGTCCGGGGTAAGTCAAAACGCCTAGAAAATCGTTTAATCGGTTTAATTTAAAATTGATCGTTTATTGCTGTAACTCGCACAGACGATCGAATTAGCTTCCGAAACCTGTTCCATTGTGTCCGGAATGTGGGGTAAACCTTAGAAACGTCGGTCACCGCGCGTAAATCGGAGTTCGGAAAATCCAGGATGAATAGTGTTTTGAATGTTTTCTATATATGGACCATTCATTCACAATTTTGCATTGAGAAACCCTAACCCTAATTTAAACGTTCAGCCGCCACTTCAGTGATCAATGGCCGAAAACTTCAATACTTCTTCCACCCAAAACTCTTAATCCATGCTTTGATTTCAAAAACTTTCTAAATGAAAGTCGTAGAGAGTGGTGAGATCTTGCTATCCAACGGTGGAGATTTGAAATGGAGCAACGGATCGACGCGTATTTGGGTTGGAAGCACGGCCGTTCGTCTTCGTTTCGCATGCCCTGGAGGTGGCCGAGTGCCACGTTGTCATGACCGATGGGGGTACGTGAGTAGGCGAGTCGAGTGGAGCTCCTTGATCAACGTGAAAGTGGTTGTGAACGTCGCAAAAATTTGAAGATGTTGGCGGCTTGGGTTTGTTTCTTGCTTGCGTGATTACCAGGTGCGAACGAAGGGAAGAAACACTGCTTGCGGCACGATTTTGCAAACGAAAAGCAACGGTCCAGATTAGCCTGTAGGGTTTTGAAATTGAAATTAAAATGTAAATTGATTTGTAAATGTTTAAAATGATGTTTCTCTTTCGTACGAGGTCGAATTCGAACAAAACTTTTTGCGTTGGAATCGTATGGACGAGCTCTACGCTATGGAGCTGGATTGGAACCGTTTGGAGCTAGAGAAAATTTTGGGTTAAATCGAACGTCGTTCGATTTGATTTAAAATCGTAAAAATCAAGGTGAGTGTTTTATAACGCTCACAACGTACTGGAAATCTTTATGCTAGTTAAATTTGATATTATGAAGTGATATGAATTTCATTTGTCATTGTTTGATAGAATTTAATTGTCATTTGAATTAACCGTCGAAAATTAAATTGACAGTTAAATTTGAAATTAAAATTGAAATTGAATTGCGATTTAATTACCTGACATCGATAACTATGAAATTGTCATGAATTGTATTGCCTATTGGATGATGTATTTCGATGGATGCTATTGGTTGATATTTGAATGTTTGGATGTTTATTTGCTTATATATATCCTGTTATGCATACATATGATACTGTGATTTAATTTAAGTGATATATATTCATCCCTGACATTTAATTGAAATAAATAATTACTTGGCCATAGGATAGAAAATTATATACGGACACCGAATTGGCTAAATTAACAATTTTTAAAATCGTCGATTTGAAATTTATTTAAATGTTTGATGTAAAAGTTATAAATAGAAATTGAATTTATAGAAATCGAATTTAACGAAAATTTGAGTTTGGAATGTTGAAATAAATTTTGGTTAAAAGAAATTGTTAAATAATTAAAGTGGAGACTTTGGAAATTAAAAATCGGGATATGATTAAATTTCGAAAATTGATTTGTATAAATATTTAACCTTAATTCGAGCTTTGAATATTACCAAGTAAAAGTGATGTAAAAATGATATTTTGAAATCGATCTTGGAATTGAACCATATTTGAAATTTGGATTTAAACTTGAATATTGAAGGATAATTTTGTTAAGAGTTATAAATTGGTATTTTGAACATCAAGCTCCAAATCGATATAAATTGAAATTGAATAAATTAAAGGCGGATGTAAAATTGAATTAATTTGAAGTAAAAGTTGACATTGATTTGAATTGAAATTGAAATTGAAATTGAATCGGTAGAATGGAAACTGAAATTGAATCGGTAGAATGGAAATTGAAATTGATTTGAATTGAGAAGTTATAATTGAAATGGATTGGGTTTGAAGCTGTTTTATTTTGTTTTCCAAATTACTCGGTTATATAAACCATTTTGAATACTTAAACTATTTTAAATCTATTTTAAATCTACTTAACCCAATTTAAATTATTTTAAACTAAAATTTATCTATTTTAAATCCATTTTAAAGATTTTAAGTATTTTTAACTATTTTAATTATTTAAACTACTTTTAAACTACTTTAAACTATTTTCTAAAAATTTCAAGCTGGTTAATAAGGTGAAATGTTTATATTTAAATCTTGAATTTAAATACGAATTGAGTTAAATGAAGTTGCAACCTAAATTGAATTTCGAAATGATTTTGAAATCGAAATGAGATATTGATGCGGAAAATGATTTTTGAAACGAAATCTTACATTTGAAAAGATACGATGATATTTGAAATGGATTTGATTTTTGGAAGCGAATATGATATTTTGATATCAATTATGAATCGATTTGAAATGTAAAAGAGCCAATGGTGTAATAATACGTAGTTATTAAAGAGACCGGGATCGGATATGGACATACTCTCTGTCAATACCGAAAACCACTTTAATAACTATTATACGCGGAGTGTTGATCCAGAAGGAAGTGGATGATTTGGTGAACGCGTTGACTGAAGAAAGAGAACGATATTGGATGACCCCTGACATGACTAAAACAGGAGCCGCGCCGGGCCATTGAGGTTCGCCACCTCTAGCGGACACGCTTCTTCGATACCATTTCTATTACATTTGTGATTCGATTTGGGTGCACCCCTCGATTTGGGAATGTTGTTTCGCGGTGTTGGGGTAGCTGCTGGCTATGCTCAACATCAGTCCGGATCACGCAACTACTAGTATCCTAGTTGGTATCGCCTCATGTACCTTGTCATACTGATTATCCTATTCGCGACCACTACATTATGTTTTGTGTTATACCTATGGGGTACCCTCTGATAACCACCAGTTTACGGTGGGGCTTACGGTGCTGTATAGACTATGGCATTATAAAAATGTGTTAAGGGGGATTATGGTAATGCCTTAACGCTATTTTGATACTTTATATTACTGATAGGCATTATCTATTTAGCGTATATTACTACATAGTAGATAGTTTAACGGATCCTTAAGAGATGGAAAATCCCGTAACATCTCTTAAGTTATTGCACGCATGTTGACACTGGATATGAGATGTCAAACCCCGTAAACATCTCTAACGCCGTTACACTCATATTTATTTACGATTGATTTAACTTTCATAAGGATATTTTAGTCCTAACTCGAGTGTTTTGTCTTTTCATTACGCTCGGGTCAGTCCTGAGTTTTTCAGATTTTTGAAGATCTATTCTAGAGGATGAAGACGAAGATTTGGTATACTATTACTATTATTACCCTTGCATCATGTTATCTGCTGCATTATTTTATTTGTTCTGTTGAATATGTATAACTCTGATAAATGTTGTGTAAATAATGATCAAAGAATAGTAAACAACTTCATGAACTGTTTATTTGATTATTATATTTTATCGTTCCGCTGCAAGATTCTGTGTTGTTTCCTTTCTTTTATTTCTCTTTCCTCTTCTTTTCTTATTTACCCCAATAACCATCTGCCCTTTTGAATGGTTTGGAATCGACATGTGTATTTGATCGTCGGTTTAAACTGACCAAAAAATGTGGGTCGTTACAGTTGGTATCAGAGCTTTGGTTTAGCGATAACCTTAGCTTTGTGGGGTCTGACTCTTTATAAATAGGGTAGTAATACCCTATGATGAATCGCTGAGTGAATATATATGTATGAGAGAGCGTATTTGTTAATGATATAAAATGTTTTATATTGTGTCGGTTGATTTGATGAGTGGCTTATGGATTCTGGTCAATACGAGTAATTAACGTTATTGATAGGGATCTCTAAACACTTAAACAGAACAATTCGACATAGTATTGTTTGAAATTGGGTAAATGAAATAATTTTACTCTAATTATATTTTATATATAAAGGATTTATTTTCAGAAAATTATTGTGACTTATCTAGCTTACCTGGTAGTTAGGAATGATAAATATTGGTTGTTATCATTAATTGGGTATTGTAATTTAATAAATAAGGTTTATTACAAAATGAAAATGATAAAGCACTTGTGGAATGTTTTAAGAAAGAAAATCCTATAAGAATGTTTTATAAAGGTGACTTATAAATTAAAATAGATTTAAATTGGAAAATATTGAATTTAAGACTCGGGGATCTTGGAAAATGGTTTTCAAAGCTTTGAAGAAATATATAGTAATATTAGTTGGAAATTGTTTATGGAAATATTTTGAAAGGATTTTAAAGGAAAGAATGAATTCAGTACTCCTCTCTTATGTCGCTGGAAAATAATTTCGGTGATGACTGCGCAGCATCGTCGACGTTCATTTTCGAGTCTCAAAGTGGGGGAGACTTCTAAAAAGCTTTGCTTTTCTTCGAAATTATTTTGGGTAAAGGAGTTTTGGTTTAAACTCTAATGGTATGGTTTGTTATATATATATATATTAAAAAAAGATATAAGTGTATATGTTTATTTCAAACGATTTGAAAAGAACCGGGCATTTAAATTTCTAAGTTATGTTAATTAGTAACTTTCAAATGAAATGTGAATAACCATAATTTATAAAATAAGAGGATTAAGATATCTAAGCTTATGTTTTGGGAAAATCTCAGAGTTGTAGTGTACCTTTAAAGTTGAAAGGTAAAAAGGATTTAAATAAATCAAATTTGTGAACATTCTAATTAAGTAAAATGAAATTTTATAAATTTGTATAATACCAAATTTGCATTCTAATAACATATAACATGACTTAGCAAATATTAAAAAGTTAAAATGATGTTTGGATATATAATGAGATATTGTACAACTAAACAGAACCGGAAAATAATTGAAGTATACAAATAAGGAAAACTCAAAAGAAATTAAAATGTATATAAACGGAAAATTTGGTTGTGATAAAAATTATAAATACTTAAATATAACATGGAATGATGAATGGATAAATGGAACAAGTAAGTGAACTTAAGAAATGAATCGTATTATATCTTTGTAAATTGGTTATAGAAAATAAATATAAATTGCAAAGGGATTGTAAAATAATTGAATTTGTAACCTTTAAGATATCTGGAAACTAAGAGAAGTCATATATGAGAAGTTAGACTTTTATGAAATGACTATAAACTAAAGTGTTGATTAATAAAATGTTCCATAAATGAATTCGTTATTAACTGAAATTATGAAAATGAAATAAATGTAAACAAAGGAATTTCTTATAGCTAAGAATAAATTGGAAAATGAAATTGAATTTAATTAAATTACATAGAATGTTTAAAATGAACTTGAGTAAGCAAATTCTATGATATGATGTTTAAGAAAAGATAATGTTAAAGAATATTCTATGTATAGAAATGAATATACTAACTGAATAATGGACTATGAGGAATTAAGTGAAAAAAAAATATAAGTTAATAAAATAATTTAGTATAGATAAAATGGATAGAAATCTGTTGGAAGGTAATACGTGAGATTGTACGTATATTATTTTATTCGCATAACGATTTGATCCAAATTCGAGCACAAATTTCGAGATGATTTATATCGATCCAAGTTAGGATTTTTCACTCGATTTTCGACGGCGAACCCTGGATATGGATTTTGATTTGATTCTGGAATTCTCTATCATAGCATATGGCTATGCAAGGAGAGTAACAGTTTCCAATCAAGGAACCAAATCTGAGTCCGCACTAGAGAGTCGGGTGAACGATACTAGTTGGAAGTGAAATTGTGTGATCGAATAAGCGATTAGATTTGATATTGCTCACGGATGATATATGTATGGCTTACAGACTTAATTAAAGTTAATATTGGAAATTTAAGATGCCAAATATAAAATGATTCTTTTAAAAAAAATTATATAACAGGATATATATATAAAAGAGATAAACCAAATTGAATGTAAAATTAATAACTTGGTTATGTTGGGTATGATTTGGTTGTTATATAATTGTCAGTTGATTGTATATAATTCATTAAGTGTTAATGAAATTGAAAGCTATAAATCATTGAAATCAAATTTGAAGTTAAATGAATTTAAGTAGAATTTAATCTGATTCAAACTGGAAGTGAATTAATGTAAATATAAATTAGTGAATGTTAACTAATTGAATTGAGAATGAATGTTAGTAAAATCCAACGTTAATGAATCAACTGTGTTAAAAATTGAAACCCAAGTCAATAAATATTAATGAGAAGTGAATTTATATTGATTGGTTATGGATTTGCTGGATGATAGTTGGTTGATGGTTGCATTTGTTGCTTTTGTTGCATTGCTATGTTGGCACATGTAGTTGTTATGTTGCTATATGGTGTATATTGATATTATTTTCGTATATGCATGTTTCTCATGGTTTGTTGAGTGTTTAGTAGGTGCGGATTGCGCTTGCTTCGCATTTGGAGCTCGCTTTCGCGCTATATTAGCCGTATATGCTCGCTAATAATATATAAGGTACATGTTTATTTTGTCATTGGATTTGGTGATTTTTTTTGATGAGCCACTTGGCTTTTGATTTTCTGTTGTTGGTTTGGGGCCTGTAGAGGCGTTTTGTAGCTGTACCGATCGAGCCGCGCAAAGGAGACTCTGCCGAAATTTACCGTAAAATCCTGGTGTTAGAAATTTTTTCAAGTTTTAATTTGTTTTTTATAACTTGTTTTGATAACTAACTTTTAAAGTTAGAAAGCCGTTTGTAATAACTTAGTGAAAGTGTAGTAGTGACTTTATAAATGCTATTTCATTGTTTTATAAGTTGGTAACTTTGAATAAAATATATCTAATGTTGAATTCTATACTTAGTTCCTTTTCCCTTCTTTTTCCTTTTCGGGGACGAAAAGTTTTGAGTGGGGGAGAGTGTAACGACCCGTAAATTTTCGATAATTAAAATAGTTAATTTAATAAGATTTCGTGATTTAATGTTGGAATTTTTTTTAAGTCGTTTGGAATAATAATAACGGGAATGAATCGCAACAATAATTATCCAAGTAATGAAAAATAAAAGCTACTTAGTGAATGCCTTTGCAATCAATAGTTGAATGAGATAATAAATGTTGGATTCATTGGGAATAATAGAGTAATTGATTGATAAGTAAAATCTATTTAAAATCAAATATTGAATATTGAACAGGTAAAATGAAAATAGTGTTCTAAATTGTGAATTGGTTTTAAAGGTTGAATCTTATAAGTTCAATTTGAATATCTCAAAAGATAATGAATTATTGGATAATCGAAATTGTTTAAATTAAATATTACGAATGTTTGAATAATTAAATTTCGAATTTGATATGATTAATTTGATATTGAAATTTAATATATGAAAATAGAGTGAATAATTGAAATTTGATTTAATATGATTCAAACTGGTTTCCAAAGTGAATGTAAGTTATATTGGGATTATAATAGAGTTAATAAGATTTTAAAAATTTGGAATTATTGGATAATTGAATAACGGGTTTAATATGATTAAAAATGATATGGAAAATTTTATTTTATCATATTAAAGTCAGAATGATGTTGTAGAACTTTTAAAAGCGAATTAAAAGTAAAATTGTGAAAATTGAATATTTTAATATTTAATTATCGACTGAAAAATAGCCAATTTTCGAACAGTCTCAGAATGGGACGAAACTAGTTCCATTGGATCCGTAATAATTTGTTATTATCGGATTTCAATTTTCGTAGCAATCGGAGTTGTCGTTTGACCGTGGTAGCTCGAAACGCGTTGAAATTGTTTTAATATTAATTTGGCGAGTTAAAATAGTCATTTTTCAAACGGTCTCGGATTTCGACGAAACTAGTTTCATCGGATCCGTAATGTAATATTATTGTAAGATTTCAAATTTCGTGTCAATTGGATTTATCGTTTGCCCGGAGCAAGCCAAAACGCCTAGAAAATCGTTTAATCGGTTTAATTTAAAATGGATCGTTTATTGTTGTAACTCGCACAGACGATCGAATTAGCTTCCGAAACCTGTTTCATTGTGTCCGGAACGCGGGGTAAACCCTAGAAACGCTGATCACCGCGCGTAAATCGGAGTTCGGAAAATCCTGGATGAATAGTGTTTTGAATGTTTTCTATATATGGACCATTCATTCATAATTTTGCATTAAGAAACCTAACCCTAATTTAAACGTTCAGCCGCCACTTCAGTGATCAATGGCCGAAAACTTCAAAACTTCTCCCACCCAAAACTCTTAATCCATGCTTTGATTTTAAAAACTTTCTAAATGAAAGTCGTAGAGGGTGGTGAGATCTTGCTATCCAACGGTGGAGATTGGAAATGGAGCAACGAATCGACGCGAATTTGGGTTGGAAGCACGGTCGTTCGTCTTCGTTTCGCATGCCGTGGAGGTGGCCGAGTGCCACGTTGTCATGGCCGATGGGGGTACGTGAGTAGGCGAGTCGAGTGGAGATCCTTGATCAGCGTGAAAGTGGTTGTGAACGTCGCAAAAATTTGAAGATGTTGGCGGCTTGGGTTTGTTTCTTGCTTGCGTGATTACTAGGTGCGAACGAAGTGAAGAAACACTGCGTGCGACACGTTTTGCAAAGGAAAAGCAACGGTCCAGATTAGCCTGTAGGGTTTTGAAATTAAAATTAAAATGTAAATTGATTTGTAAATGTTTAAAATGATGTTTCTCTTTCGTACGAGGTCGAATTCGGACGAAACTTTTTGCGTTGGAATCGTATGGACGAGCTCTACGCTATGGAGCTGGATTGGAACAGTTTGGAGTTAGAGAAAATTTTGGGTTAAATCGAACGTCGTTCGATTTGATTTAAAATCGTAAAAATCAAGGTGAGTGTTTTATAACGCTCACAACGTACTGGAAATCTTTATGCTAGTTAAATTTGATATTATGAAGTGATATGAATTTTATTTGTCATTGTTTGATAGAATTTAATTGTAATTTGAATTAACCGTCGAAAATTAAATTGACAGTTATATTTGAAATTAAAATTGAAATTGAATTGCGATTTAATTACCTGACATCGATAACTATGAAATTGCCATGAATTGTATTGCCTATTGGATGATGTATTTCGATGGATGCTATTGGTTGATATTTGAATGTTTGGATGTTTATTTGCTTATATATATCCTGTTATGCATACATATGATACTGTGATTTAATTTAAGTGATATATATTCATCCCTGACATTTAATTGAAATAAATAATTACTTGGCCATAGGATAGAAAATTATACACGGACACCGAATTGGCTAAAATAATAATTTTTAAAATCGTCGATTTGAAATTTATTTAAATGTTTGATGTAAAAGTTATAAATAGAAATTCAATTTATAGAAATCGAATTTATCGAAAATTTGAGTTTGGAATGTTGAAATAAATTTTGGTTAAAAGAAATTGTTAAATAATTAAAGTGGAGACTTTGGAAATTAAAAATCGGGATATGATTAAATTTCAAAAATTGATTTGTATAAAGATTTAACCTTAATTCGAGCTTTGAATATTACTAAATAAAAGTGATGTAAAAATGATATTTTGAAATCGATCTTGGAATTGAACCATATTTGAAATTTGGATTTAAACTTGAATATTGAAGGATAATTTTGTTAAGAGTTATAAATTGGTATTTTGAACATCAAGCTCCAAATCGATATAAATTGAAATTGAATAAATTAAAGGTGGATGTAAAATTGAATTAATTTGAAGTAAAAGTTGACATTGATTTGAATTGAAATTGAATCGGTAGAATGGAAATTGAAATTGAATCGGTAGAATGGAAATTGAAATTGATTTGAATTGGGAAGTTATAATTGAAATGGATTGGGTTTGAAGCTGTTTTATTTTGTTTTCCAAATTACTCGGTTATATAAACCATTTTGAATACTTAAACTATTTTAAATCTATTTTAAATCTACTTAACCCAATTTAAATTATTTTAAACTAAAATTTATCTATTTTAAATCCATTTTAAAGATTTTAAGTATTTTTAACTATTTTAATTATTTAACTACTTTTAAACTACTTAAAACTATTTTCTAAAAATTTCAAGCTGGTTAATAAGGTGAAATGTTTATATTTAAATCTTGAATTTAAATACGAATTGAGTTAAATGAAGTTGCAACCTAAATTGAATTTCGAAATGATTTTGAAATCGAAATGAGATATTGATGCGAAAAATGATTTTTGAAACGAAATCTTACATTTGAAAAGATACGATGATATTTGAAATGGATTTGATTTTTGGAAGCGAATATGATATTTTGATATCAATTATGAGTCGATTTGAAATGTAAAAGAGCCAACGGTGTAATAATACGTAGTTATTAAAGAGACCGGGATCGGATATGGACATACTCTCTGTCGATACCGAAAACCACTTTAATAACTATTATACGCCGAGTGTTGATCCAGAAGGAAGTGGACGCGTTGATTGAAGAAAGTGAACGATATTGGATGACCCCTGACATGACTAAAACAGGAGCCGCGCCGGGCCATTGAGGTTCGCCACCTCTAGCGGACACGCTTCTTCGATACCATTTCTATTACATTTGTGATTCGATTTGGGTGCACCCCTTGATTTGGGAGTGTTGTTTCGCGGTGTTGGGGTAGCTGCTGGCTATGCTCAACATCAGTCCGGATCACGCAACTACTAGTATCCTAGTTGGTATCGCCTCATGTACCTTGTCATACTGATTATCCTATTCACGACCACTACGTTATGTTTTGTGTTATACCTATGTGGTACCCTCTGATAACCACCAGTTTACGGTGGGGCTTACGGTGCTGTATAGACTATGGCATTATAAAAATGTGTTAAGGGGGATTATGGTAACGCCTTAACGCTATTTTGATACTTTATATTACTGATAAGCATTATCTACTTAGCGTATATTACTACATAGTAGTTAGTTTAACGGATCCTTAAGAGATGGAAAATCCCGTAACATCTCTTAAGTTATTGCACGCACGTTGACACTGGATATGAGATGTCAAACCCCGTAAATATCTCTAACGCCGTTACACTCATATTTATTTACGATTGATTTAACTTTCGTAAGGATATTTTAGTCCTGACTCGAGTGTTTTGTCTTTTCATTACGCTCGGGTCAGTCCTGAGTTTTTCAGATTTTTGAAGATCTATTCTGGACGATGAAGATGAAGATTTGGTATACTATTACTATTATTACCCTTGCATCATGTTATCTGCTGCATTATTTTATTTGTTCTGTTGAATATGTATAATTCTGATAAATGTTGTGTAAATGATGATCAAAGTATAGTAAACAACTTAATGAACTGTTTATTTGATTATTATATTTTATCGTTCCGCTGCAAGATTCTGTGTTGTTTCCTTTCTTTTATTTCTCTTTCCTCTTCTTTTCTTATTTACCCCAATAATCATCTGCCCTTTTGAATGGTTTGGAATCGATATGTGTATTTGATCGTCGGTTTAAACTGACCAAAAAGGCGATTCGTTACAATGTAAATTCAAATTTCAAAAATTCAAAATGATATTTATCAAAGCATTATCGAATTTAAATTCCATTTATATTCTTTCCAAAATAAATGTAAATAACATTTATTACTTAAAATTAAAACTTATATAAGATAAGTCTTAATTTACTTAATTTAATTAAAAACTAAGTTTTAAATACATTACTTATTTAAATTATATATTCAAGTTAACAATCATTTAACTTTCTTTATAAAACATTTATAATGATTTCATTCAAAAAGGTAAATCAAATTTAAAATATTTGTTTGAAACAAATTTACTTCTAATAAACAATTTAAATTTAAACTTGTTTGAAAACATTCAAAATTCTGAAACTTATTCAAATATCCAGATTTTAATTTTCAAGACACAAGAGCCCATTCTTTATTTAAATCATTTGATTTAAACTTGCATTTAACTTTTGATTTAAACCTTGATTTTTTTAAAACTCTTTATTTAAAATACAAATTCAATCTTTAAAAACCTGAAAAATCAAAGGTCTTCAGAAAAACTGAACTTAAATTTTAAATTCAAACTGCTGTTTTAAATTAGGTTTCAGATTTTCAAAATGAAATTCAATTTCCAAAACTATCAGGTTTTCTTCTTCTTGTTTTCTTTTAAAACTGAAAAAAACCACTTTCAAAATTTTAAAAACCTATAAGATTTCAAAACCATTTGAAACTATAATGCTTACTAGATTTAAACTTGTTTTAAATCTTATCATTACAACTTTTGTATTCTTTTAAATTTAGTTTAAATTTAAAATTTACAGGCAGGTTACTTAAAACTGTAACAATATAATCAACCTGAGCTAAAATTTTTTTGCTTCGAGTGAGTGCCTAAAGTACTTCGAGCAAACCTACCAAAATCTCGAGTAAAACTCGAGTCAATAATTCTGCTCAATTCGAAGAAAAAAAACAAACAACAGCATCAACTCTGATCACCGTGCATCTGCACAATAATCTTGATCGATTCCGATCAACTTCAATGATCTTCCCTCATCGACGAACAACTCCTCACTCCACCCTGATCATCATCTCGCTCTCACGCTACTCGAATTCGAATTCGAGTTCACATCTTAAAACCTGGAACAGAACAAAACAAACCCACACCACAACTGTCAACGCTTCCTCCACGACCCTCCGACCACTAGAATAGCAGCAATTTCGGCCGCCATCTTGTCAATGGCCATACTCCCATCTCCCCAAATCTCTCAGCAATCGATCACCCATACAAGCTGTGACAACCCATTAACTAAGCATTCCAATAACTAGGTTTGCAGACCATAAAACATCAGCGCAGTCGCCATGGTGATTTGTATTACCATCAATAATTTTTCCCAGCTTCACTGGTTACTCTTCTACCCACAAGATGAACCCCAACCCTTCAAATTGCCGAGATCACCAAAAAATCCAAAAATTTCCTATACAGTTCAACACAGAACAGCACCATACCCCCTCCACTAAAAATCCCAATTTTTGTTCCAAAAATCTAGTTTTGATCTTGGTATTTAATTCTTAATACTGAATTTATAATTTATTCAATATAAATTTTCACATTTTTAAACTTGATTAATCAAATTCTGGTTTACAGACATGTTTATAGGTTATTTTAACTTAACTAAAAATTTTAAACTAAAACTTATCATAAAAAAATAAGTTTGATTTAATCTAGGTTTAACCAGAGGCAAAAATCTATATGTTTTGAATTTTAAAACAAAACCTGAACACGTGATCTATATAAAAAAACAGAGAGTACTTTTGGAAATCACAAGCATATTATAGACACAACATATTGTATTCAAATATGCATTTAACACATTGTACCACAGAGACTTAACATGCAACTTATTTATAAATTTAAAACTTTAAGAAAACAGAATGTTACTCACCTTAATCTTGATGGCAGAGCAGAAATTTGAAAAAGACTTGTGCGTTTTAAAACTAGAAAGCTTCATTTTCTTAAATCCTAAATTGCTTCTTTAAATTTGAAGCTTTAAATCCTGATTTGAATTTTGCTCCTGATTTCACTTGTATGCATGCTATGTGAAATTCCAGGTAGAAGACGATGCAGATGAAAAATATGCAGGCAGGCTTGAATTCCAGAGATGCAGGTGCTTTTATTTTTGAAAAAATATATGCAGGATTGCTTGCATATGAAACGCAGGCTTTCTTGCTTTATCTCCAGATTTACAACTGACATGCATGCTTTTAAAATAGATCGAAATTGCATGTTAAACCTGAGTTACAGGTTATGATTATGAAGAGGGATTTGATTTTTCAGGTTTGAAGAGTTATTTACAGATTGAAGAAAAGCTTATGCATTTTGATTTTTTTTTTAAACAGAGAATGATTTGCATGCAGAATTGTTTCAGTTTATGTTTGGCCTTAGATTTGAAAAAAAAAAGAAAAAGAAATAAAAAGTATGGAAGTGTTTTATATGGAATAAAATTTTGTTTAATTAAAATTTAAAGAAAATAAAACAAATATTGACACTTGTCCCTTACATTAACATTTGTCATTTTAAATGTCTTACTTTCTAACACATGTTAATTTATGTTTCTAAAAAGTTTACACTTGTTATTAATGTTAATAAGCTATAAATTTAGTTAACTTGTATTTTAAATTAGTTGTTTAATATAAGATATGTTTAGTTAATTAGTTAACATGCATTTATTTACATGTATATAGATTTTAAAATGAATAAATCAGACTATATTTATAAAATTAAACTTATACAAATATTTCAAAATCAAAACAAATTAAAAACATTTATACTTTATATTTTAAAAACTTTGAATTCAAGTTCAAATTAAAATTTTGAAATCCAGTTTATTTACAAATACAACTACAAATTTGAATTTTGAAAAACAATAATTTTCATTAAAAATTTATTTGTTAAAACAATGTATTATTATATTTAAAAATAACCACATTTAATAACCATAAATAACTTATTAAAAGAAATTGTCTTCTTATTAATAAATTATTTATCTTATCACATTATATTTAAAAGAAAATCAAAATAAACCTTATTGTTATTTATTTAAATTTAAACTTGAGTTAAACATATTTTAAATCATTTCAATATTTTTCTTATGTATTTAAAACCATATTTATTTATTAAATAACTTTTTAAAAGTTTAACTTTTAAATAAAATCATAATTCACAAATTTTACTAAAGATATATAATTTTATAGAAAACAGGATTTATTTAAAACAATACCTATTTACAATATATACAATATTCTATACATATTATAAATATAAAACAATTATTCGATTTAAAAAGATAAAATCTAACAATTAACTATTTATTTTATTGGATTATTAAATTAATTCAAATCTCATTACAAAGATTATTAAATCAATTTAATTTTTATTTCAAATTATTAAATTGATATTGCTTTAAAATTCCGGGTCATCACAGTGTGGTTGCTGCTTTGTGATGGAGGGCCCTCGGATAAAGGTCCCAAAGGACCAGGGAATGGCATAGTCGTGTAGTAGTTACCTAGTTGCAGAGGTAACCCAGCCTTGTGTTGGTAGAGAACTGGTTAAGTTCTTAGGACGTCTTGCCAGAGGCATACCCATGTGGCATAGGAAGTTCCTTAGCCTGACCATTTGTTGGAAATCCAATTACCAATACGAACCCAGTACGGTTTTAGTTGTATTACCTGCCATTTACTTATGGTGGTCACCACTGTTTAGATGGTAGCTATAGTAGGCATAGTCCGGAATGTATATGCTGGCTAGGATTAATATTATACTTTCGAAATAGCTTTCTACACTATGCACTAGTAATAATATCAAGAAATTTTCCGGTATCAAGCATATTTGACTATCATAAGAAGAAATCTCCTCTAATTGTGCGATTGCATTGTGTGTGTGGCGAGAGGTCTTATGGTAATTTCATTTTCCAAAAGCATACCGGTTTTTCTTGTATATAATCTGTTCTATTTAAAAGCAACTATCTTTGATTACTCATACCAGTCCCATGACTGACCCGGAGTTTATTGTTTCCCTTCTAAACTCCGGTTGCCCACTCTTTCTACATGAGCAGCCTAGTAGCAGGTTTCTCGTATTTTGGCTATAGCTACATTTTGGAGTATTATGGTTTGGAGACTATCGGTTTTTGGAGGCTTATACCTTAGAGACATTTTGGAAGCTTTTGGACCTCGAGGTGCTTAGCTTGGATGTTCACTATCATTCTCTATCTTTTTGAAGACTTTTGGCATATGATATCTAGTTGTTCTATTATGTCATTCTATTTAGAGATGTGATTCATGTATTATGTACTCTGATGTTGTAACAGATATTATTATGATGTTGTATCTGTGATGTGATGCATGTTATTCATTTATTTCCGCTGTTATATATTCATCTAATGTTGTTATAAGCTCCATCCGACTGGAGTTCGATGTTTGAATCATTGACAGTCGAGTACAAGTAAGGTATTTGATGTCAATTTTCGAACGTTGGATTTCGGGTCGTGACATGTGGTATCAGAGCTAAAGGTTGAGTAAGAACTTTAGCTACGGAGTATAACACGCTAGATGGCTCATTAGAGATAGGGTGAAGTATACCCTAGAATGAGTATAATCGATCAACACCTCAAATTTTTCTTAGTCTATTTCCTTTAACTGCTGATATTTCTTAAGGTATCTCGTCCAAGTATCTAAGCCAATTTTCTTACTAATTACAAATAGTAAGGATGAGCGGACGAAGAGGAAGAGTTGGGGGACAAGGAAATACCACAGTTCCTAGCCAAGTTCCCCCTATAGCCGAGGTAGCTTTACCTATTCAGCATCAGCCGAATCTGGCTGATTATACAAGAACTTCTCAAGGCTTGGTGGTAAGCCATTCACTGGCAAGGAGACAATTATTGAGGCCCAGGCATGGATTAGATCTTGTGAGAAAATCTTTAAGGGGCTTAAGCTGTAAGATGATCAAATGCGTCTCATAGCTACTTAGCAACTTCAAGATGTAGCCTTAGCTTGGTAGGAGACAGTCACTATTGATGAGCCTGAGGATGAGTTCACTTGGGGAAGATTCAAAGAAGTATTTGAGAAGCGCTACATGCCATCAGCTGGGATTTCTCGTATGTATCAGGAATTCTTGGACTTAAAGCAAGGGAGTTTGTCATTCGAGGAGTATCTCAATAAATTTAATGAATTGCCTCGCTTCGGTCCAGAGTTAGTGAATACACCTTTGAAGAAGAATGAGAGATTCATTCGTGGGATGAATAAAAAGTTCCACGAAAGGATGACTGGCCACGTCAAAGAATCCTTCTCAAATTTGGTTGATATAGGATACCGTTATGCTATACTTGATATGCAAGAAGCACCGATGGAGAAAGCAAATTCGAGCAATCAAAATTGGAAGAAGAGGAAATTTGGAGGGAAGAAACCATGGCACGGCAAGGAGAAAAAGAAGAGCAATCAACGGACCAGTACAGAGAATGTTACTTGCTATAATTGCTTGGAGAAAGGCCACTATGCTAATAGCTGCAAGAAGCCAAAGAGGAATCAATCTGCTCAAGCAAAGCCCAGAAAATGCTATTATTGTCAGAAGGTAGGACATGAAGTTGAAGACTGCCCAGTTATGAAGCAAGCTCAGACAACCAAGGTGTACACAATCAAAGACAAGCCTATATCTTCCAAAGCAGAAAAGGGAAAAGGAGTTCTGGAAGGTAATCTTACCATTTATGATAGCATTGTTAGAGTTCTTTTTGATATTGGCGCTACACACAGTTTTATCTCTCAACAAGCTATTAATGAATTGAATATTGAACCTGATTTTGTTGAAGAGCCTATATGCGTAAAGAATCCAGTTGGAGGTCCCACAAATCTCTGTCTTCGATATAGGGATGTTTCTATCTCATATTCTTGCCATCAATTCCATATTGGTCTCTTTGTTCTTGATTTCAACGAGTTTGAAGTCTTACTCGGAATGGATTGGCTAGCTAAATATGAAGCCAAATTAGATTGCAATAATCGATTGATCTCAATCAAAACCGAATTTGGGGATTTCATCGAAATTTCTTGTGAGTAACCTAGTCCTAAAAGGGAAGGGTTGATGTATAATTTGGGTTATCCCGAACCCAGTTTGGAGTCCATTCCTATTGTTAGAAATTTTCTAGATGTATTTGAAGAAGTGAAATCTCTACCTCCTCACCGAGAAATAGAATTCAGAATCGACCTTGTGCCCAATGCTCGTCCTTTCGTTCATGCAAGTCACAGGATGGCTCCTAGGGAAAGGGTTGAATTAGTCGAGCAGACCAAAGATTTACTAAAGAAAGGGTTGATTCGACCCAGTGTTTCTGAATGGGGCTCAGCCGTCGTATTTGTTGCTAAATCAGATGGATCTTTGAGATTGTGCATGGATTACCGCAATCTCAATAAGCAGACTCTCAAAAATAAATTCCCACTGCCCAAAATTGATGATTTATTTAATCAGTTGCACGGCGCTTGTTTCTTCTCGAAGATGGATCTAGCCCAAGGGTTCCATCAATTACAAATCGCCGAAGACTGTGTTCATTTGATAGCTTTCAGGGGTCCCAATATGTTCTACGTATGGTTTGTCATGCCTTTCGGGCTAACCAATGCCCCAGCATATTTTGTGGACCTTATGGCTCGTGTATTTTGGGATGTATTAAATAAATTTGTGTGTGTATTCATTGATGATATTTTGGTCTATTCCAAGACTGAAGAAGAGCATGCCAAACACCTTAGAATCGTCTTGGAGATATTGAGGAGAAATATTCTATATGCTAAATTTTCCAAATGCCACTTTTGGGTCAAAGAAGTCAAATTTCTTGGCCATATTGTTAATGAAGAAGGGATTTCTGTTGATCCTAGCAAAATTTCCGCCATTCTTGATTGGAGGAGGCCTACTACCCTAAAGGAAGTTCGTAGTTTTTTGGGTTTAGCAGGTTATTATCGGAGGTTTGTTCAGGACTTCTCAAAGTTAGCTAGTCCATTAACTAAGCTAACGATGAAGAATGCAAAGTTCATTTGGAATGTGAAGAAACTTTTGAGGAGTTGAAGAAGAGATTAACCACCGCTCCTGTTCTTGCTATTATCAACGGGAATCAGGGTTTATCCGTTTATACCGATGCTTGCGGTGAAGGCTTGGGTGCAGTATTGATGCAGAACGGGAAGATGATTGCCTACGCGAGTAAACAATTACGTCCCCACGAAAGAAATTATCCGACCCATGATTTGGAGCTTCTAGCTGTTACCTTCGCTTTAAAGATATGGCGACATTATCTTTTGGGTAAGAATCTTTTCAGCTTTCTTAACAATCTACGAATTTAACTTAACTTAACTTTACAAATATACTTATCGAACTCTCTTTATTTCTAGGTGAAAAATTCGAATTATTCACCGACCACAAATCCTTGAAATATCTCTTCACCTAAAAAGATCTGAATTTGTGAAAACAACTTTGGCTAGAATTTCTGGCATCTTATGACTTAGACATTCTATATACACCCGGAAAGGCCAATGCAGTTGCCGATGCCTTGAGTCGAAAGCATGCTATTCTTGCTCACCTTGTTATCGCTCCTACTCTTCTTAAGTGGATCGCGAGCAAGCAGTATGAAAATGAGTTTCTTGGAGGAATTTATAAAAGAATATGCCAAGGATAAGACACTAGTTTTGAGATGGATAGTAGGGGAGTTATAAGGTTGAAAGGCAGAATATGTGTTCCAGACTTCCCTGATTTAAAGCGTGAAGTTCTAGACGAATGCCACAAATCTAATCTTTGCATCCATCCAGGGGTTAACAAGATGTATAGATATATCAAAAGAACTTTCTGGTGGAAGACAATGAAAAGGGATATATCTACTTATGTTAGTCGCTGTGCTACTTGCCGACAAATCAAAAGTGACCAAAAGAAGATGGCGGGTTTACTTTAGCCTTTAGAGGTACCCAAGTGGAAATGGGACCAAGTGTCAATGAATTTCATCGATGGTTTGCCTCGTACTCGTAAAGGCAATGAAGCGATTTGGGTCATTGTAGATTGTTTGACTAAGACCGTCCACTTCTTTCCAGTAAAAGCTACCCGCACGACTGCAAGTCTAGCTAATTTGTATGTGAAAGAAATTGTCCGTCTCCATGGCATTCCTAACAGCATAGTGAGTGATCGTGATCCGATCTTCACTAGTAGATTTTGGGAGGCGTTTCAAGACGCATTGGGAACCAAGCTGAATTTCAGTATTTCCTATCACCCACAGTCTGATGGACAGACAGAGAGGATCAATCGAATCTTGTAGGACTTATTGCAAGCTTGTATACTTGATTTTGGTGGTTCTTAGGAGGACCATTTGCATATGGTCGAGTTCTCTTATAACAATAGCTATCAGGCAAGTATAGAGATGGCTCCTTTTGAAGCTTTATATGCTCGTCCGTGTCGATCACCGGTATGCTGGATCGAGGCAGGTGATAGACTCGTTCTTGGACAGGATATGATTAAAGAAGCCACCGAGAAAGTTTATTTTATTCGGAAGAAATTGAAGACAACTCAAAGTCGTCAAAAGAGTTACTATGATGGTAGAAGATGGGATTTGGAATTCCAGATTGGGGACTCTGTTTTTCTTAAAGTTTCTCCTATGAGAGGTGTACTGATATTTGGGAAGACCGGTAAACTAACACCACGATATATTGGTCCTTTTCCTATTCTGGAGAGGATTGGTTCTCTAGCCTACCGTGTGTAGTTTCCTAGCTAGTTATCGGGTGTGCATGATGTATTCCACATTTCTAGCCTTCAGAAGTATGTGCACGATCCAGACAGTATTATTGAAGAAGCTGCCCAACAGGGTCTCGACATCACTCCCAATCTAACCGTCAAAAGAGAACCGATAAAGATTGTGGATCGTGAAGAGAAGCAATTGAGGAACAAAGTTGTAAAGCTTGTTAAAGTTCAGTGGAGTGGCAATCTAAAGGACTGCACTTGGGAAACTGAAGATAATATGCAGAAATCTTATCCCAATTGTAGCGTGGATATCTCGGCTTAGCCGGTAAGCCATTTCCTTATTCTTTTTGGATTCGTATATTCTTTGTTTGTTTTTCTCTCTCTTTCAATTTCGAGGACGAAATTTTCTTAAGGAGGGGGTATTTGTAACATCCCAAAATTATCAATTAAAATAAATAATATATTTAAATTCTAGTGGTTTAATCATGAATAAATTGAAAAGAAATATCTTAATAAATTTAAAATAAGTGAAAATAATATATGAAATAAATTCTAATTTTATTTTGGGTTGAAAATATTGAAATAATAAATGTTTTTAAAAGTAATTTGGATTTAAAATTTATATATATATATATATATATATGTATATTACAAATATGAGTAAAATTGAATGCATATTTAAAATTAATTCAAAATTTGTTCAAGATAAGTGTTTATATTTCAAGTTTTAAGAATTGAAGATTGAATTTAAATTTATAATAAATGTTTTAAAAAGTAAGTAGCATTTAAAATTGTGAAAATGTAATATATATAAGTTTAATTCTTTCAACATAGTACATGTAGGTATATGGATATACAAAAAAAAGATACATACTTACTTTTAAAATGTATAAAATATAAATATAAAAATTTATAAAATTCATTTGCTTTGTAAAAATCAAAAGGGTTGAAACATACATGGAAAATAGAGTTGAATAATTAACAAATCTAGGGTTTAAGATCTCTTCTTACAAATGGCACAAGACATCAATTCCTTAATAAAATAATCAAATAAAAAATTCAGAATTTTTTTTTCAACATCCAATTCATTTTTTTTTAAATCTCCAAAATCCCTGAAGTTCAGTAATCAAAAGATCTTTGCAATCTTTACTTCATCATCCAAGAAAAAAAAAATTCAGAAAAAAGAAGAAGAAAGAAAACTGCCTTCTTCAATTCAATTCGAACTAAAATCTGGAAATATTTTCTCAAGCATCTTAACAGTAGTGTGTTACATCTCTCAGGTAAGTTTTGATTTAAACTTTATAGTTTGTAAAATTATGCTTTTAAATCAAGTGTTAACAAACAAAATTCTTTAAAAAAAACCGCAGATTAGCTAAAAGGGGGAGAAGCTTCAGGTTTTTGGCTAATGCAGTAGGTTTCTGAAAATAAGTTAAAAGGCAAGTAATTTTTTTTTAATTTTGAATTTGAAGTTGCAATCTATAATGAAGCAAGAATTAAACAATAACATCCGATTATTTGTAGGAGAAATCAAGGATTAAAAACTATTTTGGTTTACAAGTTTCTGTTTTCAAAAAACTACAGGAAAAAAAAAGAGTTTCTCTATTATTCAATCAGTAAGAAATCTGGAATTTTTTTTTGTTATTTTTAATGATTGAAATAAATGAATACAACATGGGATTTAATACAATAATATCTAATTTTTTTTGCAGGAAGAATCAAGGATTAAAAGCATCAATCTATTTTTGGTTTCTAGTTGCAGAAAGTAAAATGGGGTCTCTGCTATAAATCTCAAATGTAAGTAAGATAAAAACCCCTGTTATTAATAATTTTAATGCATGAATAAAACCTAGAGTAATCACAGATCTGTGTTTAAAAATTGCAGATCCAAAACTTAAAAGAATTTAAAGTAAGAAAAGAAGAGAAATTACAGGCCTCATTTGTATTTGAAAACTGTTAGTAACTTCTGGAAAAAAAGGTGAGTAAACCTTTGTTTCTTCAAATCTTGTGTTGCTGGGTGAATGCTTGAATGATTAGGGAAGTTTAATTTTTGGTTGCTTGCAAAAAATCTTGAACATAGGATTGGATTGTGGCCTGTGCATGTTGATCTTACACAAAAACTAGTCACCGTTTTTAGCTTCAGGAAAACCAAACCTGTCAAACCCCTTTCCTTTCTCCCTGTTTTAATCTGTTGCATTTGGAAAAAAACAAAAAACTGGAGTTTGAGTGTTAAACTAGCACAATGTTTCGGTAACAAATTAAAATAAGTTTTGGGATTTTCTTCTACTGGGAAAAAAAAGAAAAAAGAAACTACACAGCGGCACCTAAAGTTGCTTACAGGCCAACCCATATCAAAGGAAATCTAAATCTCCTTCTCTCTTTCATTCTAACAAAGATTTTTAAACAAATTAAATATTGTTTTAAACTCATATTACATATCAGTAATGAATTAAAACAGTTTTATAGAGTTCTTCTTCTTGGAAAGTTGAAACACAGTGACAATTCAAATCCTCAAGAAAACTCGAACTTCACAAATTTTAACTTCCATGACTTTAAGTGAATCCACGTTTAAAATGATGATTTTTGAAACTAGAATCAAATTTTTTCATTGGTTTTTCACTGGAACATTTTGGATGATCTGTAAATTGAAGTTTTATCAAACCCTGGTGATCTAAGAAATTTTAAGCCTCGAGTTCGTTGTGGTAGTGAGAATTAATGCTCGAAATCATCTGAAAAATACTAAATTAATTTATAAACCCGTAAATCTTTGATTTGAAAGCAAACTAGGGTTTAAAACTTTTTTATGTTCACGTTAGAAACCACGGTGCTGCGCCACCTATGGTTGACCGGACTGCATGTCAGTGGGGTGAATCGATGCGTCGCATGGTGTTGAAGCTTGAGGCAAAGTTTGGTGGCCGATAACGGCCAGAGGTGGCGGTGCGAGGAAAATGTTTAGATGTCATTTTCTGATGGTTTCTGGGTCGAAGGTCTCGATTCACGTTTTCGAATTGTCTCCCAATTCTAGGTGTTCGTGGTGTCTTGGGGGATGCACGACGACGTGTTAGTGGCCGCAACACCGTCCAACGACGGCGAGGGTGGTCAGGCATGTGCATGTGCTTGGTTGTGTGTCAATTATGAAATTTGGGGAAGAAAGGATGGTAGCTCGAAGCAGTTCACGGGGTAATTGGTGAAAGACTCGAAGTCATACCCGAGTTGCTTGGCGTTGTATCGAGTTGAATTTAAAAACTTAACAAATTTTTACAAAAAAATATCGCCCGGGTCAATTTTTATTAAACTCGAAGCAAGGGGGATGATGGCTCGAGGTACGACCCGAAGCAAGTTTTAGGTTAGTCGATAAAACAACAATCCAGTTTTTACCAAATTCTTGAAAACACAAGTTAAATTTATTTGCTGAATAAATTAATGATAATGGTAAATAGAATATGAAACAAATGGAGTCTCCAATTTATAACTTTATAAAGTTGTTTTAAAGTTTAATTTAACAAAATTTTTAAAAGTAAAACGAATGTTTAAATGTTAATTAAAAAACAAATTTATTTCTAATTATGAAAGAATAATTAACCATTAAGGCTCGCAATGATTTTATAATTTAAAATTAATTAATTAAAGAATTGGAAGTTTATAAAAATAATTAAACTTAATTAATTAACAATTAAGAATTAACAAATTAAAATAATAAGTCAAAAGACAATTAATTAATTAAGCCAATTAAAGCTAATTCATAATTAAGTAAAATTAAACATTAATTTAAAAATGATTAGTAAAGACAATTATATGGTTAATTCACTTTAATCACAATCACTTGAATCAACAATGTTTGACCATCATCAAATACTCTGTACTGGATTAACATTTCTGTTGTAATACTGTGATTGCTTTGTGATGAACTGTGATTTGTGATTTGTTCCTATATGTATGTGAAACCCCTTTTGCCCATAAAACAGCATCTAACTTCGATGCGATAGGGAGTGGGATTTCAGTTTGTTATCCGAAACCCACATCGAACCTTGAATGTGAATCTTTGTGATTGATACACCCATATGTTTTAAATTTGAGCGCTCACTACTCGGATTAGCCGGAAGAGGACCTTTGTGTCATATAACCCATTCCGAATAGTGATTCAACGAATGGATTGCATTTGAAGACCGGTGGTGAAGACCGGGTGTCTACAAAAACGATAGGATTACCTATCGATTGTCTCTGCACCGATTTGCTCCGGTATAGGGATTCCTAAGTGATGGGAAGTCCGATAAGGAGTATGGACGCCCGGATTTGCAAGGACTTCTTCCTTTATTGGACGTAGTGCCTTCGGTTCTGTTCGAACCCGGAACAGACTTGTATGGTCGTGTGTCTAACACTACACTTTGAGATATAAAGCCGATTTCTTTCATATACATATCTGTTGGTGGAGGAGAATTTATTCTCTTAGCTTAACACCCTTCTCTGAGACGTACGATCTCAAAGGTTATGTAGTTGAAGGTTATCAGCGATATACTCCTAATTTGGTAGTGTGGCACGCTAAGTCCTGCTGTGTATTGATGATCATTTGTTGATCATTCGTGATCAAAGCATGGCTTTCGTTTAAAGCGTAGCTTTGTGAACGAGACCTCATCGGATCTCACACCTCGGAAATGGTCGAAACAGGAAAGATACGGTAATGTTATGAGGGTCGCGCCCTTTAGGGTATGTCATTTCCTTCTGGAAAAAGGTGGTGTCGTGGTATGGAGCCCAGATACTTACCTATGTGGTTGCTTCAATCTCATGCTCTGTGTGGTTGTTGCTTTGAGATGGAGGGCCCTTGGATAAAGGTCCCAAAGGACCGGGGAATGGCATAGTCGTGTAGTAGTTACCTAGTTACAGAGGTAACCCGGCCTTGTGTTGGCAGAGAACTGGTTAAGTTCTCGAGACGTCCCGCCAGAGGCGTACCCATGTGGCATAGGAAGTTCCTTAGCCTGACCATTTAATGGAAATCCAATTACCAATACGAACCCATTACTGTTTTAGTTGTATTACCTGCCATTTTGTGATGACCCGACTTTCCACTCCCAGAAAATTGCATCATCTTGAAGAAAGAAAGGGATAGAAAAAGAGAAAAGAAAGAAGAGAAAGAATAAACAACACTGAATCTTAACAGCGGAACAAATTAATTATATTAATAACATAAGTATTACATAGTATACAACGATTATCAAAGTTACACAGACAATTCAACACATACTAGACAGTTATAAACACCTGTTTAGTTATTACAACTCAAAACACAATATAGAAAACACTCAGAGATACCAACGCAGCGGAAAACTATATATCTATACGCAGAAACCTCCTGCTCCATTGCTCCTCCACAATTCGTCAAAGCTAACCTGAATCCCTTGACTACTCGTAAAAATTTGAGTACCCAAGAGTTTAAGAAAAATAGAAATAAACTCCGGGTCAGACATGGGTCTGGTGTGAGTAACAGGTTAAAGTTGCTTAACTTTTTGAAAACCTTTGAAAGAAAAGGTATCACGTAAGACTTCCCGCACATAAACATGAAAAAGTTCTTACCTTACGCTAACCAAAACATTTGATAGGAAATCCAGTGATATTATAATAGTGTCCAGGGTTTTCAAGTAAAATACAGAAATAGCCGGAATGCTTACATCCCACGTTCCAACATAGTTGGTCACAACTAATACGTACGAAACTTATTGGATTTTGGATTCCATACAATGGCAGGGCTACTGGGGTACCGTCCGTCACAGTACGTGGCCTAGATCACCGTATCGAGGAGTACGCCCGCTCCCCTGCAACACAAGTCCGGAACCATTCCTTACTGAACAGTTCCAAACAAGACCACCCCGCAGTTGTGATCAGCAACCGCACCACAAAGCCGAAATAAAAAAGACATCTAGACAGTGGTAAATCTCGTCCTACTTGGGCATGACCCACTTAGCCTTGCTGCACCTCTTCTGTTTTAGCCATTCCCGGTTGATGAGGCTTGAGGCTACGATTACCTTTATAGGGCATATAACTTAGAATGCTCATCATCCACCTGACGATGTTCTGAAAGCATTCAATCCATACAAGTTCGTTCCGGGTTCGAACGAAACCGAAGGCATTATCTCGTTACACTCATTTTGGAATCACCCTCAGAGTTAACGACAATAACCCTTACACTCTGAATCTTCATCTTCACTTCATATTCACGACCTAACGTTAATTTGGATAGATGTGGTTTCCGGATATCCAAATATGGAAATCCGATCCCGGTCTCATTGAAATCCAAAACTTGTCTTTTAAGGCCAAGTTGTTTTAAAGTTTAAAACAATTCAATTCATTATCTATATACACAAAGATAGATAATTCACAACATAACAATGGATAATACACATTATCATCACCAACAAATAATCCATATCAGCATCACAATGCAACCAACGCATCCATATCATATAACATTACTCATCTCATAACTGAGATTTCAAACCATTCAAGGCAACCAATATCATCCATCAAACATAAGCAACGATATAATGATCACACCATCTATAATTAATTTAAAATGAATTAAATTAATTACTTAGTCTTTAATTAATTTAAAATGAATTAAATTAATTTCTTCATCATTATAATCCTGCTTAACTTAACCATTAATTGGTTACAAATCAATTAAATAATCACAATTATTAGTCATTTCAATTAATCATTACTGATTAATAATTCCCCACTTACAATAAGTAATTAATCTTTAAATTAATTACACAAGTTAATTATACTTAACACTTTGCAATAATTAACTTTTAATTAGTTAATCAATTAATTAACTAAATTTAATTACATTAATCATTTATTAATTAATTACTTCATTATTAATTATTCCTTAATTAATCAATTCCAAATTTAAATCATTAATTTTATTAATTAATGATTTCTAATTACATTATTTGATTAATCTCTCTATTAAAATTAATTACATTAAGTAATAAATCTGCAATTAACCACATATATAATCACCCTTGATTAATAATCCAGTAATTAACTACCCTTAATTACTCAGTAATAAATTACTCCTTAATTTATTATCTCAATTAATCCCTTGATTAATTCCAAAGTAATTTAATCTAAATTACTTTCATCATCAAACATCTTTAATTACATCCAGTAATTATCAATTAATTACTTCCCTAAGTAATTACAAACCCATTAATTACATAAAGTAATTATTCATCAATCATCAAGTGTTTAAATTACTAAGCTATAGAGCACCTATCAACAACTCTAAGTAGAATACCAAACTACAGACAAGTCTGACTCAACAACCAAATCCTCCCGAACTGCTGGTTTCAAAACCAGAGATAGATCATACACGTACTCCCTTAGAGATACGGGAAACACACTAAATACCAGTTATCCAAACTGGCAAATTCAACTCTTGAAATCCAAACACTTATCTTACCAAAACACAGAAGAAATCCAAAACATCTCGGAGCTAGACTTACCAAAACTTATAGCTCCATGGATCGGAGAAAAACTTATCCAAATTCTTCCGCCTCTTATCCATAAAACTCTTCGGACGATCCTGGACTACCAACATCTCTCCCGATCAGCTCAACCCTAGCTGATGCCTCTAGAAACAGACTGGATCAAAACAATCCAATGCTCTCCTCAAGATCAATTCAAAACCAGGAACACAAACTCTACTCCTCAACAACAGAAGACAGAACAAAATTTTCCTTATCCCAAAAAGAAAAACAGATGCACCCCAAACTGCTTCCGCTGCGCAACTCTGATCCGAAGTAGAAGAAAATGCAGATGAAGAACACGAGCACAAACTGGACAACACATTCCAGAAATATGGTTCCACATATCCATAAGAAAACTCAGAAGTTCCTCCGAAACCAGAGCTACTTCACCAACTTCCATCTCAAGGAACCATTCTTCCATTAAACTGAACCACCGGTACCAATCCTGGAATCCTAGCCGATAAGAAAACTCGATCTCCAGATGCAGACAAAGCTCTGACTTTCCTGAAGACATCCAGACAATCTCCAACAACTCAAGAGAACGCTCAACTATCGCAAGTCACTTTTGCGATCAACTCAGCCTAATTCCAAAGAAACTTCTCTCTCTACCAATCAGAACAGCTTATGCTGGCCTAGCCAATTCACCCAAGAAACAGATCCATACTGCTGCTTCTGAACTACACTTCAGAAAAACTACTCAGTCAGAAGACTTCCTGCCAACACAGAACACTTCAAGCTGCACTGCTAACAACAATGCCAAAGAATTCCCAACCCAAAGCTCTTCGAGAAACTCGGACCACAAAGCAAACAGAAACACCCTGCTGGACTCAGCCACAACACCAAGTAGACTCACTTCCTTACTCTTGTTCCAAAGAAACATCTTCGGAAACATCCATAGTCACTGCATCTCATCACGCAGCTACTACTTCCTAAGGTATCAAGATACCATCACTTACTTGCTTCTGCCTAACCGATAGATCCAAACTCAACTCATCCAATTCTGCACTTCAAAGATGACTCTGAACCTCAACAGGTTTCCTTCAAAGATCGATGAAATCCTTCACCGCAACAAAACTCACTCGAGACGGTATTAGGTCTACAGTCTCGACAGATACACTTTCAACCTCATCACTCATATTCCAATCAATGGTAGTTGTTTTACACACACCACTACCTTATCTACCTTTATAACTTATATTGGAAAAACCCGAACAGCTAACCCAACATATAGGTAGAAATAATTGTATATATATGTATTAAAAATACAAATACGCGCTCTCAAGATAGACACCACTCCAGAGACTAGGTATTCGCTCAACCAAGCGCTCTGATAGCAACTATGACGACCCGACTTTCCACTCCCAGAAAATCGCATCATCTTGAAGAAAGAAAGGGATAGAAAAAGAGAAAAGAAAGAAGAGAAAGAAGAAACAACACAGAATCTTAACAGCGGAACGAATTAATTACATTAATAACTTAAGTATTACATAGTATACAACGATTATCAAAGTTACACAGACAATTCAACACATACTAGACAGTTATAAACACCTGTCTAGTTATTATAACTCAAAACACAATACAGAAAACACTTAGAGATACCAACGCGCAGAAAACTATATATTTATACGCAGGAGCCTCCTGCTCCATTGCTCCTCCACAATTCGTCAAAGCTAACCTGAATCCCTTGACTACTCTTAAAAATTTGAGCACCCAAGAGTTTAAGAAAAACAGAAATAAACTTCGGGTCAGACATGAGTCTAGTGTGAGTAACAGGTTAAAGTTGCTTAACTTTTTCAAAAACCTTTGAAAGAAAAGGTATCACGTAAGACTTCCCACACATAAACATGAAAAAGTTTTTACCTTACGCTAACCAAAACATTTGATAGGAAATCCAGTGATATTATAATAGCGTCCAGGGTTTTCAAGTGAAATACAGAAATAGCTGGAATGCTTACATCTCACGTTCCAACATAGTTGGTCACAACTAATACGTGCGGCACTTATTGGATTTTGAATTCCATACAATGGCAGGGCTACTGGGGTACCGCCCGTCACAGTACGTGGCCTAGATCACCATACAGAGGAGTACGCCCGCTCCCCTGCAACACAAGACCGGAACCATTCCTTACTGAACAGTTCCGAACAAGACTACCCCGCAGTTGTGATCAGAAACCGCACCACAAAGCCGAAATAAAAGGTACATCTAGACAGGGGTAAATCTCGTCCTACTTGGGCTTGACCCACATAGCCTTGCTGCACCTCTCCTGTTTTAGACATTCCCGGTTGATGTGGCTTAAGGCTACGATTACCTTTATAGGACATATCACTTAGAATGCTCATTGTCCACCTGACGATGTTCTCAAAGCATTCAATCCATACAAGTTCGTTCCGGGTTCGAACGAAACCGAAGGCATTATCTCGTTACACTCATTTTGGAATCACTCTTAGAGTTAACGACAATAACCCTTGCACTCTGAATCTTCATCTTCACTTCAGATTCACGACCTAATGTTAATTTGGATAGATGTGGTTTTCGGATATCCAAATATGGAAACCCGATCCCGGTCTCATCGAAATCCACAACGTGTCTTTTAAGGCCAAGTTGTTTTAAAGTTTAAAACAATTCAATTCATTATCTATATACACGAAGATAGATAATTCACAACATAACAATGGATAATCAACATTATCATCGCCAACAGATAATCCATATCAGCATCACAATGCAACCAATGCATCCATATCATATAACATTACTCATCTCATAACTGAGATTTCAAACCATTCAAGGCAACCAATATCATCCATCAAACATAAGCCATGATCTAATGATCACACCATCTATAATTAATTTAAAATGAATTAAATTAGTTACTTAATCTCTAATTAATTTAAAATAAATTAAATTAATTACTTCATCATTATAATCCTGCTTAACTTAACCATTAATTGATTAAAAATCAATTAAATAATCACCATTATTAGTCATTTCAATTAATCATTACTGATTAATAATTCCCTAATTACAATAAGTAATTAGCCTTTAAATTAATTGCACAAGTTAATTATACTTAACACTTTGCAATAATTAACTTTTAATTACTTAATCAATCAATTAAAGTTAATTACATTAATCATTTAATAATTAATTACTTCATTATTAATTATTCCTTAATTAATCAATTCCATATTTACATCATTAATTTTACTAATTAATGATTTCTAATTACATTATTTGATTAATCTCTCTATTAAAATTAATTACATTAAGTGATAAATTTGCAATTAACCACATATATATATTAATCACCCTTGATTAATAACAAATCCAGTAATTAACTATCCTTAATTACTCATTAATAAATTACTCCTTAATTTATTATCTCAATTAATCCCTTGATTAATTCCAAAGTAATTTAATCTAAATTACTTTCATCATCAAACATCTTTAATTACATCCAGTAATTATCAATTAATTACTTCCCTAAGTAATTATAAACCCATTAATTACATAAAGTAATTATTCATCAATCATCAAGTGTTTAAATTAATCACATTAATCCAATTAATTATAATTACTTCCATTAAGTAATTAAACTTAAACAATTTCAAAAATGATTATTATTAATTAATTAATCTAATTAATTATCAAAATTAATCACATTAATTAATGGTTAAATAATCTTAAGTTGATGACCTTCATTAGCATTTCTTAATTACTTTACTTAAGAAATTAACTTAGATTAACCATTATTAATTACAAGTTAATTAATATTTAATTACCAACTAATTAATTACTAATTATTTAATTAATTAAGTGTTAACTGCAACTTAATTAATCATTAATCACTTGATTAATAAATCTTAATCATTAATTAAAATTTAATTTACAATCCTTAGTTATAGATTAATTAACCTTAATTAATTAATCTTAAGTTTTAATTAATCAATTTTAAATTTTCTTAATTACTTAATTAATCATCCATATTATTAATTAATTAAATAATTAATTATTCATCTTAAATTACTTTAATTATTTAATTAATCCAATTCATCGAAATTCCATTTATCTTTTAGATAAACATTTCTTACTTAATTAAGCATTTAAAAACAAATTGTTTTAAATTTACTTTAAATTACATTCAAACTTCATTTTAAAATTTAAGATTTTAAAATGAATACAAATTTTAACTTAAACAATATTTTAAAAAACAATTCAAAACCTTTATCTCATATGTTAAAAGAAACATCCACTTTATAAAATAAGATTTAAAGAATTTAAATCCTAATTTAATTTAAATTCAAATCAATTTTAAAACACACTTAAAATTCCAGGTTATTTAAATCAATTTAAAAATTTACTTTTAATTTCAAATCTTAAATACAGGTTGAATCTTCATTCCAGATTCAAACTTAAATCTTTAAGACTTATTTACATTTTACAACTTCTTTTTTAAAAATTCAAATCATTTAACTATTTTAAAGTAATTTAAACAATTTAAATTTAAACTTATTTTATTTTAAAAACCGAGGTTTAAATTTAGTTCCAGATTAAAAATCCAGATTTATACTCATTTTAAATTTCTAATTTTAAATTTTAAACTTCCAATTCAAATTCAAAACACACATATGCTTTTACACTTATAAGTTTTAAAAACCAAATTTAAATTTAAACATAAATTATTTCAAATCTCAGACAATCTAATTTGAATTCATATTCAATTTCAGATTTTCAAAACACAGTTTAAATTTAAATTTGCATTTTATGTTTTCTTTTAAATTTAAAAATAGAAAACAGGTTTTCTGTTTTGTTTAAAACCAAACTTAAAATTTCAAAATTCCAATTATTTCAAAAACCCAGATTCAAACTATTTGAATTCAGATTCAGTTCCGGTTTTTGAACTTAGTTTGAAATTTTAGTATACATTTAAACTTTTACTTCAATTTAAAAACTGTAACAGGTTTCTGTTTATAATAAAACCTGAAACCTGAAACAACACATAAACTCGAGCAACCCCTACAAATACTTCCAGTCAGTAACCTATCTACTTCGAGTAGAAACCCAATTCCCCCGAGACTATCGCGAGTCCACCAAAAACTAAACCAACAACATCACCAACACATCCACCAATGCATTGTGTACCTGTACATCCTCTTCGGCCACCGCTGGCCAACTCCGCAACCTCCCCACTGTCGACAACCATCAACACAGAACATCCATACACCCACTACACCAATTAATGCTCGAATTCAAGATCGAGACACAACTTTCAAACCTGGAACAACACAATACACATTACAACCCAAACCTGTCAACAACCCACGTTCACACGCCTCCGACCACCATCGTTTTTGAAACTCCGGCGACGTCTTCAACAACCCTCCAACCTCCATTCCCTAAAACCTCAAGAAACTCGAACCACAGAGGAGGTTGAATTCAAGTAAAAATAGTAACCCAGTAAAAACTAGGGTTCACGACTTCAAATCCAAATCACAACATCAAAAATGAATTGGAAGCCAATCCCATAATTTTCTCAACATCCCTGGCAACTCCTCCTCCTCCAGGAACAATCTCAGCACCTCAAACCTCTGGTGGCAACAGAGATGCCCCAAAACTCATACCACAGTCAAAAAAGAAACTGTTCTCTGAATATAGTATTAAAAATTATAATTTTACTTTTAAAAAATCATAGTCTTGCATGATGTTTTGATATACAAACCTGAAACATAAATTCATATAGTTTGAATTTTCACTTTATACAAACTATTGCTCTGTTATTTATGTTTTCAGTAAATTCCTATTTAATCTTAACTTGAATAAAATCTTAAATCCTAATCTTTAAAGTCAACATATATATCTTGTTTAAATCCTACATTTTAACAGAAACTAATTAAAGAAATAAGGATTTTAATAAAAAAAACTTGTGTCAGGATACAAAACAGAACAAGGTAAATTAATCAGCATGCATACAAATACATTTATACATCAAACAGTAAATCATAAACATATGCAAAATTTATTCATTTAGTATACTAGCATGCAACAAAATTTTATCCTTTAATTTTTTTTTAAAGAAAAATTACTCACTGTTTAAATCCTGATAAGCAGAGCATGATTATTTTGAACATGCAGAACACCTTTTGCAACTTGCTTGAAAATGATATTCAGGATTTCTTGCTTTAAAATATCTTTAACTTGCATGCAGTGGCCATTTTTCAAATTGTAGAGAGAAATGCAAGTTGCTATGGATTTGATTTCGCATGTTACAGATTAAAGAAAGTAGAAATGCAAACTTCCTTGCTTTATTTTCCAGATTTTTGAAGAATGAATGCTTTAATTTTTGCATGCAGGTATTTAACTTATAGGTTTTGAATGAATGCAGATTTTCTTTAGAATGAAGATCATTTTGATATGAGGATTGTTTTTCAGCTGAAAAGTTTCTTTGTTAAGAATGAAAATGAGGAAAGAAAAAGAAATGGAAGATGGTAAGTGTTTTTATAACTACATTTATGATTTATTTAAAATCAAAGAAAATAAAAATTTAAACAATGACACTTGTCTTGTATTTTACACTTGTCATTTAAAAATGATATTTAGTTTTGATTTGTTACATTAGAACCTAAGATGTTTTCACATGTTCTTTTTATTAATTAGTATTTTTAATTAAGTGTTAATGAAAGTTTAACTTAATTAATTAGCTCTTTAATACTTAGTTAAATGTATAAATAATAATTAAAGAATAAACCAATTATAATTATAAATAAAAACAATATACAAATCAATTATTTGAAAATAATATTTTTAAACATTTAAATAAATTTATAAAAGAGGTTGTAAATTATTTGTTATTTAAATGAATAAATGTCTCATTAATAAGTTGTTTTTAAATTCTCATATTTAATTTACAAATCATACTTATTTATCAATATTTTTAAAACAAACATTTTTATAACTTTATTTTAATATAAATTAATATACAAACTTTAGTTTAAAATATATTTAAACAAATAAAACATTTGTCTTATGTATTTAAAATCATCTTGTTAAAATAGTTATTGAAAAGCTTAATTCAAAAAAAAATCATAATTTTCCAAATTCAAAATATTAAAATATATGCTATACTAATTAAATTTAAAACCAAATTATCTATTTAAAATATATATAAATATATATACATATTATAAATAGAAAATAAAATTAGCTTATTAAAAATAAATTCACTAATTAATTACTTATTAAAGTAAAATTATTAAATCAATTCAAATTTATTTATAAAAACTATCAAATTAATTTAAATTTAGACACAAATTATTAAATTTATATTGCTAGAAATTTCGGGATATCACACATTTACTTACGGTGGTCACCACTGTTTAGATGATAGCTATAGTAGGCATAGTTCGGAATGTCTATGCTGGCTAGGATTAATATTATACTTTCGAAATGGCTTTCTACACTATGCACTGGTAATAATATCAAGAAATTTTCCCGTATCAAGCATATTTGACTATCATAAAAAGAAATCTTCTCCAATTGTGCGATTGCATTGTGTGTGTGGCGGGAGGTCTTATGGTAATTTCATTTTCCAAAAGCATACCGGTTTTTCTTGTATATAATTTGTTCTATTTAAAAGCAACTATCTTTGTTTACTCATACCAGTCCCATGACTGACCCGGAGTTTATTGTCCCTTCTAAACTCTGGGTGCCCACTCTTTCTATACGGGCAGCCTAGTAGCAGGTTTCCCGTATTTTGTCTCTAGCTACATTTTGGAGTATTTTGGTTTGGAGACTATCGGTTTTTGGAGGCTTATACCTTAGAGACATTTTGGAATCTTTTGGATCTCGAAGTGCTTAGCTTGGATGTTCACTATCATTCTCTATCTTTTTAAAGACTTTTGGCATATGATATCTAGTTGTTCTATTATGTCATTCTATTTGGAGATGTGATTCATGTATTATGTGCTCTGATGTTGTAACAGATAATATTATGATGTTGTATTTGTGATTTGATGCATGTTATTCATTTATTTCCTATGTTATATATTCATCTAATGTTGTTATAAGCTCCATCCGACTAGAGTTCGATGTTTGAATCATTGAAAGTCGAGTACAAATGAGGTATTTGATGTCAATTTTCGAACGTTGGATTTCTAGTCGTGACGGTAGGTGTTGGAAATACAAATGCGATGAAGTAAATGATACAAGGCATGAACCAAAAAGAATCATTCATTTCTTCATTTTATTTACGATATTTAGGTGCTGGACTCAACTTGGCGTATGTTCATGGAAACAAAGTACAAAAAATCTGAAGAAATCTTTAAAGCGATCAGAGTCTTCACTTCTTCCCTCCCTTACAACCCTTCCTCGGTTCCATGGCGGATCTCTTCTAGCACTTGGAATTCGAAGGCATGCTCCCTTCCATGTAGTATCACCTTTAGCAATTGAAAGATCGTCAATTGATATGACGTGCTTGCGCTTGGACGATTGAACAACTCCGGATGCAAGAGAGGTTGTTGATGGCATAGGAGAAACTAGAAGCCTGAGAAGGGATATAGACAGTGGGGGGGGGGGGGGGAGGGGGATAATTGTCACACTTGGCTTAAGATACACCTAGACCAACTTGCTGGTTTCTTTGGCAAGGTCTATAGCCATGGAAGGTTCTGGCTCGGATGTATGAGTGTTCACGACTTCTTCTCTTTCAACCCCTTAATATTTTCGATTTTAGGGTTGAGACCATACCCAGACAAGGAGGTGGTGATGGTGAATGAAGATGTAATAAAAATCGTCATGGTAGTAGAATCTTCAGCTAAAGATCCTGGAGCATAGATAACTTAGGAAGCAATGCAATTGCAAGTTAACCTAAAATCTGAAAGATATGTTTACAGAGATCATCTTTTTGATCAGGGGACATCTGAGTATTGGAGTGTTGAGAGGTATACCATTAGTTAGAGAAGTAAGCCAAGTAATGAATCGACCGTTCTTCCCCTCTTCGAGACTGGGAAGAGCCTGGAAGTAGCAGAGGTAGATGGGAAAAGCAAAAGAATTCCTTATTATAATCTTCAGTAAGGGCAGTAGCGAATGATATAAGTAGCACAGACATACCAAGAGCAATGACCTCAGAGCTGGTCATCATGATATCAAATATCTCCATTTGGGGCTCCTAAGTAGTGGGAGCAAGTATTTTTTTATTTGTTTCCTTCAAGAGGGGCTCAGCGAAATCCCTAGTAGGCATCTGTGCCCAATCCTCTCCAGCTAGCTGCTCCCTTCTAGCTTTTAGAATTGCACGGTCTTCATCATAAAAAAGAGAGCATCTATGATGTCATCTTCATTGAATTTCTACCCTTCACCTTCGGCCCTTTCCTTTTCCTTCCTCACAACCTCATTATATACATTAGTCAAGATGCATGTGTAAATGTTCCTGAGCCAATTTAATCCCTCAAACTTGGACATTTTGAAATAAAATAAGAAAACCGTGTATTTAATGTCTTATCTCAAACCTTATCTTCTTCAGCTACTTGGGCCAATTTATATTCCAGGTCAGTGACTTTGTCATCAAGCTCCTTGTTCTTCCCTTTTAGCTTGATGTTATCTTCGACAATATTTTTGGCCCTAGCTCTTTCCTTTCAATCATAAGCCCCAAATTAGCTATCTGTACATTAGCAATGGTGAGTTTACATTAGTGGCTTTGATGCTAGCCTTGAGTTGTTCCATTTTTTTGCTAGCATTCCATTTCTAATGTGGGCTTGCTCCATCTGCCCTTGAATCGCTGAGATATTATTGTTGGGTGCTTAGATTATAGCTTTGTGTTCTTCTTTTTTTCCAAATAGCCTCTTCATTTTCTTCCCGATCATTTTCGGCCTATTTTAGCCGATTGGATGTATCATTCTTATTTTCTTGTCATTCTTAGCTTCCTTCCCCATCACTACAAGGAGTAGGCATTCTTTCAAATTATCTCGGTCGAACCTTTAAACAATTTCCTTTAGGATTTTGATGGTCCACTGTGACTTTATAGATGGCCATTCTCTTCTTGATGTTCTTACCTGGAATGTCATCTAGAATGTAGTCGAAATGGATACCGGTTAGGTCCATGTCAAGATTCCCAAGCTGTATTGCATAAGGGGAGTAAGGGAAGGTACCATTGGAGGTATAGTAAAGTAGTGAGATTTCACGGGCCTTCGGACATGTAAAGTATAAGAAGTCGCCAAAGCAGCATGCTAAGATTTTTGGTGTTGACAGAGCAAGCCTAGCATGGAAGCGAAAGTAGGCTTGCTTCGAGAAGAGTGGATAAGGGCTAAAGATGTTGGAACGATGCTCATTGTTATAGGTCGGGTTAAAAGAGTTAGCAGTAAAGTTTTTCTAGAAGGAGAGTGACATCGATAGGGGTGCAAGCCTTTGGAGTGGCCTGGCGCTTATAATGACGGGAAACAGAGACTCTAGGAGAATATTGGCACTCCTGATCTTCTCTTTCATGACTACGACACTCAATTTCGAAGAAGGCTAGCACATCGGCCCAATCATTCATCAGGTCCATGAATTCTTGGTCGTATAGGTCGGGTAGAGGGACGAAGACATCATCATGGATTGGGACTGAAGATAACTCTCTAGTTTGACTATGGCTTGGCCCAAAGAATTGCTCGGTGTCCCTCGTTGAGATGTGTCAGGACCTGATTCTTCGTCTTCCGAAAATTCAACATCGATACTCACTTTATCTACTGTCGAGAAATCGAACGACGGAAAACCGAACACTGAGGGTTTTAAGAAAAAGAATTTAAGAAAAGAAAAAGAAAGAAGAAGAGAAAAAGAAGAGAAGAAGAGAGTGGAAAGAAAATAGAGAATAGGACAGAAAGAAAATAGAACGGAACAGAAAACAACAGAACAACAACAGAATCTCACAATTCGCAGCGGAATAACATATAATAATAAATGAATAATCTTTAAACAAAGAACTATATCAGTTATTACATTTTATACATTTCATTTCATTACATCATATCATCAGAGTATACAACAACAACAAACATCAAACAGTGCAGCGGAAAAAGAAATACTATATAAATTAGTAATACGCCATGCCATCCAGCTTGCCTCCAGCAACTCCAGAATATCCAGAATATCCTGATAAACCTTAACTCTTGATTGCCCGTGTGAAAATTGGTGGGCACCCAGAGTTTAGGAAGGAAAACAATAAACTCCGAGTCAGTCACGTGACTGGTGTGAGAACTCAAAACAGTTTATTTATCTTTAAAATCAAAATAGAGGAATATTTTTAAATTCAATTCGCAATGCTTTTAAAAATGAGACTACCATAAGGCCTCCCGCACACACACACACAATGCAAACGCAGAATCGGAGGAGATTTCTCCTTATGATAGTCAAAGATGCTTGATACGCATTTAAAAGAACATTTTATATTATTACTAGTGTATAGTGTAGAGAAAATTTATTTCGAAAGTAGAATATAAATCTTAGCCAACATACGACCATTATCGTATGCCTACTATAGCTAACTATGTTCAATAGCAGGTTACCGCCACATTCCATAGCAGGTTATACAACTAAAACTGTACAAGTCTCGTATTGTTTCTTTGGATTTCCAACGAATGATCAGGCCAAGGAACTTCTCATTGCCACATGAGAATGCCTCTGGATGGACATCCCCGAGAACCAAACCGGATCTCTACCAACACAAGGCCGGGTTACCCCTAACTGAGTAACAACTGACCAAATATGCCATCCCCCGGTCCTTTGGGACCTTTTACCGAGCACTCGTAATCAATTCACACAATCATAACAAAGTGTTTTCAACATGAGTAAGTATCTGGGCTCCATACCATGATACCACCCTTTTCCAGAAGGAAATGCACACATCCTAAAGGGCGCTACCCCTCATAACCTTGCCGCATCTTTCCTGTTTTGACCATTCACGGGGTGTGAGGCTCGACGAAGTCACGTCCACAAAAACATACTTTATACAAAAGCCATGCTTTGGGTCAACAAATGATCAACACAATGATCACCAAGATAGACGATCAAACAAATGATCCTATCCCAAATAATCAACACAATGATCATTTCAGCAACACTCAGCATGTCACATTACCAAACTGGGAATATATCGCTGATAACTTCAACTATATAACCTCTGAGCTCGTACGTCTTAGAGAAGGGTGTTAAGCTAAAAGAATAAATTCTCCGCCACCAAAAGAAATATATTTGAAAGAAATCGGCTTTACATCTCAATTTGTAATGTCAGACATACAATCCATACAAGTCTGTTCCGGGCTCGAACAAAACCGAAGGCACTTCTTACGAAGCCCTTGCAATCCGGGTATTCACAATCCCGATCGAATTTCCCATCACTTAAGGAAATCTCTATACCAGGAGCGACCCAGTGCAGAGACAATCGATAGGTCATCCTATCGCTTTCGCAAATACTCGGTCTTCAACACCGATCTTCAATGCAATTCACAACGACGTATCACATATTCGGAATGGGTTATACAACCCCATGGTCCTTTCCCGGTTAACCCGAATAGTGAGCGCTTATTCAAAAATAAGTGTGGCATTCAAATTCAAACAAATAACATCAAATACCCATTCAAAGGGAAATATTGATAGTCGGTTATTGAACTATCAATGGATATGCACAACATCACCAGTTTCCAAATAATTTTCCAAATTATTTATTTCACAAAATATCTTTACAAGATATAAAATTTCACACTTCAAAAATAAATCAATATTTATTTTTAAACAAATTCTCCTTTTCATTCATAAATTCCATAGTGAATTTTCATTCTAAAATATTCATGAATATTCGATTTCAATTATTCATTTCCAATTTATCTTCAAAAAGATAAATTCTCTAATATTCACTTTATATTGGAAAAACATTTCCATACTTATTTATTCATAAGTAATTCACAAATTTTATTTATTTTCAACACTTGGAAAATATTCAATATACTTCAATCGAAATTAAGTATATATTTCATTCTTTAAGGAAATTATTCTCTTAAACATATTTATTTGGGCCAAAACGAATGTTACGTAAAACATCGTTACAACAACCCAAAAACACTAGTATAGGGATTCGAAATTTAAAATAGATATAAATCCCAATACTATACAAAACATTTCCTTTCGGAAATCATTTACTATAACAACAGTGTTATAGTCTACCATTTCCTTTTATTTCTCGAAAACGTCTATTTCAACAATGAATGTTGAAATCTATGATTTCGAATCTCAACACATTTTAAAACGTCGTTAGATCGTTTTAATTCTATTTAAAACACCAAATCCAAAACATTTTCTTTAACGTGTTATTCACTATTCAAAAATGTGAATAAACTTCGTTAACAATTTCATCCTTTTATTCAATTTATTTCAAAGGATTATTCACAGTTAAAAATGTGAATATAACCCCATTAATAAGTTTCAACAATTTACTTATCAAAATAAATCGTTTGCGAATTTATTTTGTAACAACTTCCATTTATAAATTCCTTTATTAACCGATTCGATTTATAACTCAATTATAAAACAAAAGGTTCATATTATAAGTCAAATACTTATAAAACGATTATTTTACAAAATCGTTTCTTTGAACTTCATAATTATAAATCTTATAACTTATAAGATTCAATTATTCATCCAAATATATTCTTTAATAATTTTCACAAAATTTATAAATCTTACTATCTACAAATTTCATTTATAACTTCACCATTTATAATTTTATAAATTCCATTCATTTACAAAAATTCATTTTCACCCCATTCAAACACTTATAAAAACTCGTTTTATAATTTCAATATTTCAATTTATAAATATCCATTTATAAATCTCTTAATATAATTCAATTTATATTATTCTTTTAAAACGTCTTTAATCTCCTTTATTATTTCACCATTTTGATTCATAAAATAATTAAATTTTATAAATCCTATATTTAAACTTTTCACAATAAATTCTGAAATCCCGATTTAACTATTTTATAAAATTATTAGCATCGTATTCTCAAAAATCAGTTTTTAACTATTTTTCTCAAAAATCATAATTTTTATAACTTTAAAAATTATAACGTTTATTTATTTAAAATAGATCAAATTCCAAACAGATAGTATATTTTCAAAAATCACTTTATAAATCATTTTAAAATTCCAAAACTTGGTCCAATGATGCTACACACCAAATAGTCAATCACGACAACAACGATATCATATATCGATATGATAATCCATCAAATATCAAAATATCTGAAATCAAGTAAAAACTGTTGAGGAATCCAGTTGGATCCCTCCAACCTGTTTTCCTGCATCCACAAACATTAGCACAATACCAATTTCGCTCTAGTACGAAATTATCGCGGTATATGGGATTTAAAAATATTATCCGCTTAATAACAGCGCAATAGGGTCTCATCCGCTAAACAAAAAAATGCGGGAAATCAATAACTCCAATATATACATATGCCTATATATATATTGCTATTATATATATAATACCAATTTCACTGTTTATGAAATATTCGCGGTATATGTTTTTAATAAATAACATCCGCTTACTAACGGCGCATAATGTCTATTTTAACAATCAATAGATATTAATCATCATTCAAACATGCATTCAAATATTTTAAATCTAACTATTTAAAATAAAATCGAAACTGATTCGATTGAGTGAGAAGTTCTCACCTTGATTTTATTTCCGTTTTAGCGATCTGTTTCGAATAAAATTAAACGGACGTTTAATTTTACCCAAAATTCTCACTAACTCCAAACGACTCCAATCCAATTTCATTGCATAGTGCTCGTCCATACGATTCCAACGCAACTGGTTTCGCGCGTTTTCGACCTCGTATGAAAAAGTTATGAATATTTGAAGTTTGTACGTATTTTTATTTATATAATTACAACATAACTTTTACAAATCTTATACCAAAGCTAATCCTGGCCGTGAGATTCAGATCCAACGCCCCCCTATCTTCTCCTTCCTCACAAACGCAAACATCCCCTACAGGCCGCACTCCCAACCCATTAGCATATATTAGGGTTTCAATTTGCAATCCCATTTCTCGACGAAACTCGATCAAACCACTTGCAATTCGAAGCTCTTCGCGATAGCTACCTCCACCATCCACCACCTGAAGCTCGGCCTGCTCTAACTCCTCGAAATACGTGCGCAAGTAAGCACGGTCGGCCCTCCCTATCTCCCACTACGATGCTTCAAACCACATCTCCACCGTTCACATCGAAGCTCTCGTTGTGATCTTCATCTTTGTAGTTGAATGTTTTTGACGAATGTTGACGGATTGGAAGGAATCAAAGGAGAAAGGGAGTGGATTTCTGGCCATTGGTTTTTGAAGTGGCGGCTGAAGTAATAGATTAGGGTTTTGTAAATTTTTTTTTTATTTAGAGTGAGGGCTATTTATAGAGAAAAAATCGAACACTATTCATCCGGAAATTCCGAACTCCGATTTACGCGCCGAAACTGACTTTCCTAGGGTTTATCCCGCATTTCGAACACAATGGAACAGGTTTCGGAAGCTAATTCGGAAGTATGTGCGAGTTATGGCTATAAACGCTCAATTTAAATTAAACCGATTTAAGCGATTTTCTAGGCGTTTTAATTTGTACCGTACAAACGGTAAATCCAATTGACACAAAATTTGAAACCTTACAATAATATCACATTACGGATCCGATGAATCGGGTTTCGTTCAATTCTGAGACTGTTCAAAAATTGACTATTTTCACTAGTCGATTTTAATATTAAAATATTCAATTTTCACAAATTAACTTTTAATTCGATTTTAAAAGTTCTAAAATATCATTCTAACTTCAATATGATAAAATAAAATTTTACAAATCATTTTCAATCATATTTAACTCAATTTTCAATTATTTCCATAATTTAACATATTAAATTATCGATTTAATTATCCAATTAAATCCAATAATTCAAAATAAAAATTTATTTGACTTATAAATTCACTTATTAATATTTAAAATTAATTAAATATTCAAATTTTAATTATTAAAAATTCTGGGTCGTTACAATCTTCCCCCCTTAGAAGAATTTCGTCCTCGAAATTAACAAGTAAGAAAAGTTACAGAATCTATTAATTTTCCAAAATCCATAGTTAAACTTCTTATAATAACTTTACTAAGTTTTCCAATCATACCTAGTTATCTTTTCAAAAACAACTACTATTGTTTAACTTTCAATTCCAAATCAAAGTTAAGGTTTTCAAAATTTTCCAATTTTCTCAAAAATTTTCTAACGCCTTAAATTTTCGGAAAAATTCGCCATACTCTCCTTTGCGCGGCTCGATCCGAAAAAAAATGACAGTATATATATCACAAATATACATCTCATCAAGTAATGAGGCATCCCGCAGGGAAAAAATGTAAAAGTACGATATGTAATCCGAGATATGTACCTTATATTTGATTAGCAAGCATATACGGCTAATATAGCGCGAAAGCGAGCTCCAAATGCGAAGCAAACGCGATCCGCACCTACTAATCACTCAACAAACAACATGAGAACATGCATATATGAAAATAATCTCAATATACAACATATAGCAACATCACAACTATATAATATAGCAAATGCAACTAAAGCAACAAATGCAATATATTCAACCAACTATCATCCATAACCAATAAACATTCATTCATATTCTCATTAATATTCAATGAAATGGTTTTCAATTTAAATCACATTTGATTCATTAACAGTGGATGTTTTCTAACATTCATTCTTATTCAAGTTGGTTCACTTCCAATTTAAATTCAATTCTATTCAAGATTCATTTAACTTCAAATTGAATTTCCATTACTTTAGCTTTCAATTTCATTAACTCAATTTCATTAACACTTAATGAATTATATACAATCAACTAACAATCATATAACAATCAATGTATATTAATTACAACCAAATTCCTTTGCTTACAATTGGTTTAATTTAATTGATTTTCATTCAATTATTCAACTTTCTAATAACATTAGATTTTAATGAATTACACTTATATTCATTATTTCATATCAACTTAATTCACATTTATAAATTAATTCAGCTTCCAATTCTAAGTAAATTTTCCATTTAACTTTAAATTCACTTTTATTCACAACTCATATTCATATAGTTTCACTTCTTATATATATAAGTTTTATTTCACAATTGTAAATCACTTTAATTATAATTCAATTCTTATAATTCTTTTGCTTATACAATTATTCTTTTATTTAAATTATTCAATCAACTAAACAATCAATTTATATACACTTTAATAATTCCGAAAAATTATTTCTTTATATATAAAATATAATCAAGGTAAAATTATTTCATTTACCCAATTTAAAAACAATATTGTGCCGAATTGTTCTATTCAAGTGTTTATAAAACCCCTTCGGCATAGTTTTGCAGACCACGCTGACGAAAGTTCATATGCCACTCAATAAACCAATCATCACAATATAAAACAATTTTATATTCACTAACAAATACGCTCTCATAGCTATTATTACACTCAACTCATTCTAGAGTACTGCTGACTCTATCTCTAATGAGTAATACCCAACAGAACCATGGTTGTCGCTTAACCATAAGCTCTGATACCACACTGTCAGGACCCGGAGGTAGCGGTCACAACCGGTAGGCTTTTCAACCATCCCAGCCCCACCGTGGCTTACACTGGTACCCCAGACCTTGCTTTTACGGCCAGCCTCTCGACTGTCTCAGGTTACACCTAACCAACCCCCTAAAAGAGGATGTGTGGGAGTAAGAGTCTCCCGTTCGCCACCTAACCGCGAAGCGAGAACCTCCCATCACATAGCCCAAAGCTTAACAAGACTGGTGTGAGAACTCAAAACAGTTTATTTATCTTTAAAATCAAAATAGAGGAATATTTTTAAATTCAATTCGCAATGCTTTTAAAAATGAGACTACCATAAGGCCTCCCGCACACACACACAATGCAAACACAGAATCGGAGGAGATTTCTCCTTATGATAGTCAAAGATGCTTGATACGCATTTAAAAGAACATTTTATATTATTACTAGTGTATAGTGTAGAGAAAATTTATTTCGAAAGTAAAATATAAATCTTAGCCAACATACGACCATTATCGTATGCCTACTATAGCTAACTATGTTCAATAGCAGGTTACCGCCACATTCCATAGCAGGTTATACAACTAAAACCGTACAAGTCTCGTATTGTTTCTTTGGATTTCCAACGAATGATCAGGCCAAGGAACTTCCCATTGCCACATGAGAATGCCTCTGGATGGACATCCCCGAGAACCAAACCGGATCTCTACCAACACAAGGCCGGGTTACCCCTAACTGAGTAACAACTGACCGAATATGCCATCCCCCGGTCCTTTGGGACCTTTTACCGAGCGCTCGTAATCAATTCACACAATCATAACAAAGTGTTTTCAACATGAGTAAGTATCTGGGCTCCATACCATGATACCACCCTTTTCCAGAAGGAAATGCACACATCCTAAAGGGCGCTACCCCTCATAACCTTGCCGCATCTTTCCTGTTTTGACCATTCACGGGGTATGAGGCTCGACGAAGTCACGTCCACAAAAACATACTTTATACAAAAGCCATGCTTTGGGTCAACAAATGATCAACACAATGATCACCAAGATAGACGATCAAACAAATGATCCTATCCCAAATAATCAACACAATGATCATTTCAGCAACACTCAGCATGTCACATTACCAAACTGGGAATATATCGCTGATAACTTCAACTATATAACCTCTGAGCTCGTACGTCTCAGAGAAGGGTGTTAAGCTAAAAGAATAAATTCTCTGCCACCAAAAGAAATATATTTGAAAGAAATCGGCTTTACATCTCAATTTGTAATGTCAGACATACAATCCATACAAGTCTGTTCCGGGCTCGAACAAAACCAAAGGCACTTCTTACGAAGCCCTTGCAATCCGGGTATTCACAATCCCGATCGAATTTCCCATCACTTAAGGAAATCTCTATACCAGGAGCGACCCAGTGCAGAGACAATCGATAGGTCATCCTATCGCTTTCGCAAATACTCGGTCTTCAACACCGATCTTCAATGCAATTCACAACGACGTATCACATATTCGGAATGGGTTATACAACCCCATGGTCCTTTCCCGGTTAACCCGAATAGTGAGCGCTTATTCAAAAATAAGTGTGGCATTCAAATTCAAACAAATAACATCAAATACCCATTCAAAGGGAAATATTGATAGTCGGTTATTGAACTATCAATGGATATGCACAACATCACCAGTTTCCAAATAATTTTCCAAATTATTTATTTCACAAAATATCTTTACAAGATATAAAATTTCACACTTCAAAAATAAATCAATATTTATTTTTAAACAAATTCTCCTTTTCATTCATAAATTCCATAGTGAATTTTCATTCTAAAATATTCATGAATATTCGATTTCAATTATTCATTTCCAATTTATCTTCAAAAAGATAAATTCTCTAATATTCACTTTATATTGGAAAAACATTTCCATACTTATTTATTCATAGGTAATTCACAAATTTTATTTATTTTCAACACTTGGAAAATATCCAATATACTTCAATCGAAATTAAGTATATATTTCATTCTTTAAGGAAATTATTCTCTTAAACATATTTATTTGGGCCAAAACGAATGTTACGTAAAACATCGTTACAACAACCCAAAAACACTAGTATAGGGATTCGAAATTTAAAATAGATATAAATCCCAATACTATACAAAACATTTCCTTTCGGAAATCATTTACTATAACAACAGTGTTATAGTCTACCATTTCCTTTTATTTCTCGAAAACGTCTATTTCAACAATGAATGTTGAAATCTATGATTTCGAATCTCAACACATTTTAAAACATCGTTAGATCGTTTTAATTCTATTTAAAACACCAAATCCAAAACATTTTCTTTAACGTGTTATTCACTATTCAAAAATGTGAATAAACTTCGTTAACAATTTCATCCTTTTATTCAATTTATTTCAAAGGATTATTCACAGTTAAAAATGTGAATATAACCCCATTAATAAGTTTCAAAAATTTACTTATCAAAATAAATCGTTTGCGAATTTATTTTGTAACAACTTCCATTTATAAATTCCTTTATTAACCGATTCGATTTATAACTCAATTATAAAACAAAAGGTTCATATTATAAGTCAAATACTTATAAAACGATTATTTTACAAAATCGTTTCTTTGAACTTCATAATTATAAATCTTATAACTTATAAGATTCAATTATTCATCCAAATATATTCTTTAATAATTTTCACAAAATTTATAAATCTTACTATCTACAAATTTCATTTATAACTTCACCATTTATAATTTTATAAATTCCATTCATTTACAAAAATTCATTTTCACCCCATTCAAACACTTATAAAAACTCGTTTTATAATTTCAATATTTCAATTTATAAATATCCATTTATAAATCTCTTAATATAATTCAATTTATATTATTCTTTTAAAACGTCTTTAATCTCCTTTATTATTTCACCATTTTGATTCATAAAATAATTAAATTTTGTAAATCCTATATTTAAACTTTTCACAATAAATTCTAAAATCCCGATTTAACTATTTTATAAAATTATTAGCATCGTATTCTCAAAAACCAGTTTTTAACTATTTTTCTCAAAAATCATAATTTTTATAACTTTAAAATTATAACGTTTATTTATTTAAAATAGATCAAATTCCAAACAGATAGTATATTTTCAAAAATCACTTTATAAATCATTTTAAAATTCCAAAACTTGGTCCAATGATGCTACACACCAAATAGTCAATCACGACAACAACGATATCATATATCGATATGATAATCCATCAAATATCAAAATATCTGAAATCAAGTAAAAACTGTTGAGGAATCCAGTTGGATCCCTCCAACCTGTTTTCCTGCATCCACAAACATTAGCACAATACCAATTTCGCTCCAGTATGAAATTATCGCGGTATATGGGATTTAAAAATATTATCCGCTTAATAACGGCGCAATAGGGTCTCATCCGCTAAACAAAAAAATGCGGGAATCAATAACTCCAATATATACATATGCCAATATATATATTGCTATTATATATATAATACCAATTTCACTGTTTATGAAATATTCGCGGTATATGTTTTTAATAAATAACATCCGCTTACTAACGGCGCATAATGTCTATTTTAACAATCAATAGATATTAATCATCATTCAAACATGCATTCAAATATTTTAAATCTAACTATTTAAAATAAAATCGAAACTGATTCGATTGAGTGAGAAGTTCTCACCTTGATTTTATTTCCGTTTTAGCGACTTATTTCGAATAAAATTAAACGGACGTTTAATTTTACCCAAAATTCTCACTAACTCCAAACGACTCCAACCCAATTTCATTGCGTAGTGCTCGTCCATACGATTCCAACGCAACTGGTTTCGCGCGTTTTCGACCTCGTATGAAAAAGTTATGAATATTTGAAGTTTGTACGTATTTTTATTTATATAATTACAACATAACTTTTACAAATCTTATACCAAAGCTAATCCTGGCCGTGAGATTCAGATCCAACGCCCCCCTATCTTCTCCTTCCTCACAAACGCAAACATCCCCTACAGGCCGCACTCCCAACCCATTAGCATATATTAGGGTTTCAATTTGCAATCCCATTTCTCGACGAAACTCGATCAAACCACTTGCAATTCGAAGCTCTTCGCGATAGCTACCTCCACCATCCACCACCTGAAGCTCGGCCTGCTCTAACTCCTCGAAATAAGTGCGCAAGTAAGCACGGTCGGCCCTCCCTATCTCCCACTACGATGCTCCAAACCACATCTCCACCGTTCACATCGAAGCTCTCGTTGTGATCTTCATCTTTGTAGTTGAATGTTTTTGACGAATGTTGACGGATTGGAAGGAATCAAAGGAGAAAGGGAGTGGATTTCTGGCCATTGGTTTTTGAAGTGGCGGCTGAAGTAATAGATTAGGGTTTTGTAAAAAAAAATTTTATTTAGAGTGAGGGCTATTTATAGAGAAAAAATCGAACACTATTCATCCGGAAATTCCGAACTCCGATTTACGCGCCGAAACTGACGTTCCTAGGGTTTATCCCGCGTTCCGGACACAATTGAACAGGTTTCGGAAGCTAATTCGGAAGTATGTGCGAGTTATGGCTATAAACGCTCAATTTAAATTAAACCGATTTAAGCGATTTTCTAGGCGTTTTAATTTGTACCGAACAAACGGTAAATCCAATTGACACGAAATTTGAAACCTTACAATAATATCACATTACGGATCCGATGAAACTGGTTTCGTTCAATTCTGAGACTGTTCAAAAATTGACTATTTTCACTAGTCGATTTTAATATTAAAATATTCAATTTTCACAAATTAACTTTTAATTCGATTTTAAAAGTTCTAAAATATCATTCTAACTTCAATATGATAAAATAAAATTTTACAAATCATTTTCAATCATATTTAACTCAATTTTCAATTATTTCCATAATTTAACATATTAAATTATCGATTTAATTATCCAATTAAATCCAATAATTCAAAATAAAAATTTATTTGACTTATAAATTCAATTATTAATATTTAAAATTAATTAAATATTCAAATTTTAATTATTAACAATTCTGGGTCGTTACAATATGCTTTAGCTGCGGGCAGGAATTAAGGTTCGTTCTTCCTCAAATTCTTCTTGTCCTTTTTCCTCTTATTATTCTTATCTTTTTTCTTCTTCTTTCTCTTCTTTTTCACTTTCTTCTTTTTCATTCTCTTTTTCTAAAGTGATGTTTATAGGTTCCTCCTCCTTGGTAATGACTCCATGGTAAGTTAGGTCTAGAGAAGGTATCTTCGCCTTTAAAAAGCCTAGGGAGCAGCTTGTGGAGGGCAGGGAGGAGTTGGCATAAAGTATTCTCTTCGACCATTGTATTGAAGGAGATGTTGGTAGAGATAAAGAATGATGAGAAGCTAGGTCTTCTGCTCGTTTTGAAGGATGGCTTGTAGTCTTGTAGTTGACAGTCCATATGCCTTAAGTTGTGATCCTTAATTCTTTGAGGGATAACTGCATTACTAAACATAGGTAGATAACTATCCATGTGAAGTGTATTTGGATAAGGTGGAGATCAAAATAGGCGTAGGACTTACATCCGGATAACCACTTCTAGGAGAAGCCAGTGAGGCATTTAACAAAGAAGTGCTCATTCTTGAAGTAGCTCCCTTTTTGTAAAGAGCGATCACCACATTACAATCTCCGAAGGCTTCGAAGAAGTCGTGATCCTTAATTCTTTGAGGGATAACTGCATTATAAAACATAGGTAGATAACTATCCGTGTGAAGTGTATTTGGATAAGGCAGAGATCGATATAGATATAGGACTTACATTCGAATAACCACTTCTGGGAGAAGGCAGTGAGGCATTGAACAAAGAAGTACTCATTCTTGAAGTAGCTCCCTTATTGTAAAGATCGATCACCACATTACAATCTTCGAAGGCTTCGAAGAAAGTCAGAGGCAAAGTATCAAACTGACATTTATAGTTCTATAAATATTTCATTTCACCAAATATGGTCTATCTTCTAAATGCCTTGAAAACATCATGTAAAGATTGAGCAGTACTACATAGGTGTTTTAGTGTTGTTGGGAGTGTACGAGCCTTATGGAATAGAGAATATGTCCGAGGAAGGGTTTGAAAGGAAGCACCACCTTAAAGGGATAGGTATATCGGCTATAGGCTATGTAATGATAGGAGGATTATGAGAATGTTGATGAGGTTCAGGCAGCATCACTTCATCCATTAGAATGCCATGCCTAATATATATTCTTTGAATTTTGGAAGATGTCACTCGGAATTTAGGGTCTCCAAAAGATTGGCTAGAACCATGATTCTAGTTAGGTCAGCATCAACAACAATTCATTTATGTGGGTCCTCAACTATCATCAAAGAAACAATATCGGGCTAAGGTAAATAACAATGGCGGGGTTGGTGAGTCTCTACATGAGCAGTGTAGAAGCCAGTGTTGAGCTAGAAGACATGACCGAAGGAATCAATGATGAAGCAGCTACTGCCACAATGGAGATATGCTGTAAGCATCTGAGTGATTCCATTAGATACTGAAATCTTAGAGAATAGGCATGGTCGAGTAATTCTGTATTCGTATATTAACTTGAACGAATCTTTGCCCATATTCTATCGACATATAACATCTAACGACCTTCTACATATATTGACACATTTAGATTCTATACATCAATCGGGGCCAGTGTTATGTCTTATGCATTGTGTGTATCCTATATCCTTAAAACGATGTACAAAATCATTCTATAGAGGATTCCTACTCATGGAATGCGATGGAACTATATGTAAGATATTACCCATAAATGTAGGATTTAAGTTAATGGAACCAAATGGAACTCAATGTGGTACGCAACTCTATCTCTAGGATGGGTAACCTTGGATAAACGATTCCATCTTTGCCCGACAGAGGATTTTGATGGATGAATTAGAGCATCACTGGTATTCACATCATAGGACATGTCAACCCTCGATTTTAATGGAATCTGGAATGCATTTCTTCAAGCGATTTGTTGAATGGCCCCAAGGTTCGATCAAAGCTGACCCATAGCCATCAACACTCGAAGGATCCACTTCTTATCCACTATCACCAATACCAAAGCCCTCTACCTATTTCCATAAAGTCACGACATATCTTTGGTCAATATAATTGATCGATGGTGTTTGGGAGATGGTTCGACGATGAAAGATGGCGGCAATGGAAGAAAGCAATTATGTCATGGATATGGCAGCAATAACTTGTATTAATGGTCGATGACGGTAAGCCCTACCTAGATTTTATAACATACTATCGAAGGTTGAAGAATGGAATAAGTCAGGTTCGAATCCTTGGATGGATCGACTATGGAACGTTTTCTTGAATCTGAATTCAACAAAGAATTAAAAAAGGAGTCAAACTCATAATCAAAATGAAGGTGGTTTCTATTGAAGTGGCTAATACTAATAAACAATGAAAACTAGAGTAAAGGTGGAGAAAACATCCAAGGTTTAAAAACTTTACATATGTTTGGATCTAATGGATCGATACCGATCCATATGAATCAGTACAGATTAATCAAATAATGTTATTTTTTTGAAAAAAGGAGGTAAAGAAGACGAAGACCTATTTAATCATGCACTAGAACAACCCTTAGAAATTCCTCAGTGAAAAATGAAATTTTCGAATAATAGATTTTAATATTCATGTCTGCCAAGAAGATATGACTCGATTATCACTTGGAATAATGTGCCGATAAACTCAGTGAAGAGGCAGCGCTCCGTGGAACTATATCGAGCAACAAAAGTATCTTTGTAGATCCAAACTCGATCACTTATCTCCATTCAACGCAAGCTTGTTTCCATAGAAGCATACTATAGGCGAAGAGTGTTGACTGGTATTTCACCCATGCTACATTTCGAAGTGACTGGACAGTGGTATGGCAAAGGATTTGTAACACCCACAATTTTTATGATCAAATATTCAAATGCTTTATTTAAATATTTAATCGTTAAGCGACGGAACGCGTCTTATACACAATTTTTATACATGAGTGAATTAGGAACTCATACAACCATAGTTGATTTATATTTTTCAATGTAAGTAAAATGAGTATAAACATGACTATGTTTGGATTTAATGGATTTTCGGAGTGAATAGTGTTTTTTGGAGACTGAAGTGAATTTAGGCTTGGCCCATAAGTTAGCCTATAAGTGGCTAATCTCTTCCAACTTTCATTTCACTTCCTCATTCACGTTTCGTTCTTCTCCACTTTCCTAATCACTTTCATAATTACATCCTAATCCCCTAACCCTAGATCCACTAATCCATGACTATATAAAATCCAATAAATTCCAATTGAAATAAACATAATTCTTCCCATGGGGTTCTCTACAAAATCCACAAAGGAATTTCCTTGAGTCAGATTTTAGAATTTTGTTTTGGATTTCAAGAGAGCATGAAGATGGGTTTCGGCTATTAAAGCTTGTTGTAGTGAAAGAGAAGGTGATTGGATGATTCTCCTTATTAATTTAGAAGTGTCCATCTTCATATTTTGTTTATTAGTAATTATGAGATCATATACATTGGTTTGGAGATTGTCATGTTATGGTTAGGCTTATATTCATGTTGTAAACATGTTTCCCTTAGCTAATTAATTATTTGAACCCTTAATCGACATACTTTGAAAAGTTAATATGCCCTAATCTTGATTAAGGGTTAAGTAATTAGTTTTGGGTGAGATAACGATAGACTAGAGGCTAATTGCAGGTGATAATTAAGTGCATGCCATTAGTTATTAATAATTAAACTAATTGAAATGGTTTTGAAAATAGTTAGTAAGTTAATTGTTAACAAGAAATCTTTTCAACATCTCAAAGCAAAGTTAAAGAAGTAAATTATTCCTTTGAAACCTTCAAATTAGTTGTAGTATCTTGAGGCTATAACCCAATAGGGATTGTTAAGATCTATCTGAGTCGAAAGGGCTTTATGCCTTCAAAAGGAACCTCTTTGAAGATGTTGAAACTATTGTCATGGGGAGGATTTCTCCAGAAGTAAAGATATGCGTAGAAGTATTTAAACACCTTTCGTAGGAATCCTTCTGAAGGTTTTTAATTCAATGGCCATGTTGTGAATCCCTTCGAAGGGCTAGTTCTCTTTGAAATGATTCGAAACATAACATGTATATATTAAGTAAAAGTGGATTCAATACGCCATGGAATTTTATTTTTGATAAACAACGGAAGTCCAACTGACTCAATAATATTGACGTATCATGACCACATCACTTTAGTGCCACGTGGGCTGTGGATGTGATGATAATATGCTTTAGAGTCAAGGTATCTAAATAAACTCCATAGAAAAGCTTATATCAGATAAGGGTTAAGAAGATAAGTTTGTATCATGTACAATTGGTCATTAGACAGGCTAATGGCTGAAATGATCATCCTTATATCTGAAATCAATTTTAGATCCATGCATCCTCTCATTTTCATTTTCATTTTCATGAATAGATTACAAGTAGTAGATTTTTTCTCCAATTTGATCTAGGGTTATAAGAATTTGATTTGGCCAAAAAGTAAAAAGAAAATTCGAGAATCCAAAAACCGTTCCCCAACTTGGACCGCTAGGGTCGTATTTATAAATGCAGATTAGACCCTTCCGCGCCCATCCTTTCGAAGCTGTCGAAATGTCTCTCTTCCAACCTTTCGCACCCATCCTTTCGCCTTCATCCTTCTGCTTTGCAATCTTGAAGTTGCAAGTCGGTACTTGAGTCTTTTGTTATGCTTGGATTAACTCTTTTGTCTCTATCGAAAGTATATTACAATAAATATTGTTTTGATATTCACAAAAACTGCTTTCGAGTACTCTAGAGCTTTCGACACCTTCAAAAGTTATGCTTCTTTAGTGGAGAACGAGTCATGGTTCCTCATTATGCTGTTTGAATATAAGAGAAAGCACTACCAACTTCTTCATCACCTTCGAATCCTCACCTTTGTTGTTAAGGTTTGCTGCTAACATGATAGGTGATTATATGAATGAGTAAGGAAGGGCATTTGGATGGTTTAGAAAGGATTTGACGGTGGCAGAAAGATCATTGCGAAAGGTCACTTGGGGAGGCTTAGTTGTGGAAGATGACTTTCAAAAGTATTCCGATTGATTAATATGGAAGCCCCATCCTCTAGTGTTTGGGGAAGCAATATCGGTCGCATATGAAGTTTTCTTTATACTTGAAGAAGGGTTCAACCAATTCGAAAGGCTCATCTACACTTTCTAAAGGGGCTTTTCAGTAAAATATTCTCCTGTGTAAGGTAATGAAACCAACTATTACGAAGGGTTTGATACATGTGCGGAAGCCTGTTATTTGATACCTTCGAAATGTGCTTTTAATTCATACAAAACTTCTTTGTGCATGTGGAACTAATTGTTTTGGAAGGACCACTAAAGAAAAAGGATAGCCTTGACTCCTTTTGCCTCCTTGGGAAGCCCATACTCCATTTAATATTTGTTGAAGCATCAAATGCTTGTAATACCAATCCACTCTTCGAAAGCTACTTCATTGCTTTCGAAACCTCTCTTTTGTACCATGGCGGAACCCCTCTCTTTAATTCTTGCGAAGTTGTTACAATGCTTTTTATTGCTTCATTCTTGAGTTAGCTTTATGGTTAACATTTTCCCCTCTTGTATGAAAGAAGTTTTTGTTCTTTAGGACAAAAATCCAAGAATTCCCCTTTTGCTTTATTTCATCCTCAATTGTCCTTTTTACCAAACTTCTCTTCTTGCAAAGTGCAAAGTAAAAAGCATTTCTTATTATTAATCCGAAACTTATGTAAGAATATATTTAACATTTTGTCCATATTATTGGTGAAAGTATTGGAATTCCCAATAATAGAATCCTAGAAATCTAAGTAATGGAAATTAACAGATCATCATTTGGGGATAGTAAATAAAGAGAAATTCATAGTTGGGAACTTTAATAGAAGTCCTGACATTCAACTTTGGTAACATTGAGAGAAGACCAGAAATTCATCTCTATTCAATAAAGTCCATAAATGTAATTACGAAATTAATAATAGAGGGCCAGAGATTCAAATTCGGCTTCAATAATGGAAGTTTAAAAACTGTTTTTTGGAAATAACCGATAAAAGGCCAATACAAATTTTCTGGTAATAAGATAAATTCAGAAATCACCATCTAGAAATAAATCATAGAAGAACAGGAATCCTCATTTAGGGATAAATAGGAGTTTAGAAATCATAATCTGGAAATAATATAAGTCCTGAAACCCAGATTCAGGTGTTGATAAGTGTTGTCCGAAAGTTAATAGTCGAAGACTAGAGACTCTTATTCGGGTATTAGTAAGATAGATCCATAAATTAGTAGAAGATTAAAAGTCCATAATAAAGGTCTGAATAACAACAGTCTCAGAACTAGATTTAGGAATCACTGAGTAAAGTCCAAAAAGTAATAGTAAAAGTCTCAAAAACTAGATTTGGGTACTAATAAGTGAGGACCCAAAATTAATAGTGAAAGACCCAAAATCCAGATTCGAGTATTAATAAGTGAAGTCCAGAAATCAATCTTTAAGAATTAGCTAAAAGCTATAAATTCTAATCCGAGCCTTTTGTTCTAAACCATTTTTTGGGCTTTAACTGTTTCAATATTTTTCTTTGTGTCGCCTCTTTTGATTCTTGATTTTTTTTACCATGTGCCTCCTTTTAGGCTTTGTGTGTTGTAATTGTTTGGTGTGCCACTTCTTCGGCTTGGACATCTTAGTCCATTGTTGTCTGGTGCGCTTGGTTAGCCTATCCACAAGCAGGATCCCAGGACTTACCCGACCTCCCTCTAGGAGGCGCTCTAGCCAGACCTTATAGACGGGACCGAAGACTTGTTCGGTGCCTTGACAGGGCCACAGTGCAACGGAATCAAGGGCTTACTCCGTCCTCCCTCTAGTAGGTGCGCCAGCTAGGCCTTATAGGTGGGACTGAAGGCCGGTCGGTGCCTTGACCTAGCCATAGCTTTTGACATGTTCAAGGGCTTACTCTGTTCCCCCACCAAGGGGCTCCTTGATATGGCCATAACATGGCGCGATCAATGGCTTGTGGATACATTAACCTAGCCATAACATGGAACGAATAAAGGATTACTCTATCCTCCCTCTAGAAGGTTCTTTGACCTGGCCATCTTGATGTGGACAAAGTCTTAAGTCAGTTTCTAAGTTTAAGGAGAATTCTACTCCTGACCATGTAGAGTTTTCTTAAAAAAGTGGCGCTTTATTCATCCAACATGGGAAAATGTGGTCGCATATGTTCTGCATTCCATGTCCTAGGAACCATATTGCCATCTATCGACATAATTTGTAAGCTCCTGGAGGAATTATTTTGCACATAATTAGTGGACCCTCCCAGTTTGGTCCTAGTGGCCCATCTGCGGGGTTTATAGTGTTTCCCATCACTCTTCGAAGCACTAGATCTCCTTCTTGGAATAATCTTGTCTTTACTTTTGAGTTGTATTATTTTAAGATTCCTCTTTGATATTCAGCAGTTCGAATAGTTGCTTCATCTCCTAACCCATGTATTAAATCCAATGATTCTTTTTTCAACTCTTGGTTTGGATCAAACGCGTATGCAATTCTTCGATGTGAAGGTATTTCAATTTCAAATGGTAACATTGCTTCGCATCCGTACGTTAGAGCATAAGGGGCAAGACCTGTAGCAGTTTTGGTGGATGTGTGATATGCCTAGAATACAAGTGGTAGCTTTATTCAATCGTTTTCTGAAGATGGTATTAATTATCTTGTTGGCTGCTTTGACGCCTCCGTTAGCCTTTGGATGTGCTTCAAAAGAAAAGCTTTTGATAATTCTATTCTTATGGAAAAATAGAGTAAATTCTTCAATTTCAAATTGCGTTCCATTACCAGATATAATTTCGTAAGGGACCCTAAATCTAATGACGATATTCTTAATAATGAATCTAAGCACTTTCCTAGGAGTGATTTTAGGGAAGGGCTCTGTTTCTACCCAATTAGAAAGGTAATCAATGGCCACTACGACATACTTTGCTCCTCCTTTAGAAATTGGCAACGGTCTAATTAAATTGATTCTCCATACATCAAAAGGCTATGGACTAGAGATCTAAGTTAATTGGCTTGGTGGTAAACAAGGAATCTTTGAGTATTTTTGACACCTTTCACATTTCTTTACATATTCTATAGCTAGAATAGTCATTTGAGGCCAATAGAAACCTTTTCTTATTATTTTTTAGCCAACTTTATCCCATTGGAATGGTCTCCATGAAATCCTGCATGCGCTTCCTTTAGTAATTTAAATCCATCTTTCGAATTCATATATCTTAAGTAAGAAAGAGCATATCCTTCCTTACAAAGAATTCCATTCATCATAGTGAAGGTCGGAGGCTATTGTCTGATTCTCCTAGCTTATATTTTATCATAATGTAACATCCTTTTGGTAAGATATTCTAAAATAGATTTCATCCAACTGTTACTGTAACGGTTATCTATCCTTGGATGATTGGGCTCTTCATATAGAATTTCTTCACCAATTTCACTTTCTTCTCTTTCTTGTGTCATGACTTGGGATCTAGTTAAGACCAATAGTTAATTCCCTGATCTTATCTAGCATTTTGACCAGGCTATATTCGAATTGATTGGACAAGTTAGACTCGACTGTCATCAAGGCTTGTAGCCCTAAGTGATGATTATGGGATCCAAAAATCAAGAATAGATGATAATGTGAAGCAGAAGCACGAAAGCTCTCTACTCCCCGAAGATGGATTTGATATGATCCATATTCTACAGTATGGATCATACCGCATCGGCTCCACAACTCAATTTTGCAGCGATGATCGGTCAATAGCTCAAAATCTATACATGCTATCAACATTAAACTTGGAGTACAAGCTTATTAAAACATGTGAAACTCCCTCTAGGGATCTCATTCCAATTGGAGGAAGTTGGAGGGATCGGTATAACTCCCTGTGGAGGGACCGATAGAAATCAAAGTTCACGCAACACTACTTCATGGAAAATGTGATATTTCATAAACCGTACATCAAAATTGCATGAACATCATGGGGCATCTTATAGGGATCACAGCCTATTTAGACACACTAATAAGGATCGATATCGGTCCCTATTGTAGGCCCCAAGGGACCTAAATTTTTTTGGATGGCCTCGTCTTGGTCTCTCGAACCTTCAACCAAAATTTCAATTCGATCCATGCACGTCTTCTCCTATAAATACAGTAGGCATGGCTTTTAAAAAGGGATCCTGCTTTCTCCGCCGAGGCTTTACCGTTTTTATTCTTTACTTTTGAACTAATAGATTCCAACAGATCCAACTTTCTTGTAATCATAATCAAGTGGAAGATCAATAGAAATATGAAGTGGACGTAAGCCAAGATTGTCCAACTACTATAAGAATCTATGTTTTCATTTATACTTTTTTCTATGTTTTAATTTCATTCTTCATCTAATATCTACTAGATTGTATTGGGTGTTGATGCCCATTTTTGGTGTCAACATTTTGATGCTTTTACCAAGAATTGTATTCTCAACTTGATTAGATTTCATCATCTACTTATGGATTCCCATATTTACGAGATAGATCCAGTTATTAACCTACAAACTTCCTATTCTACCTAGATATGAAGGAAACCTAAAGGAAGTTGATAGCCATAGTTAGAGGAACTAAATCCATTTCCCATGTTTTTGGAGGACTTGATTATTCTAGTGTTCTGTTTGGAGTTGTTCATGTGTTCATGTCCATTTGGAAGGGATCAGAATCACCCATGTATTCAAATTCTTGGGATCAGATGCCAAAGTTTGCACTCAAGTTAGCCAAAATGGCCAATCCCTTTCTTGAAGCTTAGATGACCAATCCTTCTTAAGGCTAAAATAGCCGATCCCTCTCTCAAAGCCAAGATGGCCGATCCCTTCAATCTCAACTGCAACGGATCCCTTAGCCAAAATGACCGAACCCTCACTAAGGTAATTCAGCCAACTACCAAATATACGTACATGCATAATACCAATCCTTCTAAAGACATCAATACCGATCCCTCCAACATCTATACCTATCGCTTCAAAAGATATACACACCAATCCCTCTAAGGTACATACACCGATACATCTTTAAGGTATATATACTGATCCTTCTGTAAAGCATATATACCGATCCCTCTTCAAGCTATTGTAACATCCCGTATTTGGATGCCAAAAGCTAAGCGCTACAGATACTGTAGTCATCCATCGTATTAGCTTCTGGTGAAAAATACAGCAATGTTAATGGTATCCATAATATCAAAAGCACATGAATATGAATATAATCTTAGATTTAAAAAAAAAAAATTCATTTCCCAACAATACTTTCATTTCCAAAAAATAATTCATATCCATGTTACATTATCCCTTAAGGTTTTCCAGTTAATGATCAAATATATCATTTACAAAATACGCCAAGAGCAACATATGATGATGCTTCTTGGTAGATCGAAATCAATATAGTCATATCTGACTTAATATACACAGTAGAAAACAAAATAATCTGTGATACCTACATAGCTATCCCTCAGCCACCTGCTCATCTTGGAAAGCTTTATTCGCCAAAAATATAAAACCTAAAAACTTTAACCCTCTGCCTACTCAAATCAATTTTGAGCACCCAGGAGTTTAAGGGGAAACAAAAACTTCGAGTTAGACAATAAGCCTAGTGTGAATAATACTGCCACATCTCGAATATTTTTGTTAAGTGAGACCATGCCGCTTAAGAGAATGGTTTCCCCTCGCTAATATCCTTTTAAAACATATCTTTTGCAAATCTTTTCCTACAACCAAAAATGGTTAAAATCTATAAAGCATCACTATGTAAACATACATATCAGGTAAAAAATGGACTATCTGTCCGATCAATATAGTTTTGCTTGGCCAATTATTAACCTTTGGCTAACTCGAGCCTATAGACAATATCAAACTTATCTAACATATGTTGGACACTTCTTGTATTGGACGGTTGTCCATAACAATGTGTTAAATACTTCTCTTTAGGATAATCTGTCCTTAACTTATCATCTTCTAGAGTAATTGATCCTAATGGTTTTGTGGGCTCGCCAATAACCTATCTGTATACAAACATATATTCCTTTTTGTGTATAATCATAATTTTAGTCTTACCTATGACAAAGCCCTACACACTGGAATTTTGACAAAATTAGCTGGAGCTAATAGCAAATGTATAGGGCGCGACCCTACACTAGTCCCATTTGGTATTCTAATATCTAAGTTATTTTACTTAGGGTTATCTTCCTAAAATTTTCCTTGATAACCTTTTCAAAATGATTCAAAACCTTTAAATCAAACTCAACAAGGAATATAATCTCTATGCTCTATTCAAAATCACCTTGACATGTTTTATATACTTTACCCTAATCTAGTTGATGAAAACATTTAAATCTTTTAAAGTCCCCCTTTCGAATCAATTGAAAGTACTCCTTTCGAAACCATTCTCAAAACCCTTTCGAAATCATTGGAAAACCTTCCTTTCTAAAGCTTTAAAAACCTTACATACCTTTCTTTCAAAACCTTTCCCTTAAAACCTTTCAAAACCTTTGGAAAACCTTTCCTTTTAAACCTTTTGAAACAACTAGAGTAACCCAACCTTTCGACTCCTTTGAAACCATTGGGGAACCACCCCTTCGAAACCATCCTTTAAAACCTTTCAAAAGCATCAAACTGTGAAAAACATAAACCTTTCAAAAAAACTTTTTGTTCAATTTAAAACATGTGGAAACCTTTCGAAACCTTTAAAAAATTTAGCCCTTCGAAGCCTTTGGAAACTGTTTCGATCGAGACCATTAAAGTCGAAAGCTTCCTTTTCAAACCAAGTAAAAACCCTTTCGAATCAATTGAAAGTACCCCTTTCAAAACCATTCTCGAAACCCTTTCAAAACTATTGGAAAACCTTCTCTTCGATAGCTTTAATAACCTTAGACATTTTTCTTTTGAAACCTTTAAATATTGCCTTTCAAAAACATAGGAAAAACCATTCCCTTCAAACCTTTCGAAACCTTTGGAAAACCTTTCCTTTTAATCCTTTCAAAACAACCAAAAAAACCCAACCTTTTGACTCCTTCGAAACCATTGGGGAACCACCCCTTTGAAACCATCCTTTAAAACCTTTTGAACACATCAAACGTTGAAAAACATAAACCTTTCAAAAGCACTTTGGGTTCAATTTAAAATATGTGGAAACCTTTTGAAACCTTTCAAAAATTTATCCGTTCGAAATCTTTAAAAACTGTTTCGGTCAAAACCATTAAAGTCGAAAGCATTTGTTTCGAAACCATTTAAAACTATCTATTTCAAGGCCATTTGGCTTTTACTTCATTCATAGAAAATGGGTCATTAAAACCATTTAAGTCGAAAGCCTATCTTTTGAAAGTGTTCCTAAGTAAAGAAGTAATGGTTTCGAAACCATCCCTTCAAAACATTGGAGAAGTGGCCAAGTTTTTAAAGAACATAACAACCACTTCAAAACCATATGGGTCGAAAGGTAAAAAAGCATAGGTAAAGGCTTCGACTCGGTCAAAAGCATACGTTTGAAAATAAAGGTGCAATTCAGTCGAAACCATTTCCTTTTAAACAATTTGACCTGGTCAAAACTCAACCAATTCGAAAGCATCTTAGTCAAAAGCAAGCAGAGCACATTTTTCTTTTAATATCAAAACAAAGCTTCTACCCTTTCGGAACCCTATGGTTTCGATTCTATACCTTTTGCCCACGTCCAGTTCATTATGTTCCAGTCGCCTGATACCATATGCAATGGTTTCGACTGTGTCGTAGGCAATAGTATGGTGGCGATACCAGGTGTCGAAAGAGAAGAAACAGTGAAAAACATATTTACTTGTACTTTTAAACTATTTCTTCTGTACCTAACCTGCCTTGTTTGTATAAATATGATTGGCTTCCATATTACTTCTTCAAAAATGCTTCCATTTTCCAAAAATAACAATTTCAAATTATTTACAAAAAGCCCCTTTCTCCATTTAAATATATATAACATTTAAGTCCTATACCTTAAATAATTTTACATACTCATCAAAATACTTAGGAAAAATCTAGAAAACTTCCAAAAATTCTCTTGTAATATGTTTCTAACATATAAAAATTTTCAAACCTAAACCGTTTATTATTTAACCATAAATAATTTATAGCCCAAAATTACATTTTCTTTAATAGAAAATTCATATTAAATCCACATAAATTCCAAAAATTCTTAAAATTGAAACCCATCTCTAAAATATTATTTCTGATCTTTATAAAAATTTGCAAGGCAGAAAGATGTCATTTAATAGGGTTTTTACCTTAAAACATATCATAAATTCAATTTAAAAATGTATAAATGATCAACAAGTATATTTAAACATTCCATCATTTAAAAACATAACAAAACATTGCAAATCAATTTGGAATCATCTTAAAACCGAAAACAATCAAAATAAAAATGTAAATGTTATTCAACTTAGCTTTTGCGATTAAAGAGAGTGAGATATGAATAGATTTGATATGCTTTAGCTTCTCCTAGCTTTCTTCTATCTTTTTCCCCTTTTTCCTTGTTGATGGTGGCCGGCCTTGAGGTATAAAATTTTGAAAATGAAATGAAATGGGCATGTAGGAGATACACGGCCTAAGGAAGTAGATATAGGAATGGCTTCTTTCCTATGTTACCCCATTTATATTTCATTTTAAACTGTTCTTTAATTCATTGTTAAATGGCATGGCTACCCCTTTAATAAAATCAAATCTCAATCCTCTAATCAATACATTATTTGATATCATTTATCTACTTAAATATCTTAAATAATGTTATCAAAAATATGGGGTGTTACAGGTATATGTTACCGATCCCTTGTAAGGTATACATACCAATCCCTCTGCAAGATATATACCGATCCCGTTGTAAGGTGTATATACCTATCCCTTAGAAAAAATGACCAATTCCTTATATGTTCGATCTCTCCATATGCTCGATCCCACCATATTACCAATCCCTCTTTATGACCGATCCCTCATATGATCGATCCCCCATATGATCGATCCCTCCATATTATCGATCCCTCATATGACTGATCACTCCATATGACCGATCCGTCATATGATCGGTCTATCCATTGTCGATCCCTATGTCACTTTCATCCAGAACCAAATCCTATACCACAAATCCTTGGCAATTCGGCCGATCCCTATATGGATTGGGTACGATCCATATTTAAAAAAAGAAATCTAAGAGATGACATAGAATTCCAAAATCCGACTCATATAACCCTTTGAACGATTCAATCAAAAACATCTACCTGGAGACTTATGACTCATAGCAGTACAGGAAACCATCCTCGAGAGAGTCCAGCGAAACCCAAAAAAATCTTGGAAATGTTGTATATTTCAAGATACATACAATCATAACACTAGCGAATGCAGATACCTTCGAGATGTGATCGGAAAGCAGATCCGAAAAGGAAAGCTTCAACAACATATGCAATCCCCAAAGAGTGGTGGGAACGGAACATCCAACACTTACCAATAACTCCCTTTGATTATCAATTGGATCACCTATGGTCGACTTCCAACCGAGGAGGGCTGGGGCAAAGTGGAATAGCGAGCATTCGACTCTGCTTCACTAATCAATAATATTTATTTCATTTTCAATTATGTTATGAACTATGACTAACTTGAACTAAATTACTTTCAAACAATGTAGGTGACCAAGTAATTAGATTAGTGTGCCACCCAACCTCCATGGACTATGATCGGACCTTTGGAGGATCATCAAGACGAGCGTGATTCAATCGCTCATCAGCTACCATATGCCCCTGACTTAGGGCAAGGTCTCGAAAAGGAAAATGGGTGTGACTCGACCATCCACTTCCTACTATGTTCTTCAGTTCTGATAGAACAGCTATGCCTTACTCAGAGCTCGACAAGGTTAGAATCTAATACAAAGTGGACATGACTAACTTTCCACTCATCAACCTCAACACTTGAATTAGAGGCCAATGAAAGACCTGAAGTGGATGTAATCCGACTACCCACTCCTCAACTCATACCTGAGGTTCGCCAAAATACTTGTGCCTCTCCCAAAGCTCAGCACGACTGAGGTCCAACTAAAGTGGATGCGATTTGATCGTCCACACATTAACTTCTACCTTGGACATAGGAGGCAGTTGGAAAGCTCGAATTAAAGTAGGCATTATTGACTGGCTACTCATCAACCACCACCCTTAACACGTGGACATGACTGTAGCTTGAGGTGGATGTGACTTGATCATCTACCCGAAAAATCTCTTCCTCGATATGCCGGGAGGAGTACGAAGCGATGGATACAGTTCGATCGTCCATTGACCAACTCTGGTTCCTAGAGCGCGGACGGGAGTATAAACATCAAACGGGTGTGACTGTCCACCCATCATAAAACCCTGGTCCCCAAAGTACCGATCAAAGTGTAAATACAAAAATATGGACGCGGTTCGACCATCCATGATCAACTCTGGTTCCTAGAGTGCGGACCAGAGTAGAAACATCAAATGGGTGTGATTGACCACCCATCATAAAACTCTGCTCCTCAAAGTGCAGATCGAAGTATAAACACAAAAAGATGGATGCAGTTTGACCGTCCATCGACCAACTCTGGTTCCTAAAGCATAATTATAAATATCAAATGGGTGTGACTAACTGCCCATACTAAACTATGGTTCCTAGAGTGCAGACCGAAGTATAAACACAAAAAGATGGACGAGGTTCGACCGTCCGCCGATCAAATCTAGTTCCCAGAGCTCAGACCGAAGTATAAACATCAAACGGGTGTGATTGACCACCCATCATAAAACCCTGATCCCTAGAGCATGGACTGGAGTATAAACACAAAAAGTGGACACAGTTCGACCGTCCGCTCCTCAATTCTTGCCCTTTACTTGGGGGAAAACACACGACTCAAAGTGGATGTGATCTGACCATCTCATCACCTGCTTGAGCTTGATGTTTTTTAGAACACTCATCTTACCCCAAGGTTCGGTTGAAACTGGATCTAAATGGTAGCGGATGTGGTCTGACCGTCCATGCATCAACTCGTGCCCTGTATGTAGGGGTAAATTAAGAGTCCAAGCCTAAATTTGATGCGGTTCGACTGCCCAATAAAAGAAGATGTGATACGTCCATACATGACCTGGTTTGCGCCTGAAGTACGGAAAACTATCCAAGCCTTGCACAGACATCGACAAGCCCAAAATCCAAACCAAGACATGGACATGGTTCAATTGTCCAGCAAATAACTCTGGCCCCCAGTGTGTATTAGAGTATAACACATATTGGGTGCGGTTCGACCACCCGCCAACAAACTCTTATCCCCAAAGTGAGGATATGAGTATAAACAAATATATGAGTGGAATTCAACCACTCAATATTCCATAAACTCTGACCTAAACTCCACAGGAGGAGTGTAAACTCACCACAAATGGAATTCGACAATCCACGAACTAATTCTACTAACCCAAGAACGTTAACGAGAGTACACACTACTACAAGTCGAATACTACATCTTACTATAGCTCCAATTAAGTGATCTTTACAACTTAAGGTAACTACCACAAGAATACCTCAATACAAAACCAATGGAAATGATGTTCGAAGTTACGGACGACCGACTACATCGTACCATCGGGTCGACATGCAATGTCAATCCAAGCTTTCCATATTATCCCCTGGGTCGACAGGTAACATCGCTCCACATCAAACACAAACGGATGTTACCTAGATGCCCTTCAAAAACTTTCGACCACCAGAGTACGGATAGAAGAATAAATCAAAAATGATTGTGACTGGATCATTAAATCTACATCACCCTATTGAATCCTTTGATCCATCAAGAGGAGTATGAAACCGGATGAGTATGACATGACTGCACCTGAGCTAAGTCTATCCCTAAATCTAGCGGGAGAATATGAATCAAAATGGGCGCGATTGACCATTCAGCTCCGAATGAATGCCATGCAATCGTTCATTCGTTGACTCTTACCATTATCTGACTAGAAGAGCAATATGAAATGGATGCAACTCAATCGTCCGCTCACTGATCCTTGCGTCCTTGCCCTTGGCCTGGCAAGGAGAGTGTTACACGCCTAATTTTAATGATAACATTATTCAGGAGATTTAATTAGAATAAATTAAATAGAATAATGAAGATAAGGAAATTAAGGTTGATTAATAAAATTAAATGGCCATGCTTATTTAACTAAATGAACTTATTAATGAATAAGTAAATAAACATAAGGGCATTAGCGTAAATAGCTGCCCATATTTCCTACCTTTATACTATACTCCTTAGTCATATATGTTTATTTTATCTAAAACGGAAATTATTACCGTAAGAAAGCAAAGCCGACCATTAGAAAGAAGAGAAGAGAAAAATCAAAGCAAAGCTTAGGGTTCAAGCTAGAAGAAATTAATCTCAATCAAACTTCAATTATCTTATCCAGTCTAAGGTGAATAATAATTTCTACATCTCTATTTTGGTTTTATAATCATATAGTTTGGATTTAAGGATAAATCTATTTTTATGGCATATTGAATGGTGATATGCTTGGTTTATGATTTACATATGTTTAAACATTGGTGTTTAAAGGAGATATATATGATTTTGGGGTAAAACCGAGACTTAATGATTTTTAAATGCTATGGGAAAATTATATTTATGGAAAACATGATTTTGGAGTTGGGTTTCAATTTTTATAATTTTCCAAGCCGTGGAGAATTAGTTATGAATTTTCAAAAGAAAATATGGTTATTTGGGTTTATAAATATATTTTGGAAAATATATTAAGAATTTGGATCTGGAATTTTGATATTTTAAATAACATAATTAAAGTGAATTTTGAGGATTTTTGCTAAGTGATTTCGTATGAAATTTAAATTATTTCGAAATGAGGACTTAAATGACTTAATTGTTTTGATAAGAGGAAAGGCTTATTTGTGAAAAGTTAACTTGATTTTAGATTAGAAAAAATGCAGCATATATTATCCTAATCATTTAAAAGTTTGTGAAAGCTAATAAAATGTTTACAACTAGGCAAGTTTGTTACAAAAAGTTTACTTTATTTAATAAAAATTAACTTTTGCTTAGAAGAAGGAGGTTTCGCCATCCTTGGCAAACCCTTCGACATAGACCTTCCAAATGAGACCTTTTGACTTCATTGAATCCAATAAGGTCGAAGCTAATGCATGTGATATCATTCAGGTGGTATGTAGTGAATTGGACAAAGGTGGAAGTTAGGTTGTTGAAGGGGTGCTTTGGTAGGGGTTGGTTCCTTAGTTAACTTTTGGTTTCAAAAGAAAACACTTGCCTATTTTTGAAGAGCTTTCGACAAGGTCGAAAGCTATGCTTTTGAAAGGTTTGATTTAAAAGAGCTTTCAACAAGGTTGAAAGCTACGGCTTCAAAAGGATATTTATAAATAGACCTTTTGACACAGTCGAAAGCTATGCTTTTCAAAGAGAGCTACCGCCTTGTTTTTAAAGAAGTAGCTTCAGAAGGAGTCACTTAGTTTTTGTTCAAAGCTTTCGAAGGGGTAGTTGTTGACCAGGTCGAAGCCCTTTTTAGAATTAGTGTCCTTCCGATGGCATCGAAAGTATCGATTTTGTCGAAAGGTTCAATTATTTTTATGAATATACAAGCCGCTTCCCAAAGCTTTCGAAGGGGTCGAAAGTAGAAGATTTTGATGTTATCAAAAGGTTTGATTGATTCCTAGATATTTCAATTCTTTTGAAAGGATGGTTTCGACACCATCAAACTTCCCTAAAATTTTATAAAATAAAGAGTGTTTTCGAAAGAGATGCTTTCACCTATTTTCACTTTGACCCAAATTAATATTTAAGTATAAACCCAATGCTTTCGAAAGAGTAAATTTTCAATGGTTTCAAAGGGTAACCTTCATTGCTTTCGAAAGAGATACTTTCAAGTGATTTTGAAAATATGCTTCTACTCTTATATGATAATACTTTAACATGGTCGAAAGGTTTCAAAAGAAGTGTTTTAAAGTATTAAAAAGGATGGAGCCTATTGTTTTAAAGGAGATAATTTATTATTTCGAAGGGGTTGAATGCAATGTTTCGATGGAGTTAAAAGCAGAAGCTTTCGACGTTATTGAAAGGTTTTAAAATCCAAACCCAAAGTTTTAAAGGAAAACCCACGGCTTATATATAAAAGAATTTTATAATGACTTTAAGTTGAAGAATTTTACCTTGATAAAAATATAAGTTAAAGGTATAAACTATGTTTTATATGAATCATGTTTTCAAGGAACTTAAAACCCACAGAAGTGGTATTGTTAAATTGTTGTTTTGCTTCTTCAAATATGAATATATCCACACGACAACCCATAAATTTATTTTGGGGAAAAAGGGTAGAAAAACTAGCTAGGTTAACTCAGTAGTGAATGTAAATTGCTTAAACTACTGCATGTGTAGAATGCATCCAAGGAGTCAAGGTGACCAAATATATAGGACGTCTAAACTATCTAGTTATTTGAGGTGACCAAAAGGTTCATAGAAAACCCATGAAAACTATGATCATGTAGTTATTGGAGGTAACCAATAGGTTCAAAGTAAACCTATGAAAATTATGTATCAAGGAAAGTTAGTAGATACTGATTGGTTTGTAGTGAACCCATGGAAACTATATCCAAATTAAGAATTGACATCAGTCAATAGGTTCCTGATTAACCTATGAAAATTAGGATAATAAAGTGGCTAATGGAAGTATCAGTAAGTTCCTAGTTAACCCATGAAAACTAGGATATGAAGTGAGTTACTGGATAAATCCATAGGTTCCTAGTCAACCATGAAAACTAGATAAGGTGATTAGTTATTGGAATGACTAATAGATTCATAGGGACCCTTAAATTAATTAAATTAACTAGCTGGAGCCTACAGGTTATCAGTGAATCCATGAAAACTAAAACGTTAATATTGACCCTAGAAACTATAATTATGACAGAGTGTCAGGTTAAACTAGGGAATGAGAAATCCTAATTGTTGTAAGTATGCATATCATCATAATATTTTGAAATGTATGTTTTCACTATTGTGGATGCAGGAGCATAGAATATGGTTTTAAAATGGTTTTAGGATACTAGGGGGGAAACTAGTTTTGCTAAGCGGCATTGCTCACTAGATATCTAAAAGGATTAAGATGTTAGATTATTATTCATACCAGGCTTTATGTCTGACTCAAAGTTTTTGTTTTCCCCTTAAACTCTTGGGCATTCAATTGATTTTGAGTAGTTTGAGATTTAAGGTTTTTTGGGTTTTTTTTTAGACAGATAAAGCTTTCGAAGGTGTGAAGAGGTAGTAGTTATTTAGAGTTATCTTTTTCGCTGTGTATTTGTTTGTAAAGGCAGATCAATTAGCCTTACTATATAATTTGATCGACCAAGGGGGCACCTTCATATGTCGCTCTTGGCGTATTTGTAATAATTATATTTTTTTTGAACATGGTTACGTTTTGGGATTATGTAATGAATATGAGATGTTTTGAATGGAATGTAGAAATATGTTTTTGAATTTTTAAATTTTTCCATATTCTTGTATCAGTGAATCTAGCACCGTCGTATTTGGTCACCGAAGATTAATAAATATGAAGGACAGCAGCATCCGTTACCGTTAGTTTTGGGCCTTCAAGTAGGGGGATGTGACAAGTTGGCATCAGAGCTTATGTTTATGAAACTTTGAAAGAAAAGATGAACCTAAAAGCTTTTTGAAACCTAATCCAAGAATTTGTAAATACGATCGGGGTTTGGGTTAACGCTATAGAAACGTACTTGTATTCAATATATAAGTATATGCCTAAGTACGTATTCCCCTCTCTCTTAGATCATTCTTCTATATCATACTAAGGCTTTTATGCAAATTTATGAGAAAGAGGGTATGGAAGCATAAAATTGAAGATGAAATCTAGGTGGAGGAAGAACCACTACCAATGGAAATGCTTGACCTAATACTCGGAGAAACCAAGGTCGACAATCTAATGATAACCAAAATGCTCAGGCCAATGTAGGCACCGGAAATCCGCCAGTAGATGCAAGGATGGTGTATCAGTTGTTGGCTAATCTTTTTCAAGTAGGAATTGTTGGTAATGCTGGAGGAGTTAATCCTATAGTTCCAGCTGATTATAACTATGCCAAGCTAAGAAGAGACTACACCAGTCTTGGTGGGAAGCTGTTTGTTGGAACGGAGGATGTAGTTGAAGCTTAGAACTAGCTGTTGAGCTGTAAAAGGATCTGTAAAGATTTAGGCTAGGTTGATGGAGAGAAGAGAATGCTTGCCTCTAGTGAGCTATAAGGGTTAGTGCTTCACTGGTGGATCAGTGTGACGGTCGGAGTTCTGGAGGAAGAGTTAACATAGGCTGATTTTAGAAGGAGTTTTGAGCAGAGGTTCTTGTATAAGGTTGCCAAATCGGCATTGATGAGGAAGTTCATGGAACTTGTCCAAGGAGGGATGTCCGTGGTAGAGTATGCTGCCAAGTTTGATGAGCTATCTCGATATGGTTATGCTTTTTTTAACACTGATATCAAAAGAAATGAGATATTCGTTAAAGGATTGAGGCCAGAGCTAGGCAGAATAGCTATGAATCATATTAGAGAACCTTATCATGTGGTGGTGGTGATGGCCATCTTCCCTGAGGAGATGCCTTCTGTGTCTGTTAGGGAGAAGCCAGTTGAGTACCAGGGTCCTCAAGGAAAGAAAAGGAATTCTTTAAGAAGAAAGGAGCCCAGAAAGAGGAGGCCGCTAAGAAGACAAAGGCTGATTTGGTGTGCTTTAAGTGTTATAAAAAGGGACACTATGCCCACAAGTGTGGAACTGGTAAAGGAAAGAAGCCTGCAGAGAAGAAGAATGTGAAATGCTTCGAATGTGACCAAGTTGGGCGTTATAAGAACCAGTGTTCAGAGCTAGTCAGGGTGGATAGAGGGAAGGTGTTTGCTATTGGAGCACCGTCTTCCTCTAGACCTACTGTAGTAGAAAAAAGGAAGACTATGGTGGAAGGTACACTTTTGATTCATAGTACACCAATTAGGGCACTTTTTGATACCCGTGCATCACATTCTTTTATATCATAGTATTTGGTTGATAGGTTATGTATAGAACCCACATACCATGTTACTTAGGTTGCAAATCCAATGGAGGGCATGCAACACTTAGGGTGAGACGTCACCAGCTAGAACTTGATTTGTTAGGTCATAAGTTCGCATGCAGTTTGTATGTATTTGATTTTGTAGATTTCAAGCTCATTTTGGGTATGTATTGGTTGGGTAAGTACGAGGTTGGGATATTTTTCCTGGATTGGAAAATATGATTGAGGCATCTAGATAGTCATAGTCGAATCATTTTCTTAGTGGAGAATTCCAGTAAGAGTTTTGGTGCTTTGTTGAGTGCCATGGAGATTGGAGAAGAGCTTAGTCAGATTCGTGTGGCTAGAGAGTTTGGAGATGTTTTTGAGCCTGTTATTGGATTACCCACAAAATGAGCTATTGAGTTTCGGATAGATCTTGCGCCATGAGCTTAACCTGTTAGTAGACCACCTTGTAGAATGACACCGACTGATGAAGGAATTGAAGGTGCAGCTAGTGGATCTTGAGGGAAGGAATTTTATCAGACCAAGTAGTTCGCCTTGGGAAGCAGCTGCAGTGTTTGTAAAGAAGCCAGATGGGTAGTTAAGGATGTGCATCAACTATTGTAAGTTAAACGAAAGGATGATCAACAATAGGTAACCTCTGCCAAGGATAGATGATTTGTTTGATCAGTTGAATGGAGCTAGAGTATTTTTCCAATTGGATTTGGCGACAAGATTCCATCATTTAAGAGTAGCAGAGGATAGTATTCGTTTGATGGTGTTTCAGACAAGGTATGGTTCATATGAGTGGTTGGTAATGCCATTTGGATTGACAAATGCACCTGCTTTCTTCGTTGATTTGATGAACCGGGTTTTTCGAGAGCACTTGGATAAGTTCATGTTGGTATTTATAGATGGAATTTTGGTATACTCTTAAGATGAAAGAGAGCATGAGATTCATCTTAGGGTGGTGCTGGAGATGCTGAGGCAGAATCAGCTAAAGGCGAAATTTTCAAAATGTCATTTCTAGAAGAAAGAGGTTAAGTTTTTTGGTCGTGTGGTTTCAGAGAAGGGATTGTGATTTGATCAAGATAAGATCAAAGCTGTAAACAATTGAAAGAGACCAAAAACGATGATCAAGATAGAAATTTTCTTGGACTTACTGGCTATTACCGTAGATTCATCAAGGATTTCTCATGGATAGCAGTGCCTTTGACTAAGCTTACCAGGAAGGAAGTGAAGTTCTTTTGGTCCGACAGATGTGAGGAAGCATTCCTTAAGTTAAAGCATTTGTTACCCAATGCACCAGTGTTAGTAGTTCTAGATGGTAACCAAGGGTTGGTAGTATACACTAATGCATATGGTACTGGATTGGAAGTAGTTTAGATTCAGAGGGGCTAGGTTATTGCTTATGCATCTAGGAAGCTTAGACCGCACAAAGTTAGATATCCTACTCATGATTTGGAGTTGGCTGCAGTGATATTTTCCTTGATGAATTGGAGGCATTATCTCTTAGGAGAGAGATTGTAGTTGTACATCGATCATAATTCATTAAAGAATTTATTCTCATAGAAGGAGTTGAATATGAGGCAGAAAAGATGGCTGGAGTTTTAGGCTGCTTATGATTTCAGTATAAAGTATACTCTTGGGAAAGGAAATAAGGTAGTAGATGCTCTCAGTAGAAAACATCAGAACATGGCATTAGCGATGTTGGCAGAATGGAAGGATCTAGAAGCTTTAGCCAGTTGTGGGGTGCAGTTGAGATCTACTGCTAGTTCTAGTCATGATACTGCTGTATTATATTGTATAGAGGTTTGACTAGTGTTGATCAAGATGATAGCTTCTAAGTAGAGAGAAGATCCAGTTTTAGCCGAGAGGATTAGAAGGCTTGAGGTTGGACCAGAGATTGATGACCTAAAGGATTTTAGTCTTGACCAAAGAGGATGGCTGAGAAAGAAGGGACGATTATGCTTTCCAAATGTGGAGAACTTAGGAAGAGAAGTTCTAGAGGAGTGTCATCGAATGAAGTTTTATGATTCATCCTACAGGAACCAAGATTTATCAGGACATGGAGAGGAGCTTCTATTTGGAAGGCATGAAGATGGATGTTGGCTTATGGGTTAGGTAGTGTGTTAGCTGTGAACAAGTTAAGGATGAACATCAAAAGTCTAATGGGTTACTTCAGCCTTTAGATATTCCAGTTTGAAAATGGGATTCGATATCGATGGATTTAATAGTTTGGTTGTCGAGGTCAAATGGAGAAAATGAAACCATATTTGTTATTATGGACAGATTGACCAAGCCATTTCATTCCGGTAAAGTCAACTAGAACGACACCTGTTTTGGCTAAGTTGTTCATGAAGAATATAGTTAGACTGCATGAGATTTCTAGTAGCATAGTCAACGACAAAGATGCATTATTCACTAGAGAATTTTGGAGGAGTCTACAAGAGGTATTAGGTACCGAGATCAAGATGAGTACATCATATCACCCAAAGACGGATGGGCAGACAGAGAGAGTCAATAAGGTACTCAATGATTTATTGAGAGCTTTTTGTATTGGACTTTAGTGGATCTTAGGAAGATCACCGACATTTGATTGAGTTTTCCTATAATTATATTTACTAGAGTAGTGTAGGAATGAAGCCTTTTGAAGCTTTGTATGGAAGGCCATGCAAATCGCCAGCGTGTTGGTTGGTGACCGAAGAAAGATTAGTCTTAGATCCAAATTTGGTTAGAGAGGTGTCGGAAAAGATTGAGTTAATCCAAGGACGGATGAAGGAAGCTCAATCAAGGTAGAAGAGTTATGCAGATAAGAGGTGTAAAGACCTAGAGTTCTCAGTGGGAGACATGGTTTTCATTAAAGTATCACTAATAAAGGATGTGGTACGATTTGGAAAGTTGTCCCCGAGATATTTTGGTCCATTCCATATTTTAGAAAGGATTGGAAAGCTCGCTTACAGAGTAGAGTAGCCTAGCAGTATGACAGGTGTCCATAATATATTCTATGTATCTCATCTTTATAAATTTGTGCATGTTCTAAAGGCTACTAGTCCTTAGACCGAGTTAGAGGACTTGATGGTGGAGCCTGATTTGATTTTGGTTCGAGAGATGAGAAGAGATTGACGACCAAGATAGTCAAGTTGGTGAAAGTTCAGTGGAGCGTCAACGAGAAGGACTATACTTGGGAGACAAAGGAAAGGATTCGAGAGGCTTATCCTGAACTGCTTTGATGGTATGTTTATATTAGATCTATATAGATTGGTTGCTAGTCGGATAGGCTATTATGTTTGTTAGGAGATGTTATAGATGATTGCTACGTTTGCTAGTTAGTTCCTAGTAAATTTTGAGGACGAAATTCTTTAAGCAGGGGAGCCTGTAACACCCCTAATTTTAATGATAACATTGTTCAGGAGATTTAATTGGAATAAATTAAATAGAATAATGAAGATAAGAAGATTGGGGTTAATTAAAAAAAATTAAGTGGCCGTGCTTATTTAACTAAATGAACTTATAAATGATTAGGTAATAAAACAAAAGGGCATTAGGGTAAATAGCCGCTCATATTTCCCACGCTTATACTATAATCCTTAGTTATATATGTTTATTTTATCTAAAACAAAATTATAACTGTAAGAAAGCAAGGCTGATCATTAGAAAGAAGAGAAGAGAAAAATCAAGATAAAGCTTAGGATTCAAGCTAGAAGAAATCAATCTCAATAAAACTTCAATTTCCTTTTTCAACCTAAACTTGAATAATAATTTCTACATCTCTATTTTGGTTTTATAATCATATGGTTTCGGATTGAAGGATAAATTTGCTTTTTTGATATGTTGAATGATGATATGCTTAGTTTATGATTTATATATGTTTAAACATGGGTGTTTAAGGAGATATATACAGTTTTGTAGTAAAACCGAGACTTAATGATTTTTAAATGCTATGAAAAAAATTATATATTATGGAAAACATGATTCTGGAATTGAGTTTTAATTTTTATAATTTCCCAACCCGTGGAGAATTGTTATGAATTTTCAAAAGAAAAATATGGTTATTTGGGTTTAAAATATATTTTGGAAAATATATTAAGAATTTGGGTATGGAATTTTGACATGTTAAATAACATAATTAAAGTGAATTTATAAATTTTTTGGGGAATTTTACTAAGTGATTTAGTATGGAATTTAAATTATTTCAAAAGGAGGACTTAAATGACTTAATGGTTTTGATAAGAGGAAGGGCTTATTTGTTAAAAGTTAACTTGATTTTAGATTTGATATAATGAGGCAAATATTATCCTAATTATTTAAAAGTTTGTGAAAGCCAATCAAACGTTTTCTAGTAGGTAAGTTTGTTACAAAATGTTAACTTTGTTTACTAAAAGTTAGCTTTTGTTCGGAAGAATGAGGTTCTGCCATCCTTGGCAAACCCTTCGACATAAACCTTTCGACCTAGACCTTTCGACTTCATTGAATCCATCAAGGTCGAAGCCGATGTAGATGATATCATTTAGGTAGTATGTAATGAATTGGACAAAGGCACAAGGTAGGTTGTCGAAGGGATGCTTTCGAAGGGGTTGGTTCCTTAGTTTACTTTTGGTTTGAAAAGAAAATCATTTGCCTATTTTTAAAGAGCTTTTGACAAGGTCGAAAGCTATAATTTCAAAAGGTTTGATTTTAAAAGCTTTTGACAAGGTCGAAAGCTAAGCTTTCCACAAGGTCGAAAGCAAAGCTTTCCACAAGGTCGAAAGCTACAACTTCGAAAGAATATTTATAAATAGGGCTTTCGACACAGTCGAAAGCTATGCTTTTGAAAGAAAGCTGCCACCTTGTTTTTAAAGAAGTAGCCTTAGAAGGAGTCGCTTAATTGTTTTTCAAAGGTTTCAAAAGGGTAGTTATCGGCCAGGTTGCAACTCTTTTTAGAATTAGTGACCTTCCGACGGCATCGAAGGCATCGATGTTGTCGAAAGGTTCAATTGTTTTAATAAATATACAAGCTGCACAAATCTTTCGAATGGGTCGAAAGAAGAAGCTTTCGACATTGTCAAAGGTTGGTTGTTTCCCAGATATTTCAATGCTTTCGAAAGAATGGTTTTGACACCATCAAACTTCCCCAAAACTTTATTAAATAAAGAATGTTTTTGAAAGAGATGCTTTCACCTATTTTCGCTTTGATCCAAATTAATGTTTAATTAGAAACCCAATGCTTTCGAAAGGGTAGATTTGCAATGGTTTTGAAGGGTAACCTTCAATGCTTTCAAAAGAGATATTTTCAAGTGGTTTCAAAAATATGCTTTTACTCTTATATAATAATACTTTAACATGGTCGAAAGGTTTCGACAGAAGTGTTTTAAAGTATTAAGAAGGTTGGAGCCTATTGTTATAAAGGAGATAATTTATGCTTTCGAAGGGGTTGAAAGCAGAAGCTTTCAATGTTGTCGAATGGTTTTAAAAACCAAACTCAAATTTTTAAAGGAAAACCACGACTTATATATAAAGGAGTTTTGTAATGACTTTAAGTATGTAATTTTGAAGAAGCATGATAAAAATATAAGTTAAAGGTGTTAACTATGTTTTATATGAAATGCGTTCTCAAGGATCTTAAAACTTACAGGATTGGTATTGTTAAATTATTATTTTGTTTCTTCAAATATGAATATATTCACACGATGAATGTGAACCAATTATTCATCGATCAACTCTAAGTCCTTGGAGCTAAGGTGGGAGTATAAACACGACTAGGATGAGACTCGACAGTCCAAGCAGTACATTTATCAACTTGAGATCGGGGGTAGACGTGTGATCATCCAAAGACTGATTGTGGTAATTCAATACTGTGACTCATGCCTGGTGTTTACGAAGACACGAGGATATGATCGAAAGGATGCCTAGAGATTGAATTATCAAATCGATGCCCAAGTTCATTGGCAACTGATCGTCACTCCAACCTAAATGACGTGTAACGGGTCATGAGTACGTTGAATGGAAAGTGCGTTACTTGGATATACAACCAGATTCAAACTCAAAGCAAGAGCCAACGATGCAGTTATGCACAACACGAGGCCGAACCCTACTCGACATTTGATTTAACGTGCTTCTAAGCCTGATCTTCGGCCATTTGTAGGTAATCTCTTAAAGTATTTAGAGCCCTTCACTATTAGACTCAATAACTCATGACAAGTCTCTAGGATCCGATCGGAGTAACCGTCATCATTGATCGTCCCAACCAGATTTTACGTTGATTAACGCAAAATAGTTAGTTTGAACTCAAGTCGAGTTTGCACCCATTGAGCTAGCAGTCGACATTACAGTCAGCCACGTTAATCCTTTGTGGGTACTAATGATCGGATCACAGCTCAGTGCAACTATAATGAAGAAATTAGCTGGATTTCTCAGAATGAATCTTGATGTGTTTGCTTGGACCCATTCTGACATGCGTGTGATCTCACCGACTATCACAAGCCATGCATTGAATACTGACTGGAGACATGTCCCGATGAAACAAATGCAACACAACAGGGATCCTGAGGGATTTGCTGCACTTAAATAAGAGGTGGATAAACTCAAAAATAATATGTTTACCCATGATGCCCTCTATCCGAAATGGGTATCCAATCCAGTTCTTATGAGAAAAGCTAATGGACAGGAGCGGTCATGTGTCGACTACTCAAACCATAACAAGGCATGCCCGAAAGATAGCTTTCCACTTCTGTGGATCGAACAGTTGGTAGACTCAATCGCTGGTTATGACCTGCTTTCATTTATGGATGTGTACTCCGGATACAACCAGATCCCGATACACGTCCCCGACCAGTAGCACACCAGCTTCATTACTGATTTAGGACTATATTGCTATGTTGTGATGCTGTTTGAACTAAATAATTCTAAAGCTACTTATCGGAGGCTGGTCAAAAGGACGTTCAAAGAGACTATAGGGCAATCGATGGAAGTACATGTGGATGATATGCTCATGAAGTCAAGATGATCAAATGACCTCATCGATGACTAAGCGGAGATGTTCAGTGTTCTACGAATATATGATATGAAACCAAATCTCTTAAAATGCTCTTTTGGCGTTGCGTCGGGAAAATTTTAGGGCATCATCATCTACTCCCGAGGAATCGAACCAGATTCTAAGAAGATTCATGTAATTAGAAACATTTAAGTGCCGAACATGATTAAGTGGGTACAGAGCTTAAATGAGAAGGTTGCTGCCCTAAATCGCTTCATCTCTAGGGCCACCGACAAGTGCATTCCTTTCTTCGACTTGATCAGAAGAGGACAGACCATATTCTATTCGTCTTACTTACGGCTCCGAGGCCGTCATCCCGATAGAACTTGAATTTCCCTCTCATCGAGTGACTTTCTACCACCCCCTATTTCATTATAAAATAAAATATAAATAAGGAATTGCAATTAAACTAGAAGGAATTGGTGACGAATCATGAGCATACAAACACATCAGAGAGCCAATGATAATAACGTGTACCTAAACGTGCACATGTATATTCAAAAAATTCGATTTCTTTAAATCAATAGAATTGAATTTTCATTTGGAGTTAGTAAAGAAAAGATTGGATCAGATAGCCAAAGCATACTAACTCCATAGAAACAGTCATAGACAACAATTGATGGAATACAACCTAGAATTTATACTATTGGAAATCGACCAGGCGTCATGACGATCAAAAAGAGATACAACACTTTGGGAAGATAACTCAACGGAAGTATAGGAATATTTAGGAAACTGGATGGATTTCTTTCCGGTGACTCTAACCTGCTTCGACCCAAAGCACGTCATGTATGCAACAATACTTACTTTAGTGGGGAAATGTTATTCGACATTTTGACCCGGCTATATCTAAACTGACTGGACAAGTTAGACTTGACCGTCATTAAGACCAGTAGCCCAAAGTAATGAAGGGTTTGAAAATAAAGCATATATGATAATATGAAGCAGAAGCATGAAAGCTCACTACTCCCTAAAGATGGATCAGGTACTATCCCTATTCTACACTATGGATCATATCGTATCGATTCCACAACTCAATTTTGCAGCGATAATCAGTCAATAACTCAAAATCTACACATGCTATCAACATGAAACTTGGAGTATAAGCTTATTACAACATGTGGAAAATCCTCTAGAGATATCATTCCAATTGGAAGAAGTTGGAGTGATTTTCATAACTCCCTTTGGAGGGATTAGCAAAAATCAGAATTCAAGCAACACTACTTCACAGAAAATGCGATATCTCACAAAATGTACATCGAAATTGCATAAAATTTGGGGAGAAAATAGCTAACATCATGGGGCACCCCTCAACAATCGTAGGACATTTGGACATACTAATAAGGATTAGTACCAATCCCTATTATGGGCGCTAATGGAACCGGAAATTTTAAGGTGGCCGCGTCTTGGTCTCCCGAGCCTTCAGCCAAAATTTCAGTCTAAACCGTGCACATCTTCTCCTATTATACAACAAGCATGGCATCAGAAAAGGGATCCTAAAATCTCTACCAAGGCTTTGCCATTTTTATTCTTCACTTTTGTACTGATGGATCTTAACTGATTCAAAAATTCTTGTATCATAATCAAGTGAGAGATGAATAGAAATAGGAAGTGGACTTAGGCCAATATTGTCGAACCACTATAAAAATCCGTGTTTCATTTATAATTTTTGCTTTGTTTTAATTTCATTCTTCATTTAATCTCTACTAGATTCTATTGGGTGTTGATGCTCATTTTTGGCGGCAGCCTTGGTTCAGACATTTTCTCTTCAATACTGAGATTTTCTTGATACCCTATAGTACGATACGAGTTTCTGGAGCTCCTCTTGAACTAGCTAATTTTGCTAACGAATCTGCTTGAGATCTATCTCCCCTTAGAACTTGGTGTATAGAAAAATCTTTAAACAAGGCAAGTATTTTAGCACCTTCTTAACATATAGGGGTAGTTTGGCATCGTTAGTTTGATATATCTGCTTTTTCTGATTTGCCATTAGTTGAGAGTCGCTAAAAATTTGAATTTATGGGATTTTAAGTTGTAAGGCCAGAGTTAATCCTGCCATCATCGATTCATATTCAGCTACATTGTTTGTTATGGGAATCCTAGCATCATTGCATAGTGTAGCCAGTGTCCATCTGGTATGATTATGACATATCCTGCTCCGGCTCCCTGTTCGTTCGATGCCCCACCTACAAATAGTTTCCATATGGGCTTTTGATCTTTCTCTTTCTTTGACTGTTCTTTAACAATGTTTGTATACTTATTAACAAAGTCCGCTAATGCTTGCCCTTTAAAAGCTGTTCGTCGCTGAAATTCAATGTCATATTGGCTAAGTTTAACTCCTTGTTACACTAGCGAACCTAAAGTCTCAGGTTTACTGAAAACCTGCTTGAGTGGAAAGTTAGTTAACACCCTACTTGGATATGCTTAAAAGTATGCTTTGAGTTTTCATGCTGTAAGTACCAAACAGTAAGATAACTTTTCTATGACTGGATATTGAACCTTGGCATCCTTCAATCGTCTACTCACATAATAAACTGGAAGTCGAGTTTCATTTTCTTCCCCAATCAGAATCGAACAACCGCATATTCTGGAACCGCCATATATAAGTATAAGCTTTCTCCATCCTTGGGGATAGATAATATTGATGGCCTTTCTAGATGATTTTTTTTTTCATTCTTGGAAGGCTTTCCTCTTCACACTCAAAGTTATCTCTTTCCTTAACCACATTGAAGAAGGGGATTCATTTATCGGTTGCCTTGGAGATGAATCTGCTTAGGCCACCAATTTTACCATTCAAAATCATTACATCTTTGCTGGTTTTAGGATCGACCATGTCTTTGATAGCTTGGATTTGGTCAGGATTGGCTTCAATTCCTTGTGTACTAACAATATAACCTAAGAACTTTCTAGAATGAACTCCGAAAGAACATTTTCAAAAATTCAGTTTCATTTGACACTTTCATAATACTTCAAACATTTTTTCAAGATCTTTTAGGTGACTCTCAGCTTCGTGAGATTTTACTAGCATATCATTCACATAAACCTCCATATTTCGTCCAATCTGTTCCTTGAACATTCTCTCGACCAATCTTTGATAAGTGGCTGCTGCATTCTTTAGTCCGATAGGCATTGCTTTATAACGAAAAGTTCCCTAATCGGTAATGAAGCTTGTATATTCTTCATTTGGTTTGAACATAGGTACTTGATTATACCCTGAATAAGCAACCATAAGAGATAATAGCTTGTATCCACTAGTTGTATCAACTAATTGGTCTGTACGGGGTAGCGGATAATAGTCTTTCTGGCATGGTTTATTTAGATAAGCGTAATTAACATAGGTTATCCACTTTCCATTTGACTTCTTTACCAATACTGGGTTTGCTAGCAATTTGGGATAAAAACTTCCCAAATGAATCATCTTCAAGTAGCCTTTTGACCTCTTCCTTCAGGATGTCAGATTGAACTTTGTCAAATTGTCACTTCATTTGTTAGACGGGGGTCACATTTTGATTAATATTTAATGCGGCACATAACCGATGGGTCAATCCTGACCATATTCAAATAAGACCATTATAATACATCTTTGTTAGCTTTAAAAATTTGAGTTGTGCCCACTTTCTAGTTGCTCTCCAACTCTTTTCCCACTTTGACTATATTTTGGATGAATCAGTTAGATCTATACGTAATTCCTCAAGATCCTCTATAGGTTTTATCCTCTCCGTTTCCCCTCGTCAATCCAATTCTGTGATGATCTCGCCCTCTTCTATGGAGTTAGCATCGGTTCTCTTCCTCTTGCTCCCAGGTAGGATGTACCATTCAAACACATGTTTATCCATTTTATTAGATCTTATTTTTATTTCGATTGTTGGATGTAAAAATCCATCATCCAAAGGCTGAAAATTAGCAGATTAATCATAACAAGAAGAGCACACCCTTTTGTATTGATCAAGAGTTGTAAAATACATTTTTCGAAAGCTAAGTTGTTCTCCTCGAATAGTACCCTAACCTCTTTTAGTCAAGAATTTTACCATCAAATATTTCAGTGAGACAAAAACATCCACCTCTTCAAGCATAGAACGACCAAATGATGCATTGTAGTATGATGGCTGATTGATGATCACTAAGAGGGTCTCGAAAATTCTACAGCATGGTGGTATTTCCATCTATACCAGAAACTTCACTTGCCCTATTGGAGGTGACCCCTTACTATTGAACCCAAAAATTGGTTCAAGACTAGGCTCCGGCTTATCCTCAGGAATGCCCGTTTAATCAAAGGCTTGCTTGAAGATGATGTTAAATGCACTTCCAGTGTCTATTAGAATCTTGGATACTATAGAAAGCCCAATTTGAGCTACGATCATAAGAGTGTCATTATGGGGATGGTAAATCCCTTTCTTTAGCTCTTGTAGAGTAATGAAAAGATTTGGCATCTGTATATTAAGCCGTGGATTTTTAAACAGGGACTCTTCCTTCATAGAGAACACCCCTTCCCTGGCTTCCTTGATATATCTACTTCTAATTCCTTTACTAGTTCCTACCGGATGCGGTTCCCCATAATCACATCAATCCTATTCAAAGGTGGACTCAAGTTCAATGAATCTTCATATCTAAGATATTGACAACATTACTAGGAATTTTTGAGGTCCATCGCCAGCCGAGGGTGCTTTCCATTTATCTTGGACGAATTATTTTAGGTGTCCTTCACATATCAGCTTTTGGATAATTTCGGCCAACACTTTGCACTCATCAACCTTATGGCCATTTGCCTTGTGATAAGCACAGTAATTATCCCCTTTTATTTGCTCAGGGTAGTTTCTGGCCTTTATTGAAGTTGGGAAATTAACCTTCTCTTTAGTTGTGGCATAATATAAGACATTGGCTTGTTCAAAGGAATTGAATTATTGTTGGGCTCTTCCCACCTTGACTTTTATGCCCTTGATCAAATCCTAATCTTTCATTCTCCTTTTCGGGGCTAGCTTTCTTTTTAGCATAGTATATTCCATCCATTCAAATGAATTTATCAACTTGAAAGTGAAAGTCCTACAAATCTTTACGTCCATGGACGAAGAGCTTTTTCTAATACATTGTGTTCTCTATCAATCCTGAATGCACCGCAATTAGCTTAACTCTATCGTTCATGTCTTTGGCCTCCAATACCTCTGTATTGAACCTTCTGAGGTAATCTCCCAATGATTCTCCTTGCCTTTGCTTGATGTTTGCCAGAACAATGTAGTCAACTATTGGATCATTGCATATGCATAATTGAGCCGAGAATTCGTAGGAGAATTGTTTCCATGAGTAAATTGTTTTATCTCGATATTGGTGGTACCATTTTAAGGCATCCCCTTGAAGTGTTACTGGGAATATCCTGCATTGCACCAGCCCAGAAGCATTATATAGATCCATTTGGCTATCAAAATCCATCAGGTGATCATTGGGATTAGCAGTGTCGTGATATTTCATTGTTGGAACCTTAACATGAGATGGAATTACTATTGACATGATTTCATTAGTAAATGGAGCTACTCGTTCATTGCCATTCACCCGCTTGTCTAGGGTTCATTTACATTTTAGCATTTAGCATGTATTAAACAGCCTTTTCTGCCACATCCTTCAAATAAGCTTCAGCATTACGATAGCTTTTCCAATTTGGATTGTACTCCTTTGAAGTTGATCTTTCAAATTGCTTTAAAGATTTATCCTGAACTCTACCTTGATGATCAGCTTTGGTTCCATGATGTTCCTTCTTCTTTAATGAAGTTAGGTCAATCTTGCTCTTACCTTCAAAAATATAAGCTTTCAAGTTCCTCCTTGGGGAGAATACTTCATCTCCTATTGTTGGCTTAGTAGTTTTAGAAGATTTTTGAGCAAGGACTAATTTCAGGAGATCTTGCATTTCTAGTAGTTGTTGCTATAAATGCCTTATCGTAGCTGCATTATCATTTGGTTGCACTGGAGTTGATGACAGTCCTGGCACAACTCCTGCGTTGAAGATTGGAGTAATATTTTTCTACAAAAATGTCGTATGTACTGTTTCCTCATCCAATCAACTTAGTCTTTTCAATTTTATTTTCCTACAACAAGTTAAACATTCCATAATTAGTCTATAAGGAAATAATAAGGTCGGAGGTTTGGGGTGCTCTTTCTAGCGCCAAAAATGTGAATAAGAAATCTTGTCAACACCACAAAGCAAAGTTAATGAAGTAAATGATTCCTTCGAAACCCTTTCGAATTTTTTATAGTATTTCAAGCTTATAACCCGATAAGGATAGTTAAGATCTTACTAAGTCGAAAGGGTCTTTATGCCTTCGAAAGGAACCCTTTGAAGTTGTTGATGCTGCTATCATGGAAAGGATTCCTCCAAAAGAAAGATGTGCTCCAAAGTATTCAAACACCTTTCGAAGGAATCCTCCCGAAGGGTTTAACATCAATGATCATGTGGTGAATTCCTTTCAAAACCTATTTCCCTTTGAGATGATTCAGAACATAACATGTATATATTAAGTAAAAGTGGATCCAATATGCCATGGAATTTATTTTAGATAAACAACGTAAGTCTAATTGACTCAAAATTTTACAATATCATCAATACATCGCTTTAGTGCCACATGGGATTAGGACATGATGATAATATGCTTTAGAGTCAAGATATCCAAATAAACTCCGGAGTATAGCATATGTCAAATAAGGGTTAAGAAGATAAGTGTGTATCATGTGTAATTCGTCATTAGACAAGCTAACGGCTGAAACGATCATCCTCATATTCGAAATCAATATTTCATCCATGCATCCTCTCATTCTCGTTCCTCACGAATGGATTACAAGTAGCATAATTTTCCCCCAATTTGATCTAAGGTTACAAGAATATGATTTGACTAAGTAGTGAAAAATAAAATCCAAGAATCCAAAAATCGGTCCCCAACTTGGAACCTTAGGGCCGTATTTATAGATGCGGATTGGACCCTTTTGCACCCATCCTTTCAAATCTATCAAAAGGTCACTCTATCAAACTTTCACACCCATCCTTTCACCTTCATCCTTCTTCTTCTGCAAACTCAAAGTTGTAAGTAGGTATTCGGGTCTTTTGTTATGTTTGGATTAACCCTTTCGTCTCTATCGAAAGTATACTTATAATGGATATTGTTCCAATATTCACAAATACTGCTTTCGAGTACTTTTGGAGCCTTTCAACGCCTTCGAAAGATATGCTTCTTTTAGTGATGAACGAGTCAAGGTTCCTCATTGCATAGTTGAATATAAGTGGAATCACTTTCGACTTTTTCATCACTTTTGGAGCCTTTCCTTCGGTGTTAAGGTTTGGTGCTAACATGATAGGCGACTATTAGAATGAGCAAGGAAGGGAATTTGGAAGGTTTAGAAAGGATTTGATGGTGGCGGAAGGATCATTGTGAAAGGTAACTTGGGGAGGCTTAGTTATGGAAGGTGGCTTTCAAAAGTATTCTGGTTGATCAATGAGAAAGCTCCATCTTCAGGTGTTTGGGAAAGCAATACTTGTAACATGTGAAGTTTCCCTTATATTTTCGGAAGGGTTCAACCCATTCGAAAGGATCATCTATACTTTTGAAAGGGATCTTTCGATAAAATGTTCCTCTGTGTGAGGTAAAGTTGTCTGCGTATCACTCTTTGCTTGGTAGGTACTTAAACAAATAAAGGGATCAAATGCATGAAGCTTCATGATGAAAAAGCTAAAAATATATATATATATATCATAACTTTGTAACAATCGTTAGAAATATGAAATCAAAAACCAAATATTGGTTATCAGCTAGCTTAAAAAAATCAAAAAAATATATATATAAAAGCATACCTCATTCTAAAAGGCTGAATGAGGCATATTTTCATATGTAAAATTGATAATGAAGTTATAAAAGCTAGTTATAAATCACATCGACAAAAATTGGTTGTTCACAATTTTCTTATAATAAATGAGAAAAGGTAAATGTAAAATTAATAGGGCATGTGTATCTTAACTTTTTGATCTTAAAAGAGAAAAGGAAAAGCTTCATGATGAAAAAGCTAAAAAATATATATCATAACTTTGTAACAATTGTCAGAAATATGAAATCAAAATCCAAATATTGGTTATCTGCTAACTAAAAAAAAAAATCAAAACAAAAAATATGTAAAAGCATACCTCATTCTAAAAGGCTGAATGAGGCATAGTTTCTTATGTAAAATTGATAATGAAGTTATAAAAGCTAGTTATACATCACATCGATAAAAATTAACTATTCACAATTTTCTTATAATAAAAGAGGAAAGGAAAATGTAAAATTAATAGGGCATGTGTATCTTCTTTCTTAACGTTTCCATCTCTTATTCCAGTGGACACAAAGCAATTTTTTTTTAAAGTAATCCAATATATTAGCAACTTAAAAATACATACCAGACATTAACAACGTAAATGTTTAATCAAAAGTAACATTACATGGCACAACAACATAAATGTTTAATAAGACCAAATTTACATCAATGATAATAATCTATGAAGCTGAAAACGAAAAATGGAGCTGACATTAACAAATCAGGACATATTCTTTAGAAAAATACCTAAAACGTGGTCGAAGTTTGAAATCGATGCAACAGGCTAGGCAATGAGCAAAGTAGAAGAATCACAACAGAATAAGTTAACCTTAGTGCACAAAATCCGTCGACTGCAGGTTGCAACCCGATGGAGGAGGAGTAGGTGTAATATACGAAAAGGGATAGAGTTGGTGATCAGATAGCAGTGGTGGTTAATTGGCGTCGATCAGCGATTATCACAATCGCGTTTAATTTGGTGCAATTAGGGATGGTGTGAAATGTGAAACGTGAAGTATGAAAGAAAAAGCGGAAGGGTATATCTAGAAATTCAAAAAGATGCAGATGAAAACAATTCATCGAATTCTTATTATTAGTAGTAAAGATGTGAGTACGTCAGCAATTTATCATATGCAATAAAAACCGATCAACAAAAAAAAAAAACATATATCATATCAAAAATCATATAAATGTATATTCAATATGATAGCTAATTTATACACAAAACTTACATTTCCAAAGTAATAGCTTCTTCTACACATAACTCTTTAAATATAGGAAAAATATTCTCCTTTCCTCTAAAAACTTTTATAAATACCCAATATAGAGTTAAAATCCTTCATATGTTATAAAATATAGTTATCCTTTCATTCAAAACAAGTAACACTGGGCCTTGTTAAATCTTAAGCTTTTGTCAATTAAAACATAGGCTATTGTACATCTATAAAACATAAACATCAAGCTCTCAATAAGTCTTTGAGTACCTAGTTAACCCTTTTCATTTGCCCATCAATTTGTGGATGGTAAGATGTATTCATCTTCAGGTCGGTGCCCGATTCATTCTATAATCTCTTCCAGAACTCACTAATAAATAAAGAGTCTCTATGACTTATAATACTTCTAGGCATTCCATAAAGTCTCACAACATTCATTACGAATGATATTAGCAAACTTGGTGCCATCCTTATCGACTTAACTGGGATAAAGTGTGCGCTCTTGGTCAGTCTATCAAACACACCCCAAATGCTTTCATTTCCCTTATTCGACTTTGGCAACCCATCTACAAAATCCGTAGATGTAGAATCCCATTTCCAAGTGGCACTTCTGGAGGTTGAAGTAATACACTGGACTTTTGATGCTCGACTTTCAATTGTTGGCGATTTATACTCTGCTTCAATTATTAGTCTATATCTCTCTTCGTACCTTCTAAAAGTAACTCCTCTATTGGTACATCTTCATATCTCCAGGATGAATAGTAACTTTGACCGATGACATTCACTAAGAAATACCTTTCTCAGATTATCCACAAATGGAATTCACAACTATCCGTTCCTTCTTAACGATCTTCTTCGATCAAGTGAAAAATCTTTTAAGTCATCAATCTCAATTCCTTCTTCTAGTCCCTTTATTCGATCGGCTAATATTGGACCATCTTTTTTCATTGCTACGGTTCGTCCAATCAATACCAGTCGAACTTTTAGACAAGAAATCATATGGTATCCTTACTGGAACTGGATGTCGACCTCATTCTAAATCTACACGAGCCAATGTCTCTAAATCATTCCATTTAGATAACTTTGCCAAAACAACATTTTGATGTTTTCTACTAAGCGCATCTGCCACTTGATTTCCTTTCCCTGGCATATACTCAATTCCAAAGTCATACGTTGCTAAAAACTCCATCAATCCCTGCTGCCATATGTTCAACTCCTTCTGAGAGAATAAATACTTCAAATTTTTTTGATCCATAATTAATTCAAATCGTTCTCCTAATAAATAGTTTCTCCACACCTTTAGTGCAAAGATCACTACTGCTAACTCCAAATCATGTGTAGGATATCTAACTTCATGCAGTTGAAGTTGTTGAGAAGCACAAGAAGTAACTCTCCCGCTCTACATTAATATAACACCTAACCCCGATCCACATGCATCAGTATAGACTACCAAAAATTGGTTCCCATCTAGAGCAACTAACATGGGAGCATGTTTTAGTAAATGCATTACCTTTCAAAATGCTTCTTCACATTTATCGGCCTAAATAAACTTTACATCCTTCTTTGTTAGTGTTGCCATCGATGCGGCTATATGAGAGAAACCTTTAATATACCTCCAGTAGTAGCTAGTTAATCCCATGAAACTTCTATCCTCGTTCACAATCTCAGATCTTTTACAATAATTAATCGTTTCAACTTTAAAGGATCTATAGATAATCCATTCTCCAAAACAACATGCCCAAGAAACTTCAATTCTTTTTCCCAAAAATGACATCTTGAAAACTTGGCCTTTAGCCGATGCTACCTCATCATATCTAACACTATTCTGAGATGAACTTTGTCTCCTTTTCCATTCTTACAATATACCAAAATATCGTTGATAAACACCAACACATGTCCAGCTAAAAGTTCTTGGAAGATTCAGTTCATCAATTCAACAAGGAAAGCAGGCGCATTGTTAGCCCAAAGGGCACGACTAATCACTTATATGAATCATATCTCGTTTGAAACAATATTAATGCTATCCTCTGCCACTCTCAATTGGTGGAAACAAGTCGCTAAATCTAGCTGTGGAAATTATAATGCTCCACTCGATTGACCAAATAAATCCTCAATCCTAGGTAAAGGACATTGATTCTTTATCATCTTCTCATTTACTTTCCTATGATCAATACATAGTCTCAACGATTCATCTAGTTTCTTCCTGAATACTGCTATAGCTCCCCAAGAAGAACTGCTTGGTCTAATAAAACTCCTCCCTTCTAAGTCCAATAGCTACACTTTTAACTCCATCTCGGTAGGTGTCATCCTGCTAGGTGGTTTACTTACGGTCCAGCTCCAGGTATGAGATATATTTGAAAGTCTATGGCACGTTTTAGTGGAAGTTTCGTAATAGGCTCAAAAATATCAGCATACTATCTTACAACAAAAACCCTCTTTAATTCATCCTCCATACCTTCAATTGCACCCAACACTACATAGACAACGAAACTTGATTCTTTTAAATAGTACATGATTCGATCATGGCAATAGGACGCTTTAAGGATAATACTCAATCTCGACAAAATATTCCAATGTCATATCTTTCCCTACTCTTCTGCAGTCAGTCCAAAAGCTGTAGATTCTAAAGTGAAACCTATTCCTTTTTGAGATTTGGCTAGTCGAGGACAATCGTTCTTTAGTGCCCCATCTTATTGAAATTTTAAGACCTCACGTTTTTCTTATCAATGACTTCTTGCTTTCACCAGAATGACATTCATTTGTAATGTGCACCTTCTTATCATATTTACAGCAAGTCATTTTTGCTTTTCCCTTTTTTGGAACCTCTTTCTTCCGAGTTTCCTTCTTTCCAAAGAACATTATTTTCTTGCCTTAGACACCCATAGTTCCCTTAGACTTGTAATTTTCCAGTGATAGGAGTAAATCTTCATTTCTCAGAGCTGTGTCCATGATGATATTAAATGGATCTTTAAGGTGTGGCATGGTTTTATTAGTAATCTTTGGCTTCAATCCTCTAATGAACTTCTTGTTCTTCTTAAGAATAATGTTAATGATTGCCTGCCCTTGCTTAGATAGCTCTTCAAACTTCGTAACATACTACAACACAGCTATTTCACTTTGTTCCAACTTCGAAACCTTCCTAAACAAAGTTTACTTAGAAGCTTCAAATAGAAAATTATCTTCTAACCTCTCTCTAAAGCCAGCCCAAGTAAGCTCCTTATGTGGAACTCGCACACTAACACTATTCCACGAATAGAAAGCAGTTCCTTCCAACTACCTTAAAGCCAATCTTCTTTCCTGATCGTCATTCAATCCTAAATCAGCAAAAATCTCTCACATTGAAGAAGCCAATCGTCCACTTCAATGGCATTCTCCATTCCCAAGAATGGTTTCCTTCTAAGGCAGTATAATCTTGGTTTAATGCAGCGTAGCGATTATAGGCAGCTATTTCTGGGTTACCAGCACCCGCATTATCATTGTACCTTTAATCAATCCAGCCACTGGTCAAACTCGCATCATATTGACAACAAACTGATACATAGTCCTCATATCAACTGGCATGGTTTTGGCATCCACATTAGCATTAGCGTTTGCATTTGCATTTACGTTGGTGTTCGATTAGTGTTCCTAGCATTTGCTCAAACAATTCAGTTGATTATGGTGCTTTTGCCTTCCAACTTTAGTCTTCCACTTCTTGTATCCATTTCTCATAATCTACATATTGTCTTCATAGAATATAGAAGAATGGTTTCATACAGAGGGGTAGTACACACACACACATACATATATATATACATGACTAATAATAAGTATGTTATAATATCGCTATCCATACCTTATTTTTCTTTCTATGTTCATGTGGGTTATGTTCTTTCAAAAATTTATTAAAATTTTTACAATCCTGTGCTCTAATACCACACTGTAACATCCCCTATTTGAGGCTCAAAAATAGATATTATTGATGCTACAGTCATCCTTAGCATCATTTCTCAATGACAAAATGAGATCTGTTATTGAATCGTTAACCCCAAGAGCATTAGAAATTTACAAATTTTTAACAAAACATTTTCATTCATTAATTTGCATAATTCATCACATTTCGTCTTTTCATACCCCTACGAATTCATCATTTAGATAAATATAATAATTACATATAGTTCTAAAAGTAACCTACGATGATGCCCCTTAGATGATCAGAGTTTTAACTACTTAGATGGTTATAGTGCCCGTCATTACATACATTATACAAAAATCAAAAGAAATTGAACTATTGCACAACGAAAATAAAATCTTTTATAAAGTAGCTTGTCTCCTACACATTTACAAAATCTTGTTCATCTAAACCTAAAAAAGCCCCACCCTCAGCCTACCTAATGTGAGAAATGCGGATTAAGGATCTTAAGGCTAAAGATAAATCTAGAGGGGGAGGGTGAATAGTGTTTTAGAGAATTGTTAAATCTTTTTGAGTTTTTGTTAATTTAAACACAAATGTATGCAATATTCATACGCAGATATGATCAAAGAATCAAACACAAATGCAAATATAAAGTAAAAGCAGTAAAGGAAAGAACACACCGAATTTATACTGGTTCGGAGTTATCCTACATCCAGTACCGCACACAAGTACAGATTTTCTTTCAAAAACAATACTTATAATTACACCCTCGATTTCAAGGCTACGAGGTACACCCTCTAGAATCACAATCCTCTGGATAGAGATAATTGATTTCCCGGGCAACAAGTTCACCCAATTGATTTCCTAAGGCTACAATCACACCTTATCTCGCTTGATTGATTTTCAAGGCTACAATCACACCTTTTCTCGCTATGTTGATTACAAAAAGCCTATAACTCTGAATAGCACTGAGGATCTTGTTGAGATAGTGATAGAGAATCAAACTAGAGATAATCTAATTAGATTCAATGTTGATTTCGAAAGAGTAATGATAAGAATTTATATATAGAAATGTGGAAGAAGAAGAGTAGTGAAAAACTAGAAAGACTGAACTAAAATTCGTTGAAACTAACCCCTATTTATAGAAGAACAATAGCCATGTCCATTCGCGAAGAGTTATGACGAATAGACACTTCTTTTTAAATTTAAATTTTGAACTCAACTGACACCATGTCGACATGGGGTACTTGAGTATGTCGACATCCCAATGGAATTTTTGGTGTTTTGATTTTCTTTGAAAATAACCTTTATTTTATATTAAAACTATTTTAAACTATATAAATATACTTGACTATAATTAAAACACATAAGTAAATAAAGAAAAATATATACAAAATTTTACTATAATTTTATATATAAAATCTAAGTATAAATATTTAAAAGTTAAATATATTATATTTAAAAGATAGTTTAAAAACAAGGATAATTTGATTTTGAAATTAAAGATTATTTTGAGGCTAAAAGAATTTGAAATCAGGATAGATGTTTTTTGATGCTTTTAAAAGGAAGGTTTTGAAATCATTTTGAAAACCAGATATAATTCTGAAAAATCATTTTGAATAAAAAGTTAGCGGATACAAAACAATGTTTCACTAGATTTTTCGTAGGTTCCATCCTACTTAGGGTTCCATCCCTTTAACAGACTCGAAGTGGATTCCATTCCACGAATAAATTGGATTTTAAGATGCCAGTGCTTTCCTATGAGTTTTAAGAAAATTTCTAATTAAAAAATAATAAACTACTTGAATTTTTGAACTCTTGATAATCTTGATACTCATGAGTTTTCAATCTTGATATCTTGAATCTCTATACTATATAGTCTTCATTCTCGTTACTTGCATGGTTAAATCCTGCATATACTTATATATGTAAACTTATACTGTTAGTATTTATATTTTATAATCTATTCTAAGGTTGTCGTCATTAAAACCATCATCCCACGAACTAACAATCTCCCTCTTTTTAATGACGACAATCTTTGTTTATAGAATATTACTTCTATCCTAATAACTCCCCCTTAATCTATGCCTAACTATCCTATTTTATACTTCTCCCCTTTTGTCATCAACAAAAAAACTAACTCTAAACTATATAACACCAAACTACATAACTCCCCCTCATTCTTGGACTAAAATACCTGCATTAACAAACTTATACAATGGAATATAGAATTGATAGTCACAATAATGAATCAAAGTATATATACATGTCAATGTATAATTATACATGTTTTGTACAACAAACATCAATCCACACTAAATATTAATCAAATTCAAACCAGGCCAAAGCAAATGAAATCAAATCAATCAAGGCAAACAATTCAAACAAAGCAACCAAATAAAATTAAACGTTACTTGGAACTTCCACCCATCCTTCTTCTCCAAAGATAGGGTCTGCCTTAATAGCATCCCAATTTTCATTGTCGTTGTTGAGAGAGACTGGAGGAGTGCTTCGTTATCATCCTTGAGTAGGGAGGAAATCATCCGTCGTATTGCATCGAAATGCCTTTCTTGCTCCTTGATCATCTGCATTTGACTCAATTCTAAGTGTCGCTGGTTACGTAGAATGAACGAGAGAATATTCTAAACGAATTAAGAGTTTCTTCAAGATTTTCGGATAAGTGGTGAATTGGATTAGCCATATTTGGATTTGTGAGAAGAATGAGAGATAGAGTAGATAAGAAATAGTTTTCAATGATGAATTCTGGAAGAAATAGGTATTTATAGGTGTATAAATTCGTTTGAAATGAATAGACATATGGTAAATATTCAAATTTCAAATTCAAAATGAATTGTCATTTCTGAGCAGTACATGTCGACATGGTCATAGAGGGTCGACATGGTGTAGTGAAATTTGATGATATATTTTGATTTTGTGAATTATTGTGTGTATATATATTTATATAATATACTAACATTTATTCTAGAGAAAAGATAAGCTAGATAACAGAAAGAAATTCCATTTCATTTCATACAAAGACGATACAACAATTAATCATAAAGAACTATACGAACATTCAAATCAAAATAAACTAAAACAAATACGACGAGATACGAAAAGGTAGAACTAGTTAAAGGATGATGATGATGATGAAGAAAGTCCAAGTTTCTTGCTGACTTTGGAAATGAACTTGTTCATCTTGGATGAAATTTTGTCCAACTTCTTAATAACGGATTGTTTAAGAATCCGTTGATTCTCAACAATCCTCTTTTGGTTTTTGAGAAGGGTTTTGTTGGATGGATTAGGAGGATAGTCGATGCTTTCCAAAGAGGCTTCACCTACTTCTTCTTCTTCAATTTCCATTTCATCCCCTTCTTCTTCTTCTTCCATTTCTTCATGAGCCAAATGCTCTTCCTTTTCCACAAGAGTCTCATAAGGTTGACAAAAAAATAGGATTTTCATAAGCGAAATGTTGGAATGATTAAAACTTTTCTAGAAACAAATTCTTCGCCTTTGAAATCCATTCCAAAATAATTAAAAATCCGAGTGAGATAAATTCCATGATACAAAGTATTCTCACCCATTTCAAGATTTTTGGGATGAAGTTCATCCAAAATAACTTGCGCCCAATTTATGTCATAATTTCCAAAAATAGCAAAAAGTGCTTCGCAAACTTTTAAAGTATGATTGTTAAAATTCCCCGATCTTGGGGTCAAAGTATGTTGCAAAAGAAGATTGACAATTCTTGCTTTTCGACGAAAATTTTGATTTTTGAATTTAAAATTATCATTCCCTTCGAAAACGTAATGAAATGTCTCACGATCAGTTTCATCGATTTTAAAATTAGAGAGATCCATTCCCGTACTCTTGCAATTGAGAATGGTACCCAAAAGATCACAATTCAAAACAATTCTAGTGCCTTTGACACTACTCCAAATTTCATCCTCGTTTCCATTATAAAATCCACGGTTTAAATTTGCATAGAAAATTTTGACAAGATTTGGATAGCAAACAAAATCATTTTGAGAAGCATCAACAAGACTGAGAATTTGATTGTTTGCAAAAAGAGAATCAATTTCCTAAGAAGAAAAATCTTGAAAGATAGCAAACTTTTCAGGATGGACTTTGGCATAATTAGCATAATTGATTTATGTTTTTATTGCCTTTGGATTATTGAAGAGTTGCTCATTTATCTTTTTGGAAATTCTCATGGTGGAGGGGTTGCTTGAAGAAGCCATTAAAGTAGAGAGCAGAGAGCAGAGAGCAAAGAGCTTGAAGTTTTGAAGAGAGAGTTTGAATTTGAAAATGAGAGTGAAAAGATATGATAAAAGATAGTGAATAAATAGATTCTCAAAGGACATGTTCTCTAGTCAAAAGGTCGCTTTTCAGATAATTGAATTAAGTGAAAAGGTGGAGGGAAATCCAAACATTTGAATTCAAATTTTGAAATACAAATTCTGGTACCCATATCGACATCATGGTAGGGACCATATCGACATGTGCAAGTGAATTTTTGTGATTTATTTTTCCTAAGTTCTCTAATAAATATATATACACTTTATTTTTAATGTCTATATATTTATGAAATATTACTGGACTTATAGTATATTTTAGAAAGTATTACTATACTATTAAAAGTAATAAAAAATAATAATAATATAATAATAAAAAATAGAAAATAAATTTTAAATTCAAACAACACACCAATTCAAAATCAATCAATCAAGCAATTAAGCATCTAATTCTAAGCAAACAATTTCAACCAATTATATTGTAAAGTGTACATTTTTCTGAGTCCGTTTCTCTGAATTCGTCGGAGTCATGAACTGCCATGAAACACAAATTTGAATTATCTGTTTTTTGATAATCATCACTTGAGGACGAGTCTGAATCATCTAGAGTAGCAGTAAATGCATGCTTTCGTTTCTTTGCTGGATCATTGTTCATAAGAGGATTCTGCCTTTCTGGATATGGACAGTCTCTTTTGATGTGGCCTGGTTCATCAAAGTTGAAACATTTGACATTATTTGGCACATTCTGATTTTCAGAGTTCTTATAGTTGTTTCTCTTGATATTATTCATGTTTTTATATTTCAGGAATTTCCTAAATTTTCTGGTCATAAAGGCTATCTCTTCATCATTATCACTGTTTGAGTCTGATCCATCGGTCAATGCATTGAATGCCATTGATTTCTTTTCATATGCTTTTCTCTCTCTTCTCCCGATCATTTGAACTTCAAATAACATTAGATTTCCAATCAATTCTTCTATCTTTAAGGTACTGATGTCATTTGTGTAATATCCCGGAATTTCCAAGAATTTAAAATGTGATAATCTCTTAAATTTAATTATTTGAAACTGATAAAATTGTTATTTTCAAAAATAAATAACTAATTAATAATAATATAATGTTTTAATTGTGGTTATAAATTGGTTTTATAATAATAATTATTTTGTTTGTATAAATAAGTTATAAATTGGCTTATTATTTTCTAAATTGATAAGTGTATTTAAATCTGTGTATTTTAAATTGATTTTAAAATAGGATATATTATTTGTGAATAATAATGAGCTTATTTGAAAATTGATATTTTTTTATTTTAATTTATTTTAGATTTGGATTTTTAAATTTGACTTTAATTTGAATATAAATTTGAATTCAAAGAAATACATACATCTTAAATAGAATAATAATTACATTATATAGATAATGTTTTTAATTAAAAATATATTTTTTTTCTTTTTATAGAAATTTATTTATAGAAATTTGGGATTGTATTTATTTAATAAGAATAAATGCAAGGCTTTGAAATAACATTTTAAAATAAGTTCGAAATATTGTATATAAATTTTATTTAAATTATAATTGATTTTTATTTTATGTTCTTTTCAAAGATTGTACTTATATAAACTTAGAAGCATTTATAAATGTATAAATATATTTGTTCATTAGAATTTTAATTAGAAAAGTATTTTTTTTAAATTTGGAGAGCATATTAGTTATTAGGAAAAATAATTTAAAAGCTTTTAAATTTCTTTTAGAATTAAAACAAACTCAATTTGACAAATGTTTGTTCTAAAACACTTTGTTAACAAGTGTTAAACATTGAATCTAAATATAAGACAAATGTCCATTTTCTTTTTAATTTTCTTTTTAATTTAATAAATCTCAAACTTACCTATATAATCACCATTTCCTTCATCTTCTTTTTCTTTAAAAACTTTTGTTTATTCCTGAAAAAGAAACTTAAATTATCAACGCAACCTTCACTCATTCAAAAATCAGCAAATTTTTAAACCAATCCTCAAAACAAACATCTACATATGTTTTCAATCCCATGTCTTCATCAATCTTCAAAGGCATGCAAGTTTTTAAGAGGCAATCTGAAGCAACCTGTAACCTTTCAATTGAAAATACAAAACCCTCTTCAAACCATGCTGTGACCAAATCTGCATTTTTCCTATGTCTGCCTCAATTTCCAAATGCATGCAAGTTAATCAGAATGTTCATAGCATTTCAAATTCCAGAGGCCATGGTTTTCAAAGCTAGCATTTCAAGTTTTCAACTTCAATCCAGTTTTTAAAGCAAATCTGTTAAAAGTATTACATGAAGCAATTCAGTTACAACAAGAAGTTTTCAAAGCATTTTGCAAATTTCCAGTTCATGTTCAAAACCCCTGCACTGCATTTCTTTTATGAGGTGAGTAAATAATTTTTACTGAAAAATTAAGTGATAAATTATCTGTTGCTTGAAATATTTCTGTGATATTAATGTGTGCATGAGATGGTAGGAGTACAAATCTGTGTATAGAAATATATTTGAAATTTTTGTCTGGATTGTTGAATTTCCCTGTTTCTGATTTCAGAGTTTTTAAACAAAACAAAACTTTAAATCTTCAGCTAAATCTCTGATGAATCTATTATATTTAAATCAAGTTAGTTAGTTTAAAACATCATATAATTTTCTTAAAACAAGAATTAGTATTTTAGATTCAGTAAAATTTCTAGAACAAGGAAGCTAAGTTAAAATCTTCAAATGCAATAAAATCAAAAGTTAATTTTTACTAATTCAAGCATATATCCTAGATCAGTTTGGTAAGTTAGGATTTTTAAACAAGTATCATAATTTTTAAAATTGTATTGAGAGGGGAATTGGGTATAATCTGTTAATTAGGTTTTTGCCAAATTTAGTCGATATATGAATCTGGGTTGCTCGGGTCCTTGATTTAAGCTAGAAGCATGTTTGTGGAATGTGGCAAAAATAGTTGAAGTATTTGTAATCCACTATGAAGTTTGATTTTGCCGAAGATTGATTTTAAACCTAGTTTTAGTTCTTGCTGTAAATTGGTCTACTGCATCTTCCAAATCGCATCGAGTTGGATGAAATTCTGGGTGAAAGAAGTGGGGAGGGTCAGCAAGCCAGGGCCAGAGTTGCGGCGATTATAGATGATCGGAGGCATGGAATTTGGGGTTTGCTGATGATGGTATTTAGGTTCAGTTTCACCCGAAGAGCTCGATTTTGAATCGAGGCAAGAATCCATGTTTGGTTGATCGTGGATGCTTGTAGGGAGGATGGGTGATGTGTCGGTGAAGTCGACATTGACCGAAGGTGGTTCCGGCACTAGTGTAGTTGACGGGTTGGTTGATGTCTGTGGGGTTGTTTTGTTTTGGGTTGCTTGATTTTCTCGAAGCAGGTCTCGGGATATTAGGAAGATGGCTCGGGAGGGAACTCGCGTGGTCTTTGGGGTCTTGTGTGCAGGGGTTAAACTCTTATGTTAACAGTTTTTTTTAAGTTTTAAATTAAACAGTTTTTAAAATTTTAAAATTAAATTTGTTTTAAAAAAATAAAGAAGAAAAGAAGATGTACTTTGTTCTTGGATTTATGTATATATGGGTTGAACCCAAATTTAAATGCTTAAACAGATTTTATAATCTAAATTAAAGTAAGTTTTAAAACTTTTAAAAATTAAGTTAAATTAAATTCTTGAGAGCTTATTACTTTGAATTGAATTGATTATATGATTGAATTTGTATGAAGGGTTTAAAATGTTTTTAAGTTAAAAACCTTAAATTTATTTTCAAAACTTATTTTGAAATATAAAAGGGGAAATTATAAGTAAATGTTTTATTTAAATTAAGTAGTGAATAATAATTTATTAATTAACAATTAAGTTTTAAATAATTTATTAACTAAGGAATTGTTAATTAATTATTAAGGAAAGTAATTGATGATTACTTTATATCATAAACTAATTAATGACTTATGTCAAGTAAAGTTTTTAAATATTAGTTTAAGATAATGTTTTATCTTAAATAATAATTAAGTGTTAATGATTTGTAACTAATAAGTTAATTAAGAAATTTTAAGTTAATTAATTAATTTAATTATTATTTTAAAAGGGGGATAATTAAGTAATTAATTTGGTTTTTTAATTAATAATTAAAAAGGTTATTAATCTAATGAAGGTTAATTAATTATAATTAAGGATTGATTAATTTTAATTAATCTGTTAATTAAGGTTGTTAATTAAGTTTATTAATTAATGATTAAGAGATAATTAGTTGGTTAATTAAGTTTAATTAATTAATTATAAAAGTAATTAGTGATTGATTATTTTGTATTAAAGAATTGATTAATAATTAAGATTTATAAATAATAGTTGAAGATAATTAATTTGTTAATTGAAGATTAATTTGGTTAAAGAGTAATTAAGGAATGAATTACTCGATTATAATCGATGAGATGATTGTGATCAAGTAAGTTAATTAATTGTTTATTTAATTAAATGTAGTCACTTGATAAAAGATTAAGTATGTTTACTTAATAAATTTGATAAGGTAATTACTTAAGACAAGTAATTGATGATAAATTACAGGGGTAATTGGGATAAGGTAAATTACTGATTTGGAAGAAATTTTAAATGGATAATTACTTAGTAAAGTAATTAAGGGTTTATTACTTGGTGTAATAAATCAAAGAAAGTAATTAGAAGTAATTAAGAATAGTTAATTACTGTTTATATTTATTTAAGTTGATTGATTGGAAGCAATCAATTTAAGCATGATTAATTTATGTAATTAATTAAGAAATAATGTAATTAATTATAGTTAATTAATTAATTGAAGTAATTAATTAAGGTTCATAAATTAATATGATTGATGAGAATAATTAAGGATTAATTATTTGATTTAGAGTTAATTAATCAAGGTTGATTAATTAAGATGATGATTAATTAATTGATTTAATTAATGTTTATTTAAGCAAGATTTATGTGATGAAGGTAATTAGTTTAATTAATTTTAAATTAATTAAGAGATGAAGTCATTAATTTAATTCACTTTAAATAAATTAGAGATAGAGATAGTTAATTTAATTCATTTTAAATTAGTTATGTTATGATTTAGTAAGTCATTGCTTATGTATGGATGGATGACATTGATTGTCTTGAATGGATGTAATCTCAAAAATGAGATAAGTAATGTTGTATGGTATGAATGCTTGATTTCGTTGTGATGGTAATATGGATTATCTATTGTGCTAATAATGTGGATTACCTATTTGCTATGAATCAGCTGTTTATTTGATAATGTGATTATCAATTGTGATACTGTAAATTATCTATTATGTGTGTATATAGATAGTTGAATTTAATTGTTTAACCTTAAACAACTTGGACCTAAAAGATACGTTTTGGATTTCGATGAGACCGGGATCGGGTTTCCATATTTGGATATCCGAAAACCACATCGATCCAAATTAACGATAGGTCGTGAATCTCTTGTGAAGAGTAAAGATTAAGATTCAGAGTACAAGGGCTATTATCGTTAACTCTGAGGGTGATTCCAAAATGAGTGTAACAAGATATGCCTTCGGTTTCGTTCGAACCCGGAACGAACTTGTATGGATTGAATGCTTTCATAACATTGTCAGGTGGACGATGAGCATTCTAAGTGATGTGTTCACTAAAGGTAATCGTAGACTCAAGCCTCATCAACCGGAAATGGCTAAAACATGGGAGTGTTAGGAACTGAGTTGATGATGTTTTGATGACAACAACCTTATATAGTTATTATACTTTACTTTATAAAATATATACTAACATTTCCATATATATATATATATATATGTATGTATGTATATAGGAAGTATATGCAGGTATCATCGAAGACTGATCAGTATAAAGACTCAAGCATCAAGATGAAGATTAGAGATTCAAGATTGAAGACTCTAGAGAATCAAGATTTCAAGATCTCAAGATAAGTGTCTAGTATTTTGTTAAAACTTCATAATAGCACTCTCATCTTCCTTCCAATTTTCTTTTGGGATGGAACCCAATTTCTATCGAAACCAGTGGCTTACAAATCCACGACAAGTAGCTTACAAACCTACGACAAGTGGCTTACAAACCCACGAAAATCAAAATCATTTAAACTACTTGGTACAAGTTCTCGAGTCCTATGGAGGAGCTCTGTAGGAAGGTTCTTGCAATTTCAGTTTGAATAGATTTTTCAAAATGTTTTTAAATCTGTTTTCAAAATGTTTTAGCTTTCAAAATCATGTTTTCAAAAATATTTTCAAACTTCGTTTTAGCCTTGAAATATTCCTCTATTCTGATTTTAAAAACTTCTATTTTTAAAACGTCAAAACTTATTCTGATTTTAAATATTACTTATATAATTGATGGTCTATATCAATTATATATATATATATATATATATATATATATATTTAAAATAATGTTTTATATTCATTCTCTATCTCAAAATATTGTTTAAACACTTTACTTTGCTTCAGAGAAGTTTTAACTTGTTTTAAATTCAATTGTCTTTACAAAACAATATCTCTATAATTTTGAACTAAGGGATGTCGACATAAGGGGATACCCCATGTCGACATGGTGACAGTTGGATTCAAAATTCAATTTTCAAAAGAAGTGTTCATTCGTTCGAAAACCTTTCGCCATTGGTTATGACTGTTGTGCATCTATATAAAGGCTTCCAAAACGAATTTTTTTAACAACTACTTTCTTATTTTCTTCCCTCTTTCTTCTCCACCATTCCATATCCATAAAACTTCATATTTTCAAGATCGTGCCATCATTCTGCCAAATTATCAATAGGAAATCATTTAGATACTCTCTCTATTTGATTCTCCATCATTCTACTAAAGATCAAAGTGCTATTCAGAGTTATAGGATTAATTTGTATTCAAAAAGTCCATAGAGTCTATCCATTCAAAAGGATTGTTATTAAGAAGTATTAGGTGATCTTGTATCCCGTAAATCAAGAGAGTTTACCCCAGACTCGGAGATAGGAGGGTTCCTCAAGGCCTTAGAAATTGAGGGTTGTAATTTGGATATTGGCTTATAAAAATCTGTACAAGGATATTGCCTTGGTGCATGACTGGATGTAGGAGGATTCCGAACCAGTATAAAATCCTGTGTGTTCTTTCCTTTTACTTGCTTTACTTTACTATTTGCATTTGTTATATGTTCTATGATCATTCTGTGTTAGAATTCTGTTGAAAGTTTTAATTTAGTCATATAGTTCATATATTCTTTAAAACACTATTCACCCCCCTCTAGTGTTATTTCTTCCTTAAGATCCTTAATCCGCATCCCTAACAATTGGTATCGGAGCATTGGTTTTCATTGTTTTCATAATCTGAAACTTGAAAAATATAAAAATGGCATTTTTGGAAAATTATGTTAAAACTGTTTTGAATCTATGCATTTCATCAAATTATCATAAGTCTGCATATAGTTATTTTGAAAAATCAAGTTATCTACCGAATTGGTGTGTTATGCAGGGACAGACATGTTATATGGCTTTTGACGAATCAACACCCAATGGACAAACTGTGCAAATTGAGAAAGATAAATGGATACTTGATAGTGGCCGTTCGAGGCACATGACTGGAAATCCCGAGATACTCAAGGACATTACTTATCAAGATGGTGGATTAGTCAATTTTGGTGACAACTCTAAAGGATATGTGGTTGGCGTCGGCAGTGTCGGTAACTCTAAAACTTTACTTATTTCTGATGTTTTATTAGTTAGGAGCTTAAAACATAATCTTCTTAGTATAAGTCAACTTTGCGATAAAGGTTTTAAAATTAAATTTGGAAAAGATAAATGTCACATTGAAGATGATAAGTCTAATATAATTTTTGAAGGTATTAGGAAGAAAAATATTTATTTCCTTAGTATGAAATTTCAAATGATAATCTATGTCTTTTGGCAAATGACCCTTGGATTTGGCATAAAAGATTTGGCCATTTGAATTTCAAATTATTATCTAGGATATCAAAACTTGACTTAGTTAGAGGTCTACCCAAGTTAAACTTTAAAGTAGATAGTATTTGTGATGCTTGTCAATTAGGAAAATTTAAGAAAAGTTCATTTAAATTAAAAGATGCTATTTCTACCTCTAGTCCTCTAGAATTACTTCATTTAGATTTATTTGGTCCATCTCAAGTTCAATCAATTAACCATAGTAAATATCTTTTTGTTATAGTAGATGATTATTTAAGATATACTTGGACAATCCTTTTAAAGCATAAAAGTGATGCTTTTGAAATATTTAAAAAACTTTTCTAAAAGAATTCTAAAACAACATTCTTTCAAAATTAAAACTATTCGAAGTGATCACGGTGGTGAATTTGAAAATGAAAATTTTAAGAATTTCTGTACTCAAAAGGGAATTACTCACAACTTTTCATTTCCAAGAACTCTACAACAAAACGGAGTAGTAGAACATAAGAATAGAACGATTCAAGAGTGTGCTCGTACAATGCTTTCTGATAGTAATTTACCTAAACATTTTTGGGCTGAAGCAGTTGCTACAGCTTGTTATATATTAAATAGAATTTTAATTAGACCATTAACAAAAAAAACTCCATATGAATTACTTTATAATAAGAAACCTATAGTTTCTTACTTTAAAGTCTTTGGGAGTAAATGTTTTATGCTTAATACAAAAGATAATTTAGATAAATTTGAACCAAAAGCTGATAAAGGATTCTTTATTGGTTATTCTAATAGAAGCAAAGCATTTAGAGTTTTTAATTTAAAAACTAATACTATTGAAGAAACTATGCATGTATCTTTTGATGAAAATCTTAAAGATATTGTACAAATAGATGATGAAGAAGATTTTATAAATTTAAATCAATCTAATGAAACTATTAGTGAAATAAATCAACCTAATAAGAGATTTAAAATATCAAAAGATCATCCTATAGAAAATGTTTTAGGAATATTGAATCTGTAGTAAGAACTAGAAATCAATTAAGTTGTATGAGTAATGTAGCCTTTATATCGACAATTGAACCTAAAAATCCAGAGGAAGCATCGTCTGATGATTCATGGATTCTTGCTATGCAAGAAGAATTGAATCAATTTACCAGAAATGATGTATGGGAACTTGTTCCTAAACCAGAGGATAAAAGTATAATTGGAACTAAATGGGTTTATAAAAATAAAATGAATGAACTCGGTGAGGTCGTAAGAAATAAAGCTCGTTTAGTCGCGCAAGGTTATTGTCAAGAAGAAGGAATTGACTATGATGAAACCTTTGCCCCCGTAGAAAGATTAGAAGCTATAAGAATTCTACTTGCTTTCGCTAATTATAATAATTTCAAATTATATCAAATGGATGTTAAAAGTGCTTTTCTAAATGGTTTTGTAAAAGAAGATGTTTATGTTGAACAACCTCCACGTTTTGAAGATAATAAATTTCCAAACCATGTATACAAGTTAAAGAAAGCTCTATATGGTCTAAAGCAAGCTCCTAGAGCCTGGTATGAAAGACTAAGATCTTATTTACTTCAATCTGGTTTTGAAATTGGTAAAGTAGATACAACACTTTTTATTAAAAGAAATAATCAAGATATTCAACTGGTTCAAATATATGTAGATGATATAATCTTTGGATCAACTAATAACATAATGAATAAAGAATTTTCAGATATAATGACTAAAGAATTTGAAATGAGTCACATGGGAGAATTAAGTTTCTTCTTAGGGCTTCAAATTAAATAACTAGAAAATGGAATCTTCATAAGTCAAGAAAAATATGCTAAAGACTTAATCAATAAATTTGGTTTAAGCACATCTAGTGGGAAACCAACTCCAATATCAACAAATGTAGGTTTAAGTAAAGAAGATAAATCAAAAGATATTGATCAAACTTTATATAGGGGAATGATTGGTTCGCTACTTTATATAACAACGAGTCGTCCTGATATTATGCATAGTGTTTGTCTCTGTGCAAGATACCAATCACAACCTAAAGAAACTCACTTAAAAGCTGTTAAAAGAATTTTAAGATATGTAAAATACACTTTAGATTATGGTTTATTTTATTCTAAAAATAATACTTTTGATTTAATATCATATTGTGATGTTGATTATGCTGGTTGTAAATCAGACCGAAAGAGTACAAGTGGAACTTGTCACTTTCTAGGACATTCACTGGTTTTCTGGTTCAGCAAGAAATAAAATACTGTTTCCCTGTCAACAACTGAAGCAGAGTATATATCTGCTGCTCTGGCCTGTTCACAAGTCATATATATGCAACAAACTTTAAAAGATTTTGGAATTAACATAAGTAAACCACCAATATATTGTGATAATACTAGTGCAATAAATCTATCTAAAAATCCAACTCATCATGCTAGAACTAAACATATTGATATAAGACATCATTTTCTTAGAGATAATATAACTAAAGAAATAATAACTCTAGATTATATAAATACTGAAAAACAGATTGCTGATATATTAACTAAACCTTTAACCGAATAGAATTTTACTAAATTTAGAAGAGAATTAGGTATTTGTTCAAAATCTGAAATATAAAATAATATAATATAATAATCAATAAAAATTCAAAATAAAAATTACACTTTTTTGAAGAACATGTGAACATGCCCCATCTCATGATGTCGACATACCCAACAAAAATTTGAAAATTGAATTTCCCTCCAAAGTTAGTTATTTGGTTATTTATCTATTTATTTCATTTTCTCTCCTCTTTCTTCACTATATTATCTGTAAATAACTTCTGAAACAATAAAATAATGGCCTCCTCTTCTACTAATGAACCCACTTCACCCACATCTCCTCATTCTGGTCCATTTAAACGAACTATGCACGCTCGAGTGATCAAATTGCAAGAGAAGATGAAAGATATCCTTCAATTGATGACTGAAATTCAAGTAAGTCACCTTAGGATGGCTAGAGAACAACAAAGGCAAGGGAATATTATTAGGAATGTACAAAAATTCCTTATGGATAACCGTACAAATCCTATTAATATTGAAGACTCTTCACAAGCCATGGAATCCGAGGAAGAAGAACCTATGGAAGAACCACAAGAAGACCAAGAGGAAGATCAACTTTTACCTCAAACCGAAGTCCCTATGAATACGGACGAGAGCGTTATTTGCGTTGGTGAGATCCCTGTTGATACTAATGGAAACATAATTGAACAACGTGGAAACTTTTGTCTCCACTACCCCAATTGTTCGATTCATAAGTCTCATATAGTTAAGGATCGCTATTAAAGCGTACTTCCATTTTATTCTTTGTTTTAAATTGTTTTGTTTGTTCGTGTTTATGTATGTTCTTATATATGTTGTAATAACTAAAATGTGTTCACTTATACTCATTGTTTCATGCTTGTTCTATACATATTATTTGTTCATACTAGTCATTCTTGAATTCTTAAGTAGTTAATAGTTTTGTTGATGACAAAGGGGGAGAAAGTTATAAAAATATATGTTCTTGGTGTAAGAGGGAGTCATGGAGTACGGGGGAGTTGTAGTTTTAAGAAGAAATCATGGAGTAAGGGGGAGTTATGGTATGGTAAGAATATTTTATAAATAAAGGTTGTCACCATAAAAAAGGGGGAGATTGTTAGGAACTGAGTTGATGATGTTTTGATGACAACAACCTTATATAGTTATTATACTTTACTTTATAAAATATATACTAACATTTCCATATATATATATATATATATATATATGTATGTATATGCATATAGGAAGTATATGCAGGTATCATCGAAGACTGATCAGTATAAAGACTCAAGCATCAAGATGAAGATTAGAGATTCAAGATTGAAGACTCTAGAGAATCAAGATTTCAAGATCTCAAGATAAGTGTCTAGTATTTTGTTAAAACTTCATAATAGCACCCTCATCTTTCTTCCAATTTTCTTTTGGGATGGAACCCAATTTCTATCGAAACCAGTGACTTACAAACCCATGACAAGTAGCTTACAAACCTACGAAAATCAAAATCATTTAAACTACTTTGTGCAAGTTCTCGAGTCCTATGGAGGAGCTCTGTAGGAAGGTTCTTGCACTTTCAGTTTGAATAGATTTTTCAAAATGTTTTTAAATCTGTTTTCAAAATGTTTTAGCTTTCAAAATCATGTTTTCAAAAATATTTTCAAACTTTGTTTTAGCCTTGAAATATTCCTCTATTCTGATTTAAAAAACTTCCAAAACTTATTCTGATTTTAAATATTACTTATATAATAGACGGTCTATATCAATTATATATCTATTTAAAATAATGTTTTATATTCATTCTCTATCTCAAAATATTGTTTAAACACTTTACTTTGCTTCAGAGAAGTTTTAACTTGTTTTAAATTCAATTGTCTTTAAAAAACAACATCTCTATAATTTTTAACTAAGGGATGTCGACATAAGGGGATACCCTATGTCGACATGGTGACAGTTGGATTCAAGATTCAATTTTCAAAAGAAGTGTCCATTCGTTCGAAAACCTTTCGCCAATGGTTATGACTGTTGTGCATCTATATAAAGGCTTCCAAAACGAATTTTTTTAACAACTACTTTCTTATTTTCTTCACTCTTTCTTCTCCACAATTCCATATTCATAAAACTTCATATTTTCAAGATCGTGCCATCATTCTGCCAAATTCTCAATAGGAAATCATTTAGATACTCTCTCTATTTGATTCTCCATCATTCTACTAAAGATCAAAGTGCTATTCAGAGTTATAGGATTAATTTGTATTCAAAAAGTCCATAGAGTCTATCCATTCAAAAGGATTGTTATTAAGAAGTATTAGGGTGATCTTGTGTCCCGTAAATCAAGAGAGTTTACCCCAGACTCGGAGATAGGAGGGTTCCTCAAGGCCTTAGAAATTGAGGGTTGTAATTTGGATATTGGCTTATAAAAATCTGTACAAGGATATTGCCTTGGTGCAGGACTGGATGTAGGAGGATTCCGAACCAGTATAAAATCCGGTATGTTCTTTGCTTTTACTTGCTTACTTTACTATTTGTATTTGTTATATGTTCTGTGATCATTCTGTGTTAGAATTCTGTTTAGATTTGTGTTGAAAGTTTTAATTTAGTCATATAGTTCATATATTCTTTAAAACACTATTCACCCCCCCTCTAGTGTTATTTCTGCCTTAAGATCCTTAATCCACATCCCTAACAGGGAGGTGCAGCAAGGCTTTGTGGGTAGCCCCACTTGAGAGTAAGATTTTTTCCCCTGTATAGAAGTCCCTTTATATTCGGCTGTGTGGGCGGTTGATTCGCGACAACTGCCGGGGTTGTCTTGTTCGGGGCAGTCCAGTAAGGGATGGTTCTGGTCTTGTGTTGCAGGGGAGCGGGCGTACTCCTCGGTACGTTGATCTAGGCCACGTACTGTGACAGGCGGTACCTTTCAGTAGCCCTGCCATTGTATAGAATCCAAAATCCAATAAGTGCCAACGGTTTTGATTGTATTACCCACTTTTGTGGCTAGTAGCTGGTATTTAATAATGTAACAATTTCGGCTATTTCGTATTTATTTGAAAACCCTAGACCTATTATAATATCACCGAATTTCCTATCAAATGTTTTGGTTAGCGTAAGGTAAATTTTTTTCCATGTTTATGTGTGGGAAGTCTTACGTGATACCTTTTCTTTTAAAAGGTTTTTAAAAGTTAAGAAACTTTAACCGTTTACTCACAGCAGACCCATGTCAGACCCGGAGTTTATTCTGTTTTTTTAAACTCTTGGATACTCAAATTTTTACGAGTAGCCAGGGGAAATTCAGGTCAGCTTTGACGAATTTTGGAAGAGCAATGAAGCAGGAGGCTTCTGCGTATAGCTAGTATTCCGCTGTGTGTTCTCTGAGTTGTTGTCTTTGTGTTGTATTGAGTTGTATAACTAGACATGTGTTTATAACTGTCTAGTATGTGTTGTTTAGCAGTGTATCTCTGATGTATATGATACTATGTGATGTATTATGTGATTAATATAATTTATTCGTTCCGTTGTTTAGATTCTGATGTTGTTTCTTTCTTCTTCTCTGTCTTTTCTCTTTTCTATCCCTTTCTTTCTTAAAAATGATGCAATTTTCTATGGAAAGAAAGTCGGGTCGTTACAATTTGCCTCTTCGATCGCAAGTGTCTTTTGATCCCATTCTGGAGTAAGAGAATTTAAAATTTTTCTGACTTGATGTTCTTTAGAAAATTCCTTTCCCAAGGATATTAAAGAATGCACAATATCCTGAAATCTGCTATACATATCTGAAATAGACTCATTAGGGTTCATTTTAAATAATTGAAACTGGTTTGTGAGCATGGAAATTTTGGTCTGTTTAACTTTGCTTGTTCCTTCGTGAGTTACTTGTAAAGTTTTCTAGATTTCATATGTCGACTTACAAACTTATACTCTATTAAATTCATTTCTATCAAGTGAACAAAACAGAATGTTCATTGCTTTAGAATTGTTTTGTGCAACAGTCTTTTGCTCAGCGGTTCACTGTGCAAAATCAGGTGTGGGTTCAGAATATTCAGTTTGTGTGATATTCCAAGTGTCTAATCCTATAGATTGTAAATATATTTTCATCCTACATTCCCAATATGCATAGTTACTGCCATTAAAAAGTTGTGGTCTGACAGTAGACTGACCATCTACAAATAAACTAGTGACAGGGATACTAGTGTTAGTAACAATACCAATGTTGGTAGCCATTTTGAAAACTTTTTCAAAAATCAGATTATGAAACTTTAAAAACCTTGCTCTGATACCAAATGTGAGAAATGCGGATTAATGATCTTAAGGCTAAGGATAAACACAAGAACGGAGGGGAGGGGATGTATAGTGTTTTAGAGAATTGTTATTTTTTTTTTGAGTTTTTGTTAATTTAAACAAAAATGTATGCAATAATCATAAACATATATGATCACAGAATCAAACACAAATGCAAATATAAAGTGAAAGCAGTAAAGGAAAGAACACACCAGATTTTACATTGGTTCGGGGTGACCCTACATCCAGACCCGCACACAAGTATGGATTTCCTTTCAAAAACAATACAATTACACCCTCGATTTCAAGGCTACGAGGTACACCCTCCAGAATCACAATCTTCTGGGTAGAGATACTTGATTTCCCGGGAAACAAGTTCACCCAATTGATTTCCTAAGGATACAATCACACATTATCTTGCTTGATTGATTTTCAAGGCTACAACACACCTTTTCTCGCTATGTTCATTACAAAAAGCTATAACTCTGAAAAGCACTGAGGATCTTGTTGAGATAGTGATAGAGAATCAAACCAGAGATAATCTAGTTAGATTCAATGTTGATTTTGAACGAGTAATGATAAGAATTTGTATATAGAAATGTGGAAGAAGAAGAGGAGTGAAAAACCAGAAAAACTGAACAAAAATTCGTTGAAACTAACCCCTGTTTATAGAAGAACAACAACCATGTCCATTCGTGAAGAGGTATGACGAATAGACACTTCTTTTGAAATTTAAATTTTGAACTCAACTGACACCATGTCGACATGGGGTACTTGAGTATGTCGACATCCCAAAGAGATTTTTGGTGTTTTGATTTTCTTTGAAAATAACCTTTATTTTATATTAAAACTATTTTAAACTTTATAAACATACTTGACTATAATTAAAATACATAAGTAAATATAAAGAATAATATATACAAAATTTTACTATAATTTTATATTTAAAATCTAAGTATAAATATCTAAAAGTTAAATATATTATATTTAAAAGATAGTTAAAAAACAAGGATAATTTGATTTTGAAATTAAAGATTATTATGAGGCTAAAAGTATTTGAAATCAGGATAGATGTTTTTTGATGCTTTTAAAAGGAAGGTTTTGAAATCATTTTGAAAATAAGATATAATTTTGAAAAATCATTTTGAATAAAAAGTTAGCGGATACAAAACAATGTTCCGCTAGATTTTTCGTATGTTCCATCCTACTTAGGTTTCCATCCCTTTAACTGGCTCGCAGTGGATTCCATTCCACAAATAAATTGGATTTTAAGATGCCAGTGCTTTTCTATGAGTTTTAACTAAATTTCTAATTAAAAAATAATAAATTACTTGAATTCTCGAACTTTTGATAATCTTGATACTCATGAGTCTTCAATCTTGCTATCTTGAATCTCTATACTGTATAGTCTTCATTCTTATTACCTGCATGGTTAAATCCTACATATACATATATATCTAAACTTATACTGTTAGTATTTATATTTTATAATCTATTCTAAGGTTGTTGTCATCAAAACCATCATCTCACGGACTAACACCTAATGCCAAACTGAGTACTTGAGAGTTTAAGGGCAAATTGAAAACTTTGAGTTAGATAAAAATTCTGGTGTGGATAGTATTAGTCCATAGTAAACCAACATATAGGTATTTAATAAGAACACGCCGCTAAGAGGAATAGATTTCCGCTCACTAATACCTTAATAAACAATATATCATTCATGGTTTATCCTGTAACTAGAATGATTAGCACATATTCATAACATCAATATTATATCATGCATGCATATGTTGAAATAAATATTCTTTCTCAGGGTTATGGGTTACACATTCCCAAAACTACCCAATTCGATATATGGTTCATTCAAAGACATAATTTTACCAAGGTTACTATGAACCTACATAGGTTTTCTTAGGCCAACTAAAAACTTATTTGCTGACTCGGGCTTTGATTTATCAGATAATTTAATAATCTTCTAATACATTCAGAAGAATATCAATGGTCTTCTAAGATTGGTAGGAGAAGATAAAAATGTTCTCCTAAAAATGGTAGGAGAAAAGAATAACGATCTCCTAAAAATGGTAGGAGAAAACATAGGTGAGCTAACTGCTATGAGTTCCTTCGGATGTGTAACGCCATAAATTTTTGCCATAATTGGCAAAGCCCTATGCATTAGAATCATGGAACAGAGCAACTAAGGGCTAACTGTTGGAGGATAGGACACGACCCTACCTCAATCTCCACCCAAAATCTGGTTTTCAAAAGATGTTTAAAGGGTTGAGTCAAGTGGTCAGTCCAAGGCATCTTAACATAATTTGATCTTCTCGATCTCCTGGATATAATTCTAGTCACTCAGGAATTTAAGTATAACCATTGCCACTAATGGAATAATCCTAACTAGTCAATAGTTATCAAATTCCCAAGGTCAAATTTTTTGGTGATAACATTCATCAAATATGTAAGTATGTCAGCAATTCATCATATGTAATACTAACTGATCAACAAACTAAATGAACATATAACATATCAATAATCAAGTAAATATATAGTCAGTATAATGGATAATTTATACAAAAAAACCTTTTCAATGTAATAGCTTCTTCTGCACATAACTCTTTAAATATATACAAAATATCCTTTCTTCCTTTAGAAACTTTTATAAATACTCAACAAAATCACCTTTTTAGTTTCAGGGAAGATTCACTTAATATAAAGTAACAATCCTTCCTATATTGTAAAAAAACATTTATCCTTTCTTTTGAAAGGGGTGCCATCTTGCCTTGTTAAACCTTAAGCTTTCATGGGTTAAAACAAAGGCTATATTACCTTTACAAATCATAGCAACCATGCCTTAAAAATATGCATAGCTTTCGTGAATCTTTGTAAAACATAGCCGTCGTGGTTTAATATAACATGGCTTTAAAACAAGTTAAAAATACTATCGGCTTTTCACGAAAATGGGGTCACTGTGACTTAATAGAAACATTGCTTTCATGGATAAATATAGACATAGCAATCTAACTAAATGCTACAGATAGCTATCACATGTTAAAAGTAGAGGCCATTGTGCCATGTTAAAATCGTTGTTTTCATTGAGGAAAACATAGTCTTTGTAACTTATTAAAGTCACACCGCTCATGCTCTTTTCACAGAAAAACTTTCTTGACTTATCATAGTGGATAGTCATCATGAGTAATTGAAGCAATGAAATCAGAGCAATAAAATTTAGCCTTCATGCTTTAACTAAAACATAGCTTTCCATCTTAATTAAACATAGTCAACACAACTTACCACGATAAGTAATGTCGTGAGTAATTGAAAATATAGCCATGATGGGAAAATAAAACATAGCTTTCTACGCAATAGGTAGATTTCATGGGGAAATTAAAATAAGCTTCTGAAGGCTAGTAATATAGATCTATCATTGGTAATAGTTTTATGCGTTAAATAGAAGCTTTTAAAGGCTAATTAAAATAGAGCTATCACAGACAATAGCTCTCGAGGGTTTTCATGGCTTATAATGGCATTTATGTAATTTTTTTCAAAACTAAAAATTTTCCTTTAAAAGCATAAACATTTCAGAAAACCCATTTTATTTATCAAAAGCTTATTAGCCAATATTCATCTTTTCAGAATTATTTCAGAAATCAAAGTGGAAATTTTACTTTCATTTCCTAAAATATAATTTTCCAAAAATTTATATTGTTATAATATTTCATAAACAAGTCCAATTTGCACAAAATAATTTATTAAATAGTTAACACTTGGAAAAATCCACAAAAATTCCTAAAAACCAAATTTACTTCAATAATATTATATTAAAATTTCGGATAAATAATTAAATTCCAAACTTAATCATTTTCTTCCTTTAAAAATTCGAAATAAATATATATAAATTCCAAAAATTAAGAAATTTAAAGCACATCTCCAAAATATTATTACAAACATTATATCAAAAATTTAGCTCATTTGGACATCAAAAACTTGGTTTTTGCACATAAAAACCATTCAGAAATTTTTTAAAGTTCCTATGTGACAACCATTCAATCATATACATGATTGTATATTCAATATGCATTACAAACATCCAATATAAATTTGGATTCAACTCTAACCTGAAGCAAACATATAAAACAAGATAATATGGAAATATTATTCATCTTAATTCTTGTTAAAATGTTGAAATTTGCTCTAGCTTTTCTTCTTTAGCTTATCTTCTTTCCTCTTGAATTTTCTTTCTTCTAAATGGTTATAGGCTTAGTTCCAGCTTAATTTTGACTGAGAATGAAATGAATATGGAAATAGGAGAAGGGGGAGTATAACACAATATTTACTCTTCCTCTTCTACTATTCCAAAATTAGGTTTATTAAATCTTTTTTCATTAAACCCACTCTCTTTGTTATATTTATTAAGGGTAACCTTAATTAATCAGTTTAAAAAATTCCATATTAAAATCTTTACATTATTTATCCCATACTAATTAAATATTCAAATTATGTGCATTAAAATTTAGGGTGTTACAGCTCGCTTCTTTAGGGGTCTCCTTAATCTTGCGAAGGTAAACTCAAAGAGAGTCATCTCCATTTCAGCGCTAGTGTGAGTTGCTATAGCAAACAATAGTTAACATTTAGAAAAGGGAGTACACTAAAATAAATCTAGAAAAGAAGCATACCTAGGATATTGAAGGTCGATGTTGTAAGATTAAGGCTGATTGTCGTAGGAAAGAAGAAGAAATGATCTTGATAGCCTGACACTTTTCTTGGAAGACCATAGAAGAGCGGTGGCTTGTCAGTCCTTTAAAGGTGATAGTAGTGGCATGGTGCACTGTTGCTCTTCTTATATAATAGACCAGATGGGTAAAGGCTAGGGCAACGCCTGGAAGCCTGTCTTTGGCAAACTATGAATTGCCTAACTATTATGCTATAACTATTCGAAGAAAGCTTCCCTTACGCTAATCGATATGCTTTAAGGAAGCGTACGAAGAAGCGGTGAAGGCAAAGTGCTATCTCACTCTGCATGTAGGCAAGCTACCAAGTAAAATAGTTCCTTAGGGGTACGTTTTCTCTATTGGTGGTTAAGGAATAGAGGTGCTTATCCCTTCGAATCAAAATGGGCCTCCATCAAATCAACTACCTCATTTTTCCTAACCTCCACCTCCTCCCTCATCCAAGCCACCTCCCTCTTAGCTACCTCTTTTCTCTTTTCCTTACTAGCCACATACAAAGCCGTCTCCGCAACGGCAATCCTCCTCTCATGCTTTGACAACTTCTCCTTTGTTAAGAAATGAGCGACGGCATCATCCACGACATGCTTTTTATGCGCCAGCACATTGTTTCAAAGGGGAAAGGGAAAAGTCTTGCTTGCTAAAAAAGATGGACAAGAAAATGAGGATGAAAAGAGAGCTAAGTTAGCATCTCCGCAAAAATAGCCTCCTTGATTTCGACGTCCAGCATTGACTCTATAGGATGACCAATCCAACAACTTTTGAGGTATCCCGATTGAGGTAGAACCTTCGAGGTAGTCCTTATTAACACCTAAAGAAGCCCAAAGCTCATCTCATCCTTACTCTCCTCCATCAAGAGGCCAGTAGACTAAATCACCATTATCTTGTCAATCCTTGATAATCGACCTAAAACCGAGGGCCCCAAGAAAAGCTAAGAAAAGGCCCTACTTCAAAGCTCTTTGGCTCCCCATTGATCTATCTCCTTTTCAAAAGAACTAAGTTTGGCCCTATAGTTTCCTTGGGGGAACACCTCGCTGGGACTATGCTAAAGCTAAAAGGGAGCATTGAGTGGGGGATGATGCAACTCCGAGGTTAGCCTCCCCTTATTAGGCTGATTGGAAAATCGAAAACACCTACTGTTGATCATCGAGGGCCTCACGAGGCTGTCAAGAAAGGATTTTTTAGAGAGCATTACTTGTCGCAGCCAAGTTGGTCCAAATTGAAAAGTCAATATGGACCACCGCATAACAAACAAAAAAGGAGGGTTAGTGAAACTTCAAAGGAAACAAAAAGGAAAGATAATAAGTTAAAGCTACCATCATAGGACTTCCCTTCACCTCCTCCACTTCATTGCCTCCTAACTAAAGATAGGAAAGGGTACCCATTGCCGCAATTGCTAGATTATGCCCTATTAGAATTTTGTGTTTCAGGAGGCACAATGTGTGTTACTTGGTGTAGGGATCCATGGGCAAGATGGGTTTCAGAGGAGAAGCCCATGCTCATTGGTATGTGACTCTCATGTCACATACCCATCCCTTTCACCTCGAGCATCAGAAGAGTTTTAGAATAAGTTGAAAACCATGTAACCTTGCGGTCAAAAACCATGACATCCTCCAAAAGCCTTGGGTTATAGGCCTTTCGTTCACCGCCATTGCATCTTGTATCAAAATTGGTAGCCTCCCTTCCCTTGTAAGTTTTTGCTATTGGCCTTGTGACGTCTCTCAGATGACCACTTCCATCGACCTAATTGACCACCTTGTTGGGGCTCGAGTAACAACAACTCCACCCTATAGTTTGGCTTAAATAAACCAATGCGATGGAGGTTATTGCTGGTTAGGGTTAGGGTAAGAAACCTAATGTAAGATCCTCCATTTTAAGGCTCATAAATATATGCTATTGATGCTACAGTTGTCCTTAGAATTATTTCTCAAGAACAAAATGAGATTCGTTATTGAATCATTAGCACCAAAAGCACTAGAGTTTACAAATTTTTAACTAAACAATTTCATTCATTAATTCGCAAATTCATTATATTTCATATTTTCATAACCCCACAAATACATCATTCAAATAAAATATAATAATTACATATAGTTATAAGAGCGACATAGGATGATGCCTTCTTGGATGATCAGAGTCTTAACTAATTAGACGGTTACAATGCCTGATAATACATACATTCGACTAAATCAAAAGCAGTTAAGCTACTGCACAACGGAAATATAATCTTCTATGTAGTAGCTTGCTTCATGCATGTCTTTGGAATCTTATTTGTCTAAATCTAAAAATGCTCTACCCTTAGCCTACCTAATGCCAAATTGTGTACTCGAGAGCTTAAGGGAAAATAAAAAACTTTGCATTAGACAAAAAGTCTTGTCTGAATGATATTAGTCCAAGTCAAACCAACATATGGGTACTTAATGAGAACACGCCGTGAGTGAAACAGGTTTTCCCTCACTAATACCTTAACAAATAATATATCACCCATGGCTTATCCTGCATCCAAAATGATTAGCACATAATCATAATATCAATATCATATCATGCATGCTTGGGTTCAACTAAACAGTTCATCATTCTCAGGGTTAAGGGTTACACATTCCTAAAACTATCCAATCTGATATATGGTTCATTCAATGATATGTTTTTCTAGGGCCACTATGAACCTATATTAGTTTCCTTAGGCCAACTAAAAAACTATTAGTTGACTCAGGTCAAGATTTACTAGATAATTGAACGGTCTTCTAATAAAATTCGAACAAATATCAATGGTCTCCTAAGATCGGTAGGAAAAGATAACAATGATCTTTTAATAATGGTAATAGAAAAGAATACCAGTCTTTTAAAAACAACAGGAGAAAAGATAGGTGAGCCAACTGCTACGTGTTCCATCAAATGCGTAACACTAAATTTTTTCCATAATCGGCAAAGCCCTACGCATTGGAATCACAGACTTGACCAACTAAGGGATAGCAGATGGAGGATAGGGCATGACTCTACTCCAGTCATCACCTAAAATCTAGTTTTCAAAAGATATTCTAATAGTTAAGTCAAGTGATCAGTCTAAGGCATCCTAACACAATTTGGTCTTACATATCTCCT